>JADMNL010000022.1:190328125-190945000 GCA_016271365.2 Neoceratodus forsteri
ACTTGCCAAGTCCTGCACAGCACCAATGTGGCTGTTCAGTGACATGGCTATGTTGTGCAAAGGCAGTGGCACAGCCATGTACCCAGTGCATGCATGGACCACCATTGATGCACTCCCAGACATGCAGCACCACTGGACAGTGCTGACTGTAACAAGTTGCATGCATGTCAGTGGTGTCAAAGGATGGTGGCCATGCCCTGCTGCCCCCGTTACACAGCATGCAATAGTAATCATGGATGTAAGGCACTCACCATCATCAGGCTGGTCCCTGCACCTCTGTGGACCTTTGCCCCTCCTGGCCTGATGGTCCTCCTGCTGGTGCCTCCTCTCTCCTTCACCAGCCGGTGCTCGTCTGGGCCTAAGGTGCAAATATGGAGAGAGGAACATCAGTACAATCCTGTAGCAAAGTCCCCCCGCCCGATGTGTGTGCAATCTCACCCAGCCAGACCCACCCACCCCACACCCTGAAAACACCACCACGGCCAACACCAGACGGCAGTCCCATGTGCCAGACACATGCAACCATGATACCTGTATGGAAGATAAAAGTGTATGGATGTTGCACCTACCTGGTAGTGGCACTGTACCCCTCCTGGCATGTGCCCGCAGGCAGGAAAGCAGGTCCGGGGTCCCTCCACCTCAGGTCCCCATATCTGTGGGGCACTGCTCCTCCATCTGCCCCACACCAGTGGCCTCCTCCAGGGCATTGGCCACCTCCTGCCACACCTGACTCCTGGTGCTGTCCAGTGATATCTCACCAAATAGTGGGCCAACATGTGGCTCCACAATGGCAACCAAGTTTCCCATCTCCTCCTGGCTCCACTGTACTGCTCTCCTCTGCGCCATCTCTACTGCTCAGTTAAGTCAAAATGGTGCTCTGCAGTACGGTTCTGCCATGTGCAGATGTTGCACGGTACAGCGCTGCCATTCCCTATCACGCTGTCTCCGAACAGTGTGATAGTGGTGCACCCATGCCTGACGCATGGCACCTAGGGGGCAAAGGTTGGGCACAGGGTCAAGGGTCTCTGGTGCATGGAGAGCCATGGCATGAATGGAACCCAATGCATCTAGTGCAATTGGGTGCCTGTGTGCCACCTCCTGTAGCGGACTACTGCGCTGTTGCCCCAGTGCCCCTATGATGCCCCCAATGCCACAGTGTGATATAGGTGAACAGCGCTGTAGCGCCACTGGCACAATGGTGGCCATGCCCTGCATTGCCTCCCATGCACAGCACATCAGCAGTGTGACAGGTGCCTGCGTCATCAACCCGGGCATGCGCAGTTAGGTGTGTACTGTGCATGTCACAGAACTGCGCCCTTGTCTCAGCACGTTCAACACAATTGCGCAAAGTGGAAAAGTGCAATATTCAGCCATCATATGCAGATCAGCTAATCAGCCATTCAATGGCACAGTCACTGCATTTGCATTCACTTAAAGATGCGCCTCTCCTTATGCATGGGTTGCGCTATAAAAGTGTGACATTGGTCTGCACTGGCCATAGTCAGTTACTGCAGTCTATTGGTGAGTTGCATGCTGTTTGGGAGTGTAGACTGTGGATTTTGGGACATGCATGGTACTGCACAGTCACAGGAAACACCTGTCATTCTCACAGGCTGAATCATGACCGAGCGAGTTGTGGAGGAAGAGGAACAGAGTTGTGGGAGGAGGAGCAGGCCAAATTACATGAAGGCCGAGATGGATGCCCTGTTTGAGGCCTACCTAGACCAGGAGCCACTTCTCAGCGGATGCCAGGGAATGCCACAGGCCTGTGCTGCTGCATGGGAGGAGGTGGCACATGCTGTAAACCTGCATGGCAGCCACCAGCGCTCTCCGTGCAGGAGTGCGTGAAGAAGATGGGCACAGACAGGAGTAGGATTAAGGAGAAGGTGGCTGCCATCAGGGCAGCACGGTCTACGACAGGTGGGGGACACCCAGAGGTGCTATACCTGACCCCAGAGGAGGAGAGGGTTGCTGGCAGCATGCAGCATTGTGCCATTAAGGGTGTTCTGGGTGATGGATTCCAGTTGGGCGGTAGCCCGTCACTGCATGGTAGGTCATGGTCTGTCTATTGGGGGGGGAGACAGGGTAGGTCACATGCAGTAATGCGACTTTGTTTTTCCTTACACCTCCTCAGCATCTGCATGGGTCAGCAGTGGTGGGCTTCTCCACTGAGGCTGGTGAGATGGAGATGGAGGAGGGCCCATCCACCTCCACAGGAATATGCAGTTCAGTGCGACAGTGTGCCCGCCTGGATGTCCAGACTGATGTTGTTGGAGCAGGTGCAGAGGAGGCCCTGCCTATGTCCCAGCATGCCGGCATCCAACGGATGCCGGCATGCTGGGACTCGGGCTGGTACCGGGTCTGTCACCAGTGATGATGTCGCTAACATCATGGGCAGTGACACGTGTGTGCCACAGGATGGCCACACAGCAGGTAACATCGCAGACATTACTGTGGGTGGTGCTGCTGTGGAGGCCTGCGTATCATCACAGTCCCACCCTGTGCCTGTCAGCACCGGTGGTGTGTGTACAGGACAGTGGAACTGTTGCAGCCACTGTAGCAGCAACATTGAGCACTGGGGAGTGGCAGCCGGAGGGGCAGCATCAGCAGTCGGCCAATGGGCTTGGGGGCACAGTGTTACGGGGCATTGTCAGTGTACCACCTGTGGACATGCCAAGGCCTGGCCCTGGTGTGCAGCGCCCAATCTCAAGGAGTGATGAGCATCAGGGCCATGCACACCCTGAGGGACAGCATGCTGATCAGGCAGATGACCTCTTGGATGAGCACACCCGCATACTGCAAGCATCATTCAATCAGCAGATGTGGCTTGTGATGGTGGTGGATGCACTGATTGTGGCTTTGCAGGGGGCTGAGGAGCATTGCAGCAGAGAAACCACTCTGCTCCTGGCAGAGATGGACTGGATGCGGGAGGATGTGACTGCTGCCATTGACAGGCTGACACATACAATCACAGCTGCCATGGCCACGGGGGCACACAGTTATTTGCCCATGCATCACAGACACCGTGCAGTGCAATGTCAATCCCCCATTCCTGGCATCATGCGACACCATACTTGTCGACACCGGGTTCAGCTGTGGGCATCCCGAGCACGCCTGGCACAGGCATGTTCAGTCTGCTGCAGACCCCTGCATGGGCATGGTTGCCTTCACACAGTGGAACCCCTGTGGGACCATCAATGCCACCCCATGAGGCCAGTGGTCAGCCTGTCACTGCTGGCAGGTCTCGGCGGGACCACCCATGCATCCGTGGCACCCGGGGCACTGTGGCACATAACTAACCTGTCTCCCAGTGCGACTACTGTCTGATGCTGCCCTGTGTGCACTGTGTCATTCAGGTAGGTACCCGGCCCTGCATGCACACACACAGTCCATCTGCACACCCTCCCGGCTGCTGTCTGCAGTTGCATGTGGATGATGATGCCTGCATTGCACTGTATGCGAGTGTGCAATGGTGCCCAGCATCTGACACACACACAATGACAGGCAGTGGGCGTGCTGGTCTGTGGACATGTGTGTGGCTAGGGGTGGTGTTCTGGGTCGGAGTGCCTCCTACTCTTTGTGCATGTATGGTGAGGTGTGTGTGTGTGTGTCTGTCTGTCCGCGTGCCATGTTAGACCTCACCCATCCCTGGTGATGTGTGTGGTTCCATGCCGGGCCACTTCCCTTGATGGCATGCACCCCTGGTGTGTGTCCATGCGTGTTTGTGGGTTGTGCCTTTGCCACTGGTCCCATGACTTACCTGGGTTGGCTGAAGTGCTCCTCCGTGATGGTGTCCCAGTGCAGCTGTGCCAGCCGGAGCTGTCGGGGGTCCCATCACCATTGTCACCGGCATCCTCATCATCCCCATTGCTGTCCCCCTCTTCGACCTGTAGAGCTATCCGACATTCACTGGCCTTGTTGTGCAACAGGCCAGGAATAGCCCACAGGCCTTTGAGGAGCCGTACTGTAGGGCACCGCCAGAGGTGTCCAGGCAACAGAAATGTGCCTTCAGCATCCTGAACATCCGCTCAATGACATTACGTGTGGTGGCATGTGCCTCATTGTAGCATTGCTGTGATGGGGTCGTGGGCTGCCAGTATGGTGTGAGCAGCCAGGGACAGAGTGGGTATTCACTATCACCTGTGTGTAGAGAGTGGAGGTTAGTTTGGTGATCAGCATCACCCTGCCCTGGGCCATGTAGGCCACTACCCATGTCACCTCTAACCATGCCCCTCCCAAGCCCTATGTTTGTCCATGTGGTTTGCATACTCACCTGCTAAGTGACCAGTGGGGATGTCCCCACTCTCAAATCTGTGGCACAGTGCTGACTGGTGCCAGATGAAGGTATCGTGTGCTCCCCCAGGGTGCATGGCACAGACATTGATTATGTGCCCCCTGGCATCACACACCACCTGGCAGTTGATGCTAGCATAGCCCTTGTGATTAATGTATGTGACTCCCTCGGGGCCAGGTGGTGTGCGGATGGCCACATGTGTGCAGTCTATTGTGCCTAGCACACCAGGCATACGTGCTGCCTTGTGGAACTCCTGTACATTTGCTGTGCGCTCCGCCGGTGTGCTGAGGAAATGGATGTACTCCGCAGCATGTGGCAGCAGTGTGCTGAGGAACTGGGTGAGGTGGCATGACGCGGCCGACTGGTTTATAACTGTGGTGTCCCTGTTGTTCTCTGGAAGGTACCCGTGGTGAGCAAGCACATGCAAGCTGTCACTTTAGTCTCCACTGACAGAGCATGGCTCTGTCGTGTGGGTGCCTGCATCACATCACTGCACAGTTCACAGAGCCACCTCAGAATTGTCCAATTCAGGCGGTACTGGCCCACAATCTCAGTATCAGCTTGAAGCTGGTGTGGGCTCGGTACTGCCTGTTGGGGGCATACTGCTAAGGGGCCCTTCCATGATATAATGTGAAATAGTATGCTATGATTGATATGATATGATATGTGATGAGATATGATGTAATATGATATGATATGATATGGTATAATATAATATAATATAATATAATATAATATAATATAATATAATATAATATAATATAATATAATATAATATAATATAATATAATATAATATAATATAATATAATATAATATAATATAATATAATATAATATAATATAATATTACAATGTAATATAATGTAATATAACATAAAACATAACATAACATAATGTAATATAACAAAATATATAATACATTATAAATTAGTGGTGTGGTGTTATAATATTATAACTATTAATTGAATAAACTATGAGCTAATTTGTCTCTGTGACAGTGTTGCGTTAATATCTTTTCATACTATATCAAATCATTCCATATCATATTATATTATATCATATTATATTATACTATACTATAGTATATCATATTATATTATTATATAATATGATATGATATAATATAATATAATTTAATATGATATAATATGATATGATATGGTATATGACATGATACAATATAATGTGCTATTATAATATAACTGCATTAATTTATCTCTTTGACAGAGTGGTGTTAAACTCTGTTAAACTATCTCTTCGATAGTGTGGTGCTGAACTATGTGTTAAAATATATTTTAAACAATGTTCTGATTAATTGTGTTACATTATCTCTGTTACAGTGTGGTGTTAATCTGTTGGTGAAATTATCTCAAACAAGTGTTTAATTGTCTCTAGAGTAGTGTGGCACTAAACAATGTGTAAAATACTCTGTTACAATGTGGTGCTTAATTGTGTGAAATTATCAGTTATGAATTGGTGAGTAACATAATATAATATATTATAATCTAATCCAATATAATATAGTATAATATATAAGGGATATGCAGCAGTTCAGTGTGTGATAATGCATTTATCTTGTACAGTTTCCAGTGACCTCAAGTAACCTCACGAGGGCTGAAGGCATGAACACACACACACACTGAACAGCTGCATATTCCACTTATGCAACAGGTTTAGATGTTGTGTGAACATTTTGATTTTGTAAGGTGTAAATAATTTGTCAAAAAAGGGAAAAGAAAATTGAATTTTATGCTGTTTTTTGCTAATTATAAAAAAAACCTGGTATCTATAAATAAAACACCTCTCATTTTGTAGATATTTTTGAGCTGAATTTTTTTCGTGCTCACAGTACTATGCTATCATTTTTTGTTTTAAAGTTATTTATATTTGTCAAAAAAGTGAACAAAAAACTATATTTTCTTCTGTTTTCTTGCTAACCATATACAATGTACAGCGTTTATATAAATGAAAGATTATTCATTTTGTAGATAATTTTGTGCTGAACAATTTTCGTGCTCACAGTACCATGTTATCTTTTTTCATTTTTAAGTTATTGACATTTAAATAAGGTTAGTACTGCTTCTGAGGCCAAACATTCTAAATGAATTCTGAAGAGAACTGTGTACTGTGTGGATAAATGGGTGATGATGTAGTTACTATGTGGATAAATAAATTTATTACCATAGTAGCAAAGATAAATGGTTTTATTCTACAGTTTTTATCCTGACCCCTGTTGAATAAAATAAATTATAATATAATTTAAAACAATATATTATGTAATGTAATATGACATGATATGATATGATATATGATATGATATTACATGATTGGATATGATACGACATGCTACAACATGATATGATATAATATATTATGATGTGATAAGAAATTATGTAATGTAATATAATGTAATGTATTGTAATGTAATATAACATATAAAATAAAATAATATAACATGATATATTATAATATACTATAACATAATACAAAATAATATAGTGGTGTGGTGTTTTAAAAGTATAACTATTAAATTATTTGTTAATTTATCCTTGTGTCAGAGTGATGCTAAACTATGTGTAAAATCATCTAAAACATGAGTTAAATTGTTCTATTGTTGTGTGGTTTTAAACTATGAAATAAATGCTCTCTTTTACAGTGTTGTGCTTCACTGTGAGATATCATGCCTGTTACGTTGAGGTGATTAATATAATATAATATAATATAATACAATAATGCAATATAAAAATAAATGATATAATATAATTATAAATATTAAATCAACTATGTGTTAATTTAGCTGTGTGACAGTGTGATGCTAAACTGTGTGTTAAATTAACTCTGAGTGTGCTGTGCTAAACTATGTGTTTATCTCTGTGACAATGCAGCACTAAAACTTTGTGTTAAAGTATAACTGTGAGAGTGCGATGATAAACTATCTTAAATTTGTCTCTTTTACAGTGTGGTGCAAAACTATGTGCTAAATTAATTTGGAGAGTGTGGTGCTCCACTATGTGTTTAATTATCTCTGTGACATCACAGCACTAAATCTATGTAATAAATTATGTCTGTGACAGTGTAGTGCTAAATATTGTTACTTTATCTCTACCACAATGCAGTACCAAACTTTGTGTTAAATTATCACTGTGAGAGTGCAATGCTAAACTCTTTTAAAATGTTTCTTTCACAGGGTGGTGCTAAACTGTGTGTTAAATTAACTCTGAGAGTGTGGTATTAAACAATGTTTTAAATTTTCTCTGTGACAGAGCAGTACTAAAACTGTGTAAGTTTATTCCTTTGACAATGTAAAGCTGAAATATGGTTAATTATCTCTATCACAGTGTGAGTGTAAAGTATGTGTTACATTATTAATGTGAGAGTGTGTTGCTAATTTATGTGTTAAATTATCTCAAACATGGGTCAAATAGTTAAATAATCTTTGTTGCAGTGTGGTTCTCATCAATGAGTTATATGCTCTCTGTTTCTGTATTTTACTTATCTGTGCAAAATTATCTCTGTGACATTATGGTGATAAATGTAATGTAACAGAGCATAACATCACATCACATAACATAACATAACATAACATTAACATAACATAACATAACATAACATAACATAACATAACATAACATAACATAACATAACATAACATAACATAACATAATGTTGTGGTGTTATAACTATTTAATTAACTGTGTTAATTTCTCTCAGTCAAAGTTTGATGCTAAACTATGTGTTAAAATATTATTGTGAGAGTGTGATGATAAAAGTATGTGCTAAATTACCTCGGTAACAGTGTGGTGCTTAAAATTGATACATAATCTCTGTGAGAGTGTGGTCCAAATGTATGTGCTGCATTATCTCAAGCATGGGTTAAATTGTCTCTGTTGCAGTGTTGTTTATAACTGTGTGAAATTAAGTCTGTTATGGTGTGGTGACTAACATCACATCATATAAAATAGCATAACATAACACCATAAAATAATATAATGGCGTGGTGTTATAACTATTAAATTATTTAACTAAGTGTTAATTTATGTCAGACAAAGTGTGGTGCTAAACTATGTGTGGAAATTCACTCTGACAGTGTCGTGCTAAACTAAATGTAAATTATCTCTGTGACAGTGTAATGCTAAAGGACATGTTAAATTATCACTGTGAGAGTGTGATGCTAAACTGTCTTAATTGTTTCTTTTAATGTGGTGCTAAACTGTGGTTCTAAACAATGCAGTGTGCATCTTTTGCAGTGTGGTGCTAAACTGTGTGTTAAATTAACACATAGTTTAGCACCACTATTTGACTGAGATATATTGACACATAGTTAAGTAATTTAATAGTTATAACAACACACCATTATATTATTTTATGTTAGGTATGTGATTTTATGTTATGTTATGTTCTGATATGATATATTACTTAATAATATACTGTATTAATCACCACACAGTTAAGCACAACACTGAAAGAGAGAGCAGTTAACTCATTGTTTAGAACCACACTGCAACAGAACCAATATAACCCTTGTGTGAGATAATTCAACACAAAAATCAGCACCACACTGTCAAAGAGCTAATTTACTGCTTGGTTTATCATCATACTGTCTTGAATGTTAAAAAACCCATAGACGTCAGTGAGAATATTTAACACATAAATTAGCTCTGCTGTGTTACAGAGATAATTTTCCACATAATTTAGAGCCACACTGTGATATATAGATAGTTTAAACCATAGTTCAGCACCACACAATTACAGAGTTCTTTTAACATACAGTTTAGAACCACACTGTAAAAGAAACAATTTAAAACAGTTTAGCAGCACACTCTCACAGTGATAACATCACATAGTTTAGCTCTGCAATGTTATGTTATGTTATGATATGTTATGCTCTGTTACATTACATTTATCACCAGAATGTAACAAAGATAATTTCACACGGATAAGTAAAAGACTGAATCAGACAGCATATTAAAGAGAACCACACTGCAACAGAGAGTATTTAACTATTTAACCCATGTTTGAGATAATTTAACACATAAATTAGCAACACACTGTCACAGGGATAATGTAACACATACTTTAGAACCACACTGTGTGATAGAGATAAGTTAAACCATAATTCAGCTTTACACTGTCAAATAAATAAATTTATACAGTTTTAGTACTGCACTGTCACAGAGATAATTAAAAACATTGTTTAATACCACACTCTCACAGTTAATTTAACACACAGTTTAGCACCACCCTGTGAAATAAACTTTTTAAAAGAGTTTAGCATTGCACTCTCCCAGTGATAGTTTAACCCAACATTTGGCACTGCATTGTGGTACAAATAAAGTAACAATGTTTAGCACTACACTGTCACAGATATAATTTATCACATAGTGTTAGTGTTGCGATGTTACAGAGATAATTAAACACATAGTGGAGCACCACACTCTCAAAGTTAATTTAACACAGAGTTTTGCATCACTCTGAGACAAGGATAAATTAACAAATAATTAATTTAATAGTAGTACTATTATAACACCACTCCACTATATTATATTGTATTATATTATATTATTTTATCTGCTATATTACAATACATTACATTATATTATATTACATCATTTCTTATCATATCGTAATAGATTATATCATATCATATCGTATCATATCATATTGTATCATATCATATCATGTCATGTCATGTCATGTCATATCATATCATATCATATCATATCATATCATATCATATCATATCATATCATATCATATTATATTATATTATATTATATTATATTATATTATATTATATTATATTACTCACTGCTCCATATCAAATAATTTCACACAGTTAAGCACAACATTGTAACAGAGAGCATTTTACACATTGTTTAAAATCTCACTACTCAAGAGACAATTAAACTCTTGTTTGAGATAATTTCACCAACAGATTGGCATGACACTTTCACAGAGATAATGTAACACATTTAATCACTATACTGTTACAGAGATAATTTAACACATAGTTAAGTACCACACTATAACAGAGATATCTCTTTACACAGTTCAACACCACTCTGCCAAAGAGATACATTAATGCAGTTATATTATAAGAGCACACCATTATATTGTATCATATCATATTACATTGTAATAAATTATATTATATCATATCCAGGGATAATAATACACAGTTAAACAAGATTGTAGCAGAGATAATTTAGCTAACTGTTTTGCTTCTCTATAAGAGATACAATTTAACATGTTTGAGATAATTTACATATAGTTCAGCACCACACTATCGCAGAGATAGTTTAACAAAGAGATAAATTATCACAGTTAATTAATATAATAAAGTATTATAACACTACATTATATTACATTATATTATATTACATTATATTATATCATATCATATTAAATTATCTTATATTGTACTATATCATATCATAATATATTATATTCTATTACATTAATCACCACTCTGTAACAGGTGTAATTTCATGCAGTGAAGCACAACACTGTAACAGAGAGCATGTATCTCATTGTTTAAAAACTCTCTACAATAGAGACACCACACTTTCACAGAGAAAAATTAACAAATAGTTAATTGTTTTAATATCTATAATATTATAACAGCACACCATCATATCATATTATATTATATGACATGATATGATATATTATATTATTTTACTATGTGTAACATTATCTCAACAATGGGTTAAATTGTATCTCTTGTGCTGAGAGTCTAAACAATGAGTTAATTACGCTCTCTTTCAGTGTTGTGCTTAACTGCGTGAAATTGTCAGTGTGACAGAGTGGTGATTAATATAAGATAATATAATACAATATAATATGATACGATTTAATGCTGTGGTATTATAACTGCATTAAATTATTGATGTGACATAGTGGTGTTAAACTATGTGTTCAAATATCTCTGTGACAGTGTGGAGTTGAATTATATATTAAATTATCTCTGTAACTCTTTAATGATTAAATGTGCTAAATAATCTTTGTGACAGTGTGCGGCTATTCTGTGTTTTAATTTATCTCAATCAAGCGTTATATTGCCTCTCTTGAATTGTGGTTCTAAACAATGAGTTAAATTACTCTTATACAGTGTAGTGCTTAACTGTGTGAAATTATCCCTGTTACAGAATGGTGATTAATATAATATAATATAATATAATATAATATAATATAATATAATATAATATAATATAATATAATATAATATAATATAATATAATATAATATAATATAATATAATATACTAACATTCTAAAATGCCAGAACAATAAGCTTAACAGTCTTTTCTGTATGCTCATTTGGTCAGCCCCCACCCTGTTAACTGACCTTGCTGCCCCTCCCTCCCTCTCTGGCTTCTGCCTTCCCAGTCTTGGATTTTCTCACTGCACTGGTTTTTGCTTCCAGAACCCCACCCTTTCTGGAACTCCTCCACCTTTTCTGCTTCCACCAGCCACCGAGGCAGTACATTCCTAGACTCCACCACCCTCTCAGTGAAGTAGCATCTCCTCCTTTCTCCACTGACTCTCCCCCCTCCAGCTACCACCCATACTCTCTAAGTGCCCCACCTCCTTTCTTCGGAGTACCCTGACTGCTCCTCCCCTATTTACCCCTCAATGTGCATGAAAACCTCTATCATTTCTCCCCAGTCCCTTCTCTCTTCCAATGTGTACATATTTAGCTGTTCGAGCCTCTCCCCTTAGGTCCTTTCCCACAAGCCCAAAATCATTTTGGTTGCCCTTCTCTGGACCCTCTCTCCAGGAGTTCAATGTCCGTCTTTAAATGTGGCCTCCAAAATTGCATGCAGTACTTGAGGGTTGTCCTCACCAAGCAGTTATACAGTGGGATTATTACTTCACTCCTTCTGGAGGTGAGCCCCTAACGATGCATCCAAGCATCATGTTGGCCTTTGCCACTGCCCTCCTACAATTCTCTGAGTTGTTCATCTTGACATCTATTACCACCCCAGGTCCTTCTCAGCTATCAATACTTGTAGCATTTCCCCCCAGGGTGTCAACTTGGCCTGGGTTTCTGGCTCCCAGGTGCAGTACCCTGCATATTCCTGCTTTGAACCTTAGCTTCCGCTTGCTAGACAACTTTTCCAGAGCCTCCAGGTCCCCCTGTAGGACCACCCTCCCTCCTCCCCATCCACCACTACTCCTAGTTTTGAGTCATCCACAAAGAGACTCAGCTCACTCCTTCGGCATTTCCTAAAGTCAGATACATAGGCATTGAACAGGAGGGGCCCAAGGACTGATCTCTGAGGGACTCCAGTAGTGACCCTCCTTGGGGATGTGACTATCCCTCCAACCACGACCCTCTGGGTCCAGTTCTGGAGACAATTTCCTATCCATCTGATCATCTGGTTCCCCACCCCCATTTCTCCTACATTATTCAGGCCCATATGAGGAACAGAGTGAAATGCCTTGCTGAAGTCAAGAAAGAGGATGTCCACTGGTCTTCCCAGGTCCATGGCACTCATCAGCAAGTCATAGAACTCCATAAGGTTTGTCTGACATGATTTCCCCAGGATGAATCCATGCTGTCTATCGTCCAGAATCCCCAATTTTTCCAGGTCCCCCCTAGTCTCTCCTTGAAAATGTCCTCCATTACCTTGCCCACTATCAATGTTAGGCTGATGGGCCTATAGTTCCCTGCCCCCTCACCTGATCCCCACTTGTGGCTACGCACTGTATGCACCACCCTGGGGCACCCATCCTGTCCTCAGAGAGATGCTGAAGAGCTCCATCAGGGGTTTTGCCTGGACATCCACCAGTTACTTCAGCACTCTGGGATGTAATTTATCTGGCCCTGGTGCTTTCTCCATCTTATGTGACCCAAGGGTTTCCCTCACTCTCTCTGCCATGATTTCCACCTCTGCTACCTCATCTTCCTGCTTTGCCTTCCCCACACCTGCCAGTGATGCACCCCTCCCCAGAGGTATAATATAATATAATATAATATAATATAATATAATATAATATAATATAATATAATATAATATAATATAATATAATATAATATAATATAATATAATATAATATAATATAATATCATGCACGACAAAACAACACAATACAATACAATACAATACAATACAACACAATACAATATAATATAATATAAAATAGTGGTGTGGTGTCATAATAGTGCAACTATTAAATTAATTTAGAATGTGTTAATTTATCTCTCTCACAGTGAGATGCTAAACTGTTACATCATCTCAATCATTGGTTAATTTGTCTCTATTGTAAGTGTGGTTCTAAACACTGAGACCTGGATATTCAAACTGCACCCAGAAAGTGCGCAACAGGAAGAGCAAGTGCAATTCCACTGCACCGTGCACAAGAAGCGCGATATTCAAAAACTGCGCAGGTCAAGATGCACCTGCAGCACATGACTGAATATCCCGTCACCTGTGCCATAGCGCAACTAGGGATGTGCAGTTGCAAATTTCAGTTGTGCCATAGCGCAACCAGGGATGCTCAGTGGAGCAGTCCAGATGCACCATAGCACAACCAGGAATGCCCTGTGGAGCAGGGCAGCAGTGCAACAGCACAACCAGGGATGCACAGGGACAGGATGCAGGGGCCCACCACCCATGCCACACATGGGCAGAGAAGCACATAGCAGAACAGACATCGCCCGACACACCCCATGCACTGCACAACCGGTAGAGAGCTGGGATAACCACCGGCCCATGGATACCTGCAACCAACCCACAGCCAGGGCATGGTGCCCCAGCACACTGCCTGGCAAGCTGTGACTGGCACACAAGGAGTGCCAACCACCCTGTGCCTCAGTATCCCATCAATGCAGAGCACACCCTGCACTACGATCGCCATACACCCTGCCCAGGAGTAGCACCCAACAGTGCAGGACACTCCATGCATGCCACCACCCTCACTGTGACAATGCAACCCTATGCACCAAGGAGCCATGCAAGGGAGCCCCACCATGTGCCCACTGCAGTGGGTGGCAGCAGACAGTGATGCAACAACTGCATCCACAGTGCCACCCTGAATGTCCCCCCGAGGTACAGCTGACAGACCGACCATGCGTCGGCAGATGAGGTACCCCACATGCAACAGGACATGCCCCAGACCCCACAATCAGTGGTACAGCACTCTGCACACCCTCCCAAGGACACATCTGATCCCAGCACTGGCCACAACAGCCAGCACAGACACACACAGTGTTGGATGGAAGTATGTGCCACACAGGATGCAACACAGTGCATGGACAAACAGCCACCCATACCCCAGGGCACACCAACACAGGGACACAGTAGCAGGTCAACCAAGCCACTGGCATGTGGCCACAGCAGCTGTTTACACACGGCCAGCACCCCTACATGGCACAGGTGTGCCAGCCACCCTGTGCAGGCACCATGAATCTGTATGCCACCAGCATGCGGCCGGAGCACAAGTGACAGACAGTGGAGCACATTTCCTGCAACAGATTCAAGCGACAGCATGGAGGGTGTACAACAACAGTGGAGGCCACAGTGCCACAGGAGGCAGACATGCAGTATATTGGTGATGGGAGGCAACCTGGCATTGTACCGGGTACAGTGGTTGTCCGGCATGGACAGCCACCACTGACATGCCAGCAGACTGTGCATATCACAGACATGCAAGGGTGTCAGCTGCACAGGCCATGGATGGTCTGACAGGGGTGCCATTCACACAGTGCATGCACCATGGACCACTGCACACAGGCATCCAGTGCACAGAGAACAACACACAAATGACAGACAGTGACTTATCCCCCCGGCCACACCATAGGCAGTTCCCTTCCAGACGCACACACACACGCCCATGCTTGTACCACCCCTGATTGCATGCACACCACTGCAGCTGAGCACTTGTATCCCGCTGCAAGTCAGAGACCACCACAGTTGTCATAACAAAATGTATGTATTAAAAAAGATAAACACTCAAACATATGTACAAATATATACAAGGGTGGGGGGAAGGGCCAGGGCATGGGGCAGAGGTGTACAAATGGGAGAGGGGAATAAGGGGTGTGAGGGTGGGTCCAGGGGGTTAGGTGTGTCAGGGTGTCATGGAGGGCCTATTCTCTTCTCTGCTCTCTACTCCTGTGGCACCTCTGGGTGCTTCTCCTCCGGACCCCGTGAAACTCCATCCACTCCAGCAGTGCCAGGGACACCTGCGCCAGCTGCCGCAGTTCCTGTATGCCCTGTTCCAGGGCCATCCAGCATTGTTCACCTAGGACAAGGGAGCAGAGTCAATACATATGACTATCCAGCACTCTGCAGCCCACCCATTGTGCATGTCATACAGTCATGTGCCACACCCCTGTGATGGTGTGTGGCCACTCACAGTGACCGCATCCACAAGACCTGCCTACCCAGGCACCCACAGCCATGTGGACCACTGCACACTCCCACCACCCATGTCCCGCACAGCACCACCATGGCCATACAGTGATATGGCTTATGCAGTGTGAAGGCAGTGGCACAGTCATGTACCCAGTGCACGCATGGACCACCCATTGATGCACTCCCAGACATGCAGTGCCACTGGACAGTGCTGACTGTAGCAAACTGCATGCATGGCAGTGGTGTCAATGGATGGTGGCCATGCCCTGCTGCCCACCCTGTTACCCAGCATGCAATAATAATCATGGATGTAAGGCACTCACCACCATCAGGCTGGTCCCTGCGCCTCTGTGGTCCTGCATCCCTTCTGGCCTTCTGGTCCTCTTGGCAGCGCCTCCTCTCCCTCACCCGCCGGTGCTCCTCTGGGCCTAAGGTGCAAACATGGAGAAATAACATCAGTACAATCCGGGGAGCAAAGTTCCCCCACCACCATGTGTGTGTGCAATCTCACACAGCCATACCCATCCACCCCCGCCCTGATACCACCACCATGGCCAACATTGGATGCCCCCCCCATGTAACGGACACATGCAACTGTGATACCTGTACGGTCATTAACAGTGTATGGATGGGGCAGCTACTTGGCCCTGGCAGTGTGCCCCTCCTGGCACGTGCCCGCAGGCAGGCAAGCCTGTCCGGGTCTCTCTGCCGGAGGTCCCCATATTGGTGGCGACACTGCTCGGCCATTCGCCCGATTCCTGTGGCCTCCTCCTGCACCACCGCCACCTCCTCCCGTACTGCACTCCTGGCCCTGTCCAGGGGTGCATCACTATAAAGTGCCCCAGCATGGGGGCTCTACTATGGCCACCAAAATGGCCAGCTCCACCTGGCTCCACACAGCAGCCCTCCTCCGTGCCATATCTACTGCTGGTTGTAGTCAAAATGGTGCTCAGTAGCATGGTCCATCACGAGCAGATGCTGCACAGTACAGCACTGCCATTCCCTATCACGCTGTCACCAAACAGTGCAATAGTCGGGCACAAGGTCAAGGTGCTCTCATGCACAGACCGCCACAGAGCAATTGGTTCTCAATGTGTGTAGCATGATTGGGTACCTGTGTGCCACCTCCTGTAGTGTCCTACCGTGCTATGGCCCCAGTGCACCTACGGCGCCCCAGTGCCACAGTGCCCTATATGTGAACAGTGCAGTAGCACCACTGGCACAATGGTGGCTGTGCCCTGCATTGTCTCCCATGCACAGCATGTCAGCAGTGCAGCAGGTGTCTGTGTCATCACACCAGGCATGCGCAGTTCGGAGTGTACTGCACATGTCACAGAAATGCTCACTTGCCTGAGCACGTTCAACACAATTGCACAAAGTGCAACAGCGTGCTATTCAACCGGCATATGCAAATCAGGTAATCAGCCATTCAATGGTGCAGATACTGCATCTGCATCCTTTTAAAATTGCGCCTCACCTCATTTGCATGCATTGCAATATAAAAATGTGACATTGGGCAGCACTAGCCATAGCAGGTTATTGCAGTCTATTGTGGTGAGTTGCATGCTGTTTGGGGGTGTGGACTGTGGTGTGTGGGACATGCATGGGACTGCACAGTCACAGGTAACACCTGTCATTCTCACAGGATGGATAATCAGCGATCGTGAGGTGGAGGAAGAGGAACAGAGATGTGGGAGGAAGAGGAGGCCTAACTTCACAAAGGCAGAAACAGATGCCCTGTTTGAGGCCTACCTCAACCAGGAGCCACTGCTCAGTGGACAGCAGGGAACACCACAGGCCCATGCTGCTGCATGGGAAGAGGTGGTGCATGCCATCAACTGGCATGGCAGCCACCAGCAGTCCATGCAGGAGTGCAAAAAGAAGATGGGCACAGACAAGTGGAGGATTAAGGACAAGGTGGCTGCCATCAGGGCAGCACGGTCTGCGACTGGTGGGGGGCAGGTGGACGTGCAATGCCTGACCGCACAAAAAGAGTGGGTTGCTGGCAGCATTCAGCGTTGTGCCATCGAGGGTGTTCCAGGTGATGGATTCCAGACAGTTAGAAGCCCATAACTGCAGGGCAGATACGTTAATGCTACTGTGTTCCCTTTCAGCTCCTGAGCATCTACATGGGTCAGCAGTGGTGGGATTGTCTACTGAGGGTGGTACCATATACATAGAGGAGGGCCCATCCACCTCCACAGGCATACGAGGGTCAGGGTGACAGTGGGCCCACCTAGATGTCTGGACTGATGTTGGTGGAGAAGGTGCAGAGGAGGCCCTGCCCGTGTCCCAGCATGCCAGCGTCCATGGATGCCAGCATGCTGAGACTTGGGCTGCTGCCAGATCCAAGACAGATGATGATGGAGCTCACTTCATGGACAGTGATACTTGGGGGCCGCAGGATTGCCACACAGCAGGTGACACCATGGGCATGGCTGTGGGTGGTGCCCCCATGGAGGCCTGCGTGACACCACAGTCCCAGCCTGTGCCTGTCTGCACCAGTGGGGCAGCACTGGTGTGTGTCCCAGACTGTGGGGCTGTTGCAGCCACTGTGGCAGCACTGTTGAGCCCTGGAGTGTGGCAGCCAGGGGGCAGTGTCAGCAGTTGACCAATGGCCATGGGGGTACAGTGTCAGGGGGCAGCATCAGTGCACTGCCTTTGGACATGCCCAGGTCTGGCCCTGGTGTGCAGTGCCCACCCTCAAGGGGTGCTGCCCATCAGGGCTGTGAACACCATGAGGGACAGCATGGTGATCAGGCAGATGACGTCTTAGAAGAGCACACACGCAAACTCCAAGAATCAGTAGATCAGCAGGTGCGGCTTGTGACGGTGGTGGATACACTCAGTGCGGCTCTGCACCAGGCAGAGGAGTAGCACAGCACAGACACCACTCTGCTCCTGGCAGGGATGGAGTGGATGTGGGAGGATGTGACCACTGCCATTGATAGGCAGACACAACTGTCATGTCCACATTGGACACACAGGTATTTGCCCATATGTTGCAGACACCATGCAGTGCAATGTCCACACCCACATTCCCGGCGTCGTGTGACACCTTTCTTGTCGACAATGGGTTCAGTAGTGGGAATCCCAAGCACGTCTGGTGCAGGCATGTTCGGTGTGCTGCAGACCCCTGTGCAAGCATGGTTGCGTTCTTGCAGTGGAATCCCTGGGGGACTGTAGGTTCCAACCCATGAGGCCATTGGTCAGCCTGTCACTGCTGGCAGATCTCGGCGGGGCTGCCCATGCATCCGTGGCAGCCATGGCACTGTGGTGCATGACTGACCTCTCTCCCACCTGTCTGATGCTGCCCTGTGTGCATTGTGTTGTTCAACATGCAATGCACGGGTGGGGAACCCGGCCCTGCATGCACACACATGTTCCATCTACACACTCTTCTGGCTGCTGTCCACTGTGGACTGTGCATGATGATGCCTGCGTTGTGCTGTCTCCCACTGTGCAATGGTGCCCAGTGTTTGGTGATCAGCGTCACCCTGCCTTGGACCATCTAGGCCAATACCCATGTCACCACTGACTATGCCCCTCCCAAGCTCCATGTCTTTCTGCGTGCTTTGCATACTCACCCACTAGGTGGCCAGTGAGGATGTCCCCGCTCTTGAACCTGTGGCACAGTGCAGACTGGTGACAGATGAAGGCATCACGTGCTTCAGGGTGCATGGCACAGACATTGATTATGCACCCCCTGACATCGAACACCACTTGGCAGTTGATGCTTGCATACCCCTTCTGATTCATGTATGTGGCCCCTTCGGGGCCAGGTGGCATGCGGATGGCCACATGAATGTGCAGTCCCATGCATGTCCCACACACCACAGTCCACACTCCCAAACAGCATGCAACTCACCACAATAGACTGCAATAACCTGCTATGGCTAGTGCTGCCCAATGTCACATTTTTATATTGCAATGCATGCAAATGAGGTGAGGCGCAATTTTAAAAGGATGCAGACTGCAATAACCGACTATGGCTAGTGCTGCCCAATGTCACATTTTTATATTGCAACGCATGCAAATGAGGCGAGGCACAATTTTAAATGGATGCAGATGCAGTATCTGCACCATTGAATGGCTGATTTGCATATGCTGGTTGAATATCACGCTGTTGCGCTTAGTGCAATTGTGTTGAACGTGCTCAGGCAAGTGCACATTTCTGTGACATGTGCAGTACACTCCGAACTGCGCATGCCTGGTGTGATGACACAGACGCCTGCCACGCTGCTGACGTGCTGTGTGAGGGAGGCAATGCAGGGCACAGCCACCATTGTGCCAGTGGTGCTACTGTGCTGTTCACATATAGGGCACTGTGGCAATGGGGTGCCGTAGGTGCACTGGGGCCATAGCACGGTAGGCCACTACAGGAGGTGGCACACAGGTACCCAATCACGCTACACACATTGAGAACCAATTGCGCTGTGGCGGTCCACGCGTGAGAGCACCTTGACCTTGTGCCCGACTATCGCACTGTTTGGTGACAGCACGATAGGGAATGGCAGTGCTGTACCGAGCAGCATCTGCACGTGATGGACCATGCTACCGAGTGCCATTTTGACTGCAACCAGCAGTAGAGATGGCACGGAGGAGGGCTGCTGTGTGGAGCCAGGTGGAGCTGGCCATTTTGGTGGCCATAGTAGAGCCCCATGCTGGGGCACTTTATAGTGATGCACCCCTGGACAGGGCCAGGAGTGCAATATGGGAGGAGGTGGCAGTGGCGCAGGAGGAGGCCACAGGAATCAGGTGAATGGCCGAGCAGTGTCGCCACCGATATGGGGACCTCCGGCAGAGAGACCCAGACAGGCTTGCCTGCCTGCGGGCACGTACCAGCAGGGGCACACTGCCAGATAGGTGCCCCATCCATACACTGTTAATGTCCGTACGGGTATCATGGTTGCATGTGTCCGTCACATGGGGGGGCCATCCAATGTTGGCCATGGTGGTGGTATCGGGTTGGGGAGTGGATGAGTATGGCTGTGTGGGATTGCACACACACACACACGGGGTGGGGGGACTTTGCTCCCGGATTGTACTGATGTTCCTCGCTCCATGTTTGCACCTTAGGCCCAGAGGACCGCCGGTGGGTGAGGGAAAGGAGGCACTGCCAAGAGGACCAGCAGGCCAGAAGGGATGCAGGACCACAGAGGTGCAGGGACCAGCCTGATGGTGGTGAGTGCCTTACATCCATGATTATTATTGCATGCTGGGTAACAGGGTGGGCAGCTGGGCATGGCCACCATCCATTGACACCACTGCCATGCACGCAGTTTGTTACAGTCAGCACTATCCAGTGGCACTGCATGTCTGTGAGTGTGTCAATGGTGGTCCATGCGTGCACTGGGTACATGGCTGTGCCACTGTCTTCGAACCGCATAAGCCATATCACTGTATGGCCATGGGGGTGCTGTGTGGGACATGGGCGGTTCCACAGCAGCAGTCCACATGGCTGTGGGTGCCTGGGTAGGCAGGTCTTGTGTATGCGGTCACTGTGAGTGGTCACACACCATCACAGGGGTGTGGCACATGACTGTATGACATTCACAATGGGTGGGCTGCAGGGGGCTGGACAGTCATACATATTGACTCTGCTCCCTTGTCCTAGGTGGACAACACTGGATGGCCCTGGAACAGGGCATACAGGAACTGCGGCACCTGGTGCAGGTGTCTCTGGCACTGCTGGAATGGATGGAGTGGCACGGGGTCTGGAGGAGAAGCTCCCAGAGGTGCCACAGGAGTGGAGAGTGGGGAAGAGAATAGGCCCTCCATGACCCCCTGACACACCTAACCCACCTGGACCCACCCTCACACCCCTTCTTCCTTCTCCCATTTGTACACCTCTGCCCCATGCCCACCCCAGGGTTTGTGGCCCTTCCCCCCACCCTTGTATATATTTGTACATATGTTTGAGTGTTTATCTTTTTTAATACATACATTTTGTTATGACAACTGTGGTGGTCTCTGATTTGCAGTAGGATACAAGTGCTCAGCTGCAGTGGTGTGCATGCAATTAGGGTTGGTGTAAGCATGGGCGTGTGTGTGTGTGTGTCCGGAAGGGAACCACCTATGGTGTGGCTGGGGGGATAAGTCACTGTCTGTCATTTGTGTGTTGTTCTCTGTGCACTTGATGCCTGTGTGCAGTGGTCCATGGTGCATGCACTGTGTGCATGGCACCCCTGTCAGACCATCCATGGCCTGTGCAGCTTACACCCTTGCATGTCTGTGATATGCACAGTCTGCTGGCATGTCAGTGGTGGCTGTCCATGCCGGACAACCACTGTTCCCGGTACAATGCCAGGTTGCCTCCCATCACCAATATACTGCACATCTGCCTCTGGTGGCACTGTGGCCTCCACTGTTGTTGTCCACCCTCCATGCTGTCACTTGTGTCTGTTGTAGGGAATGTGCTCCACTGTCTGTCACTTGTGCTCCAGCCGCATGCTGGTGGCATACAGCTTCATGGTGCCTGCACAGGGTGGCTGGCACACCTGTGCCATGTAGGGGTGCTGGCCATGTGTACACAGCTGCTGTGGCCACATGCCAGTGGCTTGGTTGACCTGCTACTGTGTCCCTGGGTTGGTGTGCCCTGGGGTATGGGTGGCTGTTTGTCCATGCACTGTGTTGCATCCTGTGTGGCACATGCTTCCATCCAACACTGTGTGTGTCTGTGCTGGCTGTTGTGGCCAGTGCTGGGATCAGATGTGTCCTTGGGGTGTGCAGGGTGCTGTACCACTGATTGTGGGGTCTAGGGCATGTCCTGTTGCATGTGGGGTACCTCGTGTGCTGACGCATGGTTGGTCTGTCAGCTGTACCTCGGGAGGACGTTCAGGGTGGCACTGTGGATGCTGTTGTTACATCGCTGTCTGCTGCCACCCACTGCAGGGGGCACATGGTGGGGCTCCCTTGCATGGCTCCTTGGTGCATAGGGTTGCATTGTCACAGTGAGGGTGGTGGCATGCATGGGGTTTCCTGCACTGTTGGGCGCTACTCCTTGGCAGGGTGTATGGGGATCGTGGTGCAGGGTGTGCTCTGCATTGATGGGATACTGAGGTACAGGGTGGTTGGCACTCCTTGTGTGCCAGTCACAGCTTGCCAGGCAGTGTGCTGGGACACCATGCCCCGGCTGTGGGTTGGTTGCAGGTATCCATGGGCCGGTGGTTATCCCAGGTCTCCACTGGTTGTGCAGTGCATGGGGGTGTGTCGGGCGATGTCTGTTCTGCTACGTGCTCCTCTGCCCATGTGTGGCATGGATGGTGGGCCAATTCATCCTGTCCCTGTGCATCCCTGGTTGTGCTGTTGCACTGCTGCCCTGCTCCATGGGGCATCCCTGGATGCGCTATGGTGCATCTGGACTGCTCCACTGAGCATCCCTGGTTGCGCTATGGCACAACTGAAATTTTCAACTGCACATCCCTAGTTGCGCTATGGCACTGGTGAAGGGATATTCAGTCGTGTGCCGCAGGTGCATCTTGACCTGCGCAGTTTTTGAATATTGCGCTTCTTGCGCATGGGCGCAATGGAATTGCACTTGCTCCTGTTGCGCACTTTCTGGATGCAGTTTGAATATCCAGGCCTCAGTGTTTTGTACCACACTACAACAGAGACAAATTAACCAATGATTGAGATGATGTAACAGATAGTTTCGCATCTCACTGTGAGAGAGATAAATTAACACATTATAAATTAATTTAATAGTTACACTATTATAACACCACTATTTTATATTATATTATATTGTATTGTATTGCATTGAATTGTGTTGTCTTATCGTGCATGATATTATATTATATTATATTATATTATATTATATTATATTATATTATACTATACTATATTATATTATATTATATTATATTATATTATATTATATAATATTGTATTGTATTATATTGTATTATATTATATTATATTATATTATATTATATTATATTATACTATATTATATTATATTGTATTATTATATTATATTATATTATATTATATTATATTATATTATATTATATTATATTATATTATATTATATTATATTATATTATATTATATTATATTATATTATATTATATTATATTATACCTCTGGGGAGGGGTGCATCACTGGCAGGTGTGGTGAAGGGAAAGGGAAGATGAGGTAGCAGAGGTGGAAATCATGGCAGAGATAGTGAGGGAAACCCTTGGGTCACATAAGATGGAGAAAGGACCAGGGCCAGATAAATTACATCCCAGAGTGCTGAAGGAACTGGATGTCCAGGCAAAACCCCTGATGGAGCTCTTCAGCATCTCTCTGAGGACAGGATGGGTGCCCCAGGGTGGCACCTGTGCCTAGCCACAAGTGGAGATCAGGGGAGGTGGCAGGGAACTATAGGCCCATCAGCCTAACATTGATAGTGTGCAAGGTAATGGAGGACATTTTCAAGGAGAGACTAGGGGGGGACCTGGAAAAATTGGGGATTCTGGATGATAGACAGCATGGATTGATCCTGGGGAAATCATGTCAGACAAACCTTATGGAGTTCTATGACTTGCTGATGAGTGCCATGGATCTGGGAAGACCAGTGGACATCCTCTTTCTTGACTTCAGCAAGGCATTTCACTCTGTTCCTCACATGGGCCTGAATAATGTAGGGGAAATGGGGGTGGGGAACCAGATGATCAGATGGATAGGAAATTGTCTCCAGAACTAGACCCAGAGGGTCATGGTTGGAGGGATAGTCACATCCCCAAGGAGGGTCATTACTGGAGTCCCTCAGGGATCAGTCCTTCTGCCCCTCCTGTTCAATGCCTATGTGTCTGACATTAGGAAAGGCAGCAGGAGTGAGCTGAGTCTCTTTGTGGATGACTCAAAACTAGGAGTAGTGGTGGATGGGGAGGAGGGAGGGTGGTCCTACAGGGGGACCAGGAGGCTCTGGAAAAGTTGTCTAGCAAGTGGAAGCTAAGGTTCAATGCAGGAATATGCAGGGTACTGCACCTGGGAGCCAGAAACCCAGGCCAAGTCGACACCCTGGGGGGAATGCTACAAGTATTGATGTCTGAGAGGGACCTGGGGTGGTAATAGATGTCAAGATGAACAACTCAGAGAGTTGTAGGAGGGCAGTGGCAAAGGCCAACATGATGCTTGGATGCATCGCTAGGGGCTCACCTCCAGAAGGAGTGAAGTAATAATCCCACTGTATAACTGCTTGGTGAGGACAAACCTCAAGTACTGCATGAAATTTTGGAGGCCACATTTAAAGAGGGACATTGAACTCCTGGACTCCTGGTCCAGAGAAGGGCAACCAAAATGATTTTGGGCTTGTGGGAAAGGACCTAAGGGGAGAGGCTCGAACAGCAAAATATGTACACATTGGAAGAGAGAAGGGACTGGGGAGAAATGATAGAGGTTTTCATGCACATGAAGGGGTAAATAGGGGAGGAGCAGTCAGGGTACTCTGAAGAAAGGAGGTGGGGCACTTAGAGAGTATGGGTGGTAGCTGGAGGGGGGAGAGTCAGTGGAGAAAGGAGGAGGTGCTACTTCACTGAGAGGGTGGTGGAGTCAAGGAGTGCACTGCCTCAGTGGCTGGTGGAAGCAGAAATGGTGGAGGGGTTCCAGAAGGGGTGGGGTTCTGCAAGCAAAAACCAGTGCAGTGAGAAAATCCAAGCCTGGGAAGGCAGAAGCCAGAGAGGGAGAGGGGGGCAGCTAGGTCATTTAACAGGGTGGGGGCTGACCAAATGAGCAGACAGAAAAGACCTTTAAGCTTATTGTTCTGGCATTTTAGAATGTTATTATATTATATTATATTATATTATATTATATTATATTATATTATATTATATTATATTATATTATATTATATTATATTATATTAATCACCACACTGTAACAGAGAAAATTTCACACAGGCAAGCAAGACTCTGTAACATACAACATTTATCTCACTGTTTAGAGCTACGCTGCCAAAGAGACAATTTATCTCACTTTTGAGAAAATTTAACACATTAATTAACACTACAATGATAATGTAACATATTTAAGCACTACTCTTTTACTCGGATAATTGAACACATAGTTCAGCACCACAGTATTGCCCAGATATTTTAACACATAGTTTAGCACCACACTTTCACATAGATAGAAACATAGAAACATAGAATTTGATGGCAGATAAGGACCGCTTGGCCCACCCAGTCTGCCCATTTCCCCTACCTACTGGATAAGCTGCAGATCCTAGTTAACCAGCAGAATACTTCTTCCTAACCCCACCCCTTAGAATGGCCTTATGACTGTCCCATGCATGCTTGAATTCCACCACTGTTTTTGACTCCACAACCTCCTGTGGAAGGCCATTCCATGCATCCACAACCATGTCTGTGAAAAAATACTTCCTTAAATTACCTCTGAGCCACCCTCCCTCTGTCTTCAAATTGTGCCCCCTTGTTCTTGCACACCTCTTTTTTTTTGAAAGATGCTATGGAAGGATACAATGTAATATAATGGTGTGGTGTTATAGTATTATATCTATTAAATTAATTAACTATGTGTTATTTTATTTCTGTGACAGTGTGGTGTTAATCTTACTGCTAAAATGTATCTTCCAATAGTGTGTTGCTGAACTGTGTTACATTATCTTTGTGACAGTGAGGCACTAATTAAGGAGTTACATTTTCTCAGACATGGGTTAAATTGTCTCTGTTGCAGTGTGTTTCCAAACAATTAATTAAATCATCTCTTTTACAGTGTTGTGCTTAACTCTTACGTAATGTTGCGTAATACAATATAAAATAAAATAATATAATACTAATATATTATAATATACAATATAATACAGTGCAATATATTATGGTATGACATGGTATGATATAATATAATATAATATAATATAATATAATATAATATAATATAATATAATATAATATAATATAATATAATATAATATAACAGTGTGGTGTTATAATATTATAACTATTAAATTAATTTACTGTGTTAATTTGTCTCATAATATAACACAATACTGCAATACAATGCATTATGATATGAGGTATAATAGCATATAATATAAGATTATGTAATACAGTATAGTATAATATAGTATAGTGCAATGTAATATGCTATGGTATGATATGATTTGTTATAAGATGTGATGTGATATGATATGAAATAATATGATATGATATTGTATGATGTGATGGGATGTGATATGATATATTATGATACGATATATAATATAATGGTGTGGTGCAATAATATTATAAATATTAAATTAACTATTTGTTAATTTATCTATGTGACAGTGTGATGCTAATTTATGTGAAAAATATCTCAACCATGGGTTCAGTTTTCTTTGTTGCAGTGTGTTTCAAAAAATTAGTTCAGTGCTCTCTGATACAGTGTTGTGCATAACTGTTTGAAATTATCCTTGTCACGGAGTGGCGATTAATATAATATAATATAATATGATATATAACATAATATAATATAATGGTTATAATATTATAACTATTGAATTAATTAGCTATATGTTAATTTGTCTCTGTGACAGTGTGGTGTTAATTTATGTATAACACTATCTGAAGGATGGGAAAAACTGTCTCTATTTCAGTGTGGTTCAAAAGAATGAGTTCAAAGCTCTCTATTACAGTGTTGTGCTTAACTGCATGAAATTACCCTTATTACGGAGTGGTGATTAATAAATTATAATATAATACAACATAATACAATACAATACAATATAATATAATATTATGTAATGTAATATAATATGATATGATATATGATATGATAACATAATATAATTTATTATGATACAATATGATATGATATGGTATATGACATGATACAATATAATGTTGTGCTATTATAATATAACTGCATTAATTTATCTCTTTGACAGAGTGGTGTTAAACTCTGTTAACATATATCTGCGATAGTGTGGTGCTGAACTATGTGTTAAAATATCTTTGTAATAAATGTTCTGATTAAATGTGTTACATTATCTCTGTTACAGTGTGGGTTACTCTGTTGGTGAAATTATCACAAACAAGTGTTTAATTGTCTCTAGAGTAGTGTGACTCTAAACAATGTCTAAAATGCTCTCTATTACAATGTGGTGCTTAATTGTGTGAAATTATCAGTTAAGAAGTGGTGATTAACATAATATAATATGATATATTATAATCTAATCCAATATAATATAATTCAATACAATATAATATTATGTAATGTGATATGATATGATAGATGATATATTACGTTATGATAAGAAATGATGTAATATAATGTAATGTAATGTATTGTAATGTAATATAACATATAGAATAATATGATATATTATAATATAATATAACATATTATAATACAAAATAATATAGTGGTGTGGTGTTATAATAGTATAACTATTAAATTAATTATTTGTTAATTTATCCTTGTGTCAGAGTGATGCAAAACGATGTGTAAAATCATCTAAAACATGTGTTAAATTGTTCTATTTTTCTGTAGTTTTAAACTATGAAATAAATGTTCTCTTTTTACAGTGTTGTGCTTAACTGTGAGATAGCATGCCTGTTACATAGTGGTGATTAAAATAATATAATGTAACAATATAATATAATATTATAATGTAATATAATATAATAGCGTTGTTTTATAATATTATAAATATTAAATTAATTAACTATGAACTATGATATGATATGATATGATATGATATGATATGATAATATGATATGATACAATATAATGCTGTGGTATTATAACTGTGTTAAATTATGGATGTGACATAGTGGTGTTAAACTATGTGTGAAATTATCTCTGTGATAGTGTGGAGTTGAATTATGTGTTAAATTATCTCTGTAAATGTGTAATGATTAAATGTGCTAAATTATCTTTGTGACAGTGCTGCCCCCCTCTCCCTCTCTCTCTCTGGCTTCTGCCTTCCCAGTCCTGGATTTTCTCACTGCACTGGTTTTTGCTTCTAGAACCCCACCTCTTCTGGAACCCCTCCACCATTTCTGCTTCCACCAGCCACCAAGGCAGTGCATTCCACTCCACCACCCTCTCAGTGAAGTAGCACCTCCTCCTTTCTCCACTGACTCTCCCCCCTTCCAGCTTCCACCCATGCCCTCTAAGGGCCCCACCTCCTTTCTTCGGAGTATCCTGACTGCTCCTCCCCATTTACCCCTTCATGTGTGTGAAAACCTCTATCATTTCTCCCCAGTCCCTTCTCTCTTCCAATGTGTACATATTTAGCTGTTCAAGCCTCTCCCCTTAGATCCTTTCCCACAAGCCCAAAATCATTTTAGTTGCCCTTCTCTGGACCCTCTCTCCAGGAGTTCAATGTCCCTCTTTAAATGTGGCCTTCAAAATTGCATGCAGTACTCAAGGTTTGTCCTCACCAAGCAGTTATATGGTGGGATTATTACTTCACTCCTTCAGGAGGTGAGCCCCTAGCGATGCATCCAAGCATCATGTTGGCCTTTGCCACTGCCCTCCTTCAACTCTCTGAGTTGTTCATCTTGACATCTACTACCACCCCAGGTCCCTCTTAGCTATCAACACTTGTAGCATTCCCCCCCAGGGTGTCGACTTGGCCTGGGTTTCTGGCTCCCAGGTGCAGTACCCTGCATATTCCTGCTTTGAACCTCAGCATCCACTTTCTAGACAACTTTTCCAGAGCCTCCCAGTCTTAGAGGAGGGCCCATCCACCTCCACAGGCATACGAGGGTCAGGGCGACAGTGGGCCCACCTGGACATCCGGACTGATGTTGGCGGAGCAGGTGCGGAGGAGGCCCTGCCCATGTCCCAGCATGCCAGCGTCCATGGATGCCAGCATGCTGAGACTTGGGCTGCTGCCAGATCCGAGACTGATGATGATGGAGCTCACTTCATGGACAGTGATACATGTGGGCCACAGAATGGCCACACAGCAGGTGACATCATGGGAATGGCAGTGGGTGGTGCCACTATGGAGGCCTGCGTGACATCACAGTCCCAGCCTGTGTCTGTCTGCAGCAGTGGGGCAGCACTAGTGTGTGTATCGGACAGTGTGGCTGTTGCAGCCACTGTGGCAGCACCGTTGAGCCCTGGAGCGTGGCAGCTGGGGGGCAGTGTCAGCAGTCAGCCAATGGCCATGGGGTACAGTGTCAGGGGGCAGCATCAGTGCACTGCCTGTGGACATGCCCAGGCCTGGCCCAGGTGTGCAGTGCCCACCCTCAAGGGGTGCTGTCCATCAGGGCTGCGAACACCATGAGGGACAGCATGCCGATCAGGCAGATGACCTCTTAGAAGCAGCACACCCGCAAACTCTGAGAATCAGTCGATCAGCAGGTGTGGCTTGTGATGGTGGTGGATGCACTCAGTGCGGCTCTGCACCAGGCAGAGGAGTGGCACAGCAAAGACACCGCTCTGCTCCTGGCAGGGATGGACTGGATATGGGAGGATGTGACCACTGCCATTGATAGACGACACAGGCAATCACAGCTGTCATGTCCACAATGGGCCACACAGGTATTTGCCCATACGTTGCAGACACCACGCAGTGCAGTGTCCACACCCCCATTCCCGGCATCGTGTGACACCTTCCTTGTTGACAATGGGTTCAGCAGTGAGAATTCTGAGCATGCCTGGTGCAGGCATGTTTGGTGTGCTGCAGACCCCTGCACAAGCACGGTCACATTCACACAGTGGAATCCCTGGGGACTGTCAGTGCCACCCCATGAGGCCATTGGTCAGCCTTTCACTGCTGGCAGGTCTCGGCGGGGCTGCCCATGCCTCCTTGGCAGCCATGGTACTGTGGTGTGTGACTGACCTGTCTCCCACCTGTCTGATGCTACCCTGTGTGCATTGTGCTGTTCAACATGCAATGCACTGGTGGGGTACCCGGGCCCTGCATGCACACACATGTTCCATCTACACACTCTCCTGGCTGCTGTCCACTGTGTACTGTGCATGATGATGCCTGCATTGCACTGTTTGCCACTGTTTGCCACTGTGCAATGGTGCCCAGTGTCTGACACATGCACTGGGCAAGCACTGGGCATGGTGGTCTCTGGACGTGTGTGTGGCTAGGGGTGGCGGTTGGGGTCAGCGTGCCTCCTACCCTTTGTGCATGTCTGTGTGAGGTGTGTGTGTGAGTGTGATGCGTGCCATGTTAGACCTTGCCCATCCCTGACGGTGTGTGGGGTTCCATGCTCAGCCAATTTCCTTAACGACATGCACCCCAAGGGTTTGTCCATGTGTGTTTGTGGGTTGTGTCTTTGCCACTGGTAGTTCCACATGGCCCCATGACTTACCTGGGTTGGTTGAAGTGCTCCTCTGTGATGGTGTCCCAGTGCAGCTGTGCCATCTGGATCAGTCGGGGGTCCCTCCAACCAAGGGGGGCTGCCCATCACCATCTTCACCAGCGTCCTCATGGTCCCCATCACTGTCCTCCTCTTTGACCTGTACAACTATCACACAGTCATTGGCCATGTTGTGCAGGATGCAACAGGCCAGGAATAGCCAGCATGCCTTTGAGGGGCTGTACTGTAGGGCACCGCCAGATGTGTCCAGGCAACAGAAACGTGCCTTCAGCATCCCAAACACATGCTCAATGACATTGCATGTGGTGGCATGTGCCTCATTGTAGTGTTGCTGCTATAGGGTCATGGGCCGCCGGTATGGTGTGAGCAGCCAGGAACAGAGTGGGTATCCACTGTCACCTGTGTGTAGAGGGTGGATGTTAGTTTGGTGATCAGCGTCACCCTGCCTTGGACCATCTAGGCCAATACCCATGTCACCTCTGACTATGCCCCTCCCAAGCTCCATGTCTTTTTGCGTGCTTTGCATACTCACTCACTAGGTGGCCAGTGGGATGTCCCCACTCTTGAACCTGTGGCACAGTGCAGACTGGTGCCAGATGAAGGCATCATGTGCTTCAGGGTGCGTGGCACAGACATTGATTATGCACCCCCTGGCATCGCACACCACTTGGCAGTTGATGCTTGCATACCCCTTCCAATCCTTGCATGTGGCCCCTTCAGGGCCAGGTGGCATGTGGATGGCCACATGGGTGCAGTCTATTGCCCTGAGCATGCCAGGCCTACGTGCTACCCTGTGGAAATCCTGTATGTTTGCTGTGCACTCCACCGGTGTGCTGGCTAAAGGGAAGTACTCCACAGCATGTGGCAGCAGTGCACTGAGGAATTGGGTGAGGAGGCATGATGTGGCCAACTGGGTAATGCTTGTCATTTTCCATGTTGGTCTCTGGAAGGTACCCATGGTGAGCAGACACATACAAGCTGTCACTTTGTTCTCCACTGACAGAGGATGGCTCCGTCGTGTGGGTGCCTGCATCACATCACTGCACAGCTCACAGAGCCACCTCAGGATCACCCAGTTCAGGCAGTACTGGCCCACAATATCAGTATCAGTGTAAAGCTCGAAGCTGGTGTGGGCTCAGAACTACCTGTTGGGGGCATACCACCGATGGGCCCTTCCACGACTGTGCCCCCCTGCTGCCAGCACACAGTGTTGTTCTAAAGTAGGTGTTAAATTATTGCTGTAACTGTGGTGCTTAAATGTTTTACATTATTTCTGTGACAATGTGGTGCTATTGTATGTGTTAAATTAACTCAGACATGGATTATATTGTCTATGTTGCAGTGTGGTTCTAAATAAAGAGTGAAATGCTCTCTGTTTCAATGCAGTTATTAACTCTGAAATGTCTGTTATGGCGTGGTCTCTGTTACACAGTGGTGGTTAATATAACATAATATATCATAACATACAATCATGTAACATAACAAACATAACTTAATATATAATGGTATGGTGTTTTAATATTATAACCATTAAATTAACTATGTGTTAATTTATTTCAATCAAACTGTGGTGATTACTATTGCATGCTGGGTAACAGGGTGGGCAGTGGGGCATGGCCACCATCCAGTGACACCACTGCCATGCACGCAATTTGTTACAGTCAGCACTGTCCAGTGGCACTGCATGTCTGGGAGTGCATCAATGGTGGTCCATGCATGCACCGAGTACATGGCTGTGCTACTGCCTTCACACCGCATAAGTCATATCACCCCCATCAAACTGTGGTGCTAAACTATGTTTTAAAATGATCACTGTGAGAGTGTGATACTAAACTGTCTTGTTTCTTTTACAGTGTATTGCTAAACTATGTGTAAAAATGTCTCTGTAATATGAAGGTGATAAAATATATGTTAAATTATCTCTGTGACATCTATGGGTTACTTTATCTAGTAGACACTGAGGTGATAAACAATTTGCTAAATTATGTCTGTTGCATGTGGATGTGACAGTGTGGTGCTGACCTCTGGTTTAAATTATCTCTATCAGAGTGTGGTGCTTAAATATGTTACATTATCTCTGTGACAGTGTGGTGCTAATTTATGAGTTAAATTATCTCAAACATGGGTTAAATTGTTTCTGTTTTCCACAGATGGGCCTGTAGTTCCCTGCCACCTCTCTTGATCTTGGTTTGTGGATCGGCACTATATGCGCCACCTTCCAATCCTGGGGCACCCACCCTGTTGTCAGGGAAATGCCGAAGAGCTCCATCAGAGGTTTTGCCAGGAATTCCATCAGTTCCTTCAGCACTCTGGGATGTAATTTATCCTGCCCTGGTGCTTTCTCCATCTTATGGGACCCGAGAGCTTCCCTCACTCTCTCTGCAATGATTTCTACCTCTGCTACCTCATCCTCCTGCTTTCCCTTCCCCACACCTGCCAATGATGCCCCACCCCAGAGCTATAGTATAAAATAATATAGTATACTATAACATAACTTAATATAATACAACATAATATAATATAATGATGTGGTGTTATAATATTATAACTATTAAATTAATTAACTATGTGTTAATTTATCTCTCTGACAGTGGGGTGCTAAACTATGTGTTAAAATATCTCTGTGATACTGCGGTGCTGAACTATTTGTTAAATTCTGTCAAACATTTGTTAAATTGTAAGTCTTGTAGTGAGGGTCTAAACAGCTAGTTAAATACTCTATATTATAGGGTTGTGCTTAACTGTGTGACATTATCCCAGTTACGGAGTGGTGATTACTGTAATATGATTTAATATAATATGATATCATATGATATGATATGAAATGAAATGATGTGATATGATGTGATATACGATATGATATGAAATGATATGCTATGATATAATATAATGGTGAGGTGTTATAATATTATAACTATTAAATTAATTAACTATGTGATAAATTATCTCTGTAAAAGTGTGGTGATTAAATGTGTTAGAATATCTCTCTTAGAGTGTTGTGCTAAACCGTGTGAAATTATCCATGTGAAAGTGTGGTGATTCATATAATATAACATAATATATTATATTATATTATACTATAATAAAATATTATATAATGATGTGCTGTTATAATACTATAACTATTAAATTAATTAACTATTTGTTAATTTATCTTTGCAGATGACACAAAGAACTGCAACAGAGTTGATGCACAAGGTGTGGTGGAAAGGATGAGAAGGGACTTGACAAGGTTAGAGGAATGGTCAAATGTATGGCAGCTTAGATTCAATGCTAAGAAGTGCAAGGTAATGCACCTGGGAAACAAAAACCCAGGGGAAGAGTACACAATGGGGGGTGAGATACTAACAACAACAAAAATGGAAAGGGACCTGGGGTAGTCATATCAGATGACCTAAAGGTGGGCAAGCAATATGGAGGGCAGCAAGGAGGGCTGGAGGGATACTGGGATGCATAGGGAGAGGCATCACCATTAGAAAACAGGAAGTTATTATCCCTCTATACAGACAGCTGGTGAGACCCCATCTGGAGTACTGCGTGCAGTTCTGGAGACCCAATCTCCGCAAAGACATAAACAGGATGGAAGCTGTCCAGAAGGGGGCAACTAAAATGGTGCAGGGTCTGCACCGGTAGACATATGAAGAGAGACTAAAGGAGCCTAAAATGTATAGCCTCAAGGAAAGGAGGGAGAGGGGGAACATGATAGAAACTTTCAAGTACCTCAAGGGAATCAACAAAGTCCAAGAGGGTAGCATCTTTCAATAAAAGAGGTGTGCAAGAACAAGGGAGCACAATTTGAAGATAGAGGAGGGTGACTCAGAGGTAATTTAAGGAAGTATTTTTTCAAAGAGAGGGTTGTGGATGCATGGAACGGCCTTCCAGAGGAGGTTGTGGAGTCAAAAACAGTGGTGGAATTCAAGCATGCATGGGACAGTCATAAGGCCATTCTAGGGGGTGGGGTTAGGAAGAAGTAGGCTGCTGGTTAACTAGGATCTGCAGCTTATCCAGTAGGTAGGAAAATGGGCAGGCAGGGTGGGCCAAGCGGTCCTTATCTGCCGTCAAATTCTATGTTTCTATGTTTCTATCTATGTGAAATTGTGGTGCTAAACTATGTGTTAAAATATCTGGGCAATACTGTGGTGCTGAACTATGTGTTCGATTATCAGAGTAAAAGAGTAGTGCTTAAATATGTTACATTATCATTGTGACATTGTGGTGCTAATTAATGTGTTAAATTTTCTCAAAAGTGAGATAAATTGTCTCTTTTGCTGCGTAGCTCTAAATAGTAAGATAAATGTTATATGTTACAGAGTCTTGCTTGCCTGTGAGAAATTTTCTCTGTTACAGTGTGGTGATTAACATAATATAATATAATATAATATGATATGATATGATATGATATGATATGATATGATATGATATGATAGGATAGGATATAGCATGCTATGATTGATATGATATGATATGATATGATATGATATGATATGATATGATATGATAGGATATAGCATGCTATGATTGATATATGTGATGTGATGTGATGTGATGTGATGTGATGTGATGTGATGTGATATGATATGATATGATATGATATGATATGATATGATATGATATAATATAATATGGTATAATATATTACAGTTTAATGTAATATAAAATAATATAATATATTATAAAGTAACTTTATAATTATGTGTTAATTTCTCTGTGACAGTGTGGCCCTAATTAATGTGTTAAATTTTCTCAAAAGTGAGATAAATTGTCTCTGTTGCAGCGTAGCTCTAAACAATGGACCAGATATTAAAACTGCACCCAAAAAGTGCGCAACAGCAGGAGCAATTGCAAGTCCATTGTGCCCATGTGCAAGAAGCGTGATATTCAAAAACTGCGCAGACCAAGATGCGCCTACAGCCAATGATTGAATATCGCACCACCTGCGCCACAGCACAACTAGGGAGGTGAAGCTGAGCATATCTGATGCACCATAGTGCAACAAGGGATGTTCAGCTGAGCAGTCCAGATGCACCATAGTGCAACCAGGGATGCCTCCCAGCAGCAGGGCTGCAATGCAACAGCACAACCAGGGATGCAGGGGCCCACCACCTATGCCACAGATGGGCAGAGGGACACACAGCAGAACAGACATTGTCCCCCTTCGCCCCATGCACTGCACAACTGGGGGAGGGCTGGAATAACCACTTGCCAATGGAGACCAGCAACCAACCCACAGCCGGGCCATGGTTCCCCATCACACCCCCTGGCAAGCTGTGACCGGCACACAAGGAGGGCTGACCACCCTGTGCCACACTATCCCACCAATGCAGGGCACACCCATGACCATGACCCCCAGACACCATGCCCAGGAGCAGCATACACCAGTGCAGGATACCCCATGCATGCAACCACCCCCACTGTGACAATGCAACCCTGTGCACCACAGAACCATGCAAGGCAGCCCCACCATGAGCACCCATCAGTGGGTGGCAGCACACAGCGATGCAATGACTGCATACACAGTGCCACCATGCACATCACCCCAAAGTACAGCTGAGAGACCGATCATGCGTCGGCACACGAGGTACCCCACACGTGACAGGGCATGCCCTGGACCCCACCACCAGTGGCACAGCACCCTGAACACCCTCCCAAGGACACACCCCGATCCAGCACTGGCCACAACAGCCAGTGCAGACACCCACAGTGGTGCATAGAAGCATGCACCACACAGGATGCAACACAGTGCATGGACAAACACCCACCTATACCCAAGGGCACACTAACACAGGGGCACAGTAGCGGGGCAACCAAGCCCCCAGCGTGTGGCCATGGAAACCGTGTACACATGGCCAGCACTCATCCATGGCACAGGAGTGCCTGCCACACTGTGCAAGCACTGTGGAGCTGTACGTCACCAGCATTTGCCCAGAGCACAAGTGACAGACAGTGGTGCACATCCCCTGCAACACACACAAGCGACAGCATGGAGGTGGGACAGCAACAGCGGATGCCACAGTGTCACCCCAAGGCAGACATGCACCACACCAGTGACAGGAGGCAACCCAGCAGTGTGCCAGGTACAGTGGCTGTCCTGCATGGACAGCCACCACTGACATGCCAGTGGACTGTGCAGGTCACAGACATGCAATGGTGTCAGCTGCACAGGCCATGGATGGGCCATGGCCACAGAGCATGCACCATGGACAACTGCACATTGTCATCCACTGTACAGGGAACAACACACACACCACAGACAGTGACTGATAGCTACTCCCTCACCATAGTCACTTCCCCATGGACACACACACACGCACATGACTGCACCACCCTGACGCCATGCACACCACTGCAGCTGAGCACTTATAGCCCATTGCAAAACAGAGACCACCACATTAGGTATATCAAAACAAATGTATTGTAAAACATCACACAAAACTATATACATATATTTACAAAAGATTGGGCGGAGGGCCACAAACAAGGTGGGAGTGGGTAGGGGGTGGGGTGAACAAATGGTAGAGGGAAGGAGGGGTGTGAGGGTGGGTCCAGGGGTAGGAAAGTTCAGGGGCATTAGTACGCTCAGCAGGAGCCCCTCTCCCCGCTCTGGCTGCTCCTCCCGCCGTGCCGCCATCGTACTCCCAGCCGGTCTATCCTTTCAAGGATCTACAGGGAGGCCATGGCAACATGTAGGATCTGCAGCAGTGTCACTCTGATTTTCTGCAGCTGCCGTCCACCTAGGACAAGGGAGCAGAGTCAATAGGTGTGAATGCACAGCCCCATGCAGCCCACCCACTGTGCATGACATACGGCTGTGGGACATGCTTCTGTGATGGTGTGTGACCACCCACAGTGATTGCATCCACAAGACCTGCCCACCCAGGTGCACACAGCAATGTGGACCACTGCACACACCCACTGGCCAAGTCCTGCACAGCACCACTGTGGCTGTTCAGTGACATGGCTATGTGGTGCGAAGGCAGTGGCACAGCCCTGTACCTGGTGCATGCATGGACCACCATTGATGCACTCCCAGACATGCAGTGCCACTGGACAGTGCTGACTGTAACAAGTTGCATGAATGGCAGCGGTGTCAATGGATAGTGACCATGCCCCGCTGCCCACGCTGTTACACAGCATGCAATAGTAATCATAGATGTAAGGAACTCACCATCATCAGGCTTGTCCCTGCACCTCTGTGGACCTTTGCCCCTCCTGGACTGATGGTCCTCCTGCTGGCACCTCCTCTCCCTCACCAGCCGGCTCTTGTCTGGGCCTAAGGTGCAAACATAGAGAGAGGAACATCAGTATAATCCTGTAGCAAAGTCCCCTCACCCCCATGTATGTGCAATCTCCTACAGCCAGATCCACCCACCCCACACCCTGATAACACCACCATGGCCAACACCAGATGGCCCCCCCATGTGCCGGACACATGCAACCGTGATACCTGTATAGAAGATAAAAGTGTGTGGATGTTGTGCCTACCTGGTAGTGGCACTGTGCCCCTCCTGGCATGTGCCTGCAGGCAGGAAGCAGGTCTGGGTCCCTCCACCTCAGGTCCCCATATCTGTGGCGGCACTGCTCCACCGTCCGCTCCACACCGGTGGCCTCCTCCAGGGCATCGGCCACTTCCTGCCACACCTGACTCCTGGCGCTGTCCAGTGGTATCTCACCAAATAGTGGGCCAACATGTGGCTCCACAACGGCAGCCAAGTTTGCCATCTCCACCTGACTCCACTGTACTGCTGTCCTCTGTGCCATCTCTACTGCTCGGTTAAGTCAAAATGGTGCTCTGCAGCACAATTCCGCCATGTGCAGATGTTGTGCGGTACAGCGCTGCCATTCCCTGTTACGCTGTCACCGAACTGCGTGATAGAGGTGCACCCATGCCTGACGCATGGCGCTTTGGGGCAAAGGTTGGGCACAGGGTCAAGGGTCTCTGGTGCATGGAGAGCCACACCGTGAATGGAACCCAGTGCATCTAGTGCAATTGGGTGCCTGTGTGCCACCTCCTGTAGCGGCCTACTGCGCTGTTGTCCCAGTGCACCTACGATGCCCCAGTGGCACAGCGCCATATAGGTGAACAGTGCTGTAGTGCCACTGGCACAATGGTGGCCATGCCCTGCATTGCCTCCCATGCAAAGCACGTCAGCTGTGTGGCAGGCACCTGCGTCATCAACCTGGGCATGCACAGTTAGGTGTGTACTGCGCATGTCACAGAACTGTGCCCTTGTCTCAGCACATTCATTACAATTGCGCAAAGCGCAAAAGCACAATATTTAGCCATCATATGCAAATCAGCTAATCAGCCATTCAATGGCACAGTCACTGCATTTGCATTCACTTAAAGATGCGCCTCGCCTCATTTGCATGGGTTGCGCTATAAAAGTGCGACATTGGGCTGCACTGGCCATAGTCAGTTACTGCAGTCTATTGCTGAGTTGCATGCTGTTTGGGAGTGTAGACTGTGGATTTTGGGATGTGCATGGGACTGCACAGTAACAGGTAACACCTGTCATTCTCACAGGCTGAATCATGACCGAGCGAGTTGTGGAGGAAGAGGAACAGAGTTGTGGGAGGAGGAGGAGGAGGCCAAATTACATGAAGGCTGAGATGGATGCCCTGTTTGAGGCCTATCTAGACCAGGAGCCACTTCTCAGTGGATGCCAGGGAATGCCACAGGCCTGTGCTGCTGCATGGGAGGAGGTGGCATGTGCTGTAAACCTGCATGGCAGCCACCAGTGCTCTGTGCAGGAGTGCATGAAGAAGATGGGCACAGACAGGAGGAGGATTAAGGAGAAGGTGGCTGCCATCAGGGCAGCATGGTCTGCGGCAGGTGGGGGAAACCCATAGGTGCTACGCCTGACCCCACAGGAGGAGAGGGTTGCTGGCAGCATGCAGCGTTGTGCCATTGAGGGTGTTCTGGGTGGTGGATTCCAGTCAGGTGGTAGCCCGTCACTGCAGGGTAGGTCATGGTCTATCTAGTGGGGTGGACAGGGTAGGTCACATGCAGTAATGCGACTTTGTTTTCCCTTACAACTCCTGAGCGTCTGCATGGGTCAGCGGTGGTGGGCTTCTAAACTGAGGCCGGTCAGATGGAGATGGAGGAGGGCCCATCAACCTCCATAGGAATACGTGGCTCAGTGCGACAGTGTGCCCGCCTGGACGTCCAGACTGATGTTGTCAGAGCAGGTGCAGAGGAGGCCCTGCCCATGTCCCAGCGTGCTAGCATCCATGGATGCCAACATGCTGGGACTTGGGCTGTTGCCGGGTCCATCACCAATGATGATGTCGCTAACATCATGGGCAGTGACACGTGTGTGCCACAAGATGGCCACACAGCAGGTAACATTGCAGACATGGCTGTGGGTGGTGCTGCCGTTGAGGCCTTCATGTCATCACAGTCCCAGCTTGTGCCTGTCAGCACTGGTGAGGCAGCACTGGTGTGTGTACAGGACAGTGGAACTGTTGCGGCCAGTGTGGCGGCAACATTGAGCCCTGGGGAGCGGCAGCTGGAGGGGCAGTATCAGCAGTTGGCCAAAGGACTTGGAGGTACAGTGTCAGGGGGCGGCATCAGTGCACCACCGTTGGACATGCCCAGGCCTGGCCCTGGTGTGCAGCACCAACCCTCAAGGGACCCTGAGGGACAGCATGCCAATCAGGCAGATGACCTCTTGGATGAGCACACCTGCATACTGCAAGCATCAGTCAATCAGCAGATGTGGCTTGTGATGGCGGTGGATGCACTCAGTGTGGCTCTGCAGGGGGCAGAGGAGCATCACAGCAGAGAAACCGCTCTGCTCCTGGCAGGGAAGGACACAATGCGGGAGGATGTGACCGCTGCCATTGACAGGCTGACGCATACAATCACTGCTGCCATGGCCACAGGGGGCACATAGTTATTTGCCCATGCATCACAGACACCGTGCAGTGTAATGTCCACCCCCATTCCTGGCGTCATGTGACTCCATCCTTGTTGACACTGGGTTCAGCTGTGGGCATCCCGAGCATGCCTGGCGCAGGCATGTTCGGTGTGCTGCAGACCCCTGCATGAGCACGGTTGCATTCACACAGTGGAACCCTTGGGGGACCATCAGTGCCATCCCATGAGGCCAGCGGTCAGCCTGTCATGGCTGGCGGGTCTCAGTGGGGCCACCCACGCATCCGTGGCACCCGGGGCACTGTGGCGCATAACTAATCTGTCTCCCAGTGCGACTACTGTCTGATGCTGCCCTGTGTGCATTGTGTCATTTGGGTGGGTACACGGCCCTGCATGCACACACACAGTCGATCTGCACACCCTCCCAGCTGCTGTCCGCAGTTGCTTGTGGATGATGATGCCTGCATTGCACTGTATGCCAGTGTGCAATGGTGCCCAGCGTCTGACACACGCACAATGACAGGCAGTGGGCATGGTGGTCTGTGGACATGTGGACATGTGTGTTGCTAGGGGTGGCGTTCTGGGTCAGTGTGCCTCCTACCCTTTGTGCATGTCTGGTGAGTTGCTCATGTGTGTCTGTCCGCGTGTCATGTTAGACCTCACCCATCCCTGGTGGTGTGTGTGGTTCCATGCCTGGCCACTTCCCTTGATGGCATGCACCCCTGGTGTGTGTCCATGTGTGTTTGTGGGTTTTGCCTTTGCCACTGGTCCCATGACTTACCTGGGTAGGCTAAAGTGCTCCTCCGTGATGGTGTCCCGGTGCAGTGGTGCCAGCCAGAGCAGTCGGGGGTCCCGTCGCCCAAGGGGGCCTGCCCATCACCATTGTCACTGGCGTCCTCATCATCCCATTCGCTGTCCCCCTCTTCGACCTGTAGAGCTATCCCACATTCGTTGGCCATGTTGTGCAACATGCCAGGAACAGCTCACACGCCTTTTGAGGGGCTGTACTGTAGGGCACCAGGTAGGTTTCCAGGCAACGGAAATGTGCATTCAGCATCCCGAACACCCGCTCGATGACATTACATGTGGTGGCATGTGCCTCATTGTAGCGTTGCTGTGATGGGGTTGTGGGCCGCCGGTATGCTGTCGTGTGGGTGCCTGCATCACATCACTGCACAGCTCACAGAGCCACCTCAGAACTGCTCAATTCAGGCAGTACCAGTCCACAATCTCAGTATCACCATACAGCTCGAAGCTGGTGCGGTCTCGGTACTGCCTGTTGGGGGCATACCACCAAGAGGCCCTTCCATGATATAATGTGAAATAGTATGCTATGATTGATATGATATGATATGTGATGAGATATGATGTAATATGATATGATATAATATAATGCAATATAGTATAATATAATACAGTATAATATAATATTACAATGTAATATAACATATAACATTACATAATATAATATAGCATAACATATAATACATTATAAATTAGTGGCGTGGTGTTATAATATTATAACTATTATTGAATAAACTATGTGCTAATTTGTCTCTGTGACAGTGTCGTGTTAATATCCTTTCATACTATATCATATCATTCCATATCATATCATATCATATCATATCATATCATATCATAGCATATCATATTATACTATACTATATCATATTATATTATAATATAATATGATACTGTATATGATAAGATAACATAATATAATATAATTTATTATGATATAATATGATATGGAATATGACATGATACAATATAATGTGCTATTATAATATAACTGCATTAATTTATCTCTTTGACAGAGTGGTGTTAAACTCTGTTAACATATCTCTGCGATAGTGTGGTGCTGAACTATGTCTTAAAATATATTTGTAACAACATTCTGATTAAATGTGCTACATTATCTCTGTTACAGTGTGGTGTTAATCTGTTGGTGAAATTATCTCAAACAAGTGTTTAATTGTCTCTAGAGTAGTGTGGCTCTAAACAATGTGAAAATGCTCTATGTTACAATGTGGTGCTTAATTGCATGAAATTATCAGTTATGAAGTGGTGAGTAACATAATATATTATATTATAATCTAATACAATATAATAAAGTATAATATAATTTAATATAATACAATACAATATAATATTATGTAATGTAACATGATATGATATGACATGATTGGATATGATACGATATGCTACAATATGATATGATATTACGATATGATAAATGATGTAATATAATGTAATGTATTGTAATGTAATATAACGTATAAAATAAAATAATATAATATGATATATTATAATATAATATAACATTATAATACAAAATAATATAGTGGTGTGGTGTCATAATAGTATAACTATTAAAATAATTATTTGTTAATTTATCCTTGCATCAGAGTGATGCTAAACTATGTGTAAAATCATCTAAAACATGAGTTAAATTGTTCTATAGTTGTGTAGTTTTAAACTATGAAATAAATGCTCTTTTACAGTGTTGTGCTTCACTGTGAGATATCATGCCTGTTACATAGTGGTGATTAATATAATATAACATAATATAATATAATATAATAATGTAATATAAAAAAAAATAGTATAATATAATAGCATTGTTTTATAATATTATAAAATATTAAATTAACTGTGTTAATTTATCTGTGTGACAGCTAAACTGTGTGTTAAAGTAACTCTGAGTGTGTTGGTCTGAACTATGTGTTTATCTCTGTGACAATGCAGCACTAAAACTTTGTGTTAAAGTATAACTGTGAAAGTGTGATGATAAACTATCTTAAATTGTCTCTTTTACAGTGTGGTGCAAAACTATGTGTTAAATTAACTTTGAGAGTGTGGTGCTCCACTATGTGTTTAATTATCTCTGTGATAGTGCAGTACTAAAACTGTGTAAATTTCTTTCTTTGACAGTGTAAAGCAGAAATATGGTTTAACTTATCTCTATCACAGTGTAGTTCTAAAGTATGTGTTACATTATCCATGTGACAGTGTGTTGTTAATTTATGTGTTAAATTATCTCAAACATGGGTTAAATAGTTAAATAATCTCTGTTGCAGTGTGGTTCTCATCAATGAGTTATATGCTCTCTATTTCTGTCTTTTACTTTGTGCAAATTTATCTTTGTGACATTATGGTGATAAATGTCATGTAACAGAGCATAACATAACATAACATCACATAACATAACATAACATTGCAGTGCTAAACAATGTGATGCTTTCACTGTGACAGTGCACTGCTAAACTGTTTTAAATTGTTTATTTTACTGTGTGGTGCGAAACTGTATGTGAAAATACCTATGTGATAGTGTGATGCTGAACTATGGTTTAAACTATCACAGTGTGGCTCTTAAATTTGTGGAAAATTATCTCTGTAACAGAGTGGGGCTAAATTTATGTGTTAATCTCCCTGATGTCGATGGGTATTTTAACATGCAAGACACTATGGTGATAAACTATGCATTAAATTAGCTCTTCGACAGTGTGGTGCTAATTTTTGTGTTAAATTATCTCACACAAGGGTTAAATTGTTTCTGTTGCAGTGTGGTTCTAAACAATGAGTTAAATGCTCTCTATTTCAGTGTTGTGCTTAATTGTGTGGTGATTAATATATTATAAAGTAATATATCCTATCAGAACATAACATAACGTCACACACCTAACATAAATTAATATAATGGTGTGGTGTTATAACTATTAAATTACTTAACTGTGTGTTAATATATCTCAAGTCAAACTGTGGTGCTAAACTATGTGTTACAATATAATTTTTAGAGTGTGATGATAAGCAATCTAAATTCTCTCTTTTACAGTGTGGTCCTTAACTATGTGTTAAATTATCTCTGTCACACTGCAGTGCTAAACTGTGTGTTAAATTACCACTGCGAGAGTGCAATGATCGACTGTCTTAAATTGTCTCTTTAAACCATAGCTCAGCACCGCACTATCAAAGAGGTATTTTAACACAACGTTCAGCATCATCCTGTCACAGAGACACTTTGTGTAGAAATATAACTGTAATATGGAGTTGCTAAACTGTGTGTTAAATTATCTTTCTGACATCTATGGGTTACTTTATCTCGTAAGACAGTGTGCTGATAAACTATTCGATTTTCTCTGTGACAGGATGATGCTGAAAGTTGTGTTAAAAAATACCTCTTTGATAGTGTGGTGCTGAGTTTAAAGTATATCACAGTGTGACTCAAAATGATGTGGAAAATTATCTCTTTAATAGTGTGGTGCTAATTTATGTGTAACATTATCTCTCTGACATCTGTGGGTTACTTTATCTCACAAGACAATGTGGTGATAAACTATTTAGAGAGATATCTTTGTGCCACACTATTACAGAGGTATTTTAACATACAGTTTAGAACCACACTGTAAAAGAAACAATTTAAAACAGTTTAGCAGTGCACTCTCACAGTGATAACATCACATAGCACTCTAATGTTATGTTATGTTATGCTCTGTTACATTACATTTATCTCCATAATGTAACAAAGATAATTTCACATAGAGAAGTAAATGACTGAAACAGACAGCATATTGATGAGAACCACATTGCAAGAGAGAGTATTTAACTATTTAACCCATGTCTGAGATAATTTAACACATAAATTAGTAACACACCGTCACAGGGATAATGTAACACATTTAAGCACAACACTGTTACAGAGATAATTTAACAAATACTTTAGAACCACACTGTGCAAGAGATAAGTTAAACCATAATTCAGCTTTACACTGTCAAATAAATAAATTTACACAGTTTTAGTACTGCACTGTCACAGAGATAATTAAAAAAATTGTTTAATACCACACTCTCAGAGTTAATTTAACACACAGTTTAGCACCACCCTGTGAAATAAACTTTTTAAAAGAGTTTAGCATTGCACTCTAACAGTGATAGTTTAACACAAAGTTTGGCACTGCATTGTGGTAGAGATAAAGTAATAATGTTTAGCACTGCACTGTCACAGATATAATTTGTCACATAGTTTTAGTGCTGCGATGTCACAGAGATAATTAAACACATAGTTTACCACCACACTCTCAAAGTTAATTTAACACACAGTTTTGCACCACACTGTAAAAGAGACATTTTAAGATAGTTTACCAGCGCACTCTCACAGTCATACTTTAACACAAAGTTTTAGGGCTGCATTGTCACAGAGATAAACACATAATTTAGCACCACACACTCAGAGTTAATTTAACACACAGTTTAGCATCACACTATCACACAGATAAATTAACACATAGTTAATTAATTTAATATTTACAATATTATAACACAACGCTATTATATTATATTATATTATATTATATTATATTATATTATATTATATTATATTATATTATATTATATTATATTATATTATATTATATTAATCACCACTACGAAACAGGCATGATATCACACAGTTAAGCACAACACTGTAAAAGAGAGCACTTATTTCATTGTTTAAAACTACACAATAGAGCAATTTAGCCAATGTTTTAGATGATTTTACACCTAGTTTAGCATCACTCTGACACAAGGATAAATTAACAAATAATTAATTTAATAGTTATACTATTATAACACCATTCCACTATATTATATTGCATTATAATATGTTATATTATATTATAATATATCATACTATATTATATTATTTTATATGTTATATTACATTACATTATATTATATTACATTTCTTATCATATCGTAATATATTATATCATATCATATTGTAGCATATTGTATCATATCCAGTCATGTCATATCATATCATATCATATTACATTACATAATATTATATTGTATTGTATTATATTATATTTTTTAAATTATATATTATATTATATTATGTTACTCACTGCTCCATATCAGATAATTTCACACAGTTAAGCACAACATTGTAGCAGAGAGCATTTTACACATTGTTTAGAATCTCACTACTCAAGAGACAATTAAACTCTTGTTTGAGATAATTTCACCAACAGATTGGCACAACACTTTCACAGAGATAATGTAACACATTTAATCACTACACTGAGATAATTTAACACATAGTTAAGCACCACACTATCACAGAGATATTTTTTTACACAGTTTAACACCACTCTGCCAAAGAGATAAATTACTGCAGTTATATTATAAGAGCACACCATTATATTGTATCATATCATATATCATATCATATTACATTGTAATAAATTATTTTATATCATATCATATCCAGGGATAATAATACACAGTTAAGCATAAGATTGTAGCAGAGAGAATTTAACTAACTGTTTAGCTTCTCACTATAAGAGAGGAAATTTAACACATGTTTGAGATAATTTAAACATAGTTCAGCACCACACTATCGCAGAGATATTTTAACAAAGAGATAAATTATCACAGAGTCAATTAATATAATAGTTAAAGTATTATAACACCACATTATATTATATTATATATTACATTATATTGTATTATATCATTATCATATAATTTCACACTGTTAAGCACAACACTGTAACAGAGCATTTAACTCATTGTTTAGAACCACATTACAAGGGAAGCAGTATAACTCTTGTTTGAGATAAATTAACACACTGTCACAAAGATAAATGCAGCACACTGTCACAAAGATAATTTAGCACATTTAATTATTACAGAGATAATTTAACACATAATTCAACTCCACACTATCACAGAGATATTTTAACACATAGTTTAACACCACTATGTCACATTGATAATTTAACGCAGTTATAATACCACAGCATTATATTGTATCATATCATATAATATTATATTACATCATGCTGTATTGTATTCTATTATCTTATATTAATCACCACTCTGTCACACTGATAATTTCACGCAGTTAAGCACAACACTGAAAGAGAGCATAATTAATGCATTGTTTAGACTCTCAGCACAAGAGATACAATTTTACCCATGTCTGAGATAATGTTAAACATATTAAAATAATATAAAATAATATATCATATCATGTCATATAATCTAATATAATATGATGGTGTGCTGTTATAATATTATAAATATTAAAGCAAGTCACTATGTGTTAATTTATCTCTGTGAAAGTGTGGTGTCTCTATTGTAGAGAGTTTTTAAACAATGAGTTAGATGCTCTCTGTTACAGTGTTTTGCTTCACTGCATCAAATTACACCTGTTACAGAGTGGTGATTAATGTAATATAATATAATATAATATAATATAATATAATATAATATAATATAATATAATATAATATAATATAATATAATATAATATAATATAATATAATATAATATAATATAATATAATATAATATAATATAATATAATATATTATGATATGATATGATATGCTATGATATGATATGATATGATATGACATGATATAGTATAATATAAGGTAATACAATATCATATGATAGGATATAATATAATATAATGTGGTGTTATAATATTTTAACTATTATATTAGTTAACTCTGTGATAATTTATCTCCATGACAGTGTGATAAAATATCTCTGCGATAGTGTGGTGCTGAACTATGTGTAAATTATCTCAAACATGGGTTAAATTGTATCTCTTATAGTGAGAAGCTAAACAATTAGTTAAATTCTCTCTGCTACAATCTTGTGCTTAACTGTGTATTATTATCCCTGGATATGATATGATATAATATAATTTATTACAAAGTAATATGATAAGATACAATATAATGGTGTGCTCTTATAATTTAACTGCATTAATTTATCTCTTTGGCAGAGTGGTGTTAAACTGTGTAAAAAAATATCTCTGCGATAGTGTGGTGCTTAACTATGTGTTAAATTATCTCTGTAACAGTGTGGTGATTAAATGTGTTACATAATCTCTGTGAGAGTGTCGTGCCAGTCTTTTGGTGAAATTATCTCAAACAAGAATTTAATTGTCCCCCTTTTGACCTGCACTGTGGCAGAGGCTTTCCACACCTTCCCTGTTCTGGGGGGTTCCAGATGCTCTGTCGCTCTCCTACCCTGTCCTGCTCCCAGTTTTTGTGTGCCTGTGTGGCTGCCTGCAGTTCAGCAACATGTGGCTTCCCTGTAGCATTCTTGCACTTCTCTCTTGTTCCATTTTATTTTGGATCATTTCCGCTATTGCGCAACTTCCGTTTGCTCCCCTATTGCGCATGGTAGATGTTGGTGAATATTGCACTGCGCCATTTATGCATGGCTCCTCCCCATTCAGTTGTGCATGCATTCATTATCATTGCGCTCTTGCGCAGTTTGATTTGGGGGGGGCACATCTGCCTCCCACTGAATATCGCAGAATGCCGTACTTTCGGACTTGCGCTGGCACATACCTATTGCGCATGGCGCAACCCTTTTGAATGTCTGGGCCTATGTGTTAATTTGTCTCTGTGAAAGTGTTGTGTTAATTTTTGTGACAAATTATCTCAATCATGGGTTATATTGTCTGTGTTTCAGTGTGGTTCAAAATAATGAGTTCATTTCTCTCTGTTACAGTGTTGTGCTTAACTGTGTGAAATTATCCTTGTCATGGACTGGAGAGTAATACAATATAATATAATATAATATAATATAATATAATATAATATAATATAATATAATATAATATAATATAATATAATATAATATAATATAATATAATATAATATAATATAATATAATATAATATAATATAATATAATATAATATAACATATCATATCATATGATATGACGTGATGAGATGAGAGATGATATGGTTTGATATATGATGTGATGTAATGTGTTGTAATAGAATAGAATAGAATAGAATAGAATAGAATAGAATAGAATAGAATAGAATAGAATAGAATAGAATAGAATGGTGTGGTTTTATGATATAACTATTTAATTAACTATGTTTTAATATATCTCTTTGACAGTGTGGTGCTAAACTATGTATTAAAATATCTGGGCAATACTGTGGTGTTTAACTATGTGTTCGATTATCCGAGTAAAAGTGTAGTGCTTAAATATGTTACATTATCATTGTGACGGTGTGGCGCTAATTAATGTGTTAAATGTTCCCAAAAGTGAGATAAATTGTCTCTTTTGCAGCCTAGCTCTAAACAATGAGATAAACACTGTGGCCCAGATATTCAAAAGGGTTGTGCCATGCGCAATAGGGTTGCATCAGCGCAAGTCTGAAAATGCGCCATTCTGCGATATTCAGCGGGAAGCAGTTGCACCCCCCCAAATCACACTGAGCAATAGTGCAATGATAATGAATATATGCGCAACTGAAGGGGGAGGAACCATGCATAAATGGCGCAGTGCGATATTCAACAACATGCGCCATGTGCAATAGGGGAGCAACCGGAAGTTGCGCCATAGTGGAAATACTCCAAAATAAAAAGGAACAAGGGAGAGGCACAAGAACGCTACAAGGAAGCCACAAGTTGTTGAACTATAGCCAGCCACACAGGCAACACACACACACAGGGCAGGACAGTGAAAGGGCACCTGGAACCCACAGGCCCACAGGGAGCCACAGTGCAGAAGGGGGATGTGCCACACAGCAGTGAGGCCAGCACAGTCAGGTGTTCCCAGTGCAGTGGAAATAGCAGCCAGGACAGCAGGGGGAACACAGAAACAGCTACCGGGGGGGTGAACACAAGCCAGGGACATGGCCAGTGCCACCATCCAGATGGAGGCAGTAATGAGGGGGGCAAGAAGGTGGGCAGCAGAGGGGTGCGGCCGTGGAAGGGCCCAATGGCAGTATGACCCCAATAGGCAGTACCGAGCCCGCACCAGCTTCGAGCTGTATAGTGATAATGAGATTGTGGGCCGGTACCACCTGAATCAGACAATTCTGAGGTGTCTCTGAGCTATGCAGTGATGTGATGCAGGCACCCACATGACGGAGTCATGCTCTGTCAGTGGAGACTAAAGTGACAGCTTGCATGTGCTTGCTCACCACGGGTACCTTCCACAGACCAACAGGGACACCACAGGCATAACCCAGTTGGCCGCGTCACACCACCTCACCCAGTTCCTCGGTGCACTGCTGCCACATGCTGTGGAGTACATCCATTTCCCCAGCACACTGGTGGAGCGCACAGCAAACATACAGGAGTTCCACAGGGTAACACGTATGCCTGGCATGCTCGGGGCAATAGACTGCACCCATGTGGCCATCCACACACCACCTGGCCCCAAGGGGGCCACATACATGAATCACAAAAGCTATGCTAGCATCCACTGTCAGGTGGTGTGCGATGCCAGAGGGCACAAAATCAATGTCTGTGCCATGCACCCTGGGGGAGCACATGATGCCTTCATCTGGCACCAGTCTGCACTGTACCACAGATTCGAGAGTGGGGACATCCCCACTGGCCACCTAGTGGGTGAGTATGCAAACCACACGGACAAACATAGGGCTTGGGAGGGGCATGGTAAGAAGTGACATGGGTAGAGGCCTACATGGCCCAGGCAGGGTGATGCTGATCACCAAACTAACCTCCACCCTCTACACACAGGTGACAGTGGATACCCACTCTGTCCCTGGCTGCTCACACCATACCGGTGGCCCGCGACCCCATCTCAGCAACACTACAATGAGGCACACGCCACCACACGTAATGTCATCGAGCAGGTGTTCAGGATGTTGAAGGCATGTTTTTGTTGCTTGGACACCTCCGGTGGTGCCCTACAGTACAGCCCCTCAAAGGCCTGTGGGCTATTCTTGGCCTGTTGCACTCTGCACAACATGGCCAACAAATGTGGGATAGCCATACAGGTCAAAGAGGGGGACAGCAATGGGGACAATGAGGACACCGGTGACAATGGTGATGGGCAGCCCCCCCTAGGGTGATGGGCCCCTGACTGCTCCGGCTGGCACAGCTTCACCGGGACACCATCATGGAGGAGCAGTTCAGTCAACCCAGGTAAGTCATGGGGCCATGTGCAACCACCAGTGACAAAGGCACAACCCACAAACACTCATGGACACACACCAGGGGTGCATTCCATCAAGGGAAGTGGCTGGGCATGGAACCACACACACCACCAGGGATGGGTGAGGTCTAACATGGCACGCGGACAGACACACATGCACACACACAATGCACCAGACATGCACAAAGGGTAGGAGGCACACCGACCCAGAATGCCACCCCTAGCCACACACGTCCACAGACAACCACGCCCACTGCCTGTCATTGTGCATGTGTCAGATGCTGGGCACCATTGCACACTAGCGTACAGCACAATGCAGGCATCATCATGCACACGCAACTGTGGACAGCAGCTGGGAGGGTGTGTAGATGGACTGTGTGTCTGCATGCAGGGCTGGGTACTCACCCGTGTATTGCCCGCTGAATGACACAATGCACACAGGGCAGCATCAGAGAGTAGCCACATTGGGAGACAGGTCAGTCATGTGCCACAGTGCTCCAGCTGCCATGGATGCATGAGTGGCCCCGCCGAGACCTGCCAGCACTGACAGGCTGACCACTGACCTCATGGGGTGGCACCGATGGTCCCCAAGGGGTTCCACTGTGTGAACGCGACCGTGTTCATGCAGGGGTCTGCAGCACACTGAACATGCCTGCACCAGGGATGCTCAGAATTCCCACAGCTGAACCCGGTGTTGACAAGGAGGTTGTCACACGGCACCAGGAATGGGGGGTGGACTGCACGGTGTCTGTGCTGCATGGGCAAATAACTGTGTGCCTCCTGTGGCCATGGCAGCTGTGATTGTATGTGTCAGCCTGTCAACGGCAGTGGTCACATCCTCCCGCATCCGGTCCATCCCTGCCAAGAACAGAGCGGTTTCTCTGCTGTGACGCTCCTCTTCCCGCTGCTAAGCTGCACTCAGTGCATCCACTGCCATCACAAGCCACATCTGCTGATTGACTGATGCTTGCAGTATGCGGGTGTGCTTATCCAAGAGGTCATCTGCCTGATCGACATTCTGTCCCTCAGGGTGTGCACGGTCCTGATGCTCAGCACCCCTTGAGCGTAGGCACTGCACACCCGGACCAGGCCTGGGCATGTCCACAGGTGGTGCACTGACACTGTCCCCTGACACTGTACCCCCAAGCCTATTGGCTGACTGCTGATGCTGCCCCACTGGCTGCCACTCTCCAGGGCTCACTGGTGCCACCGCAGTGACTGCAAGAGTCCCACTGTCCTGTACACACACCAGTGCTGCCCCAACGGTGCTGACAGGCACAGACTGGGACTGTGATGACACGCAGGCCTCCACAGCGGAACCACCCACAGCCATGACTGTGATGTTACCTGCTGTGTGGCCATCCTGTGGCACACATGTGTCACTTCCCATGACGTTAGTGACATTATCATCGGTGACGGACACAGCACCAGCCCGAGTCACAGCATGCTTACATCCATGGATGCTGGCACGCTGGGACATGGGCTGTGCCTCCTCCACACCTGCTCCAAAAACATCAGTCTGGACATCCAGGTGGGCCCACTGTCACCCTGAGCTTCGTATTCCTGTGGAGGTGGATGGGCCCTCCTCCATCTCCATCTGACCGGCCTCACTGGAGAAGCCCACCACCACTGACCCATGCAGATGCTCAGGAGCTGTAAGGGAAAACAAAGTCACGTTACTACATGTGACCTACCCTGTCCCCCCAATAGACAGACCATGACCTACCATGCAGTGACGGGCAACCACCCATCTGGAATCCACCACTTGGAACACCCTCAATGGCACAGGCTGCATGCTGCCAGCCACCCTCTCCTCCTGTGGGGTCAGGCGTAGCCCCTCCAGCTGTCCCCTACCTGTCACAGACTGTGCTGCCCTGATGGCAGCCACCTTCTCCTTAATCCTCCGCCCATCTGTGCCCATCTTCTTCATGCACTACTGCACAGAGTGCTGGTGGCTGCCATGCAGGTTTACAGCACGTGCCACCTCCATCCATGCAGCAGCACAGGCCTGTGGTGTTCCCTGGTGTCCGCTGAGAAGCGGGTCCTGGTCTAAGTAGGCCTCAAACAGGGCATCCGTCTTGGCCTTCATGAAATTTGGCCTTCCTCCTCCCACAACTCTGTTCCTCTTCTCCACAACTTGCTCGGGCGTGATCAGTCAGAGAATGACAGGTGTTCTGTGACTTCAGTCCATGCATGTCCCAAAATCCACAGTCCATACTCCAAATGCATGCAATTCACCAATAGACTGTGTAACTGACTATGGCCAGTGCAGCCTAATGTCGCACTGTTGTAGCATAAACCCATGCAATGAGGTGCATCGTTATGGATGCAATGTAGGATCATGCCATTGAATGGCTGATTAGCTGATTTCATATAACGGCTGAATATCATACTTTTGGCGCTTTAATTGTGTTGAATGTGCTAACCAAGCAGTTCCTGACAGGCACAGCATACACTTAACTGTGCATGCCCAGGTTGAAGACGAGGTGCTGGCTGGTGTTGCTGATGTTGTGCACTGGAGGCACTGTGGGCATGGCCACCATTGTACCAGTGGTGCTATAGCCGTTCACCTATATATGGCGTGTTCGCCGTGAGGGCCACTGGGGCAACATGGGGTAGGCAACCAGGAGGTGGCGGTGGCACCAATCATGCCATGCATTGGGTCCAATCGCACTGTGGCTGTCCATGCCCAAAGACCTTGACCCTGTGCCCGGACCTTTTCACCCTAGGCACTATGTATCAGGCATGGTGCATCAGTATTACGCTTGTTCGTGTGACAGCACGATAGGGAATGGCAGCGCTACACAGCATCTGCACATGGAACCACACTGCAGCAGCGTTTTTGACTCACCGAGCAATAGAGATGGCACGGAGAAGAGCTGTACAGTGAGTCAGGTGAGCTGGCAAACCTGGTTGCTATTGTTTAGCCAAGGTTGCCCACTATTTGGTGAGTCACGGTGGGCTGGGCCAGAGTCAGGTGTGGCAGGAGGTGGCTGGGCCCTGGAGGAGGTGGGCTGGGCGGGGGTGATGAGCAGCGCCACAGATATGGGGACCTGAGGTGGAGGGACCTGACCTGCTTGCCTGCCTGCAGGCATGCTAGGGGGGGCACGCCATAGCCAGGTAGGTCAAATCCATACACTTTATCTTCATAGGGTATCACGGGTTGTGTGTCCGAAACATGGGGATCATCTGGCTGTGGTGGTGTTATCAGGGTGGGTGGTGGTCTAGCTGTGTGATTGCAGAAGATGGGTGGGGATCTGCACTGGATTACTGATGTTCCTCCTGCGTTCACCTTGCCTAAACCCATACAGGCTGGGCAGGGAGGAGGTGCCAGCAGAAGACCATCAGGCCAGGAGAGGAGAAGGTCCACAGTGGTTCAGGGACCAGCCTGATGATGGTGAGTGCCTTACATCCATGACTACTATTGCATGCTGTGTAACAGGGTGGGCAGTGGGGCATGACCACCATCCATTGACACCACTGCCATGCATGCAACTTGTTACATTCAGCACTGTCCAGTGGCACTGCATGTCTGGGAGTGCATCAATGGTGGTCCATGCGGGCACCGGGAACATGGCTGTGCCACTGCCTCTCACACCACATAGCCAAGTCACTGTACAGCCATGGTGGTGCTGTGCAGGACATGGGCGGTGGGTGTGTGCAGTGGTCCACATGGCTGTGGCTGCCTGGGTAGGCAGGTCTTGTCAACATGGTCACTGTGGGACGTTGCACACCATCATAGGGGCATGGCACATGGCTGTATGCCATGCACAATGGGTTTGCTGCAGGGGACTGGACAGTCACATATATTGACTCTGCTCCCTTGTCCTAGGTGGACAACGCTGGATGGCCCTGGAATGGGCAATACAAGAAATCCTGCAGCTGGCACGGGCATCCCTGGCAGCCTTGAAGAGGTTGGAGAGACATGGGGTCTGGAGGTGGAGAACCCGGATGTGCCACAAGAGTGCAGAGGAGGGTAAGGAATAGGCCTTCCATGACCTCCTGACAACCATACTCCCTGGACTCACCCTCACACCCTTTCTTACCTCTCTGATTTCTACACCTCTGCCCCATGCCTGCCCCCACCTGGTTTGTGGCCCTTCCCCCCTTGTATATATTTGTAAATATGTTACAAAGTTGTTATAATTTAATACATACATTTTGTTATAACACCTGTGGTGGTCTCTGATTTGCAGCAGGCTACAGGTGCTCAGCTGCAGTGGTGTGCATGGCATCGGGGTGGTGCATGCATGGGCATGTGTGTGAGTGTGCAGAGGTGAACCGCCTGTGGTGTGAGCAGGGGGATCAGTCACTGTCTGCGGTTTGTGTGTTGTATTCTGTGCACTGGATGCCTGTGTGCAGTGGTCCATGGGGCATGCACTGTGTGCATGGCACCCCTGTCAGACCTTCCATGACCTGTGCAGCTGACACCCTTGCATGTCAGTGATATGCACGGTCTGCTGGCGTGTCAGTCACGGCTGCTATGGCCAGTGCTGGGATGGGATGTGTCCTTGGGAGGATGTGCAGGGTGCTGTACTGCTGGAGGTTGGGTCAGGGGCATGCCCTGTCACATGTGGGGTACATCATGTGCAGACACATGGTCCATCTCTCAGCTGTACCTCAGGGAGAATGCAGGGTGGCATGGTGTATGCATCTGTTGCATCACTGTCTGCTGCCACCCACTGCAGGGCATCCATGGTGGGGCTGCCCTGCATGGGTTGCATTGTCACAGTTGGGGTGGTGGCATGCATGGGGTGTTCTGCACTGTTGGGTGCTACTCCTGGGCAGGGTGTATGGGGATCATGGTGCAGGGTGTGCTCTGCATTTGTGGGATGGTGTGGTATGGGGTGGTCGGCCATCGTTGTGTGCCGGTCACAACTTGCCAGGGGGTGTGATGGGGCACCATGGCCCAGCTGTGGGTTGGTTGCTGGTCTCCATGGGCCAGTGGTTATTCCAGCCCTCCCCTAGTTGTGCAGTGCATGGGGTGTGGGGGGACAATGTCTGTTCTGCTGTGTGTTCCTCTGCCCATCTGAGGCATGGATGGTGGGCCCCTGCATCCCTGGTTGTGCTGTTGCATTGCTGCCCTGCTGCTGGGGGGCATCCCTGGTTGCGCTATGTTGCATCTGGACTGCTCAGCTGAACATCCCTTGTTGCGCTGTGGTGCATCAGATATGCTCAGCTTCACCTCTCTAGTTGTGCTATGGCACAGGTGGTGTGATATGCAGTCATCAGCCATAGGCGCATCTTGGCCTGTGCAGTTTTTGAATATCATGCTTCTTGCACATGGGTGCAATGGATTTGCGCTTGCTCCTGCTGTTGGGCACTTTTTTGGTGCAGTTTGAATATCTGGGCCAATGTATAAATTTATCTCTGTGACAGTGTGGTGCTAAACTATTTGTTAAATTATTGAAACCATGGGTTAAATTGTCTCTGTTGAAGTGTCATTCTAAACAATGAGTTAAATGCTCTCTGTTACAGTATTGTGCTAAACTCTGAGACATTACCCTATTACAGAGTAGTGATTAATATGACATAGTACAATATAATATAATATAACATAATATAATATAATGCAATATAATATAATATAAAATATCAAAATATAATACAATATAATACAGTATAGCATAATATAATAAAATGTAACAATAACATAACATAATATAATATCATATGTTGTGATATATGATGTGAAGTGATATGATTTGATATTATATGATATGATAAGATATGATATGATATCATATGATGTGATGTGATATGATATGAGTATAATATAATATAATATAATATAATATAATATAATATAATATAATATAATATAGTAGAATGGAGTGGTGTTATAATTTAACTATTTAATAAACCATGTTTTAATATATTTCTTTGACAGGGTGGTGCTAAACTATGTGTTAAAATAGCTGGGCAATATTGTGGTGCTGTACTATGTGTTAGATTATCGGAGTAAAAGTGTAGTGCTTAAATATGTTACATTATCATTGTGACAGAGTTGCGCTAATTAATGTGTTAAATTTTCTGAAAAGTTAGATAAATTCTCTCTGTTGCAGCGTAGCTCCAAACAATGAGTTAAATGCAGTCTGTTACAGAGTTTTGCTTGCCTGTTAAATTTTCTACCTTACTGTGTGGTGATTAACATAATATATTATAATATAATATAATATAAGATATGATATGATATAATATGATATCATATGCAATGATTAATATGATATGATATGTGGTGAGATGTGATGTGGTATGATATAATATGGTATGACATGATATGATATAATATAATACAGTATAATATAATATTACAGTATAATATAATGTAATGTAACATATAACATAACATAATATATAATACTTTATAAAATAGTGGTGTGGTGTTATAATAGTATAACTATTAAATTAATTAACTATGTGTTAATTTGTCTCTGTGGCTGTGTCGTGTTAATTTATGTGCTAAATTACCTCAAACATGGGTTATATTGTCTGTGTTGCAGTGTGGTTCAAAATGATGAGTTCATTCCTCTCTCATACAGTGTTGTGCTTAACTGTGAGAAATTATCCTTGTCATGGAGTTGAAAGTAATATAATATAACATAATATCACATAATATAATATAATGTGATATAACATAACATCATAGCATATGATATGATATGATGTGATGAGATGTGATACAATATGATATGGTATATGATGTGATGTGATGTGAGGTGATGTGATATGATATGAAATGATATGATATGATATGATATGATATGATATATTATAAAATAAGATAGTGTAATATAATTTAATGTTGTGGTGTTATAGTATAACTATTTAACTATGTTTTAATATATTTCTTTGACAGTGTGGTGCTAAACTATGTGTTAAAATATCTGGGCAAGGCTGTGGTGCTGATCTATGTGTCAGATTATCAGAGTAAAAGTGTAGTGCTTAAAAATGTTACATTATCATGGTGACAGTGTGGTGTTAATTAATGTTAAATTTTCTCAAAAGTGAGAAAATTTGCCTTTGTTGCAGCGTAGCTCTAAACAATGAGTTAAATGCTGTCTGTTACAGAGTTTTGCTTGCCTGTCTGAAATTTTCTCTGTTACGGTGTGGAGATTAACACAATATAATATAATATAATATAATATAATATAATATAATATAATATAATATAATATAATATAATATAATATAATATAATAAGTGATGTGATGTACTATGATATGATATGATATAATATATCATATAATATAATATAGTATAATATAATATTACAATATAATATATATTATAAAATAACTGTATAATTAACTATGTGTTAATTTGTCTCTGTGACAGTGTGGTGCTTTTTATGCTAAATTATCTCAAACATGGGTTATATTGTTTCTGTTGCAGTGTGGTTCAAAACAATGACTTCATTGCTCGCTGTTACAGTGTTGTGCTTAACTGTGTGAAATTAGCCTTGTCATTGAGTTGAGACTAATTTAATGTCATATAGTGTAATATAATATAATATAATATAATATAATATAATATAATATAATATAATGTGGTGTTATAATATTATATCTGTTAAATTAACTATCTGTTAACTTATCTCAGTCAAAGTGTTTTGCTGAACTATGTGTTAAATTATCTCTGTGACAGTGGAGTGCTGAACTTTGTGTTAACATATCTCTGTGATAGTGTGGTGCTGAAGTTTGGGTAAAATTATCTCTGTATGGCCATGGTGGTGCTGTGCGGGACATGGGCGGTGGGAGTGTGCAGCGGTCCACATGGCTGTGGGTGCCTGGGTAGGCAGGTCTTGTGGATGCAGTCACTGTGGGTGGTCGAACACCATCACAGGGGCATGGCACATGACTGTATGACATGCACAATGGTTGGCTGCAGGGGGCTGGAAAGTCATACGAATTGACTCTGCTCCCTTGTCCTAGGTGGACAACGCTGGATGGCCCTGGAACAGGGCATACAGGAACTGCTGCAGCTGCCACAGGTGTCCCTGGCACTGCTGGAGTGGATGGAGTGGCACGGGGTCTGGAGGAGAAGCACCCAGAGGTGCCACAGGAGTGGAGAGTGGGGAAGAGAATAGGCCCTCCATGACCCCTGACACATCTAAGCCTCCTGGACCCACCCTAACACCCCTTCTTCCCACTCCCATTTGTACATCTCTGCCCCATGCCTGTCCCCCAGGGTTTGTGGCCCTTCCCCCCCACCCTTGTATATATTTGTACATATGTTTGAGTGTTTATCTTTTTTAATACTTGTTTTTTTGTTATGACAACTGTGGTGGTCTCTGATTTGCAGTGGGCTACAGGTGCTCAGCTGCAGTGGTGTGCATGCAATCAGGGGTGGTGCATGGTGTGGCTGGGGGGGATCAGTCACTATATGTTGTTTGTGTGTTGTTCTCTGTGTACTGGATGCCTTTGTGCAGTGGTCCATGGTGCATGCACTGTGTGCATGGCACCCCTGTCAGACTATCCATGGCCTGTGCAGCTGACACCCTTGCATGTCTGTGAAATGTACGGTTTACAGGCATGTCAGTGGTGGCTGTCCATGCTGGTACAATGCTAGGTTGCCTCCTGTCACCAATATAGTGCAAATCTGCCTCTGGTGGCACTGTGCCCTCCACTGTTGTTGTCCACCTTCCATGTTGTCATTTGTGTCTGTTGTAGGGAATGTGCTCCACTGTCTGTCACTTGTGCTCCGGCCACATGCTGGTGGCATACAGCTTCATGGTGCCTGCGCAGGGTGGCTGACACAGCTGTGCCATGTAGGGGTGCTGGCCGAGTGTACACAGCTGCCATGGCCACATGCCAGTGGCTTGGTTGACCTGCTACTGTGTCCCTGTGTAGGTGTGCTCTGGGGTATGGGTGGCTGTTTGTCCATGCACTGTGTTGCATCCTGTGTGGCACATGCTTCCATCCAACACTGTGTGTGTCAGTGCTGGCTGTTGTGGCCAGTGCTGGGATCAGATGTGTCCTTGAGAGGGTGTGCAGGGTGCTGTACCACTGGTGGTGGGGTCCGAGGCATGTCCTGTTGCATGTGGGGTACCTCGTGTGCCGACGCATGGTCGGTTTCTCAGCTGTACCTTGGGGAGATGGGCAGGGTGGCACTGTGGATGCAGTTGTTGCATCGCTGTCTGCTGCCGCCCACTGCAGGGGGCACACGGTGGGACTCCCTTGCATGGCTCCTTGGTGCAAAGGGTTGCATTGTCACACTGAGGGTGGTGGCTTGCATGGGGTGTCCTGCACTGTTGGGCGCTACTCCTGGGCAGGGTGTATGGGGATTGTAGTGCAAGGTGTGCTCGGCATTGGTGGGATACTGAGACACAGGGTGGTTGGCACTCCTTGTGCACCAGTCACAGCTTGCCAGGGGGTGTGCTTGGGCACCATGCCCTGGCTGTGGGTTGGTTGAAGGTGTCCATGGGCCGGTGGTTATCCAAGCTCTCCACCGGTTCTGCAGTGCTTGGGGTGTGTCGGGTGATGACTGTTCTGCTGCATGCTCCTCTGCCCATCTGTGGCATGGGTGGTGGGCCCCTGCATCCTGTCCCTGTGCATCCCTGGTTGTGCTGTTGCACTGCTGCCCTGCTCCACGGGGCATCCCTGGTTGCGCTATGGCTCATCTGGAATGCTCCACTGAGCATCCCTGGTTGTGTCATGGCGCAACCAAAATGTGGAACTGCACATCCCTGGTTGTGCAATGGTGCAGGTGACATGATATTCAGTCATGTGCTGCAGGTGCATCTTGACATGCGCAGTTTTTGAATATCACGCTTCTTGCGCATGGGCGCAGTGGAATTGCACTTGCTCCTGCTGTTTCACAGTTTTTGGGTGCAGTTTGAATATCCGGGCCTCAGTGTTTAGAACCACACTACAACAAAGACAAATTAACCAATGATTGAGATGATGTAACAGATAGTTTAGTATCTCACTGTGAGAGAGATAAATTAACACATTCTAAATTAATTTAATAGTTACACTTTTATAACACCACACCACTATTTTATATTATACTATATTGTATTGTATTGTATTGTGTTGCCTTGTCGTGTATTATATTATATTATATTATATTATATTATATTATATTATATTATATTATATTATATTATATTATATTATATTATATTATATTATATTATATTACATTATACCTCTGGGGAGGGGTGCATCACTGGCAGGTATGGGGAAGGCAAAGCAGGAAGATGAGGTAGTAGAGGTGGAAATCATGGCAGAGAGAGTGAGGGAAGCCCTTCGGTCACATAAGATTTAGAAAGCACCAGGGCCAGATAAATTACATCCCAGAGTGCTTAAGGAACTGGCGGATGTCCAGGCAAAACTCCTGAAGGAGCTCTTCAGCATCTCTCTGAGGACAGGATGGGTGCCCCAGGGTGGCGCATGTGCCTAGCCACAAGTGGAGATCAGGGGAGGTGGCAGGGAACTATGGACCCATCAGCCTGACATTGATAATGGGCAAGGTAATGAAGGACATTTTCAAGGAGAGACTAGTGGGGACCTGGAAAAATTGGGGAGCCTGGACGATAGACAGCATGGATTCATCCTTGGGAAATCATGTCAGACAAACCTTATGGAGTTCTATGACTTGTTGATGAGTGCCATGGACCTGGGAAGACCAGTGGACATCCTCTTTCTTGACTTCAGCAAGGCATTTGACTCTGTTTCTCACATGGGCCTTTGAATAATGTAGGAGAAATGGGGTTGGGAAACCAGATGATCAGATGGATAGGATATTGTCTCCAGAACTGGACCCAGAGGGTCGTGTTTCGTGGGATAGTCACATCCCCAAGGAGGGTCATTACTGGAGTCCCTCAGGGATCAATCCTTGGGCCCCTCCTGTTCAATGCCACTGTATCTGACATTAGGAAATGCAGCAGGAGTGAGCTGAGTCTCTTTGTGGATGACTCAAAACTAGGAGTGGTGGTGGATGGGGAGGAGGGAGGGTGGTCCTACAGGGGGACCTGGAGGCTCTGGAAAAGTTGTCTAGAAAGTGGAAGCTGAGGTTCAAAGCAGGAATATGCAGGGTACTGCACCTGGGAGCCAGAAACCCAGGCCAAGTTGACACCCTGGGGAGGAAATGCTACAAGTATTGGTAGCTGAGAGGGACCTGGGGTGGTAAGAGATGTCAAGATGAACAACTCAGAGAGTTGTAGGAGGGCAGTGGCAAAGGCCAACATGATGCTTGGATGCATTGCTAGGGGCTCACCTCCAGAAGGAGTGAAGTAATAATCCCACTGTATAACTGCTTGGTGAGGACAAACCTCAAGTATTGCATGCAATTTTGGAGGCCACATTTAAACAGGGACATTGAATTCCTGGAGATAGGGTCCAGAGAAGGGCAACCAAAATGATTTTGGGCTTGTGGAACAGAACCTAAGGGGAGAGGCTCAAAGAGCTAAATATGTACACATTGGAAGAGAGAAGGGACTGGGGAGAAATAATAGAGGTTTTCACACACATGAAGGGGTAAATAGGTGAGGAGCAGTCAAGGCACTCCAAAGAAATGAGGTGGGGCACTTAGAGGGCATGGATGGAAGCTGGAGAGGGAGAGTCAGTGGAGAAAGGAGGAGGTGCTACTTCACTGAGAGGGTGGTGGAGTCATGGAATGCACTGCCTCAGTGGCTGGTGGAAGCAGAAACAGTGAAGGGGTTCCAGAAGGGGTGGGGTTCTGGAAGCAAAAAACCAGTGCAGTGACAAAATCCAGGGCTGGGAAGGCCGAAGCCAGAGAGGGAGAGGGGGGCAGCAAGGTCAGTTAACAGAGTGGGGGCTGACCAAATGAGCAGACAGAAAAGACCATTAAGCTTATTGTTCTGGCATTTTAGAATGTTATTATATTATATTATATTATATTATATTATATTATATTATATTATATTAATCACCATTCTGTAACAGGAATAATTTTACACAGTTAAGGACAACACTGTATCAGAGTATTTAACTCATTGTTTAGAACCACAATACAAGAGAGTCACTATAACTCTTGTTTGAGATAAATTAAAACACAGATTAGCCGCTCACTGTCACAAAGATAGTTTAGCACATTTGATCATTAAACAGTTACAGAGATAATTTAACACATAATTCAACTCTGCACTATCACAAGAGATATTTTAACACATAGTTTAACACCACTATGTCACATCTATAATTTAATGCAGTTATTATACCACAGCATTATATTGTATCATATCATATAATATTATATGATATTATATTGTATTGTATTATATTATCTTATATTAATCACCACTCTGTCACACTGATAATTTCACGCAGTTAAGCACAACACTGAAAGAGAGTGTAATTAACTCATTGTTTAGACTCTCAGCACAAGAGATACAATTTAACCCATTGTTGAGATAATGTTACACATAGTAAAATAATATAAAATAATGTAATATATCATATCATATCATATAATATAATATGATGGTGTGCTGTTATAATATTATAGATATTAAAGCAATTAACTATGTGTTAATTTTTCTCTGTAAAAGTCTGGTGTCTTTATTGTAGAGAGTTTTTAAACAATGAGATACATGATCTCTGTTACAGTGTTGTGCTTCACTGCATGAAATTACACCTGTTACAAAGTGGTGATTAATGTAATGGAATATAATATATTATGATATGATATAGTATAATATAAGATAATTCAATATCATATAATATAATATAATATAATATAATATAATATAATATAATATAATATAATATAATATAATATAATATAATATAATATAATATAATATAATATAATATAATATAATATAATATAATATAATGTGGTGTTATAATACTTTAACTATTATATTAATTAACTCTGTGATAACTAATCTCTTTGTTAAAATATCTCTGCGATAGTGTAGTGCTGAACTATGTGTAAATTATCTCAAACATGTGTTAAATTGCATCTCTTATAGTGAGAAGCTAAACAGTTAGTTGAATTCTCCCTGCTACAATCTTGTGCTTATCTGTGTATTATTATCCCTGGATATGATATGATCTAATATAATTTATTACAATGTTATATGATATGATACAATATACTGGTGTGCTCTTATGACATAACTGCATTAATTTATCTCTTTGGCAGAGTGTTGTTAAACTGTGTAAAAAAAATATTTCTGTGATAAAGTGGTGCTTAACTATGTGTTACATTATCTCTGTGAAAGTGTCGTGCCAATCTGTTGGTGAAATTATCTCAAACAAGAGTTTAATTGAGTAGTGAGATTCTAAACAATGTGTAAAATCCTCTCTGTTACAATGTTGTGCTTAACTGTGTGAAATTATCTGATATGGAGCAGTGGGTAACAATATAATATAATATAATATAATATAATATAATATAATATAATATAATATAATATAATATAATATTGTGTAAAATGATATGATATGATATGATGATATGATATGATATGATATATTACGATATGATAAGAAATGATGAAATATAATATAATGTATTGTATTGTAATGTAATATAACATATAAAATAATATAATATAATATGATATACCATAATATAATATAACATATTATAATGCAATATAATATAGTGGACTGGTGTTATAATAGTATAACTATTAAATTAATTATTTGTTAATTTGTGTAAAATCATCAAAACATGGGTTAAATTGCTATATTGTGTAGTTTTAAACAATGAAATAAGTGTTCTCTTTTACAGTTTTGTGCTTAACTCTGTGATATCATGCCTGTTACGTAGTGGTGATTAATATAATATAATATAATATAATATAATATAATATAATATAATATAATATAATATAATATAATATAATATAATATAATATAATATAATAATGTAATATAAAAATAAATAATATAATATAATAGCGTTGTGTTATAATATAAATATTAAATTAATTAACTATGTGTTAATTTATATGTGTGATAGTGTGATGCCAAACTGTGTGTTAAATTAACTCTGAGTGTGTAGTGCTAAACTATGTGTTTATCTCTGTGACAATGCAGTTGTGTTAAAGTATAACTATGAGAGTGCGATGGTAAACTATCTTAAATTGTCTCTTTTACAGTGTGGTGCAAAACTGTGTGTTAAATCAACACACTCTAAAAATTATAGACTGATTATTACTGTGAGTGCGATGCTAAACTGTCTTGTTTCTTTTAATGTGGTGCTAAACTGTGGTTCTAAACAATGCAGTGTGCATCTTTTGCAGTGTGGTGCTAAACTTGTGTGTTAAATTAACACATAGTTTAGTACCACTGTTTGACTGAGATATACTAACACATAGTTAAGTAATTTAATAGTTATAACACCACACCATTATATTATTTTATGTTAGATATGTGATTTTATGTTAAGTTATGTTCTGATATGATATATTACTTTATAATATATTAATCACCACACAGTTAAGCACAACACTGAAAGAGAGAGCAGTTAACTCATTGTTTAAAACCACACTGCAACAGAAACAATTTAACCCATGTATGAGATAATTTAACACATAAATTAGCACCACATGTCAAAGATCTAATTTACTGCTTGGTGTATCACCATACTGTCTTGAATGTTAAAAAAAACATAGACATCAGGGACACATAAAGTAGCCCCACTCTGTTACAGACATAATTTTCCACATAATTCAGAGCCACACTGTGATATATAGATAGTTTAAACTATGGTTCAGCACCACACTGTTACAGAGGTATTTTAACATACAGTTTAGAACCACACTGTAAAAGAAACAATTTAAAACAGTTTAGCAGCACACTCTCACAGTGATAACATCACATAGTTTAGCACTCTAATGTTATGCTATGTTATGACATGTTATGCTCTGTTACATTACATTTATCACCATAATGTCACAAAAATAATTTCGCACAGATAAGTAAAAGACAGAAACAGAGAGCATGTAACTCATTGATGAGAACTACACTGCAACAGAGATTATTTAACTATTTAATCCATGTTTGAGAAAATTTAACACATAAATTAGCAACACACTGTCACATGGATAATGTAACACATACTTTAGAACCACACTGTGATAGAGATAAGTTAAACCATATTTCAGCTTTACACTGTCCAGGAAATAAATTTACACAGTTTTAGTACTGCACTGTCACAGAGATAATTAAAAACATTGTTTAATACCACACTCTCAGAGTTAATTTAACACATAGTTTAGCACCACCCTGTGAAAGAACCATTTTAAAAGAGTTTAGCATTGCACTCACAGTGATAATTTAACACAAAGTTTGGCATTGCATTGTGGTAGAGATAAAGTAACAATGTTTAGCACTACACTGTCACAGATATAATTTATCACACAGTTTTAGTGCTGCGATGTCACAGAGATAATTAAACACACAGTTTAGCACCACACTCTCAAAATTAATTTAACACATAGTTTTGCACCACACTGTAAAAGAGACAATTTAAGATAGTTTATCATCGCACTTTCACATTTATACTTTAACACAAAGTTTTAGTGCTGCATTGTCAAAGAGATAAACACATAGTTTAGCACTACACACTCAGAGTTAATTTAACACACAGTTTAGCATCACACTGTCAGACAGATAAATTAACACATAGTTAATTTAACATTTATAATATTATAAAACAATGCTATTATATTATATTATTTATTTTTATATCACATTACATTATATTATATTATATTATATTATATTATATTATATTATATTATATTATATTATATTATATTATATTATATTATATTATATTATATTATATTATATTATATTATATTATATTATATTATATTATATGATATCACATTATATTAATCACCACTGCGTAACAGGCATGATATCTCACAGTTAAGCACAACACTGTAAAAGAGAGCTTTAATTTCACAGTTTAAAACTACTCAACAATAGAACAATTTAACTCATGTTTTAGATGATTTTACACATAGTTTAGCATCACTCTGACACAAGGATAAATTAACAAATAATTAATTTAATAGTTATACTATTATAACACCACACCACTATATTATTTTGTATTATTATGTTATATTATATTACAATATATCATATTATATTATTTTATTTTGTATGTTATATTACATTACAATACATTACATTATTACATGTAATATTACATCATTTCTTATCATATCGTAATATATTATATCATATCATATTGTAGCATATCGTATCATATCATATCATTTCATCATATCATATCATATCATATCATATCATATCATATCATATCACATTACATAATATTATATTGTATTGTATTATATTTTATTATATTATATTATACTATATTAAATTGGATTAGATTATAATATACTATATTATATTATGTTACTCACCACTTCATAACTGATAATTTCATGCAATTAAGCATCACATTGTAACATAGAGCATTTTACACATTGTTTAGAGCCACGCTTCTCTAGAGACAATTAAACACTTGTTTGAGATAATTTCACCAACAGATTAATACCACACTGTAACAGAGATAATGTAACACACTTAATCAGAACATTGTTACAAAGATATTTTAACACATAGTTCAGCACCACACTATCGCAGAGATATTTTAACAGAGTTTAACACCACTCTGTCAGAGAGATAAATTAATGCAGTTATATATAATAGCACAAGATTATATTGTATCATGTCATATACATATCATATCATTTTATTTCATAATAAATTATATTATATTATGTTATCATATCATATATCATATTATGTTATAATATAATATGATATAGTATAGTATAATATAATATGCTATGATATGATATGATATGATATGATATGAAAAGATATTAACACGACACTGTCACAGAGACAAATTAGCACATAGTTTATTCAATTGTTATAATATTATAACACCACACCCCTAATTTATAATGTATTATATATTGTTATATTATATTATGTTATGTTATATGCTAGATTACATTGTAATATTATATTATATTATATTATATTATATTATATTATATTATATCATATTACATCATATCTCATCACATTTCATATAACATTAATTATAGCATACTATTTCACATTATATCATGGAAGGGTCCTTTGGTGGTATGCCCCCAACAGGCAGTACCGATCCCGCACCAGCTTCGAGCTGTATGGTGATACTGAGATTGTGTGCTGGTACTGCCTGAATTGGACAATTCTGAGGTGGCTCTGTGAGCTGTGCAGTGATGTGATGCAGACACCCACATGACGGAGCAATGCTCTGTCAGTGGAGACTAAAGTGACAGCTGGCATGTGCTTGCTTACCACGGGTACCTTCCACAGACCAACAGGGACACCACAAGCATAACCCAGTCAGCCGCGTCATGCCACCTCACCCAATTACTCAGTGCACTGCTGCCACATGCTGCAGAGTACATCCATTTCCCCAGCACACCGGCGGAGTGCACAGAAAACATACAGGAGTTCCACAGGGCAGCATGTATGCCTGGTGTGCTAGGGGCAATAGACTGCACACATGTGGCCATCCGCACACCACCTGGCCCTGAGGGGGCTGCATACATAATCACAAGAACTATGCTAGCATCAACTGCCAGGTGGTGTGCAATGTCAGGGGGCGCAAAATCAATGTCTGTGCCATGCACTCTGGGGGGAGCACACGATGCCTTCATCTGGCACCAGTCAGCACTGTGCCACAGATTAGAGAGTGGTGACATCCCCACTGGTCACTTACCGGGTGAGTATGCAAACCACACAGACAAACATAGGGCTTGGGAGGGACATGGTCAGAGGTGACATGGGTAGTGGCCTGTATGGCCTGGGGCAGGACGATGCTGATCACCAAACTAACCTCCACCCTCTACACACAGGTGACAGTGGATACCCACTCCGTCCCTGGCTGATTACACCATACCGGCACCCCATGACCCCATCACAGCAACGCTACAATGAGGCACATGCCACCACATGTAATGTCATCGAGCAGGTGTTCGGGATGATGAAGGCACATTTCTGTTGCCTGGACACCTCTGGCGGTGCCCTACATTAAAGCCCCTCAAAGGCCTGTGGGCTATTCCTGGCCTGTTGCACAACATGGCCAATGAATGTGTGATAGCTCTACAGGTCGAAGAGGGGGACAGCGATGGGGATGATGAGGACGAAGGTGGCAATGGTGATGGGCAAGCCCCCCTTGGGTGATGGGACCCCCTACTGCTCCAGCTGGCACAGCTGCACCGGGACACCATCATGGAGGAGCACTTCGGCCAACCCAGGTAAGTCATGGGACCAGTGGCAAAGACACAACCCACAAACATGCATGGACACACACCAGCAGTGCATGCCATCAAGGGAAGTGGCTGGGCATGGAACCACACACACCACCAGGGATGGGTGAGGTCTAACATGGCACGTGGACAGACACACACACACACACACAACTAACCAGACATGCACAAAGGGTAGAAGGCACACTGACCCAGAATGCCACCCCTAGCCACACACATGTCCACAGACCACCACGCCCACTGCCTGTCATTGTGCATGTGTCAGACGCTGGGCACCATTGCACACTGGCGTACAGTGCAATGCAGGCATCATCATCCACAAGCAACTGCGGACAGCAGCCAGGAGGGTGTACAGATGGACTGTGTGTGTGCATGCAGGGCCGGGTACCCACCTGAATGACACAATGCATACAGGGCAGCATCAGACAGTAGTCACACTGGGAGACAGGTTAGTTATGTGCCACAGTGCCCTGGGTGCCATGGATGCATGGGTGGCCCCGCCGAGACCCGCCAGCAGTGACAGGCTGACCACTGGTCTCATGTGGTGGCACTGATGGTCCCCCAGGGGTTCCACTGTGTGAACGCAACTGTGCTCGTGCAGGGGTCTGCAGCACACTGAACATGCCTGTGCCAGGTGTGCGCGGGATGCCCACAGCTGAACCCAGTGTCGACAACGATGGTGTCGCATGATACCAGGAATGGGGTGGACATTGCACTGTGCAGTGTCTGTGATGCATGGGCAAATAACTGTGTGCCCCCTGTGGCCATGGCAGCTGTGATTGTATGTGTCAGCCTGTCAGTGGCAGCGGTCACATCCTCCCACATCCAGTCCATCCCTGCCAGGAGCAGAGTGGTTTCTCTGCTGCGATGCTCCTCTGCCCCCTGCAGAGCCACACTGAGTGCATCCACCACCATCACAAGCTGCATCTGCTGATTGACTGATGCTAGCAGTATGCGGGTATGCTCATCCAAGAGGTCATCTGCCTGATCAGCATGCTGTCCCTCAGGGTGTGCATGGCCCTGATGCTCATCACCCCTAGAGGGTGGGCACTGCACACCAGGGCCAGGCCTGGGCATGTCCACAGGCAGTGCACTGATGCCACCCCCTGACACTGAACCCCCAAGCCCATTGGCCGACTGCTGATGCTGCCCCTCCAGCTGCCACTCCCCAGGGCTCAATGTTGCCACCACACTGGCCGCAACAGTTCCACTGTCCTGTACAAACACCAGTGCTGCTTCACTGGTGCTGACAGGCACAGAATGGGACTGTGATGACACGCAGGCCTCCATGGCAGCACCACCCACAGCCATGTCCGCGATGTTACCTGCTGTGTGGCCATCCTGTGGCACACACGTGTCACTGCCCATGATGTTAGTGACATCATCATTGGTGACAGACACGGCACCAGCCCGAGTCCCAGCATACCGGCATCCATGGATGCTGGCATGCTGGGACATGGGCAGGACCTCCTCTGCACCTGCTCCAACAATGTCAGTCTGGACATCCAGGTGGGCACACTGTTGCACTGAGCCCCGTATTTCTGTGGAGGTGGATGGGCCCTCCTCCATCTCCATCTGACCGGCCTCAGTGGAGAAGCCCATGACCACTGACCCATGCAGATGCTCAGGAGCTGTAAGGGAAAACAAAGTCACATTACTGCATGTGACCTACCCTGTCCCCCCCAATAGACAGACCATGACCTACCATGCAGTGACCGGCTACCACCTGTCTGGAATTGACCACCCAGAACACCCTCAATGGCACAATGCTGCATGATGCCAGCAACCCTTTCCTCCTGTGGGGTCAGGCGTAGCACCTCCGGCTGTCCCCCAGACTGTGCTGCCCTGATGGCAGCCACCTTCTCCTTAATCCTCCTCCTGTCTGTGCCCAACTTCTTGATGCACTCCTGCATGGAGCACTGGTGGCTGCCATGCAGGCTTACAGCACATGCCACCTCCTCCCATGCAGCAGCACAGGCCTGTGTCATTCCCTGGCATCTGCTGAGAAGTGGCTTCTGGTCTAGATAGGCCTCGAACAAGGCACACATCTCAACCTTCATGTAATTTGGCCTCCGCCTCCTCCCACAACTCTGTTCCTCTTCCTCCACAACTCGCTCAGTTATGATTCAGCCTGTGAGAATGACAGCTGTTACCTGTGACTGTGCAGTCCCATGCGTGTCCCAAAATCCACAGTCTACACTCCCAAACAGCATGCAACTCACCAGTAGACTGTAGTAACTGACTATGGCCAGTGCAGCCCAATGTCACACTTTTATAGTGCAACCCATGCAAATGAGGAGAGGCACATCTTTAAGTGAATGCAAATGCAGTGACTGTGCCATTGAATGGCTGATTAGCTGATTTGCATATGATGGCTGAATATTGCACTGTTGCGCTTTGTGCAATTCTGTTGAACATGCTAAGACAAGGGCGCAGTTCTGTGACATGCGCAGTACACACCTAACTGCGCATGCATGGGTTGATGACACAGGTGCCTGTCACACTGTTGAAGTGCTGTGCACAGGAGGCAATGCAGGGCATGGCCACCATTGTGCCAGTGGTGCTACAGTGCTGTTCACCTATATGGCGCTGTGGCATGGGGGCATCATAGGTGCACTGGGACAACAGCGCGGTAGGCCGCTACAGGAGGTGGCACACAGGCACCCAATTGCACTAGATGCATTGGGTTCCATTCATGCTGTGGCTCTCTGTGCACCAGAGACCCTTGACCCTGTGCCCAACCTTTGCCCCCTAGGTACCATGCATCAGGCATGGGTGCACCACTATCGCACTGTTCAGTGACAGCGTGATAGGGAATGGCAGCACTGTACTGCGCAACATCTGCTCATGGTGGAATCACACTGCAGAGCACCATTTTGACTTAACCGAGCAGTAGAGATGGCACAGAGGAGAGCAGTACACTGGAGCCAGGTGGAGATGGCAAACTTGGTTGCCATTGTGGAGCCACATGTTGGCCCACTATTTGGTGAGATACCACTGGACAGCGCCAGGAGTCAGGTGTGGCAGGAGGTGGCAAATGCCCTGGAGGAGGCCACTGGTGTGGGGCAGATGGCGGAGCAGTGCCACCACAGATATGGGGACCTGAAGTGGAGGGACCCGGACCTGCTTGCCCACCTGTGGGCACATGCAAGGAGGGGCACAATGCCACTAACAGGTAGGTGCAACATCCACACACTTTTATCTTCCATACAGGTATCATGGTTGCATGTGTCCAGCACATGGGGGGGCCATCTGGTGTTTGCCGTGGTGGTGTTTTCAGGGTGTGGGGTGAGTGGGTCTGGCTGGGTGAGATTGCACACACATGGGGGTGGGGGGACTTTGCTACAGGATTGTACTGATGTTCTTCTCTCCATGTTTGCACCTTAGGCCCAGATGAGCGCTGGCTGGTGAGGGAGAGGAGGCACCAGCAGGAGGACCATCAGTCTGGGAGGGACAAAAGTCCACAGAGGTGCAGGGACCAGCCTGATGATGGTGAGTGCCTTACATCCATGATTACTATTGCATGCTGTGTAACAGGGTGGTCAGCGGGGCATGGCCACCATCCATTGACACCACTGCCATTCAAGCAACTTGTTACAGTCAGCACTGTCAATGGCACTGCATATCTGGGAGTGCATCAAGGTTGGTCCATGCATGCACTGGGTTCATGGCTGTGCCACTGCCTTTGCACCACATAGCCATGTCACTGAACAGCCACAGTGGTGCTGTGCAGGACTTGTCCGGTGGGTGTGTGCAGTGGTCCACATTGCTGTGTTTGCCTGGGTGGGCAGGTCTTGTGGACGCAATCACTGTGAGTGGTCACACACCATCCCAGAGACATGTCCCATGGCTGTATGCCATGCACAGTGGGTGGGCTGCATGGGGCTGTGCATTCACACCTATTGACTCTGCTCCCTTGTCCAGGTGGACGGCAGTGCAGGAAATCAGACTGACACTGCTGGAGATCCTACATGTTTCAATGGCCTCCCTGTAGATCCTTGAAAGTATAGACCAGCTGGGAGTACGATGGTGGCATGGCGGGAGGAGCAGCCAGAGCAGGGAGTGGGGCTCCTGCTGAGCGTACTAATGCCCGGATCTTCCTTACCCCCTGGACCCACTCTCACACTCCTCCTTCCCTCTACCATTTGTTCACCCCTGCCCCTTACCCACCCCCAACTTGTTTGTGGCCCTCCCCCAACCTTTTGTAAATATATGTATAGAGTTTTGTGTGATGTTTTACAATACATTTGTTTTGATATACCTAATGTGGTGGTCTCTGTTTTGCAGTGGGCTATAGGTGCTCAGCTGCAGTGGTGTGCATGGCGTCAGGGGTGGTGCAGTCATATGTGTGTGTGTGTGTCCGTGGGGAAGTGACTATGGTGAGGGAGTAGCTATCAGTCACTGTCTGTGGTGTGTGTGTTGTTCCCTGTGCACTGGATGACTGTGTGCAGTGGTCCATGGTGCATGCTCTCTGTTCATGGCCCATCCATGGCCTGTGCAGCTGACACCCTTGCATGTCTGTGACCTGCACAGTCCACTGGCTTGTCAGTGGTGGCTGTCCATGCAGGACAGCCACTGTACCTGGCACAATGCTGGGTTGCCTCCTGTCAGTGGTGTGGTGCATGTCTGCCTTGGGTGACACTGTGACCTCCGCTGTTGCTGTCCCACCTCCATTCTGTCGCTTGTGTGTGTTGCAGGGGATGTGCACCACTGTCTGTCACTTGTGCTCTGGGCAAATGCTGGTGGCATACAGCTCCACAGTGCCTGCAAGAGGGTGGCTAGCACACACCTGTGCCATGGAGGAGTGCTGGTCATGTGGCCTGCGGTTTTCCATGGCCACACGCTGGGGGCTTGGTTGCCCCGCTACTGTGCCCCTGTGTTGGTGTGCCCTTGGGTATGGGTGGGTGTTTGTCCATGCACTGTGTTGCATCCTGTGTGGTGCATGCTTCCATGCACCACTGTGGGTGTCTGCGCTGGGTGTTGTGGCCAGTGCTGGATCGGGATGTGTCCTTGGGAGGGTGTGCAGGTTGCTGTACCACTGGTGGTGGGGTCTGGGGCATGCCCTGTCATGTGTGGGGTACCTCATGCGCCGACGCATGGTCGGTCTCTCAGCTGTACCTTGGGGGGATGTGCATGGTGGCACTGTGTATGCTGTCATTGCATCGCTGTGTGCTACCACCCACTGATGGGTGCTCATGGTGGGGCTGCCTTGCATGGTTATGTGGTGCACAGGATTGCATTGTCACAGTGGGGGTGGTGGCATGCATGGGTATCCTGCACTGGTGTACACTGCTCCTGGGCAGGGTGTCTGTGGGTCATGGTCCAGGGTGTGCTCTGCATTGGTGGGATGGTGCGGCATGGGGTGGTCGGCCCTCCTTGTGTGCCGGTCACAGCTTGCCAGGTGGTGTGATGGGGCACCATGGCCCGACTGTGGGTTGGTTGCTGGTCCATTGGCCAGTGGTTATTCCAGCCCTCCTCCAGTTGTGCAGTGCATGGGGGTGTGGGGGGACAATGTCTGTTTTGCTATGTGCTCCTCTGCCCATCTGTGGCATGGGTGGTGGGCCTCTGCATCCCTGGTTGTGCTGTTGCATTGCTGCCCTGCTGCTGGGGGCATCTCTGGTTGTGCTATGGTGCATCGGGACTGCTCAGCTGATGCGCTATGGCGCATCAGATATGCTCAGCTTCACCTCCCTAGTTGTGCTGTGGTGCAGGTGGTGAGATATTCAACCATTGGCTGTAGGCGCATCTTGGCCTGCGCAGTTTTTGAATATCATGCTTCTTGTGCATGGGCGCAATGGACTTGCAATTGCTCCTGCTGTTGTGCACTTTTTTGGGCGCAGTTTGAATATCTGGGCCATTGTTTAGAGCTACGCTGCAACAGAGACAATTTATCTCACTTTTGAGAAAATTTAACACATTAATTAGCGCCACACTGTCACAGAGAAATTAACACATAATTATAAAGTTACATTATAGTACATTATATTATTTTGTATTATACAATGGCAAGACAGAATCCTGTGCTCTGATTCGTCAGGCTGGCACTGGACCCGTGATGTTATCCTGGCATAACATCACGGCTCTAGTCCCAGCACACATACTGACCGCATGAAATGTAAAGAAAGGGGAAAAATCACTGCACATCTATTACTTTCATCTCCATCACCGCAGTGCAGAAAACCGCCTGGCGTTTCTTCATCGTGCTATAAATTCCTCCCTTACACAGAAACAGCCAAAAGCCAGCACACAACTGTGACACATATCCAAGCCCACCCCACCTCAAAAAAAGTTCTTATTTTTTAAATCCACCACCTTGAAATCCGTGTAATTCCCGGAAGGGCTTCACAACCCAGCCCAATCCCCACTCAGCAGCCTACTTCCCTGATTCCCTCTGAACAATGTGCCTGGTCAGTGAGTGAGCGAGCATGTGATTAACAGACACTGCATGTCTGTCTTCAAACCGCTCCCTCGCTCGCTTTCAAACCACTCTTCTTGTTTGTTTGTTTTTTCAATGACACCATCCACTACAGAAAATGAAAAAAAATTCTCCTTTCCATTTCCCTACCTCATCTCCTTGTCACAGAAATGTGAACCGGTGGACAAAACACGTGGGGCGTGGAGGGCTTACGATTCCCAAGTTACCACCAGCATTTACTCACCACAGAGATAAGACACAAAATGAAAACCTGAATTTAAAAAATAGGATAGGGCACAGTAACAAACCAAACACCAGCCTCAAAGGTGCTATGCTGAGAAGAGTTGCTTAGTTACTAGGAGGACTGCCGAAACACAGCTCCACCTGCTGGCTGGAAGTGAAAATCAGCACTATTTTCCAATAAAGTAATCCTACGCATATACAAAAATAATCAAAAATCAATTTTAAATTAACTTTTTCATATCTTTTTTTTTAATATTACAAATGAGCAATTGTATAATAGGAATAAGACACTCCAGGGTGTGTGTCATGCTGGGATAATGTCACTTCTGGGGTGATTAGTCACACTCGGCCTGCGGCCTCGTGCCTAATCACCCCAGGCGTGACGTTATCCCAGCACGACACACACCCTGTCGTGCGTTATTCCTTTATTACATTAAATTGTAATATTACATTATACCATATTATATTATATTATATCATATCATATTACATCACATCACATCACATCACATCTCATATCATATCATATCATATCATATTATATTATGTTAATCACCACACTGTAACAGAGAAAATTTCTCACAGGCAAGCAATACTCTGTAAAATACAGCTTTTATCGCACTGTTTAGAGCTACGCTGCAAAAGAGACAATTTATCTCACTTTTGAGAAAATTTAACACATTAATTAGCACCACAATGTCACAATGATAATGTAACATATTTAAGCACTACTCTTTTACTCGGATAATCAAACACATAGTTCAGCACCACAGTATTGCCCAGATATTTTAACACAGTTTAGCACCACACTTTCACATAGATTGAAACATAGAAACATAGAATTTGACAGCAGATAAGGACCGCTTGGCCCACCCAGTCTGCCCATTTCCCTACCTACTGGATAAGCTGCAGATCCTAGTTAACCAGCAGCCTACTTCTTCCTAACCCCACCCCCTAGAATGGCCTTATGACTGTCCCATGCATGCTTGAATTCCACCACTGTTTTTGACTCCACAACCTCCTCTGGAAGGCCGTTCCATGCATCCACAACCCTCTCTGTGAAAAAATACTTCCTTAAATTACCTCTGAGCCCTCTCCTCTATCTTCAAATTGTGCCCCCTTGTTCTTGCACACCTCTTTTTTTGAAAGATGCTACCCTCTTGGACTCTGTTGATTCCCTTGAGGTACTTGACAGTTTCTATCATGTCCCCCCTCTCCCTCCTTTCCTTGAGGCTATACATATTAGGCTCCTTTAGTCTCTCTTCATATGTCTTCCGGTGCAGACCCTGCACCATTTTGGTTGCCCCCTTCTGGACAGCTTCCATCCTGTCTATGTCATTGCGGAGACTGTGTCTCCAGAACTGCATGCAGTACTCCAGATGGTGTCTGACCAGCTGTCTGTACAGAGGGATAATAACTTCCTGTTTTCTACTGGTGATGCCTCTTCCTATGCATCCTAGTATCCCCCCAGCCCTCCTTGCTGCCCTCTCACATTGCTTGCCCACCTTTAGGTCATCTGATATGACTACCCCTAGGCCCCTTTCCATTTGTGTTGTTGTTAGTATCTCACCCCCCATTGTGTATTCTTCCCCTGGGTTTATGTTTCCCAGCTGCATTACCTTGCACTTCTTAGCATTGCATCTAAGCTGCCATACATTTGACCATTTCTCTAACCTTGCCAAGTCCCTTCTCATCCTTTCCACCACACCTTGTGCATCAACTCTGTTGCAGATCTTTGTGCCATCTGCAAAGATAAATTAACAAATAGTTAATTAATTTAATAGTTATATTATAACAGCATATCATTATATTATATTTTATTATAATATAATATTATATTATATTATATTATATTATATTATATTATATTATATTATATTATATTATATTATATTATATTATATTATATTATATTATATTATATGAATCACCACACTTTTACACGGATAATTTCACACGGTTTAGCACAACACTCTAAGAGAGATAATCTAACACATTTAATCACCACATTTTTACAGAGATAATTTATCACATAGTTAATTAATTTAATAGTTATAATATTATAACACCTCACCATTATATTATATCATAGCATATCATTTCATATCATATATCATATTATATTAAATTATATTACAGTAATCACCACTCAGTAACTGGGATAATTTCACACAGTTAAGCACAACCCTATAATAGAGAGTATTTAACTAACTGTTTAGACCCTCACTACAAGACTTACAATAACAAATGTTTGACAGAATTTAACAAATAGTTCAGCACTGCACTATCACAGAGATATTTTAACACATAGTTTAGCACCCCACTGTCAGAGAGATAAATTAACACACAGTTAATTAATTTAATAGTTATAATATTATAACACCACATCATTATATTATATTATACAATAGCAAGAAAATTTCCTGGATTCTGATTGGTCAGTCTGGGGCTGGACCCGTGATGTTATCCCAGCATAACATCACGGGTGTGATGTTATCCAGCATAACATCACGGCTGTAGTCTCAGCCTCACTGTGAACCAGTGTAGATGGCATTATGTACCTTGCATCACACCTCTAGCCTCAGCCTCACTGTGAACCAGTGTAGATGGCATTATGCACCTTGCATCACACCTCTAGTCTCAGCCTCACTGTGAACCAATGTAGATGGCATTACGTACCTTGCATCTCTCTTCTTTTTGCATCTCCTCTTAAGAAACAAAAATATTTGTTCACACTAATAAAAACATTCTTTAAAATATTTTTTTTATTTTATATATAACAATGAGCCATTGTATAATAGGAATAATGCACTCCTGGGTGTGTGTCATGCTGGGATAATGACACTTCTGGGGTGATTAGTCACACTCAGCCTGTGGCCTCGTGCCTAATCACCCCAGGCGTGACATTATCCCAGCACGACACACACCCTGTGATACATTATTCCTTTATTATGTTGTATTATATTAAGTTATGTTATAGTATACTATATTATTTTATACTATAGCTCTGGGGTGGGGCACCATTGGCAGGTGTGGGGAAGGCAAAGCAGGAGGATGAGGTTGCAGAGGTGGAAATTATGGCAGAGAGAGTGAGGGAAGCTCTCGGGTCCCATAAGATGGAGAAAGCACCAGGGCAGGATAAATTACATCCCAGAGAGCTGAAGGAACTGGCAGAATTCCTGGCAAAACCCCCTGATGGAGCTCTTCAGCATTTCTCTGATGACAGGGTGGGTGCCCCAGGATTGGAAGGTGGCATATAGTGCCGATCCACAAGCAGGGATCAAGGAAGGTGGCAGGGAACTACAAGCCCATCAGCCTGACATTGCTGGTGGGCAAGGTAATGGAGGGCATTGTCAAGAAGAGACTAGGGGGGAACTGGAAAAGTTGGGGAGCCTGGACAATAGACAGCATGGATTCATCCTGGGGAAATCATGTCAGACAAACCTTGTGGAGTTCTATGACTGGGTGATGAGTGCCTTGGACCTGGGAAGACTCTTCCTTGACTTCAGCAAGGTGTTTGACTCTGTTACTCACAGGGCCTGTTGAATAATTGGGGAGAAATGGGGGTGGGGAACCAGATGATCAGATGGATGGGAAATTGTCTAATGAACCAGACCCAGAGGGTCATGGTCAGAGGGATAGTCTCATCCCCAAGGAGGTTCATTAGTGAAGTCCCTCAGGGATCAGTCCTTGTGGGTCCCTCCTGTTCAACGCCTACATCTCTGACATAAGGAAATGTATCAGGAGTTAGATGAGTCTCTTTGTGGATGACTCTAAACTGGGGGCAGTGGTGGATGGGGAGGAGGAGGGGAAGGTGGCTCTGTAGGGGGACCTTGAGGTTCTGGAAAGGCTATCTAGAAAGTGGAATCTGAGGTTCAATGCAGGAAAATGCAAGGTACTGCACCTGGGAGCCAGAAACCCGGGCCAAGTGTACACCCTGGGGGGGAATGCAATACATCTTGATAGCCGAGAGTGACCTGGGGTGGTAGTGGATGTCAAGATGAACAACTCAGAGAGTTGCAGGAGGGCAGCTGCAAAGGCCAACATGATGCTTGGATGCATTGCTAGGGGGCTCACCTCCAGAAGGAGGGAAGTGATAATCCCACTGTATAACTGCTTGGTGAGGCTGAACCTCGAGTACTGCATGCAGTTTTGGAGGCCACATTTAAAGAGGGACATTGAACTCCTGGAGAGGATCCAGAGGAGGGCAGCCAAAATGATTTGGGGCTTGTGGAACAGGACCTATGGGGAGAGGTTCGAAGAGCTAAATATGTACACATTGGGAAGAGAGAAGGGACTGGGGGACATGATAGAGGTCTTCAGGTACATGAAGGGGGTAAACAGGAAGCAGCAGTCAGGGTGCTCTGAAGAAAGGAGGTGGGGCACCTAGAGTGCATGGGTGGAAGCTGAAGGGGGGAGCTTCAGTGGAGAAAGGAGAAGGTGCTACTTCACTTAGAGGGTGGTGGAGGAATGGGATGCACTGCCTAGGTGGCTGGTGGAAGCAGAAACAGTGGAGGAGTTCAAGAGTGGGTGGGAAAGGTAAAGGGGAAGGGTTCTGGAAGCAAAACCAGTCCAGCAAGAGTATCCAGGACTGGGAAGGCAGAAGCCAGAGAGGGAGAGGGGAGCAGCAAGGTCAGCTCCTAGGGTGGGGGCAGACCAAATGAGCAGACACTAAAGACCATTAGGCTTATTCTTCTGGCATTTTAGTATGTTAGTATGTTATTATATTATATTATATCATATTATATTATATTATATTATATTATATTATATTATATTATATTATATTATATTATATTATATTAATCACCACTTTGTAACTGGTATAATTTCACACAATAAAGCACAACACTGTAACAGAGAGCATTAAACTCAGGCCCAGCTATTCAAAAGAGTTGTGCCATGTGCAACAGGGATGCACCAGCGCAAGTCCAAAAATACACCATTCTGCGATATTCAGCTGGAGGCAGATGTGCCCCAAATCACAATGTGCAAGAGCGCAATGATAATGAATGCATGTGCAACTGAAGGGGGAGGAACCATGCATAAATGGTGCAGTGCGATATTCAACAACATGCACCATGTGCAATAGGGGAGCTAATGGAAGTTACGAATAGCGGAAGTGATCCAAAATAAAAGGAACAAGAGAGAGGTGCAAGAATACTACAGGGAAGCCACATGTTGCTGAACTGCAGGCAGCCACACAGGCACACAAAAACTGTGAGCAGGACAGGGCAGGAGAGAGACAGAGCACCTGGAACCCACAGGAACAGGGAAGGTGTGGGGAGCCTCTGCCACAGACAGGTAAAAAGGGAGAAGTGCCACACAGCACTGTGACCACTGCAGGGAGGTGTTCCCAGTGCAGGGGGAGAAGCAGCAAGGATAGCAGGGGACACAGAGAAACAGATACCAGGGGCCACAAGCCAGGGACATGGCCAGTGTCACCATCCAGATGGAGGCAGTTATGAGGGGGTGAGAAGGCAGGCAGCAGGGGGGTGCAGCCATGGAAGGGCCAGTCGGCGGTATGCCCCCAACAGGCAGTACCGAACCCACATCAGCTTCGAGCTCTACACTGATACTGAGATCATGGGCCAGTACTGCCTGAACTGGGTGATCGTGAGGCAGCTCTGTGAGCAGTGCAGTGATGTGATGCAGGCACCCACATGACGGAGCCATGCTCTGTCAGTGGAGACCAAAGTGACAGCTTGTATGTGCCTGCTCACCATGGGTACCTTCCAGAGACCAACAGGGGAAATGACAGGCATAATCCAGTAGGCTGTGTCACTTCTCCTCACCCAATTACTCAGTGCACTGCTGCCACATGCTCCAGAGTGCATCCATTTCCCCAGCATACCGATGGAGTGCACAGCAAACATACAGGATTTCCACAGGGTAGCACGTATGCCTGGTGTGCTCGGGGCAATAGACTGCACCCATGTGGCCATCCCCGAAGGGGCCGCATACATGAATTAGAAGGGGTATGCAAGCATCAACTGCCAGGTGGTGTGCGATGCCGGGGTGCATAATCAATGTCTGCGCCATGCACTCTGGGGGAGCACATGATGCCTTCATCTGGCACCAGTCCACACTGTGCCACAGGTTCGAGAGTGGTGACATCCCCACTGGCCACCTAGTGGGTGAGTATGCAAAGCACGCAGAAAGACATGGAGCTTGGGAGGGGCATAGTCAGAGGTGACATGGGTATTGGCCTAGATGGTCCAAGGCAGGGCGATGCTGATCACCAAACTAACGTCAACCCTCTACACACAGGTGACAGTGGATACCCACTCCATCCCTAGCTGCTCACACCATACCGGTGGCCACAACCCCATAGCAGCAATGCAACAACTGGGCACATGCCCTGCATGCAATGTCATTGAGCAGGTGTTCGGGATGCTGAAGGCATGTTTCCATTGCCTGGAAACATCTGGCGGTGCTCTACAGTACAGCCCGTCAAAGGCCTGTGGGTTATTCCTGGCCTGTTGCATCCTGCACAACATGGCCAATGACTGTGGGATAGCTGTACAGGTCGAAGAGGGGGACGGCAACGGGGATGATGAGGACACTGATGAAGATGGTGATGGGCAGCCCCCCTTGGTCAAAGGGACCCCCGACTGATCCGGATGGCACAGCTGCACCAGGACACCATCACAGAGGAGCACTTCAACCAACCCAGGTAAGTCATGGAGCCATGTAGAACCACCAGTGGCAAAGGCACAACCCACAAACACGCATGGACAAACCCTAGGGGTGCATGTCTTTAAGGGAATTGGCTGAGCATGGAACCGCCCACGCCGTCAGGGATGGGCAAGGTCTAACATGGCATGTGGTCACACACACACACACACGCCTCACAAGACATGCACAAAGGGTAGGAGGCACGCTGACCCCAACCACCACCCCTAGCCACACACACGCCCACAGACCACCACGCCCAGTGCCTGTCATTGTGCATGTGTCAGATGCTGGGCACCATTGCACAGTGGTGGACAGCAGAATACAGGCATCATCATGCACACTCCACAGTGGACAGCAGCCAGGAGGGTGTGCAGAGGGAATGTGTGTCTGCATGCAGGGCCAGGTACCCCACCCATGCATTGCACATTGAATGACACAATGCACACAGGAGAGCGTCAGACAGTAGTCATGCGCCACAGTGCCATGGCTGCCATGGAAGTGTGGGCAGCCCTGCCAAGACCTGCCAGCAGTGACAGGCTGACCATTGGCCTCATGGGGTGGCACCAACTGTCCCCCAGGGATTCCACTGCGTGAACGTGACCGTGCTCGCGCAGGGGTCTGCAGCACACCAAACATGCCTGTGCCAGGCATGCTCGGGATGCCCACAGCTGAACCCGGTGTCAACAAGGAGGGTATCACATGATGCTGGTAATGGGGGGTGGATATTGCACTGCGCGGTGTCTGCTAAGCATGGGCAAATAACTGTGTGCCCAATGTGGCCATGACAGCTGTGATTGCCTGTGTCTGCCTATCAATGGCAGTGGTCACATCCTCCTGCATCCGGTCCATCCCTGCCAGGAGCAGAGCGGTGTCTCTGCTGCACTGCTCCTCTGTCTGGTGCAGAACTGCACTCGTCACATGCCGCACCTGCTGATCGACTGATTCTTGGAGTATGTGGGTGTGCTCTTCTAGGAGGTCATCTGCCTGATCGGCATTCTGTCCCTCACGGTGTTCACGGACCTGATGGGCAGCACCCCTTGAGAGTGGGTGCTGCACACCACGGCCAGGTCTGGACATGTTCACAGGCAGTGCACTGATGCCGCCCCCTGACACTGTACTCCCATGGGCATTGTCTGACTGCTGACACTGCCCCTCCGGCTGCCATTCTCCAGGGCTCAACGGTGCTGCCACAGTGGCCGAAAAAGACCCACTGTCCTGGACATGCACCAGTGCTGCCCCACTGGTGCAGACAGGCACAGGCTGGGACTGTGATGTCGTGCAGGCCTCCGCGGTGGCACCACCCACAGCCATGCCCATGACGTCACCTGCTGTGTGGCCATACTGTGGTCCACATATATCACTGTCCATGAAGTGAGCTCCATCATCATCAGTGATGGATCTGGCACAGCCCAAGTCTCAGCATGCTGGCATCCATGGAAGCTAGCACGCTGGGACATGGGCAGGGCCTCCTCCGTACCTGCTCCAACAACATCAGTCCAGACATCCAGGTGGGCCCACTGTCACCCAGAACCTCGTATGCCTGTGGAGGTGGATGGACCCTCCTCTATGTCAATGGTACCACACTCAGAGGGCAAGCCCACCACCGCTGACCCATGTAGATGCTCAGGAGCTGTAAGGGAACACAGTAGCACTAATGTATTTGCCCTACCCTGTCCCCCTCATTGACAGACCAGGACCTATCATACAGTAATGTGCTACCACCTGTCTGGAATCCACCACCTGGAACACCCTCGATGGCACAACACTACATGCTGCCAGCAACCCACTCTTCTTGTGGGGTAAGGTGTTGTATGTTCACCTGTCCCCAACCAATCACAGACTGTGCTGCCCTGATGGCAGCCACCTTGTCCTTAATCCTGCACTTGTCCATGCCCCTCTTCTTTTTGCACTCCTGCTCGGACCACTGGTGGCTGCCATGCAACTTGCTGGCACGCTCCACCTCTTCCCATGCAGCAGCATGGGCCTGTGGTGTTCCCCACCATCCACTGAGTAGTGGCTCCTGGTTGAGGTAGGCCTCAAACAGGGCATCTGTTTCTGCCTTTGTGAAGTTAGGCCTCCTCTACCTCCCACATCTCTGTTCCTCTTCCTCCACCTCACGATCGCTCATTATTCAACCTGTGAGAATGACAGGTGTTACCTGTGACTGTGCAGTCCCATGCATGTCCCACACACCACAGTACACACTCCCAAACAGCATGCAACTCACCACAGTAGACTGCAATAACCGACTATGGCCAGTATAGCCCAATGTCACATTTTTATAGTGCAATGCATGCAGATGAGGTGAGGCACAATTTTAAGTGGATGCAGATGCAGTATCTGTGCCATTGAATGGCTGATTAGCCGATTTGCATATGCCGGCTGTTTTCAACCTGTTGCGTTTTGTGCAATTGTGTTGAACGTGCTCAGGAAAGGGCGCATTTCTGTGACATGTGCAGTAAACACCAAACTGCGCATGCCCAGGGTGATGACGCTGACACCTGCCATGCTGCTGACGTGCTGCACATGGTAGGCAATGCAGGTCACGGCCACCATTTTGCCAGTGGTGCTACTGCGCTGTTCACATATATGGTGCTGTCGCATTGAGCCACCGTAGGCTCACTGGGGCCACAGCGTGGTAGGCAACTACAGGAGGTGACACACAGGGACCCAATCGAGCTACACGCATTGAGTACCAATCGAGCTGTGGTGGTCCATGCGTGAGAGACCCTTGACCCTGTGCTGACCTTTTCCCCCTAGGCACCATGCATCTGCATGGGTGCACCACTATCATGCTGTGCGGTGACAGCGTGATAGGGAATGGCAGCTCTGTTCCGTGCATCATCTGCACGTGGTGGACTGTGCTACCGAGCGCCATTTTGACTCCAACCAGCTGTAGAGATGGCACAGAGGAGGGCTGCTGTGTGGAGCCAGGTGGAGCTGACCAATTTGGTGGCCATAGTAGAGCCCCATGCTGGGGCACTTTATAGTGATGCACCCCTGGACAGGGCCAGGAGCGCAGTATGGGAGGATGTTTCCAGTGGTGCTGGAGGAGGCCACGGGAATCGGGTGCACGGTCAAGCAGTGTTGCCACCGATATGGGGACCTCTGGTAGAGAGACCCGGACAGGCTTGCCTGCCTGTGGGCACATGCCAGGAGGGGCACAGTGCCATGGCAAGGTAGGTACCCCATCCATACACTCTTAACGTCCATACGAGTATCACGGTTGCATGTGTCCAGTGCATCGGGGGCTGTCCAATGTTGGCCATGGTGGTGGTATCCAGGTGGGGGGTTGATGGGTATGGCTGTGTGGGATTGCACACACAGAGGGGTGGGGGGACTTTGGTACCCGATTGTACTGATGTTCCTCTCTCCATGTTTGCACCTTAGGCCCAGAGGAGCACTGGCAGGTGAGGAAGAGGAGCCTCTGCCAAGAGGACCAGCAGGCCAGGAGGGATGCAGGACCACAGAGGTGCAGGGACCAGCCTGATGATGGTGAGTGCCTTACATCCATGATTACTATTGCATGCTGTGTAACACGGTGGGCAGCGGGGCATGGCCACCATCCATTGACACCGCTGCCATGCACGCAACTTGTTACAGCCAGCACTGTCCAGTGGCACTGCATGTCTGGGAGTGTGTCAATGGTGGTCCATGTGTGCACTTGGTACATGGCTGTGCCACTGCCTTTGCACTGCATAGCCATATCACTGTACGGCCATGGTGGTGCTGTGCGGGACATGGGCGGTGGGTGTGTGCAGCACTCCACATGGCTGTGGATGCCTGGGTAGGCAGGTCTTGTGGATGCGGTCACTGTGGGTGGTCACACACTATCACAGGGGTGTGGCAGATGGCTGTATGCCATGCACAATGGGTGGGCTGCAGGGGGCTGGACAGTCACACATATTGATTCTGCTCCCTTGTCCTAGGTGGACAACACTGGATGGCCCTGGAACAAGGCATACACAAGATGCTGCAGCTGGCATGGGCATCCCTGGCACTGCTGGAGCGGATGGAGTGGCACGGGGTCCAGAGGAGAAGTACCCAGAGGTGCAACAGGAGTGGAGAGCGGGGAAGAGAATAGGCCCTCCATGACCCCCTGATACACCTAACCCCCTGACCCACCCTCATACCCCTTCTTTCCACACCCATTTGTACACCCTGCCCCATGCCCACCCCCCTGGTTTGTGGCCCTTCCCCCCACCCTTGTATATATTTGTACATATGTTTGAGTGTTTATATTTTTTAATACATACATTTTGTTATGACAACTGTGGTGGTCTCTGATTTGCAGTGGGCTACAGGTGCTCAGCTGCAGTGGAGTGCATGGCATCAGGGGCGTTGCAAGCATGAGCGTCTGTGTGTCCAGAAGGGAACCACCTATGGTGTGGGTGGGGGGATCAGTCACTGTCTGTGGTTTGTGCATTGTTCTCCATGCACTGGATGCCTGTGTGCAGTGGTCCACGGTACATGCACTGTGTGCATGGCACTCCTGTCAGACCATCCATTGGCTGTGTAGCTGACACCCTTGCATGCCTGTGATTTGCACAGTCTGCTGGCATGTCAGTGGTGGTTGTCCATGCTGGACAGCCACTATGCCCGGCACAATGCCAGGTTGCCTCCCATCACCAGTATGGTGCACGGCTGCCTCCGGTGGCACTGTGGCCTCTACTGTTATTGTCCACCCTCCATGCTGTCACTTGTGTCTGTTGCAGGGGATGTGCTCCACTGTCTGTCACTTGTGCTCTGGCCGCATGCTGGTGGCATACAGCTTCATGGTGCCTGCGCAGGGTGGCTGGCACACCTGTGCCATGTAGCGGTGCTGGCCATGTGTACATGGCTGCTGTGGCCACATGTCAGTGGCTTGGTTGACCCACTACTGTGTCCCTGTGTTGGTGTGCCATTGGGTATGGGTGGCTGTTTGTCCATGAACTGTGTTGCATCCTGTGTGGTGCATGCTTCCATTCAACACTCTGTGTGTCTGTGCTGGCTGTTGTGGCCAGTGCTGGGATGGAATGTGTGCTTGGGAGGGTGTGCAGGGTGCTGTACCACTGGTGGTGGGGTCCGGGGCACATCCTGTCACATGTGGGATACCTCATGTGCCGACGCGTGATCAGTCTCTCAGCTGTATTTTGCTGGGCATGCAGGGTGGCACTGTGGATGCAGTTGCTGCATCGCTGTCTGCTGCCACCCTCTTCAGGGTGCACATGGTGGGGCTGCCTTGCATGGCTCCATGGTGCATAGGGTTGCATTGTCACAGTGGGGGTCCTGGCATGCATGGGGTGTCCTGCACTGTTGGGCACTACTCCTGGGAAGGATGATCATGGTGCAGGGTGTGCACTGCATTGGTGGGATGGTGTGGCACATCCTTCCTTGTGTGCCAGTCACATCTTGCCAGAGGGTGTGCTGGGGCACCATGCCCCGGCTGTGGGATGGTTGCTGGTATGGGCCAGTGGTTATTCCAGCTTTTCACTGGTTTGGCAGTGCATGTGGTGTGGGGGGTGATGTCTGTTCTGCTGTGTGCTCCTCTGCCCATCTGTGGCATGGGTGGTGGGCTCCTGCATCCTGTCCCTGCGCATCCCTGGTTGTGCTGTTGCACTGCTGCCCTGCTCCACAGGACATCCCTGGTTGCACTATGGCACATCTGGACTGCTCCACTGAGCATCCCTGGTTGCACTATGGTGCAGCTTAAATGCGCAACTGCATATCCCTGGCTGTGCTATGGTGTAGGTGGTGTGATATTCAGTCGTGTGTTGCAGGTGCATCCTGACCTATGCAATTTTTGAATATTGGCGCTCTTGCGATGGGTGCAGGATCGCGCTGCTCGCTGTTGGCGCACTTTGGGCACAGTTTGAAAATCTGGGCCTCAGTGTTTAGAACCACACTACAATAGAGACAAATTAACCAATAATTGAGATAATTTAACACATACTAAATTAATTTAATAGTTACAATATTATAACACCACTCCACTATTTTATATTATATTATATTATATTATATTATATTATATTATATTATATTATATTATATTATATTATATTGTATTATATTGTATTGTCTTGTATGATATTATATTATATCATTAGTTCTCACACTTTGTGAGAGTGAGCCTCCCCCAAGCCATGAAAGAGATTTCGAGCTTCCCTCAAATTTGGAAAAAATCTTGGTTCTCCCCACAGAAAAATAACTCCTACTTTGCACAGTACACCAGGAATAAAGTGAAACTAATAAAGTTAACTGTGTATATTCTCTTTTTATTCAACTTATTGCTCTCTACCCTGACCCGGCACCCCAGGTTATACTTGTCACTCCACTTTTCTGACTCAGCCCTTGTTACTCTGTTTCCTTTCTGTCTGGAACAATTAACCTAGACACTTCATCTCTCCCCCTCTTACCCTGCAGTTAGGGAACCTTCTTGTACCCTTACCTCAGGTCACACCTGAAAACATGCATCGGATCACTGTGCCTTTCCCAGTCACTAATTTGCATATAAATACTGTACCTACCATAGAAACAAGTCTTGACTCAGTGTGCCTTTCCAAGTCACTAATTTGCATATAAATACCTATTATAGAAACAAGCCTTGACTCAGCATGCCTCCCCCAGGCAATAATTTACATATAAATGCATACCTATAAACAATGGGGACTTCCTGGTCACACATTTGTGCATAAGTAAAGCATCTCACCTGCAATTATCCCCATTTAATTTGTTTTATCCTTTCACACAAAACAGACAAAACTTAAAATGTAAATACTGTACATTCTTAGACTTGACTGGGCCTCCCCTGAAACAAGCTGAGGCCTCCCTTGGGAGGCTGGCCTCACCATTTGAGAACCATTGTATTATATTATATGATATTATATTATATTATATTATATTATATTATATTATATTATATTATATTATATTATATTATATTATATTATATTATATTATATTATACCTCTGGGCAGGGGTGCATCACTGGCAGGTGTGGGGAAGGCAAAGCAGGAAGATGAGGTAGCAGAGGTAGAAATCATGGCAGAGAGAGTGAGGGAAGCCTTTGGGTCCCACAAGATGGAGAAGCACCAGGCCGGATAAATTACATCCCAGAGTGCTGAAGGAACTGGCAGATGTCCTGGCAAAACCCCTGATCTCTCTGAGGACAGGGTGGGTGCCCCAGGATTGGAAGGTGGTGTATACAGTGCCTAGCCACAAGCAGAGATCAAGGGAGGTGGCAGGGAACTACTGGCCCATCAGCATGATATTGATAGTGGGCAAGGTAATGGAGGACATTGTCAAGGAGAGACTAGGGGAGATCTGGAAAAGTTGGGGAGCCTGGACAATAGACAGCATGGATTCATCATGTGGAAATCATGTCAGACAAACCTTGTGGAGTTCTATGACTGGCTGAGTGCCATGGACCTAGGAAGACCAGTGGACATCCTCTTTCTTGACTTCAGCAAGGCGTTTGACTCTGTTCCTCACATGGGCCTTTTGAATAATTGGGGAGAAATGGGGGTGGGGAACCAGATTTTATTTTTATTTATTTATTTAGTTTTTGTTGACCGGGTAAGTGCACTAGACAAATCCTGCCTATTTTCTGGCATGACCCGTGGGAGAGGGATACAGATGGATGCCAACTGACCTTGAACCAGATTAAGCTGCTGGTGGTATTTTTGGTGACTGAGGGAAATTTGGCCAGGACACAGGGGAAATTCCCCTACTCTTTCCGATAAGTGCCATGTGATCTTTAACATCCATCTGAACTACCACCAATCCAGGCAGATGAGACCTCAGTTTAACATCTCATCAGAAAGACGGCATCCCAGAAGTGCAACACCCCTCTCATGCTGCAGTACAGTGTCATTACTGGGATATTAACCCAAGTGCCAGAGGTGGGAACTGAACCCACAGCCGAGTGTGCTACCTACTGAGCCACTGACACTGCACATGATCATGTGGATAGGAAATTGTCTCCAGAACTGGACCTTGAGGGTCGTGGTTGGAGGGATAGTCGCATCCCCAAGGATGGTCATTACTGGAGTCCTTAGGACCCCTCCTGTTTAATGCCTATGTATCTGACATTAGGAAATGCAGCAGGAGTGAGCTGAGTCTCTTTGTGGATGACTCAAAACTTGAAGCGGTGTTGGATGGGGAGGAGGTAGGGTGGTCCTACAGGGGGACCTGGAGGCTCTGGAAAGGTTGTCTAGAAAGTGGAAGCTGAGGTTCAAAGCAGGAATATGCAGGGTACTGCTCCTGGGAGCCAGAAACACAGGCCAAGTCGACACCCGGTGGGGAATGCTATAAGTATTGATGGCTGAGAGGGACCTGGAGTGGTAGTAGATGTCAAGATGAACAACTCAGAGAGTTGTAGGAGGGCAGTGGCAAAGGCCAACATGATGCTTGGATGCATCGCTAGGTGGCTCACCTCCAGAAGGAGTGAAGTAATAATCCCAATGTATAACTCCTTGGTGAGGAAAAACCTCGAGTGCTGCATGCAGTTTTGGAGGCCACATTTAAAGATGGACATTGAACTCCTGGAGAAAGGGTCCAAAGAAGGGCAACCAAAATGATTTCAGGCTTGTGGGAAAGGACCTAAGGGGAGAGGCTCAAAGAGCTAAATATGTACACATTGGAAGAGAGAAGGGACTAGGGAGAAATGATAGAGGTTTTCACGCACATGAAGGGGTGAATAGGGGAGAAGCAGTCAGGATACTTCGAAGAAAGGAGGTGTGGCACTTAGAGGGTGTGGGTGGAAGCTGGAGGGGGAGAGTCAGTGGAGAAAGGAGGAGGTGCTACTTCACTGAGAGGGTGGTGGAGTCATGGAATGCACTGCCTCGGTGGCTGGTGGAAGCAGAAACGGTGGAGGGTTCCAGAAGGGGTGGGGTTCTGGAAGCAATAACCAGTGCAGCGAGAAAATCCAGGACTGGGAAGGCAGAAGCCAGAGAGGGAGAGGGGGGCAGCAAGGTCAGATAAGAGGGTGGGTGCTGACCAAATGAGCAGACAGAAAAGACCGTTAGGTTTATTGTTCTGGCATTTTAGAAAGTCAGTATGTTAGTATATTATATTATATTATATTATATTATATTATATTATATTATATTATATTATATTATATTATATTATATTATATTATATTATATTAATCACCACTCTGTAACAGGGAGAATTTCACACAGTTAAGCACAACACTGTAACAGAGAGCATTGAACTCATTGTTTTGAACGACACTGCGACAGAGACGATTTTACTCATGTTTGAGAGCAGACAGAAAAGACCGTTAGGTTTATTGTTCTGGCATTTTAGAAAGTCAGTATGTTAGTATATTATATTATATTATATTATATTATATTATATTATATTATATTATATTATATTATATTATATTATATTATATTATATTATATTATATTATATTAATCACCACTCTGTAACAGGGAGAATTTCACACAGTTAAGCACAACACTGTAACAGAGAGCATTGAACTCATTGTTTTGAACGACACTGCGACAGAGACGATTTTACTCATGTTTGAGATAATGTAACAAATAAATTAGTACCACACTGTCAGTGAGGTAAATTAACATATAATTACTTAATTTATTACTTATAATATTATAGCACCTCACCATTATATTATATTATATTATATTATACAGTATTGTATTATATTATACTATATTAATCACCACTTCTTAAAAGGTATAATTTCACACAGTTAAGCACAACACTGTAACAGAGTGTTTAACTCATTGTTTAGAACCAGAATACAAGCGAGGCAATATAACTCTTGTTTGAGATAAATTAACACACAGATTAGCAGCACACTGTCACAAAGATAATTTAGCACATTTAATCATTACACTGTTACAGAGATAATTTAACACATAATTCAACTCCACACTATCACAGAGATATTTTAACACATAGTTTAACACCACTATGTTACATCAATAATTTAATGCAGTTATAATACCACACCATTATATTGTATCATATTATATCATATTATATTATTTCATATTATATTGTATTATATTATCTTATCTTACCTCCAGTGAGGTACAACACAACACTGACAGAGAACATAATTAATGCATTGTTTAGGCTCTTAGCACAGGAGATACAATTTAACCTATGTTTGAGATAATGTTACACATAGTAAAATAATACAAAAAAAATATCATATCATGTCATATAATATAATATGATACAATATGATGATGTGCTGTTATAATATTATAAATATTAAAGCAATTAACTATGTGTTAATTTTTCTCTGTGAAAGTGTGGTGTCTCTATTGTACAGAGTGTTTAAACAATGAGTTAGATGCTCTCTTTTACAGTGTGATCCTTCACTGCATGAAATTACACCTGTTACAGAGTGGTGATTAATGTAATATTATATACTATATTATGATATGATATAGTATAGTATAATATAAGATAATACAATATGATATGATATGAAATGATTGATATGATATGATATGACATGATCTAATATAATGTAATGTAATATAATATAATATAATATAATATAATATAATATAATATAATATAATATAATATAATATAATATAATATAATATAATATAATATAATATAATATAACATAACATAACATAATATAATATAATATAATATAATATAATATAATATAATATAATATAATATAATATAATATAATATAATATAATATAATATAATGTGGTGTTATAATATTTACCTATTACATTTATTAACTCTGTGAAAATTTATCTCCGTGACAGTGTGGTACTAAACTATGTGTTAAAATATCTCTGCGATAGTGTGGTGCTGAACTATGTGTAAATTATCTCAAACATGGGTTATATTGTATCTCTTATAGTGAGAAGCTAAACAGTAAATTTAATTCTCTCTGCTACAATCTTGTGCTTAACTGTGTATTATTATCCCTGGATATGATATGATATGATATGATATGATATGATATGATATGATATGATATGATATGATATGATATGATATGATATGATATGATTTATTACAATGTAATATGATATGATATATGAAATGATACAATATAATGGTGTGCTCTTATAATATAACTGCATTAATTTATATCTTTGGCAGAGTAGTGTTAAACTGTGTAAAAAATATCTCTGCGATAGTGTGGTGCTTAACTATGTGATAAATGATCTCTGTAACAGTGTAGAGATTAAATGTGTTACATTATCTCTGTGAGAGTCATGCCAATCTGTTGATGAAATTATCTCAAACAAGAGTTTAATTGTCTCTTGGGTACTGTGATTCTAAACAATGTGTAAAATGCTCTCTGTTTAAATGTGCTTAACTGTATGAAATTATCTGATATGGAGCAGTGAGTGACATAATATAATATAATATAATATAATATAATATAATATAATATAATATAATATAATATAATATAATATAATATAATATAATATAATATAATATAATATAATATAATATAATACAATACAAAACAATAAAATACAATATAATATTATGTAATGTAATATAATATAAAATAATATGATATGATATGATATATGATATGATATGATGTAATATATTATGTTTTGATAAGAAATGTAATGTAATGTAATGTATTGCAATGTAATATAACATATAATATAAAATAATATAATATAATACAACAGATTATAATACAAAATAATATAGTGGTGTGGTGTTATAATAGTATAACTATTAAATTAATTATTTGTTAATTTATCCTTGTGTCAGAGTGATGCTAAACAATGTGTAAAATCATCTAAAACTTCTGCTAAATTGTTCTATTTTTTGTGTAGTTTTAAAATATGAAATAAATGCTCTCTTTTACAGTGTTGTGCTTAACTGTGAGATATCATGCCTGTTACATAGTGGTGATTAATATAATATAATATTACATAATATAATATAATATAATATAATATAATATAATATAATATAATATAATATAATATAATATAATATAATATAATATAATATAATATAAAAATAAATAATGTAATATAATAGCATTGTTTTATAATATTATAAATATTAAATTAACTATGTGTTAATTTATCTGTGTGACAGTGTGATGCTAAATTATGTGTTAAATTATCTCTGAGTGTGTTGTGCTAAAATATGTGTTTATCTCTGTGACATTGCAGCACTAAAACTATGTGATAAATGATATCTGTGACAGTGTAGTGCTAAACATTGTTACTTTATCTGTACCACAATGCAGTGTCAAACTTTGTGTTAAACTATCACTGTGAGAGTGCAATGCTAAACTCTTTTAAAAAGTTTATTTCACAGGGTGGTGCTAAACTGTGTGTTAAATTAACTCTGAGAGTGTGGTATTAAACAATGTTTTTAATTATCTCTGCAACAGTGCAGTACTAAAACTGTGTAAATTTATTTATTTGACAGTGTAAAGCTGAATTATGGTTTTACTTTTCTCTATCACAGTGTGGTTCTAAAGTATGTGTTTAATTATCCCTGTGACAGTGTGTAGCCAATTTATGTGTTAACTTATCTCAAACATGGGTTAAATAGTTAAATAGCCTTGGTTGCAGTGTGGTTCTCATCAATATGTTGTCTGTTTCAGTCTTTTACTTATCTGTGTGAAATTATCTTTGTTACATTATGATGATAAATGTAATGTAACAGAGCATAACATATAATTAAATAACATAACATTAGAGTGCTAAACTATGTGATGTTATCACTGTGAGAGTGTGCTGCTAAACTGTTTTAAATTGTTTCTTTTACAGTGTGGTTCTAAACTGTATGTTAAAATAACTCTGTAACAGTGTGGTGCTGAACTATGGTTTAAACTATCTATATATCACAGTGTGACCCTAATTTATGTAGACAATTATCTCTGTAACAGAGTGGGGCTAATTTATGTGTCCCTGATGTCTATGGGTTTTTTAACATTCAAGACAGTATGGTGATAAACCAAGCAATAAATTAGATCTTTGACATGTGGTGCTAATTTTTGTGTTAAATTATCTCACACATGGGTTAAATTGTTTCTGTTGCAGTGTGGTTCTAAACAATGAATTAACTGCTCTCTCTTTCAGTGTTGTGCTTAACTGTGTGGTGATTAATATAATATAAAGTAATATATCATATCAGAACATAACATGAAATCACATATCTAACATAAAATAATATAATGGTGTGGTGTTATAACTATTAAATTACTTATGTGTTAGTATATCTCAGTCAAACAGTGGTGCTAAACTATGTGTTAATTTCACACAGTTTATCACCACACTGCAAAAGATGCACACTGCATTGTTTTCAACCACAGTTTAGCACCACATTAAAAGAAACAATTAAGACAGTTTAGCATCGCACTCTCACAGTGATAATTTAACACATCCTTTAGCACACTGTCACAGAGATAATTTACATCTAGTTTAGAACCACACTGTCAGAGTGAATGTCACACATAGTTTAGCACCACACTTTGTCTGACATAAATTAACACTTAGTTAAATAATTTAATAGTTATAACACCACACCATTATATTATTTTATGGTGTTATGTTATGCTATTTTATGTGATGTGATGTTAATCACCGCACTATAATAGACAAAATTTCACACAGTTATCCACAGCACTGCAACAGAGACAATTTAACCCATGTTTGAGATAATGCAACACATAAATTTGGACAACAAGCTCACAGAGATTATGTATCAATTTTAAGCACCACACTGTTACCGAGATAATTTAGCACATACTTTTATCATCACACACTAACAATAATATTTTAACACATAGTTTAGCATCACACTTTGACTGAGAGAAATTAACACATAGTTAAGTAATTAAATAGTTATAACACCTCAGCATTATGTTATGTTATGTTAGGTTAGGTTATGATATAGTATGTTATATTATACTAATCACTACACTTTAACATAATATATTTCACAGAGTTAAGTACAACACTGAAACAGAGACCTATTAACTCATTGTTTAGAACTACACTGCAGCAGAAACTATTTAACCCATGTCCAAGATAATTTAACATGTAAATTAGCACCAAACTGTCACAGAGTGTAACATATACTTTAGAAACACACTGTTGTAGTGGTAATTTAAACCAAAGTTCAGCACTACACTGTCACAGAGATATCTCTCAAAATAGTTTATCACCATAAAGTAACCCACAGATGTCAGAGAGATAATCTTACACATAAATCAGCACCACACTGTTAAAGAGATAATTTTCCACATCATTTTGAGTCACACTGTGATATAATTTAAACCATAGCTCAGCACCACACTATCAAAGAGGTATTTTAACACAACGTTCAGCATCATCCTGTCACAGAGAAAATTGAATAGTTTATCAGCACACTGTCTTGCGAGATAAAGTAACCCATAGATGTCAGAGAGATAATTTAACACACAGTTTAGCAACTCCATATTACAGTTATATTTCAACACAAAATTTAGCACCACACTGTAAAAGAGACAATTTAGATAGCTTATCAACACACTCTAAAAATTATATTGTAACACATAGTTTAGCACCATAGTTTGACTGAGATATATTAACACATAGTTAATTAATTTATTTATAATATTATAAAACAATGCTATTATGTTATATCATTTATTTTTATATCACATTATTATATTATATTATATTATATTATATTATATTATATTATATTAATCACCACCAGGCATGATATCTCACAGTTAAGCACAACACTGTAAAAGAGAGCATTTATTTCATAGTTTAAAACTACACAACAATAGAACAATTTAACTCATGTTGTAGATGATTTTACACATAGTTTAGCATCACTCTGACACAAGGATAAGTTAACAAATAATTAATTTAATAGTTATACTATTATAACACCACACCACTACATTATTTTGTATTTTTATATGTTATATTATATTATAATATATCATATTATATAATTTTATTTTATATGTTATATTACAGTGCAATACATTACATTATATTACATAATTTATCTTATCATAATATATTATATCATATCATATCAAATCATAATATCATATCATATCACATTGCATAATATTATATTGTATTATATATTATTATAATATATTATACTATATTATATTGGATTAGATTATAATATACTATACAATATTATGTTACTCACCACTTCATAACTGAAAATTTCATGCAATTAAGCACCACATTGTAACATAGAGCATTTTACACATTGTTTAGAGCCACACTTCTCTAGAGACAATTAAACACTTGTTTGAGATAATTTCACCAACAGATTAACACCACACTGCAACAGAGATAATGTAACACATTTAATCAGAACATTGTTACAGACATTTTAACACATAGTTCAGCACAACACTATCGCAGAGATATTTTAACAGAGTTTAACACCACTCTGTCAGATAGATAAATTAATGCAGTTATATTATAATAGCACACGGTTATATTGTATCATGTCATTTACCATATCATATCATTTTATGTGATAATAAATTATATTGTATTATATCATATCATATTATATTACAATATAATATGATATGATATGATATGGAATGATATGATATAGTATGAAAAGATATTAACACGACACTGTCACAGAGAAAAATTAGCACATAGTTTATTCAATTAATAGTTATAATATTATAACACCACACCACTAATTTATAATGTATTATATATTATGTTATATTATACTATGTTATGTTATGTTATAATACTTTATATTACATTGTGATATTATATTATACTGTATTATATTATATTATATTATATTATATTATATTATATTATATTATATTATATTATATTATATTATATATATTATATTATATTATATTATATTATATTGCATTATATCATATCATATCATATTACATCATATCTCATCACTTATCATATCACATTAATCATTGCATACTATTTCACATTATATCATGGAAGGGCCCTTTGGTTGTATGCCCCCAACAGGCAGTACCGAGCCCGCACCAGCTTCGAGCTGTATGGTGATACTGAGATTGTGGGCTGGTAACGCCTGAATTGGGCAATTCTGAGGTGGCTCTGTGAGCTGAGCAGTGATGTGATGCAGGCACCCACATGACGGAGCAATGCTCTGTCAGTGGAGACTAAAGTGACAGCTGGCATGTGCTTGCTCACCACGGGTACCTTCCAGAGACCAACAGGGACACCACAGTTATAAAACAGTTGGCCCGCGTCATGCCACCTCACCCAATTCCTAAGCGCACTGCTGCCACATGCTGCGGAGTACATCCATTTCCCCAGCACACCAGCGGAGTGCACAGCAAACATACAGGAGTTCCACAGGGCAGCATGTATGCCCGGTGTGCTAGGGGAAATAGACTGCACACATGTGGCCATCCGCACACCACCTAGCCCCGAGGGGGCTGCATACATTAATCACAAGGGCTATGCTAGCATCAACTGCCAGGTGGTGTGCAATGCCAGGGGGCGCATAATCAATGTCTGTTCCATGCACCCTGGGGAGCACACGATGCCTTCATCTGGTACCAGTCGGCACTGTGCCACAGATTTGAGAGTGGGGACATCCCCACTGGTCACTTAGCGGGTGAGTATGCAAACCACACGGACAAACATAGGGCTTGGGAGGGGCATGGTCAGAGGTGACATGGGTAGTGGCCTACATGGCCCGGGGCAGGGCGATGCTGATCACCAAACTAACCTCCACCCTCTACACACAGGTGACAGTGGACACCCACTCCGTCCCTGGCTGCTCACACCATACCGGCAGCCCACGACCCCATCACAGCAACGCTACAATGAGGCACATGCCACCACATAATGTCATCGAGCGGGTGTTCAGGATGCTGAAGGCATTTCCGTTGCCTGACACCTCTGGTGATGCCCACAGTACAGCCCTCAAAGGCCTGCGTGGCTATTCCGGCCTGTTGCACAACATGGCCAATGAATGTGGGATAGCTCTACAGGTCAAGAGGGAGACAGCGATGGGGATGATGAGATGCCGTGACAATGGTGATGGGCAGCCCCTTGGGTGACGTGGGACCCCCGACTGCTCCGGCTGGCACAGCTGCACCGGGACACCATCATGGAGGTGCACTTCAGCCAACCCAGGTAAGTCATGGGACCAGTGGCAAAGGCACAACCCACAAACACGCATGGACACACACACCAGGGGTGCATGCCATCAAGGGAAGTGGCCGGGCATGGAACCACACACACCACCAGGGATGGGTGAGGTCTAACATGGCACACGGACAGACACACACACACACACAACTCACCAGACATGCACAAAGGGTAGGAGGCACACCGACCCAGAACGCCACCCCTAGCCACACACATGTCCACAGACCACCACGCCCACTGCCTGTCATTGTGCATGTGTCAGATGCTGGGCACCATTGCACACTGGTGTACAGTGCAATGCAGGCATCATCATCCACATGCAACTGTGGACAGCAGCTGGGAGGGTGTGCAGATGGACTGTGTGTGTGCATGCAGGGCCGGCAACCCACCCAAATGACACAATGCATACAGGGCAGCATCAGACAGTAGTCGCTCTGGGAGACAGGTTAGTTATGTGCCAAAGTGCCCCGGGTGCCACAGATGCGTGGGTGGCCCCGCCAAGACCTGCCAGCAGTGACAGGCTGACCACTGGCCTCATGTGGTGGCACCAATGGTCCCCCAGGGGTTTCACTGTGTGAACACAACCGTGCTCATGCAGGGGTCTGCAGCACACTGAACATGCCTGCGCCAGGCGTGCTCGGGATGCCCACAGCTGAACCCAGTGTCGACAAGGATGGTGTCGCATGACACCAGGAATGGGGGGTGGACATTGCACTGTGCGGTGTCTGTGATGCATGGGCAAATAACTGTGTGCCCCCTGTGGCCATGGCAGCTGTGATTGTATATGTCAGCCTGTCAATGGCAGTGGTCACATCCTCCCGAATCCGGTCCATCCCTGACAGGAGCAGAGTGGTTTCTCTGCTGCGATGCTCCTCTGCCCCCTGCAGAGCCACACTGAGTGCATCCATTGCCATCACAAGCTGCATCTGCTGACTGACTGATGCTAGCAGTATGCGGGGTGTGCTCATCCAAGAGGTCATCTGCCTGATCGGCATGCTGTCCCTCAGGGTGTGCATGGCCCTGATGCTCATCACCCCTTGAGGGTGGGCACTGCACACCAGGGCCAGGCCTAGGCATGTCCACAGGTGGTGCACTGACGCCGCCCCCTGACACTGAACCCCCAAGCCCATTGGCTGACTGCTGATGCTGCCCCTCCAGCTGCCACTCCCCAGGGCTCAATGTTGCCACCACAGTGGCCGCAACAGTTCCACTGTCCTGTACACACACCAGTGCTGCTCCGCTGGTGCTGACAGGCACAGGCTGGAACTGTGATGACAAAGCAGGCCTCCACAGCAGCACCACCCACACCCATGTCCACGATGTAACCTGCTGTGTGGCCATCCTGTGGCACACACGTGTCACTGCCCATGATGTTAGTGTCATCATCATTGGTGACGGACCCGGCACCAGCCCGAGTCCCAGCATACTGGCATCCATGGATGCTGGGACATGAGCAGGGCCTCCTCTGCACCTGCTCCAACAACATCAGTCTGGTCGTCCCGGCGGGCACACTGTCACACTGAGCCACGTATTCCTGTGGAGGTGGATGGGCCTTCCTCCATCTCCATCTGACCGGCCTCAGTGGAGAAGCCCATGACCACTGACCCATGCAGATGCTTAGGAGCTGAAAGGGAAAACAAAGTCACATTACTGCATGTGACCTACCCTGTCCCCCCCAATAGACAGACCAGGACCTACCATGCAGTGACTGGCTACCACCTGTCTGGAATCCACCACCTGGAACACCCTCAATGGCACAACGCTGCATGCTGCCAGCAACCCTCTCCTCCTGTGGGGTCAGGCGCAGCACCTCCGGCTGTCCCCCACCTGTCATAGACCGTGCTGCCCTGTTGGCAGCCACCTTCTCCTTAATCCTCCTCCTGTCTGTGCCCAACTTCTTCATGCACTCCTGCATGGAGCACTGGTGGCTGCCATGCAGGTTTACAGCACGTGCCACCTCCTCCCATGCAGCAGCACAGGCCTGTGGTGTTCACTGGCATCCGCTGAGAAGTGGCTCCTGGTCTAGATAGGCCTCGAACAGGGTATCCATCTCGGCCTTCATGTAATTTGGCCTCCTCCTCCTCCCACAACTCTGTTCCTCTTCCTCCACAACTTGCTCGGTCATGATTCTGCCTGTGAGAATGACAGCTGTTACCTGTGACTGTGCAGTCCCATGCACGCCCCAAAATCCACAGTCTACACTCCCAAACAGCATGCCAATAGACTGCAGTAACCGACTATGACCAGTGCAGCCCAATGTCGCACTTTTATAGCGCAACCCATGCAAATGAGGTGAGGCACATCTTTAAGTGAATGCAAATGCAGTGACTGTGCCATTGAATGGCTGATTAGCTGATTTGCCTATGATGGCTGAATATTGCGCTTTTGCGCTTTGTGCAATTCTATTGAACATGCTGAGACAAGGGCACAGTTCAGTGACATGCGCAGTACACATATAACTGCGCATGCCCGGGTTGATGACACAGGCGCCTGCCACACTGCTGATGTGCTGTGCATGGGTGGCAATGCAGGGCATGGCCACCATTGTGCCAGTGGTGCTACAGCACTGTTCACCTATATGGCGCTGTGGCACTGGGGTATCATAGGTGCACTGGGACAACAGCGCGGTAGGCCGCTACAGGAGGTGGCACACAGGCACCCAATTGCACTAGATGCATTGGGTTCCATTCACGCTGTGGCTCTCCATGCACCAGAGACCCTTGACCCTGTGCCCAACCTTTGCCCCCTAGGCGCCATGCATCAGGCATGGGTGCACCACTATCGCACTGTTCAGTGACAGTGTGATAGGGAATGGCAGTGCTGTACCACACAACATCTGCACATGGCGGAATCGCACTGCAGAGCACCATTTTGACTTAACTGAGCAGTAGAGATGGCACAGAGGAGAGCAGTACACTGGAGCCAGGTGGAGATGGCAAACTTGGTTGCCATTGTGGAGCCACATGTTAGCCCACTATTTGGTGAGATACCACTGGACAGCACCAGGAGTCAGGTGTGGCAGGAGGTGGCTGATGCCCTGGAGGAGGGGCCATCTGGCAGAGCAGTGCCGCCACAGATATGGGGACCTGAGGCGGAGGGACCCGGACCTGCTTGCCCACCTGCCGGGCACATACAAGGAGGGGCACAGTGTCACTAACAGGTAGGTGCAACATCCATACACTTTTATCTTCCATACAGGTATCACAGTTGCATGTGTCCAGCAGATGGGGGGGCCATCTGGTGTTGGCCGTGGTGGTGTTTTCAGGGTGTGGGGTGAGTGGGTCTGGCTGGGTGAGATTGCACACACATGGGGGCGGGGGGACTTTGCTACAGGATTGTACTGATGTTCCTCTCTCCATGTTTGCACCTTAGGCCCAGACGAGCACTGGCTGGTGAGGGAGAGGAGGCACCAGCTGGAGGACCATCAGTCCCGGAGGGGCAAAAAGTCCACAGAGGTGCAGGGACCAGCCTGATGATGGTGAGTGCCTTACATCCATGATTACTATTGCATGCTGTGTAACAGGGTGGGCAGCGGGACATGGCCACCATTCATTGACACCACTGCCATTCATGCAACTTGTTACAGTCAGCACTGTCCAGTGGCACTTCATGTCTGGGAGTGCATCATTGGTGGTCCATGCATGCACCGGGTACATGGCTGTGCCACTGCCTTTGCACCACATAGCCATGTCACTGAACAGCCACAGTGGTGCTGTGCAGGACTTGGCCGGTGGGTGTGTGCAGTGGTCCACATTACTGTGTGTGCCTGGGTGGGCAGGTCTTCTGGACACGATCACTGTGAGTGGTCACACACCATTCCAGAGGCATGTCCCATGGCCGTATGCCATGCACAGTGGGTGGGCTGCATGAGACTGTGCATTCACACCTATTGACTCTTCTCCCTTGTCCTAGGTGGACGGCAGTGCAGGAAATCAGAGTGACACTGCTGCCATGTTGCCATGGCCTCCCTGTAGATCCTTGAAAGGATAGACCGGCTGGGAGTATGATGGTGGCATGGTGGGAGGAGCAGCCAGAGCAGGGAGTGGTGAGCGTACTAATGCCCCTGATCTTCCCTACCCCCTGGACCCACCCTCACACCACTCCTTCCCTCTACCATTTGTTCACCCCTGCCCCTTACCCACCCCCACCTTGTTTGTGGCCCTCCCCCTAACCTTTTGTAAATATATGTATATAGTTTTGTGTGATGTTTTACAATGCATTTGTTTTGATATACATATTGTGGTGGTCTCTGTTTTGCAGTGGGCTATAGGTGCTCCACTGCAGTGGTGTGCATGGCATCAGGGGCGGTGCAGTCATGTGTGTGTGTGTGTGTGTGTGTGTGTGCCAGTGGGGAAGTGACTATGGTGAGGGAGTAGCTATCAGTCACTGTCTGTGGTGTGTGTGTTGTTCCCTGTGCACTGGATGACTGTGTTCAGTGGTCCATGGTGCATGCTCTGTGTTCATGGCATATCCATGGCCTGTGCAGTTGACACCCTTCCATGTCTGTGACCTGCACAGTCCACTGGCATGTCAGTGGTGGCTGTCCATGCAGGACAGCCACTGTACGTGGCACAATGCCGGGTTGCCTCCTGTCACTGGTGTGGTGCATGTCTGCCTTGGGTGACACTGTGGCCTCCGCTGTTGCTGTCCCACCTCCATGCTGTCGCTTGTGTGTGTTGCAGGGGATGTTTACCACTGTCTGTCACTTGTGCTCTGGGCAAATGCTGGTGGCATACAGCTCCACAGTGCCTGTGCAGGGTGGCTGGCACCCCTGTGCCATGGAGGAGTGCTGGCCATGTGTACACGGTTTCCATGGCCACACGCTGGGGGCTTGGTTGCCCTGCTACTGTGCCCCTGTGTTGGTGTGCCCTTGGGTATAGGTGGGTGTTTGTCCATGCACTGTGTTGCATCCTGTGTGGTGCATGCTTCCATGCATCACTGTGGGTGTCTGCGCTGGCTGTTGTGGCCAGTGCTGGATCGGGTGTGTCCTTGGGAGGGTGTGCAGGGTGCTGTACCACTGGTGGTGGGGTCTGGGCATGCCCTGTCATGTGGGGTACCTTTGCAGTGTCGATGCATGGTTAGTCTCTCAGCTGTACCTTGGGGGAATGTGTGTGGCGGCACTGTGTATGCAGTCGTTGCATTGCTGTGTGCTGCCACCCACTGATGGGTGCTCATGGTGGGGCTGCCTTGCATGGTTATGTGGTGCACAGGGTTGCATTGTCACAGTGGGGGTGGTGGCATGCATGGGTATCCTGCACTGGTGTACGCTGCTCCTTGGACGGGTGCCTGGGGGTCACGGTCAAGGGTGTGCTCTGCATTTGTGGGATGGTGCGGCACGGGGTGGTCAGCCCTCCTTGTGTGCCAGTCACAGCTTGCCAGTGGGTGTGATGGGGCACCATGGCCCGGCTGTGGGTTAGTTGCTGGTCTCCATTGGCCAGTGGTTATTCCAGCCTTCCCCCAGTTGTGCAGTGTGTGGGGTGTGGGGGGACAATGTCTGCTCTGCTATGTGCTCCTCTGCCCATCTGTGGCATGGGTGGTGGGCCCCTGCATCCCTGGTTGTGCTGTTGCATTGCTGCCCTGCTGCTGGGGGGCATCCCTGGTTGTGCTATGGTGCATCTGGACTGCTCAGCTGAAACTCCCTTGTTGCGCTATGGTGCATCAGATATGCTCAGTTTCACCTCCCTAGTAGTGCTGTGGTGCAGGAGGTGCGATATTCAATCGTTGGCTGTAGATGCATCTTGGCCTGCGCAGTTTTTGAATATCATGCTTCTTGTGCATGGGTGCAATGGACTTGCAATTGCTCCTGCTGTTGCGCACTTTTGGGCTTAGTTTGAATATCTGGGCATTGCTTTAGAGCTACTACTGCAACAGAGACAATTTATCTCACTTTTGAGAAAATTTAACACATTAATTAGCACCACACTGTCACAGAGAAATTAACACATAATTATAAAGTTGCATTATAATATATTATATTATTTTATATTACATTAAATTGTAATATTACATTATACCATATTATATCATATCATATCATATCATATCATATTACATCACATCACATCATATCACATATCATATCATATCATATTATATTATATTATATTATATTATATTATATTATATTATATTATATTATATTATATTATATTATATTATATTATGTTAATCACCACACTGTAACAGAGAAAATTTCTCACAGGCAAGCAAGGCTGTGTAACATGCAGCTTTTATCTCACTGTTTAGAGCTACGCTGCAAAAGAGACAATTTATCTCACTTTTGAGAAAATTTAACACATTAATTAGCACCACAATGTCACAATGATAATGTAACATATTTAAGCACTACTCTTTTACTCGGATAATCGAACACATAGTTCAGCACCACAGTATTGCCCAAAGATATTTTAACACATAGTTTAGCACCGCACTATCACATAGATAGAAACATAGAAACATAGAATTTGACGGCAGATAAGGACTGCTTGGCCCAACCTGTCTGCCCATTTCCCCACCTACTGGATAAGCTGCAGATCCTAGTTAACCAGCAGCCTACTTCTTCCTAACCCCACCCCCTAGAATGGCCTTATGACTGTCCATGCATGCTTGAATTCCACCACTGTTTTTGCCTCCACAACCTCCTCCGGAAGGCCATTCCATGCATCCACAACCCTCCTGTGAAAAATACTTCATTAAATTACCTCTGAGCCACCCTCCTCTATATTCAAATTGTGCCTGCTCTTGCTTGCACACTTTTTGAAAGATGCTACCCTCTTGGACTTTGTTGATTCCCTTGAGGTACTTGAAAGTTTCTATCATGTCCCCCCTCTCCCTCCTTTCCTCGAGGCTATACATATTAGGCTCCTTTAGTCTCTCTTCATATGTCTTCCGGTGCAGACCCTGCACCATTTTAGTTGCCCCCTTCTGGACAGCTTCCATCCTGTCTATGTCTTTGCGGAGATAGGGTCTCCAGAACTGCACGCAGTACTCCAGATGCGGTCTGACCAGCTGTATGTACAGAGGGATAATAACTTCTTGTTTTCTACTGGTGATGCCTCTCCCTATGCATCCCAGTATCCCCCCAGCCCTCCTTGCTGCCCTCTCACATTGCTTGCCCACCTTTAGGTCATCTGATGTGACTAACCCCAGGCCCCTTTCCATTTTTGTTGTTGTTAGTATCTCACCCCCCCCACTGTGTACTCTTCCCCTGGATTTTTGTTTCCCAGCAGCATTACATTGCACTTCTTAGCATTGAATCTAAGCTGCCATGCATTTGATCATTCCTCTAACCTTGCCAAGTCCCTTCTCATCCTTTCCACCACACCTTGTGCATCATCTCTGTTGCAGATCTTTGAGTCATCTGCAAAGATAAATTAACAAATAGTTAATTAATTTAATAGTTATAGTATTATAACAGCACATCATTATATTATATAAAATATAATATAATGATGTGCTGTTATAATAATATTATATTATATTATATTATATTATATTATATTATATATATTATATTATATTATATTATATTATATTATATTATATTATATGAATCACTAGACTTTACTGGATAATTTCACATGGTTTAGCACAACACTCTAAGAGAGATAATCTAACACATTTAATCACCACACTTTTACAGAAATAATTTATCACAGTTAATTAATTTAATAGTTATAATATTATAACACCTCACCATTATATTATATCATTGCATATCATTTCATATCATATCGTATATCATATCATATCATTTCATTTCATATCATATGATATCATATTATATTAAATTATATTACAGTAATCACCACTCAGTAACTGGGATAATTTCACACAGTTAAGCACAACCCTATAATAGAGAGTATTTAACTAACTGTTTAGACCCTCACTACAAGACTTACAATTTAACAAATGTTTGACAGAATTTAACAAATAGTTCAGCACTGCACTATCAAAGAGATATTTTAATACATAGTTTAGTACCGCACTGTCAGAGAGATAAATTAACACATAGTTAATTAATAGTTACACTATTATAACACCACATCATTATATTATATTATGTTGTAGTATATTAAGTTATGTTATAGTATACTATATTATTTTATACTATAGCTCTGGGGTGGGGCATCATTGGCAGGTGTGGGGAAGGCAAAGCAGGAGGATGAGGTTGCAGAGGTGGAAATCATGGCAGAGAGAGCGAGGGAAGCTCTCGGGTCCCATAAGATGGAGAAAGCACCAGGGCAGGATAAATTACATCCCAGAGTGCTGAAGGAACTGGCAGAATTCCTGGCAAAACCCCTGATGGAGCTCTTCAGCATTTCTCTGATGACAGTGTGGGTGATCCAGGATTGGAAGGTGGCGCATATAGTGCCGATCCACAAGTGGGGATCAAGGGAGGTGGCAGAGAACTACAGGCCCATCAGCCTGACATTGGTGGTGGGCAAGGTAATAGAGGGCATTGTCAAGAAGAGACTGGGGGGACCTGGAAAAGTTGGGGAGCCTGGACAATAGACAGCATGGATTCATCCTGGGGAAATCATGTCAGACAAACCTTGTGGAGTTCTATGACTGGGTGATGAGTGCCTTGGACCTGGGAAGACAAGTGGACATCCTCTTCCTTGACTTCAGCAAGGTGTTTGACTCTGTTACTCACGGGGCCTGTTGAATAATCGGGGAGAAATGGGGGTGGGGAACCAGATGATCAGATGGATAGGAAATTGTCTAATGAACCAGACCCAGAGGGTCACGGTCGGAGGGATAGTCTCATCCTGAAGGAGGTTCATTAGTGAAGTCCCTCAGGGATCAGTCCTTGGGTCCCTCTTGTTCAACGCCTACATCTCTGACATAAGGAAATGTATCAGGAGTTAGATGAGTCTCTTTGTGGATGACTCTAAACTGGGGGCAGTGGTGGATGGGGAGGAGGTGGGGAAGGTGGCCCTATAGGGGGACCTGGAGGTTCTGGAAAGGTTATCTAGAAAGTGGAATCTGAGGTTCAAAGCAGGAAAATGCAAGGTACTGCACCTGGGAGCCAGAAACCCGGGCCAAGTGTACACCCTGGGGGGGAATGCTACACATCTCGATGGCTGAGAGTGACCTGGGGTGGTAGTAGATGTCAAGATGAACAACTCGAAGAGTTGCAGGAGGGCAGCTGCAAAGGCCAACATGATGCTTGGATGCATCGCTAGGGGGCTCACCTCCAGAAGGAGTGAAGTAATAATCCCAATGTATAACTGCTTGGTGAGGACAAACCTCGAGTACTGCATGCAGTTTTGGAGGCCACATTTAAAGATGGACATTGAACTCCTGGAGAAAGGGTCCAGAGAAGGGCAACCAAATGATTTCAGGCTTGTGGGAAAGGACCTAAGGTGAGAGGCTTGAAGAGGTAAATATGTACACATTGGAAGAGAGAAGGGACTGGGGAGAAATGATAGAGGTTTTCACACAAATGAAGGGGTGAATTAATGGAGGAGCAGTCAGGATACTCCGAAGAAAGGAGATGGGGCACTTAGAGGGCATGGGTGGAAGCTGGAGGGGGAGAGTCAGTGGAGAAAGGAGGAGGTGCTACTTCACTGAGAGGGTGGTGGAGTCATGGAATGCACTGCCTTGGTGGCTGGTGGAAGCAGAAATGGTGTAAGGTTCCAGAAGGGGTGGGGTTCTGGAAACAAAAACCAGTGCAGCGAGAAAATCTAGGACTGGGAAGGCAGAAGCCAGAGAGGGAGAGGGGGCAGCAAGGTCAGTTAACAGGGTGGGTGCTGTCCAAATGAGCAGACAGAAAAGACGGTTAGGCTTATTGTTCTGGCATTTTAGAATGTCAGTATGTTAGTATATTATATTATATTATATTATATTATATTATATTATATTATATTATATTATATTATATTATATTATATTATATTATATTATATTATATTATATTATATTATATTATATTATATTATATTATTTAATGTTATGTTATGATACGTTATGTGATGTCATGTCATATCATATCATACTATACTATACAATACTATACTAATATTACATTATATTATATTATATTATATTATATTATATTATATTATATTATATTATATTATATTATATTATATTATATTATATTACATGATATTAAATGTATTATATTATATTACATTATATTATATTATATTATATTATATTATATTATATTATATTATATTATATTATATTATATTATATTATATTATATTGTATTGTATTATATTAATCACCACTCTGTAAGAGGGATAATTTCACTCAGTTAAGCACAACACTGTAACAGAGAGCATTGAACTCATTGTTTTGAATGACACTGCAGCAGAGACGATTTTACTCATGTTTGAGATAATGTAACAAATAAATTAGTACCACACTGTCACAGAGATAAATTAACACATAATTACTTAATTTATTACTTATAATATTAGAGCACCTCACCATTATATTATATTATATTATATTATATTATATTATATTATATTATATTATATTATATTATATTATATTATATTATATTATATTATATCATACAATACTGTATTAAGCATCACTTCTTAACAGGTATACTTTCACACAGTTAAGCACAACTCTGTATTAGGGCATTTAACTCATTCTTTAGAACCACAATACAAGAGAGGCAATATAACTCTTGTTTGAGATAAATTAACACCCAGATTAGCAGCACACTGTCACAAAGATAATTTAGCACATTTAATCATTACACAGTTACAGAGATAATTTAACACATAATTCAACTCCACACTATCACAGAGATATTTTAACACATAGTTTAAAACCACTATGTCACATCAATAATTTAACACAGTTATAATACCACACCATTATATTGTATCATATTATATCATATTATATTGTATTATATTATCATATTAATCACCACTGTCACACTGATAATTTCATGCAGTTATGCACAACAGTGAAAGAGAGCATAATTAACACATTGTTTAGCCTCTCAGCACAAGAGATACAATTTAACCTATGTTTGAGATAATGTTACACATAGTAAAATAGTGTAAAAAAATATAATATATAATATCATGTCATATAATATAATATGATATAATATGATGGTGTGCTGTTATAATTTTATAAATATTAAATCAATTAATTATGTGTTATTTTTTCTCTGTGAAAGTGTGGTGTCTGTATTGTAGAGAGTTTTTAAACAATGAGTTAGGTGCTCTCTTTTTCAGTGTGGTCCTTCACTGCATAAAATTACACATGTTACAGAGTGGTGATTAATGTAATATACTATAATATATAATGATATGATATACTATAATATAAGATAATACAATGTGATTTGATATAATATAATATAATATAATATAATATAATGTAATGTAATGTAATGTAATGTAATGTAATATAATATAATTAATATAATATAATGTGGTGTTGTAATATTTATCTATTATATTTATTAACTCTGTGAAAATTTATCTCCGTGACAGTGTGGTATTAAACTATGTGTTAAAATATCTCTGCGATAGTGTGGTACTGAACTATGTGTAAATTATCTCAAACATGGGTTATGTTGAATCTCTTATAGTGAGAATCTAAACACAGTTAAATTCTCTCTGCTACAATCTTGTGCTTTACTGTGTATTATTATCCCTTGATATGATATGATATAATATAATTTATTACAATGTAATATGATATGATACAGTAAAAGGGTGTTCTCTTATAATATAACTGCATTAATTTATATCTTGGGCAGAGTAAAGTTAAACTGTGTAAAACATAGCTCTGCGATAGGGTGGTGCTTAACTATGTGTTACATTATCTCTGTGAGAGAGTTGTGCCAATCTGTTGGTGAAATTATCCCAAACAAGAGTTTAATTGTCTCTAGAGTACTGTGATTCTAAACAATGTGTAAAATGCTCTCTTTTACAATGTTGTGCTTAACTGTGTGAAATTATCTGATATGGAGCAGTGAGTGACATAATATAATATAATATAATATAATATAATATAATATAATATAATATAATATAATATAATATAATATAATATAATATAATATAATATAATATAATATAATATAATATAATATAATATAATATAATGAAATGTAATATAATATAAAATAATATGATGTGATATGAAATGATATATGATATGATAAGAAATAATGTAATAAACATAATGTGATATAATATAATGTCATATAATACAATATGATATAATGTAATGTAACATAAAATAATATAATATAATGTAATGGTGTGGTAATGTAATATGATATGCTTGATATATGATATGATATGATATGATATGATATGATATGATATGATATGATACAAGATGCTACAATATGATATGTTATAATATATTACGATATGATAAGAAGTGATGTAATATAATATAATGCAATGTAATGTAATATAACATATAAAATAACATAATATAATAGATTATAACATATTATAATATAACATAATATAATATAATATAGTCTAGAGGTGTGGTGTTATAATAATATAACTATTAAATCAATTAACTATGTGTTAATGTGTCCCTGTATCAAAGTCATGCTAAACTATGTAGAAAATCATCTCAAACATGGGTTAAATTGCTGTTTTGTTGTGTGGTTTTAAGCAATGAAATAAATGCTCTGTTTTACAGTATTTTGCTTAACTGTTTGATACTGTGTGGTACCTGTTATGTAGTAGTGATTATTACAACATAATGTTATATAATACATTACAATAATCTAATATAATATAATAATATAAAAATAATACAATTCAATATAATATAATAGGGTATGAGGTAGTGTAATGTGCCGTCACGTCATGTGATATGATATGATATGATATGATATGATATGATATGATATGATATGATATGATATGATATGATATGGAAGGATACAATGTAATATAATGGTGTGGTGTTATAGTATTATATCTATTAAATTAATTAACTATGTGTTATTTTATTTCTGTGACAGTGTGGTGTTAAACTTACTGCTAAAATGTATCTCCCAATAGTGTGTTGCTGAACTATGTTTTAAATTATTACTATAAAGGTGTGCTGCTTAAAAGTGTTACATTATCTCTGTGACAGTGTGGCACTAATTAAGGAGTTACATTTTCTCAGACATGGGTTAAATGGTCTCTGTTGCAGTGTTTCCAAACAATTAATTAAATCATCTCTTTTACAGTGTTGTGCTTAACTCTTACATAATGGTGTAATATAATATAATATAATATAATATAATATAATATAATATAATATAATATAATATAATATAATATAATATAATATGATATGATATGATATGATATGATATGATATGATATGATATAATATAATATAATATAATATAATATAATATAATATAATATAATACTTACATCATACAATGTAATACAGTGCAATATGTTATGATATGACATGGTATGATTTAATATAATATAACATAACATAATATAATATATATTATCATATAATATACTACAGCAGTGTGGTGTTATAATATTATAACTATTAAATTAACTATGTGTTGATTTGTCTCATAATATAATATAACAACACAATATAACACAATACAATACAAAGCAATACAATGCATTATGATATGAGGTGTAATAGGATAAGATATAATATAAGATTATGTAATACAATATAGTATAATATAGTATAGTATAATATAATATGATATGATATGATATGATATATGTCATAAGATGTGAAGTGATATGATATGAAATAATATGGTATTCTTTGATGTGATGTGATGTGATATGATATATTACGATACGATATGATATAATATAATATAATATAATGGTGTGGTGTAATAATATTATAAATATTAAATGAATGAACTATTTGTTAATTTATCTATGTGACAGTGTGATGCTAATTTATGTGTAAAATTATCTCATCCATGGGTTGAGTTCTTTTTGTTGCAGTGTGTTTCAAAAATTGAGTTCAATGGTCTCTGTTACAGTGTTGTGCATAACTGTTTGAAATTATCCTAGTCACAGAGTGTTGATTAATATAATATAATATAATATCATATCATAAAATATAATATAATATAATGTAATATAATATGATGTATAATATAATATAATATTATATAATATAACATAATATAATGGTATCATGTTATAATATTATAACTATTGAATTAATTAGCTATGTGTTAATTTGTCTCTGTGACAGTGTGGTGCTAATTTATGTATAGCCTTATCTGAAGGATATGAAAAACTGTCTCTGTTTCAGTGTGGTTCAAAAGAATGAGTTCAATGCCCTCTATTACAGTGTTGGGCTTAACTGTGTGAAATTACCCTTGTTACAGTGTGGTGATTAATATAATATAATATAATATAATATAATATAATATAATATAATATAATATAATATAATATAATATAATATAATATAATACAACATTATACAATACAATACAATATTATGTAATGTAATATAATATAATATGATATGATATGATAACATAATATAATATAATTTATGATATATGATATGATATGGTATATGATATGACACAATATAATGTTGTGCTATTATAATAGAACTGCATTAATTAATCTCTTTGACAGAGTGGTGTTAAACTCTGTTAAAATATCTCCGCGATAGTGTGGTGCTGAACTTTGAGTTGAAATATCTTTGCAACAATGTTCTGATTAAACGTGTTACATTATCTCTGCGACAGTGTGGTGCTAATCTGTTGGTGAAATTATCTCAAACAAGTGTTTAATTGTCTCTAGAGTAGTGTGGCTCTAAACAATGTGTAAAATGCTCTGTGTTACAATGTGGTGCTTAATTGTGTGAAATTATCAGTTATGAAGTAGTGAATAACATAATATAATATAATATATTATAATCTAATATAATATAATATAATATAATATAATATAATATAATATAATATAATATAATATAATATAATATAATATAATATAATACATTATAATGTTATGTAATGTGATATGATATGATATGATATGATATGATATGATATGATATGATATGATATGATATGATATGATATGATATGATATGACATGATTGGATATGATACGATATGCTGCAATATGATATGATATAATATTATACCATATGATAAGAAATTATGTAATATAATATAATGTAATGTATTGTAATGTAATATAACATATACAATAATATATTATGTTTTATTATAATATAATATAACATATTATAATACAAAATAATATAGTGGTGTGGTGTTATAATAGTATAACATAAAGTATAATATATGGGGTGGTTGCATAACAAGAGTTGTGGGATGCTACATAAACTCCGAGGGTGAAGCCCGAGGGGTTTATGAAATGCATCCCACAATGAGGGTGTGTGTAAAATTGAGTTTTACACACCACCCCATATTTTGTTTTTTATAATTGCCGGCCTGCGCTTTTTCGCCTCAGCAATTGTAAAAAAAATCAGGCAGTAGACTGGCGGTGAGGCAGTGACAGACTACTCAGGAGTCTGTGCTGTTGTGGTCCGTGGTATGAGAATTTACAGTAAATAGCTAATTTTGTAAGTCACAGCAAGTATGCTATTTTTGTTTAAGCTTACCGGCGAACAGCAGTTGCTGAGCTGTGGAATGCTTCCTTTACGAAGAGTTCATTTCTCCGAATACGAGGGACCAGGAAGTGTGCTGCGCCATGGGATTCCGTCAGTGAAGGTGAACGTCGGAGAACAGCGACTGAGGGATGGCTGTTCCAAGGGAAACCTGGCATGTGTTTGCCATTATAACCAGCCGAGCTGGTTATAACGGCAAATTATAACCGGGTTTCCCTATGGGAAAAAGCGCTGTCCGGTAATTATTATAAAATTAATTACTTGTTAATTTACCTTTGTGTCAGAGTGATGCTAAACTATGTGCAAAATCATCTAAAACATGGGTTAAATTGTTCTGTTGTTCTGTAGTTTTAAACTATGAAATAAATGTTCTGTTTTACAGTGTTGTGCTTAACTGTGTGATATCATGCCTGTTATGTAGTGGTGAGTAATATAATATAACATAATATAATATAATATAATAATGTAATATAAAAATAAGTAATGTATTAGTTGTTTTATAATATTATAAATATTAAATTAATTAACTATGTGTTAATTTATCTGTGTGACAGTGTGATGCTAAACTGTGTGTTAAATTAACTCTGTGTGTTGTGCTAAACTATGGGTTTATCTCTGTGACAATGCAGCACTAAAACTTTGTGTTAAAGTATAACTGTGAGAGTGCAATGATAAACTATTTTAAATTGTCTCTTTTACAGGGTGGTGTAAAACAATGTGTTAAATTAACTTTGAGAGTGTGGTGAACTATGTGATAAATTTTGTCTGTAACAGAGTAGTGCTAAACATTGTTACTTTATCTCTACCACAATGCCGTGCCAAACTTTGTGTTAAATTATCACTGTGAGAGTGCAATGCTAAACTCTTTTAAAATGTTTCACAGGGTGGTGCTAAACTGTGTGTTAAATTAACTCTGGGAGTGAGGTATTAAACAATGTTTTTAATTATCTCTGTGACAGTGCAGTACTAAAACTGTGTAAATTTATTTCTTTGACAGTGTAAAGCTGAAATATGGCACTGAGGCAGGGATGTGTTCAAGGTGCAGGGGGAGTAGCAGCAAGGACAGTGGGGGGAACACAGAAACAGCTGCCAGGGGGTAACACAAGCCAGGGACATGGCCAGTGCCACCATCCAGATGGAGGCAGTTATGAGGGGGTGAGAAGACATGCAAGCAGGGGATCGTGGCTGTAGAAGGGCCCGTCGGTGGTATGCCCCCAACAGGTAGTACAGAGCCCGCACCAGCTTCGAGCTGTACACTGATACTGAGATCGTGGGCTGGTACTGCCTGAACTGGGCAATCCTGAGGCGGCTCTGTGAGTTGTGCAGTGATGTGATGCAGGCACCCACGTGACGGAGCCATTCTCTGTCTGTAGAGACCAAAGTGACAGCTTGTATGTGCCTGCTCGCCATGGGTACCTTCCAGAGACCAACAGGGGAAACAACAGGCATAACCCAGTTACCGCATCATGCCTCCTCACCCAATTCCTCAGCGCACTGCTGCCACATGCTGTGGAGTACATCCATTTCCCCAGCACACCGGTGGAGCGCACTGCAAACATACAGGAAATCCACAGGGTAGCACGTATTCCTGGTGTACTTGGGGCAATAGACTGCACCCATGTGGCCATCTGCATGCCACCTGGCCCCAAAGGGACCACATACATGAATCGGAAGGGTTATGCAAGCATCAACTGCAAGTGGTGTGCGATGCCAGGGGGTGCATAATCAATGTCTGTGCCACGCACCCTGAAGCACATGATGCCTTCATCTGGCACCAGTCTGCACTGTACCACAGGTTCAAGAGTGGGGACATCACCACTGGCCACCTAGTGGGTGAGTATGCAAAGCACGCAGAAAGACATGGAGCTTGGGAGGGGCATAGTCAGAAGTGACATGCGCATTGGCCTAGATGGTCCAAGGCAGGGTGACGCTGATCACCAAACTAACATCCACCCTCTACACACAGGTGACAGTGGATACCCACTCTGTCCCTGGCTGAGGGAAGTTAGAAAAGCAAAGGCCCAAACTGAAGAAAAGATAGCCAACGAAGGGGGATAAAACCTTTTATAGGTACATCAGCGAGCATAGAAAGACAAAGGGAGGGATAGTGAGGCTGAATAAAATGAACGGTGGGTGGGCAGAGGGGGAAAGTGAAAAAGCATGAATACTGAATGAATATTTCTGCTCAGTATTCACAAAAGAGGAGGGGGAAGTGCCTAATCCAATTAACAGAAGCACTCTTGATAGGGGGGTCGATCCCAGTCCTTTCACAGAAGAAAGGGTTCTGCAAGAACTCCTAAAACTGAAGGTGGACAAAGCAATGGGTCCTGATGGAATACACCCCAGAATTCTAAAAGAATTAAGGAAGGAACTAGTGAAACCACTGGCTACTCTTTTTAATAAATCATGGGAGGATGGTGTGGTACCCGAGGACTGGAGGAAGGCGGATGTGATTCTCCTTCACAAAAGTGGGACCAAGACAGAGGCAGGAAACTACAGACCTGTCAGTCTGACCTCTGTGGTAGGGAAAGTGATGAAGTCACTTCTGAAGGAAAGAATAGTTGAGTACCTAGAGGTCAGTGGAGCACAGGATCCAAGGCAGCATGGGTTCACAGCGGGAAGGTCATGTCAGATGAATCTAATAGATTTCTTTGACTGGGTGACCAAAGTAGTAGACCAGGGAGGGGCTGTGGACATGGCCTACCTAGCCTTTAGCAAGGCACTTGACACAGTCCCACACAAAAGATCATTAGTCAAATTAACCAGCCTGGGAGTGGGTCCCAGGGTGGTAGCCTGGGTAAAACATTGGCTGGACAACAGGACAAAGAAGGTAATTGTAAATGGAGTCCACTCTGAAGAAAGGGCGGTTACTAGTGGGGTACTGCAGGGTTCAGTATTGGGTCCAGTCCTTTTAATGTCTTCATCAGTGACATTGTAGAGGACTGGAGGAAAAGTATGCCTTTTGCAGATGACACAAAGATCTGCAACAGGGTTGATACACAAGGAGCGTGGAAAGGATGAAAAGGGACTTGGCAAGGTTGGAGGAATGGTCAGATGTATGGCAGCTAGGATTCCAATGCAAAAGTGAAAATAATGCACCTGGGAAACAGAACCCAGGGGAAGAATACACAATGGGTGGGAGGTAGTAACAACAACAAAACAGGAAAGGGACCTGGGGGTAATCATATCAGATGACCTTAAGGTTGTAAGCAATGTGAGAAGGCAGTAGGGAGGGCTGGGGGTATACTGGGATGTAGAGAGGCATCAGCAGCAGAAAACAGGAAGTTGTTATCCCTCTGTATAGACAGTTGGTGAGACCCCATCTGGAATACTGTGTTCAGTTCTGGAGACCCCATCTCGCAAGGACATAGACAGGATAGAGGCAGTCCAGAGGAGGGCAACTAAAATGGTGCAGGGTCTGCAAGAGAAGCCAAGAGGAGAGACTAAAGGAGCTTAATATGTATATGCTTGAGGAAAGAAGGAGAGGGGGACATGATAGAAACTTTCAAGTACCTCAAGGAATCAACAAAGTCCAAGAGGTAGCATCTTTCAGAAAAGAGACTTGCAAGAACAAGGGGACACAATTTAAAGATAGAAGGAGGGTGGTTCAGGGCAATGTGAGGAAGTATTATTTCACAGAGAGGGTAGTGGATGCATGGAACAGCCTTCCTGAGGAGGTTGTGGGGTCTAAAACTGTGGGAGAATTCAAGAATGCATGGGACAGACATAAGGCAATTCTTGTGGGGGGCAGGAAGATATAGGCTGTTGGTTAACTAGGATCTGCGGCCTATCCTGTAGATAGGGAAATGGGCAGACTAGATGGGCCTAGCGGTCCTTATCTGCCGTCAAAGTCTATGTTTCTATGTTTCATACCGGTGGCCTGCGACCCCATAGAAGCAATGCTACAATGAGGCACATGCCACCACACGCAATGTCATTGAGCGGGTGTTTGGGATGCTGAAGGCACGTTTCCATTACCTGGACACCTCTGGCGGTGCCCTACAGTACAGCCCCTCAAAGGTCTGTGGGCTATTCCTGGCCTGTTGCATCCTGCACAACATGGCCAATGACTGTGGCCATGACAGCTGTGATTGCCTGTGTCTGCCTGTCAATGGCAGCGGTCACATCCTCCCACATCCAGTCCATCTCTGCCAGGAGCAGAGTGATTTCTCTGCTGTGCCACTCCTCTGCCTGGTGCAGAGCCACACTGAGTGCATCCACTGCCGTCACAAGCTGCACCTGCTGATCGACTGATTCTTGGAGTTTGCGGGTGTGCTCTTCTAAGAGGTCATCTGCCTGTTCGGCATGCTGTCCCCTCATGGCGTTCGTGGCCCTGATGGGCAGCACCCCTTGAGGGTGGGCACTGCACACCAGGGCCAGGCCTGAGCATGTCCACAGGTGGTGCACTGATGCTGCCCCCTGACACTGTACCCCCATGAACATTGGCCAACTGCTGACACTGCCCCTGGCTGCCTCTCTCCAGGGCTCAATGGTGCTGCCACAGTGGCCACAACAGCCCCACTGTCCGGGACCCACACCAGTGCTGCCCCACTAGTGCAGACAGACACAGACTGGGACTGTGATGTCATGCAGGCCTCCATGGTGGCACCACCCACAGCCATGCCCATGATGTCACCTGCTGTGTGGCCATCCTGCGGCCCACACGTATAACTGTCCATGAAGTGAGCTCCATCATCATCAGTGATGAATACGGCACCAGCCCAAGTCTCAGCATGCTGGCATCCATGGACGCTGGCACGCTGGGACATGGGCAGGGCCTCTTCCGCACCTGCTAAATCAACATCAGTCCGGACATCCAGGCAGGCCCACTGTCACCCTGACATGACCCTCATATGCCTGTGGAGGTGATGGGCCCCTCCTCTATGTCCATGGTACTGCCCTCAGTGGACAAGACCTCCACCGCTGACCCATGTAGCTGCTCAGGAGCTGTAAGGGAACACAGTAGCATTAATGTATCTGCCCTATCCTGTCCCCCCATTGACCAACCAGGACCTACGATGCAGTGATTGGCTTCCATCTGTCTGGAATCCACCACCTGGAATACCCTCGATGGCACAATGCTGCATGCTGCCAGCAACCCACTCTTCTTGTGGGGTCAGATGTTGCACGTCCGCCTGTCCCCCACCAGTCACAGACCGTGCTGCCTTGATGGCAGCCACCTTGTCCTTAATCCTCCACTTGTCCGTGCTCATCTTTTTTTTGCACTCCTGCATGGACCGCTGGTGGCTGCCATGCAAGTTAATGGCATGTGAAACCTTTTCCCATGCAGCAGCATGGGCCTGTGGTGTTCCCCACCGACCACTGAGCAGCGGCTCCTGGTCGAGGTAGGCCTCAAACAGGGCATCTGTTTCTGCCTTTGTGAAGTTAGGCCTCCTCTTCCTCCCACGTCTCTATTCCTCTTCCTCCACCTCACGATCACTCATTATTCATCCTGTGAGAATGACAGGTGTTACCTGTGACTGTGCAGTCCCATGCATGTCCCACACATCACAGTCCACACTCCCAAACAGCATGAAACTCACCACAATAGACTGCAATAATCGACTATGGCTAGTGCTGCTCAGTGTCACATTTTAATAGTGCAACACATGCAAATGAGGTGAGGTGCAATTTTAAGTGGAAGCAGATGCAATATCTGCGTTATTGATTGGTTGATTAGCTGATTTGCATATGCCGGCTGAATATCATGCTGTTGCACTTTGCACAATTGTGTTGATCGTGCTCAGGCAAGTGCGCATTTCTGTGACATGTGCAGTACACACCGAACTGCACATGCCTGGTGTAATGACACAGATGCCTGCCGCGCTGCTGATGTGCTGTGCACGGGAGGCAATGCAGGGCATGGCCACCATTGTGCCAGTGGTGCTACTGCGCTGTTCACATATATGGCACTGTGCCTCTGGGGTGCCATAGGCGCACTGGGGAAATAGCGCGGTAGGCCACTACAGGAGGTGGCACACAGGTACCCAATCACGATACACCCATTGAGAACCAATCGCAGTGTGGCGGTCCGTGCACGAGAGCACCTTTACCCTGTGCCTGACTATTGCGCTGTTTGGAGACAGCGCGATAAAGAATGGCAGTGCAGTACCGTGCAGCATCTGCACATGATGGACCGTGCTACTGAGTGCCATTTTGACTACAACCAGCAGTAGAGATGACACGGAGGAGGGCTGCTGTGTGGAGTCAGGTGGAGCTGGCCATTTTGGTGGCCACAGTAGAGCTCCATGCTGGGGAACTTTATAGTGATGCACACCTGGACAGGGCCAGGAGTGCAGTATGGGAGAAGGTGGTGGTGGCGCAGGAGGAGGCCACAGGAATTAGGTGCATGGCTGAGCAGGGTCACCACTGATACGGGGATCTCTGACAGAGAGACTCAGACAGGCTTGCCTGCCTGTGGGTACATGCAAGGAGGGGCACAGTGCCAGGGTCAGGTAGGTGCCCCATCCTTACACTGTTAACATCTGTACAGGTATCACGGTTGCATGTGTCTGGCACATGGGGGGCCATCCAATGTTGGCCATGGTGGTGGTATTGGGGTGCGGGGTAGATGGGATTGCACACACACACGATGGTGGGGGGACTTTGCTCCCAGATTGTACTGATGTTCCTCTCTCCATGTTTGCACCTTAGGCCCAGAGGAGTGCCAGTGGACGATGGAGAGGAGGCGCTGCCAAGAGGACCAGCAGGCTGGAAGGGATGCAGGACCACAGGGACCAGCCTGGTGATGGTGAGTGCCTTACATCCATGATTATTATTGCATGCTGGGTAACAGGTTGGGCAGCGGGGCATGGCCACCATCCATTGACACCACTGCCATGCACGCAATTTGTTACAATCAGCAATGTCCAGTGGCACTGCATGTCTGGGAGTGCATCAGTGGTGGTCCATGTGTGCACCGGGTACATGGCTATGCCACTGCCTTCGCACCGCATAAGCCATATCACTGTACAGCCATGGTGGTGCTGTGCGGGACATGGGCGGTGGGAGTGTGCAGTGGTCCACTTGGCTGTGGGTGCCTGGGTATGCAGGTCTTGTGGATGCAGTCACTGTGGGTGGTCGCACACCATCACAGGGGCATGGCACATGACTGTATGACATGCACAATGGGTGGGCTGCAGGGGGCTGGACAGTCATATGTATTGACTCTGCTCCATTGTCCTAGGTAGACAATGCTGGATGGCCCTGGAACAGGGCATACAGGAACTGCTGCAGCTGGTGCAGGTGTCCCTGTCACTGCTGGAGTGGATGGAGTGGTACAGGGTCCGGAGGAGAAGCACCCAGAGGTGCCACAGGAGTGGAGAGTGGGGAAGAGAATAGGACCTCCATGACCCCCTGACACACCTAACCTCCCTGGACTCACCCTCACACCCCTTCTTCCCTCTCCCATTTGTACATCTCTACCCCATGCCAGCTCCCCCAGGGTTTGAAGCCCTTCCCCCCACCCTTGTATATATTTGTACATATGTTTGAGTGTTTATCTTTTTTAATACATACATTTTCTTATGACAACTGTGTAGGTCTCTGATTTGCAGCAGGCTAGAGGTGCTCAGCTGCAGTGGTGTGTATGCAATCAGGGGTGGTGCAAGCATGGACGTGTGTGTGTGTCCGGAACAGAACCGCCTATGGTGTGGGTGGGGGGATCAGTCACTGTCTGTCATTTGTGTGTTGTTCTCTCTGCACTGGATGCCTGTGTGCAGTGGTCCATGGTGCATGCACTGTGTGCATGGCACCCCTGTCAGACCATCCATGGCTTGTGCAGCTGACACCCTTGCATGTCTGTGATATGCACGGTATGCTGGCATGTCAGTGGTGGCTGTCCATGCTGGACAACCACTGTACCCAGTACAATGCCAGGTTGCCTCCCGTCACCAATATGGTGCACGTCTGCCTGCGGTGGCACTGTGGCCTCCACTGTTGTTGTCCAACCTCCATGCTGTTGCTTGTGTCTGTTGCAGGGGATGTGCTCCACTGTCTGTCACTTGTGCTCCAGCCGCATGCATGTGGCATACAGCTTCACAGTGCCTGCGCAGGGTTGCTGGCACACTTGTGCCATGTAGGGATGCTGGCCATGTGTACATGGCTGCTGTGGCCACATTCCAGTGGCTTGGTTGACCTGCTACTGTGTCCCTGTGTTGGTGTGCCCTGGGGTATGGGTGGCTGTTTGTTCATGCACTGTGTTGCATCCTGTGTGGCACATGCTTCCATCCAACACTATGTGTGTCCGTGCTGGCTGTTGTGGCCAGTGCTGGGATCGGATGTGTCCTTGGGAGGGTGTGCAGGGTGCTGTACCACTGGTGGTGGGCTCCGGGGCATGTCCTGTTGCATGTGGGATACCTCGTGTGCCAACACATGGTCAGTCTCTCAGCTGTACCTTGGGGGGACGGGCAGGGTGGCACTGTGGATGCAGTTCTTGCATCGCTGTCTGCTGCCACCCGCTGCAGGGGGCACATGGTGGGGCTCCCTTGCATGGCTCCTTGGTGCATAGGCTTGCATTGTCACAGTGAGGGTGGTGGCATGCATGGGGTGTCCTGCACTGTTGGGCGCTACTCCTGGGCAGGGTGTATGGGAATCATAGTGCAGGGTGTGCTCTGCATTGGTGGAATACTGTGGCACAGGGTGGTTGGCACTCCTTGTGTGCCAGTCACAGCTTTCAAGGGGGTGTGCTGGGGCACAATGCCCCAGCTGTGGGTTGGTTGCAGTTATCCATGGGCTGGTGGTTATCCCAGCTCTCCACCGGTTGTACAGTGCATGGGGTGTGTCGGGCAATGTCTATTCTGCTGTGTGCTCCTCTGCCCATTTGTGGCATGGGTGGTGGGCCACTGCATCCTGTCCCTGTGCATCCCTGGTTGTGCTGTTGCACTGCTGCCTTGCTCCACGGGGCATCCCTGGTAGTGCTATGGCGCACGTGGACTGCTCCACTGAGCATCCCTGGTTGTGCTATGGTGCATTTGAAATGTGCAATTGCACATCCTGGTTGCACTATGGTGCAGGTGGCGTGATATTCAGTCATGTGCCACAGGTGCATCTTGACCTGTGCAGTTTTGAATATCGTACTTCTTGCGCATGTGCACAGTGGAACTGCACTTGCTCCTGCTGTTGCGCACTTTCTGGGCACAGTTTGAATATCCAGGCCTCAGTGTTTAGAACCACACTACAATAGAGACAAATTAACCAATGACTGAGATGATGTAAAATATAGTTTAGCATCTCACTGTGAGAGAGATAAATTAACACATTCTAAATTAATTTAATAGTTACACTATTATAACACCACACCACTATTTTATATTATATTGTATTGTATTGTGTTGTCTTGTCGTGTATGATTATATATTATATTATATTATATTATATTATATTATATTATATTATATTATATTATATTATATTATATTATATTATATTATATTATATTATACCTCTGGGAAGGGGTGCATCACTGGCAGGTGTGGGGAAGGCAAAGCAGGAAGATGAGGTAGCAGAGGTGGAAATCATGGCAGAGAGAGTGAGGGAAGCCCTTGGGTCACATAAGATGGAGAAAGCACCAGAGCCAGATAAATTACATCCCAGAGTGCTGAAGGAATTGGCGGATGTCCTGGCAAAACCCCTTCAGCACCTTCAGCATCTCTCTGAGGACAGGATGGATGTCCCAGGGTGGCACATACAGTGCCTAGCCACAAGTGGGGATCAGGGGAGGTGGCAGGGAACAAGAGGCCCATCAGCCTGACATTGATAGTGGGCAAGTTAATGGAGGAAATTTTCAAGGAGAGACTGGGGGGACATGGAAAAATTGGGGAGCCTGGACAATAGACAGCGTGGATTCATCCTGGGGAAATCATGTCATACAAACCTTAAGGAGTTCTATCACTGGCTGATGAGTGCCATGGACCTGGGAAGACCAGTGGACATACTCTTTCTTGACTTCAGCAAGGCATTTGACTCTGTTCCTCACATGGGCCTGTTGAATAATGTAGGAGAAATGGGGGTGGGGAACCAGATGATCAGATGGATAGGAAATTGACTCCAGAACTGGACCCAGAGGGTCGTAGTTGGAGGGATAGTCACATCCCCAAAGAAGATCATTACTGGAGTCCCTCAGGGATCAGTCCTTGGGCCCCTCCTGTTCAATGACTATGTACCTGACATTAGGAAGCAGGAGTGAGCTGAGTCTCTTTGTGGATGACTCAAAACTAGGAGTGGTCGTGGATGGGGAGGAGGGACTGTGGTCCTACAGGGGGACCTAGAGGCTCTGGAAAAGTTGTCTAGAAAGTGGAAGCTGAGGTTTAAAGCAAGAATATGCAGGGTACTGCACCTGGGAGCCAGAAACCCAGGCCAAGTCGTCACCCTGGTGGGGAAGTGCTACAAGTATTGATGGCGGAGAGGGACCTGGGGTGGTAATTGATGTCAAAATGAACAACTCAGAGAGTTGTAGGAGGGCAGTGGCAAAGGCCAACATGATGCTTGGATGCATCACTGGGGGCTCACCTCCAGAAGCAGTGAAGTAATAATCCCACTGTATAACTGCTTGGTGAGGACAAACCTCAAGTACTGCATGCGATTTATTTTGAAGGCCACATTTAACACATTTAAAGAGGGACATTGAACTCCTGGAGAGAGGTTCCAGAGAAGGGCAACCAAAATGATTTTATGCTGATTTTAGTATATTATATTATATTATATTATATTATATTATATTATATTATATTATATTATATTATATTATATTACATTACATTACATTACATTATATTATATTATATTATATTAATCACCGTTCTGTAACAGGGATAATTTCACACAGTTAGGCAAAACACTGTATCAGAGCATTTAACTCATTGTTTAGAAACACAATACGAGAGAGGCAATATAACTCTTGTTTGAGATTAATTAACTCACAGAATAGCTGCACACTGTCACAAAGATAATTTAGCACATTTAATCATTAAACAGTTACATAGATCATTTAAAACATAATTCAACTCCACACTATCACAGAGATATTTTAAAACAAAGTTTAACACCACTATGTCACATCGATAATTTAATGCAGTTATAATACCACACCATTATATTGTATCATATCGTATCATATTATATCATATTATATTGTATTATATTATCTTATACTAATCACCACTCTGTCACACTGATAATTTCAGGCAGTTAAGCACAACACTGAAAGAGAGCATAATTAGCTCATTGTTTAGAGTCTCAGCACAAGAGATACAATTTAACCCATTGTTGAGATAATGTTACACATAGTAAAATAATATGAAATAATATAATATAATATGATGGTGTGCTGTTATAATATTTTAGATATTAAAGCAGTTAACTATGTGTTAATTTTTCTTTGTGAAAGTGTGGTGTCTCTATTGTAGAGAGTTTTTAAACAATGAGATACATGCTCTCTGTTACAGTGTTGTGCCTCACTGCATGAAATTACACCTGTTACAGAGTGGTGATTAATGGAATAGAATATAATATTTTATGATATATGATATAGTATAATATAAGATAATTCAATATCATATGATATGATACAATATAATATATTGTAATATAATATAATATAATGTGGGGTTATAATACTTTAACTATTATATTAATTAACTCTGTGATAATTTATCTCATTGTTAAAATGTCTCTGCAATAGTGTGGTGCTGAACTATGTGTAAATTATCTCTGTAACAGTGTAGTGATTAAATGTGTTACATTATCTCTGTGGTGAAATTATCTCAAACAAGAGTTTGTCTCTTGAGTAGTGAGATTCTAAACAATGTGTAAAATGCACTCTGTTACAATGTTATGCTTAACTGTGTGAAATTATCTGATATGGAGCAGTGTGTAATATAATATAATATAATATAATATAATATAATATAATATAATATAATATAATATAATATAATATAATATATAATATAGATGTGATAAGATATGATACGATACGATATGTTATGATATGATATGATTTGCTATGATATGACATGACATGACTGGATATGATACATTATACTACAATATGATATGATATAATATATTATGATATGATAAGAAATGATATAATATAATGTAATGTAATATAACATATGATATATTATAATATAATATAACAATATAATATAACATACAATAATACAATATAATATAGTGGAGTGGTGTTATAATAGTATAACTATTAAATTAATTATTTGTTACTTTATGTGTCAGAGTGATGCTAAACTATGTAAAATCATCTAAAACATGGGTTAAATTGCTCTATTGTGCAGTTTTAAACAATGAAATAAGTGCACTCTTTTACAATGTTGTGCTGTGATATCATGCCTGTTATGTAGTGGTGATTAATATAATATAATATAAAAATAAAAAATATAATATAATATAACAGCGTTTTGTTATAATATTATAAATATTAAATTAATTAACTATGTGTTAATTTATCTGTGTGACAGTGTGATGCTAAACTGTGCATTAAATTAACTCTGTGTGTGGTGCTAAGCTATGTGTTTATCTCTGTCACAATGCAGCACTAAAACTTTGTGTAAAAGTGTAACTTTGAGAGTGTGATGGTAAACTATCTTAAATTGTCTCTTTTACAGTGTGGTGCAAAACTGTTATTAAATTAACTTTGAGAGTGTGGTATTAAACAATGTTTTTAATTATCTCTGTGACAGTGCAGTACTAAAACTGTGTAAATTTATTTATTTGACAGTGTAAAGCTGAATTATGTTTTAACTTATCTCTATCACAGTGTGGTGTTAATTTATGTGTTAAATTATCTCAAACATGGGTTAAATAGTTAAATACTCTCTCTTGCAGTGTGGTTCTCATCAATATGCTGTCTGTTTCATTCTTTTACTTATCTGTGTGAAATTATCTTTGTTACATTATAGTGATAAATGTAATGTAACAGAGCATAACATATCAACATAACATAACATTGCAGTGCTAAACTATGTGTTATCACTGTGAGAGTGCACTGCTAAACTGTTTTAAATTGTTTCTTTTATAGTGTGGTTCTAAACTGTATGTTAAAATACCTCTGTATTAGTGTGGTGCTGAACTATAGTTTAAACTGTCTATATATCACAATGTGTCTGTAAATTATGTGGAAACTTATCTCTGTAACAGAGTGGGGCTAATTTATGTGTTAAATAATCTCACTGACGTCTATGGGTTTTTTAACATTCAATGGTGATAAACCAAGCAGCAAATTAGCTCTTTGACAGTGTTGTGCTAATTTTTGTGTTAAATTATCTCACACAAGGGTTAAATTGTTTCTGTTGCAGTGTGGTTCTAAACAATGAGTTAACTGCTCTCTCTCTCTCTTTCATACATAAATTGACATAAATTAACACTTAGTTAAATAATTTAATAGTTATAACACCACACCATTATATTATTTTATGGTGTTATGCTATTTTATGTGATGTGATGTTAATCACCACACCATAACAGACATAATTTCACACAGTTATCCACAACACTGCAACAGAGACAATTTAATCCATGTTTGAGATAATGCAGCACATAAATTTGGACCACATTCTTGACAGAGATTATGTAATAATTTTAAGCACCACACTGTTACCGAGGTGATTTGGCACATACTTTTATCATCACACTCTCACAATAATATTTTAACACATAGTTTAGCATCAAACTTTGACTGAGAGAAATTAACACATAGTTAAGTAATTAAATAGTTATAGCACCACAGCATTATGTTATGTTAGGTTATGTTAGGTTATGATATAGTATGTTATATTAATCACCACACTTTAACATAATATATTTCACAGAGTTAAGTACAACGCTGAAACAAAGACAAATTAACTTGTTGTTTAGAACCACACTGCAGCAGAAACCCATGTCTGAGATAATTTAACACATAAATTAGCACCAAACTATCACAGAGATAGTGTAACATATACTTTAGAACCACACTATTGTAGTGATTCAGCACTACACTATCACAGAGATATCTCTCTAAATCGTTTATCACCACACTGTCCTGTGAGATAAAGTAAACCACACATGTCAGAGAGATAATGTTACACATAAATTAGAACCGCACTATTAAAGAAATAATTTTCCACATCATTTTGAGTCACACTGTGATATTCTTTTAACCATAGTTCAGCACCACACCATCAAAGAGACATTTTAACACAAATTTCAGCATTATCCTGTCACAGAGAAAATTGAATTGTTTATCAGCACACTGTCTTGCGAGATTACGTAACCCAGAGATGTCACAGAGATAATTTAACACACAGTTTAGCAACTCCATATTACAGTTATATTTCTACACAAAGTTTTGCACCACACTGTAAAAGAGACAATTTAAGACAGCTGATCATTGCACTCTCACAGTGGTAATTTAACACACAGTTTAGCACTGCAGTGTGACAGAGATAATTTAACACATAGTTAAGGACCACACTGTAAAAGAGACAATTTAGATTGCTTATCATCACACTCTAAAAATTATATTGTAACACATAGCTTAGCACCACAGTTTAATATATATTAACACATATTTAAGTAATTTAATAGTTATAATACCACACCATTATATTAATTATTAATGTTAGGTATGTGATGTTATGTTATGTTCTGATATGATATATTACTTTATAATATATGAATCACCACACAGTTAAGCACAACACTGAAAGAGAGAGCAGTTAACTCATTGTTTGGAACCACACTGCAAACAGAAACAATGTAACCCTTGTGTGAGATAATTTAAGACAAAAATTAGCACCACACTGTCAAAGAGCTAATTTAATGCATAGTTTACCACCATAGTGTCTTGCTTGTTAAAATACCCATTGACATCAGGGAGATTATTTAACACATAAATTAGCCCCACTCTGTTACAGAGATAATTTTCCACATAATTTAGAGCCACACCATGACAGTTTAAACCATAGTTCAGCACCACACTAGCACAGAGGTATTTTAACATACAGTTTAGCACCACACAGTAAAAGAAACAATTTAAAACACTTTAGCAGTGCACTCTCACAGTGAAAGCATCACATTGTTTAGCACTGCAATGTTATGTGATGTTATGTTATGTGATGTTATGTTATGTTATGCTCTGTTACATTACATTTATCACCATAGTGTCACAAAGATAACCTTGCACAGATAAGTAAAAGACAGAAACAGAGAGCGTATAACTCATTGACGAGAACCACACTGCAACAGAGATTATGTAACTATTTAACCCATGTTTGAGATAATTTAAAACATAAATTAGCAACACACTGTCACATGGATAATGTAACACATTCTTTAGAACCACACTGTGATAGAGATAAGTTAAACCATATTTCAGCTTTACACTGTCAAAGAAATAAATTTAGTTTTAGTACTGCACTGTCACAGAGATAAGTAAACACATTGTGGAGCACCACACTCTCAAAGTTAATTTAACATATAGTTTTGCACCACAGTGTAAAAGAGACAATTTAAGATTGTTTATTATCGCACTCTCACAGTTATACTTTAGCACAAAGTTTTATTGCTGCATTGTCACAGAGATAAACACATAGCACAACACACTCAGAGTTAATTTAACACACAATTTAGCAACACACTGTCACACAGATAAATTAACACATAGCTAATTAATTTAATATTTATAATATTATAAAACAACCCTATTGTATTACATTATTATATTATACTATGTTATATTATGTTATATTATATTATATTAACCACCACCACCACATAACAGGCAAGATATCTCACAGTTAAGCACAACACTGTAAAAGAGAGCATTTATTCCATAGTTTAAAACTACACAATAGAACAACTTAACTCATGCTTTAGATGATTTTACACATAGTTTAGCATCACTCTGACACAAAGATAAATTAACAAATAATTAATTTATTAGTTATACTATTATAACACCACACCACTATATTATTTTGTATTATAATATTTTATTTTATATGTTATATTACATTACAATACATTACATTATATTACATAATTTCTTATCATATCGTAATATATTATATCATATCATGTCATATTACATTACATAATATTATATTGTATTGTATTATATTATATTATACTATATTATATTGGATTAGATTATAATATATTATATTATATTATGTTAATCACCACTTCATAACTGATAATTTCATGCAATTAAGCACCACATTGTAACATAAAACATTTTACACATTGCCGCACTACTCTAGAGACAATTAAACACTTGTTTGAGATAATTTCACCAATAGATTAACACCACACTGTAACAGAGATAATGTAAAATATTTAATCTGAACATTGTTACAAAGATATTTTAACATATAGTTCAGCCCCACACTATCGCAGTGATATTTTAACAGAGTTTAACACCACTCTGTCAAAGAGATAAATTAATGCAGTTATATTATAATAGCTCAACATTATATTGTATCATGTCATATACCATATCATATATCATATATTATATTACGTTACATAATATTATATAATATTGCATTGTATTGTATTATGTTATATTTTATTATATTATATTAGTTTGTATTATATTATATGATATTATAGTATAATATATTAATCACCACTTTGTAGCAAGGGTAATTTCACACAGTTAAGCACAACACTGTAATAGAGAGCATTAAACTCATTATTTTGAACCACACTGAAAAAGAGACAGTTTTCCCCATCCTTCAGATAATGTTATACATAAATCAGCACCACACTGTCAGAGACAAATTAACACACATTTAATTAATTCAATAGTTATAATATTATATATATATAACATGACACTATTATATTATATTATATTATATTATATTATATTATATTATATTATATTATATTATATTATATTATATTATATTATATTATATTATATTATATTATATATTATTGTAATGTATTAAATAACATTATGTTATAATAATCACCACCACTACATAACAGGTACCACACAGTATCACACAGTTAAGCAGAATACCATAAAACAGAGCATCTATTTCATTGTTTAAAACCACACAACAAAACAGCAATTTAACCCATGTTTGAGATGATTTTCTACATAGTTTAGATTGACTTTGACACAGGGATACATTAAACACATAGTTAATTGATTTAATAGTTATACTATTACAACACCACACCTCTATATTATATTATAATATATTATATTATATTATATTATAATATATTATAATCTATTATATTATATTATTTTATATGTCATATTACATTACATTGCATTATATTATATTACATCACTTCTTATCATATCATAATATATTATAACATATCATATTGTAGCATCTTGTATCATATCATATCATATCATTTCATATCATAACATATCATATCATATCATATCATATCATATCATATCATATCATATCATATCATATCATATCACATCATATCATATCATATTACATTACCACACCATTACATTATGTTATATTACATTATATCATATTGCATTATATGACATTATATTATATCACATTATGTTTATTACATTTTTTCTTATATATCATATATCATTTCATATCACATCATATTATTTTATATTACATTACATAATATTATATTGTATTGTATTATGTTATATTAATATCATATATTATATTATATTATATTATATTATATTATATTATATTATATTATATTATATTATGTCACTCACTGCTCCATATCAGATAATTTCACACAGTTAAGCACAACATTGTATCAGAGAGCATTTTACACATTGTATAGAATCACAGTACTCGAGAGACAATTAAACTCTTGTTTGGGATATTTTCACCAACAGATTGGCACGACTCTCTCACAGAGATAATGTAACACATTTAATCTCTACACTGTTACAGAGATAATTTAACACATAGTTAAGCACCACCCAACGCAGAGATATGTTTTACACAGTTTAACTCTACTCTGCCCAAGATATAAATTAATGCAGTTATATTATAAGAGCACACCATTATATGTATCATATCATATATCATAGCATATTACATTGTAATAAATTATATTATATCATATCATATCAAGGGATAATAATACACAGTAAAGCACAAGATTGTAGCAGGGAGAATTTAACTGTGTTTAGCTTCTCACTATAAGAGATACAAAATAACCCATGTTTGAGATAATTTACACACAGTTCAGCACCACACTATCACAGAGATAAATTTTCACAGAGTTAATAAATATAATAGATAAATATTATAACACCACATTATACTATATTATATTATATTATATCATATCAAATCACATTGTATTATCTTATATTATACTATATCATATCATTATATATTATATTATATTACATTAATCACCACTCTGTAACAGGTGTAATTTCATGTAGTGAAGGACTGCACTGTAAAAGAGAGCATCTAACTCATTGTTTAAAAACTCTCTACCATACAGACACCACACTTTCACAGAGAAAAATTAAGACATAATTAATTGGTTTATTTATAATATTATAACAGCACACCATCATATTATATCATATTATATTATATGACATGATATGATATATTATATTTTTTTTAATTATTTTACTATGTGTAACATTATCTCAAACATAGGTTAAATTATATCTCTTGTGCTGAGAGGCCAAACAATGTGTTAATTACACTCTCTTTCACTGTTGTGCATAACTGTATTAAATTATCAGTGTGACAGTGGTGATTAATATAAGATAATGTAATACAATATAATATGATATAATATGATATACTATGATACAATGTAATGGTGTGGTATTATAACTGTGTTAAAGTATTGATGTGACATAGTGGTTTTAAACTGTGTGTTAAAATATCTCTGTGATAGTGTGGAGTTGAATTATGTGTTAAATTATCTCTGTAACTGTGTAATGATTAAATGTGCTAAATTATCTTTGTGACAGTGTGCTGCTAATCTGGGTGTTAATTTATCTCAAACAAGAGTTATATTGCCTCTCTTGTATTGTGGTTATAAAGAATGTGTTAAATGCCCTATTACAGTGTTGTGCTTAACTGTGTGAAATTATACCTGTTAAGAAGTGATGATTAATATAATATAATATAATATAATATAATATAATATAATATAATATAATATAATATAATATAATATAATATAATATAATATAATATAATATAATATAATATAATATAATATAATATAATATAATATAATATAATATAATATAATATAATATAATATACTAACATACTGACATTCTAAAATGCCAGAACAATAAGCCTAACGGTCTTTTCTGACTGCTCTTTGGACAGCACCCACCCTGTTAACTGACCTTGCTGCCCCTCTCTCCCTCTCTGGCTTCTGCCTTCCCAGTCCTGGATTTTATCGCTGCACTGTTTTTTGTTTCCAGAACCCCACCCCTTCTGGAACCTTACACCATTTCTGCTTCCACCAGCCACCGAGGCAGTGCATTCCATGACTCCACCACCCTCTCAGTGAAGTTGCACCTCCTCCTTTCTCCACTGACACTCCCCTCTCTAGCTTCCACCCATGCCCTCTAAAGTGCCCCATCTCCTTTCTTCGGAGTATCCTGACTGCTCCACCATTAATTCACCCCTTCATTTGTGTGAAAACCTCTATTGTTTCTCCCCAGTCCCTTCTCTCTTCCAATGTGTACATATTTAGCTCTTCGAGCCTCTCACCTTAGGTCCTTTCCCACAAGCCCGAAATCATTTTGGTTGCCCTTCTCTGGACCCTTTCTCCAGGAGTTCAATGTCCATCTTTAAATGTGGCCTCCAAAACTGCATGCAGTACTCGAGGTTTGTCCTCACCAAGCAGTTATACATTGGGATTATTACTTCACTCCTTCTGGAGGTGAGCCCCCTAGCGATGCATCCAAGCATCATGTTGGCCTTTGCCACTGCCCTCCTACAACTCTCTGAGTTGTTCATCTTAACACCTACCACCCCAGGTCCCTCTCAGTCATCAATACTTGTAGCATTCCCCGGGTGTCGACTTGGCCTGGGTTTCTGGCTTCCAGGTGCAGTACCCTGCATATTCCTGCTTTGAACCTCAGCTTCCACTTTCTAGACAACCTTTCCAGAGCCTCCAGGTCCCCCTGTAGGACTACCTTCCTCCTCCCCATTCACCACCGCTCCAAGTTATGAGTCATCCACAAAGAGACTCAGCTCACTCCTGCTGCATTTCCTAATGTCAGATACATAGGCATTGAACAGGAGGGGCCCAAGGACTCCAGTAATGACCATCCTTGGGGATGCAACTATCCCTCCAACCACGACCCTTGGGGTCCAGTTCTGGAGACAATTTCCTATCCACATGGTCATGCACAGTGTCAGTGGCTCAGTAGGTAGCACACTCGGCTGTGGCTTCAGTTCCCACCTCTGGCACTTAGGTTAATATCCCAGTAATGACACTGTAGTGCAGCATGTGTTGCACTTCTGGGATGCCGTCTTTCTAATGAGATGTTAAACCAAGGTCCCATCTGCCTGGATTGGTGTTAGTTCAGGTGGATGTTAAAGATCCCATGGCACTTATTGAAAAGAGTAGGGGAATTTCCCCGGTGTCCTGGCCAAATTTCTCTCATTTGCTAAAAATACCACCAACAGCTTAATCTGGTTCAAGGTCAGTTGGCATCCATCTGTATCCCCTTCCCCTGGGTCATGCCTGAAAATAGGCAGGATTTGTCTAGTGCACTTACCCAGTCAACAAAAACTAAATAAATAAATAAAAATAAAATCTGGTTCCCCACCCGCATTTCTCCTACATTATTCAACAGGCCCATGTGAGGAACAGAGTCAAATGCCTTGCTGAAGTCAAGAAAGAGGATGTCCACTGGTCTTCCCAGGTCCATGGCACTCATCAGCCAGTCATAGAACTCCACAAGGTTTGTCTGACATGATTTCCACATGATGAATCCATGCTGTCTATCATCCAGGCTCCCCAACTTTTCCAGGTCCCCCCAGTCTCTTCTTGACAATGTCCTCCATTACCTTGCCCACTATCAATGTCATGCTGATGGACATGTAGTTCTCTGCCACCTCCCTTGATCCCCACTAGTGGCTAGGCACTGTATACACCACCTTCCAATCCTGGGGCACCCACCCTGTCCTCAGAGAAGCTGTAGAGGTCCATGAGGGGTTTTGCCAGGACATCCGCCAGTTCCTTCAGCACTCTGGGATGTAATTTTTCCAGCCCTGGTGCTTTCTCCATCTTATGGGACCCGGGGGCTTCCCTCACTCTCTCTGCCATGATTTCTACCTCTGCTACCTCATCTTCCTGCTTTGCCTTCCCCACACCTGCCAGTGATGCACCCTTCCCCAGAGGTATAATATAATATAATATAATATAATATAATATAATATAATATAATATAATATAATATAATATAATATAATATAATATAATATAATATAATATCATATATACAATACAATACAATACAATACAATATAATATAATATAATATAAAATAGTGGAGTGGTGTTATAATATTGTAACTATTAAATTAATTTAGTATGTGTTAATTTATCTCTCTCACAGTGAGATGCTAAACTATGTGTTAAATCATCTCAATCATTGGTTAATTTGTCTCTATTGTAGTGTGGTTCTAAATACAGAGACCCGGATATTCAAACTGTGCCCAAAAAGTGCGCAACAGCTGGAGCAAGCACAAGCCCACTGTGCCCACATGCAAGAAGCGCGACATTCAAAAACTGCACAGGTCAAGATGCGCCTGCGACACACGACTGAATATCATGCCACCTGCACCATAGCACAACCAGGGATGTGCAGTTGCACATTTCAAGTGCACCATAGCGCAACCAGGGATGCTCAGTGGAGCAGTCCAGATGTGCCATAGTGCAACCAGGGATGCCCCACGGAGCAGGGCAACAGTGCAACAGCACAACCAGGGACAGGATACAGGGGCCCACCACCCATGCCACAGATGGGCAAAGGAGCACACAGCAGAACAGACTTCACCCCCCACACCACATGCACTGCACAACCAGAGAGCTGGAATAACCACTAGCCCATGGATACCAGTAACCAACCCACAGCCGGGGCACACCCTCTGGCAAGCTATGACTGGCACAAAAGGAAGGCTGACCACCCCATGCCACACCATCCCACCAATGCAGAGCACACCCTGCACCACGATCACCATACACCCTTGCCAGGAGTACCGCCCAACAGTGCAGGACACCCCATGCATGCCAGGAGCCCCACTGTGACAATGCAACCCTATACACCATGGAGCCATGCAAGGCAGCCCCACCATGTGCACCCTGCAGCAGGTGGCAGCAGACAGCAATGCAACAACTGCATCCACAGTGCCACCCTGCATGCCCCCCTGAAGTACAGATGAGAGACCAACCATGTGTCGGCACATGAGGTACCCCACATGTGACAGGACATGCTCTGGACCCCACCACCAGTGGTACAGCACCCTGCACACCCTCCCAAGGACACATCCCATCCCAGCACTGGCCACAACAGCCAGCACAGTCACACACAGTGTTGAACAGAAGCATGCACCACACAGGATGCAACACAGTTCATGGACAAACAGCCACCCATACCCAGTGGCACACCAACACAGGGACACAGTAGCAGGTCAACCAAGCCACTGGCATGTGGCCACTGCAGCTATGTACACATGACCAGCACCGCTACATGGCACAGGTGTGCCAGCCACCCTGCACAGGCACCATGAAGCTGTATGCCACCAGCATGCAGCCAGATCACATGTGACAGACAGTGGAGCACATCCCCTGCAACAGACACAAGTGAAAGCATGGAGGGCAGACAACAACAGCAGAGGACACAGTGCCACCGGAGGCAGCCATGCACCATACTGGTGATGGGAGGCAAACTGCCATGGTGTCGGGTATAGTGGTTGTCCAGCATGGACAGCCACCACTGATATGCCAGCAGACCATGCATATCACAGACATGCAAGGGTGTCAGCTGCACAGGCCATGAATGGTCTGACAGGGGTGCCATGCACACAGTGCATGCACTGTGGACCACTGCACACAGGCATCCAGTGCACGGAGAACAACACACAAACCACAGACAGTGACTGATCCCCCCACCCACACCATAGGTGGTTCCCTTCCAGACACACACACGCCCATGTTTGCACCACCCCTGATGCCATGCACACCACTGCAGCTGAGCACCTGTAGCCCAGTTCAAATCAGAGACCACCACAGTTGTCATAACAAAATGTATGTGTTAAAAAATATAAACACTCAAACATATGTACAAATATATACAAGGGTGGGGGGAAGGGCCACAAACCAGGTGGGGGTGGGCATGAGACAGGGGTGTACAAATGGGAGAGGGAAGAAGGGCTGTGAGGGTGGGTCCAGGGGGTTAACTGTATCAGGGGGTCATGGAGGGCCTATTTTCTTCCCCGCTCTCCACTCCTGTGGCACCACCAGGTGCTTCTCCTCCGGACCCTGTGCCACTCCATCCACTCCAGCAGTGCCAGGGACACCCACGCCAGCTGCATTATCTTGTGTATGCCTTGTTCCAGGGCCATCCAGCATTGTCCACCTAGGATAAGGGAGCAGAGTCTATATGTGTGACTGTCCAGCCCTCTGCAGCCCACCCATTGTGCATGGCATACAGCTGTGTGCCACACCCCTGTGATGGTGTGTGGCCACCCACAGTGACCACATCCACAAGACCTGCCTACCCAGGCACCCACAGCCATGTGGAGTGCTGCACACACCCACCGCCCATGTCCGACACAGCACCACCATGGCCATACAGTGACATGGCTATGCGGTGCGAAGGCAGTGGCACAGCCATGTACCCAGTGCACACATGGACCACCATTGACATGCTCCCAGACATGCAGTGCCACTGGACAGTGTTGACTGTAACAAGTTGCATGCATGGCGGTGGTGTCAATGGATGGTGGCCATGCCCCACTGCCCACCCTGTTACACAGCATGCAATAGTAATCATGGATGTAAGGCACTCACCATCATCAGGCTGGTCCCTGCACCTCTGTGGTCCTGCATCCCTCCTGGCCTGCTGGTCCTCTTGGCAGAGGCTCCTCTCACCCGCCGGTGCTCCTCTGGGCCTAAGGTGCAAACATGGAGAGAGGAACATCAGTACAATCCGGTAGCAAAGTCCCCCCCCTGTGTGTGTGTAATCCCACACAGCCATACCCATCAACCCCCCACCTGGATACCACCAGCATGGCCAACATTGGACAGCCCCCCATGCACCGGACACATGCAACTGTGATACTCATATGGACGTTAAGAGTGTATGGATGGGGTACCTAGCTTGCCATGGCACTGTGCCCCTCCTGGCATGTGCCCACAGGCAGGCAAGCCTGTCTGGCTCTGTACACCAGAGGTCCCCATATCAGTGGCAACACTGCTCGGCCGTGTGCCCGATTCCCGTGACCTCCTCCAGCACCACTGGAAACATCCTCACATACTGCGCTCCTGGCCCTGACCAGGGGTGCATCACTATAAAGTGCCCCAGCATGGGGTTCTACTATGGCCACCAAATTGGCCAGCTCCACCTGGCTCCACCCAGCAGCCCTCCTCCGTGCCATCTCTACAGCTGGTTGGAGTCAAAATGGTGCTCTATAGCACAGTCTGCCATGTGCAGATGCTGCATGGAACAGAGCTGCCATTCCCTATCATGCTGTCACTGAACAGCATGATAGTGGTGCACCCATGCGGACGCATGGGGCCTAGGGGGCAAAGGTCAGCACAGGGTCAAGGGGCTCTCACGCACGGACTGCCACAGCGCGATTGGTACTCAATGCGTGTAGCGCGATTGGGTCCCTGTGTGTCACCTCCTGTAGTTGCCTACCGCGCTGTGGCCACAGTGAGCCTCTGTGCCACAGCGCCATATATGTGAACAGTGCAGTAGCACCACTGGCACAATGGTGGCCATGCCTGCATTGCCTACCATGCGCAGCACGTCAGCAGCATGGCAGGTGTCAGCGTCATCACCCTGGGCATGCGCAGTTTGGTGTTTACTGCACATGTCACAGAAATGCGCCCTTGCCTGAGCACGTTCAACACAATTGCACAAAACGCAACAGGCTGAATACAGCTGGCATAAGCAAATCGGCTAATCAGCCATTCAATGGCACAGATACTGCATCTGCATCCACTTAAAATTGAGCCTCACCTCATTTGCATGCATTGCGCTATAAAAATGTGACATTGGTCTGCACTGGCCGTAGTCAGTTATTGCAGTCTACTGTGGTGAGTTGCATGCTGTTTGGGAGTGTGGACTGTGGTGTGGGACATGCATGGGACTGACATGATCACAGGTAACACCTGTCATTCTCTACAGGTTGAATAATGAGCGATCGTGAGGTGGAGGAAGAGGAACAGAGCTGTGGGAGGAAGAGGAGGCCTAACTTCACAAAGGCAGAAACAGATGTCCTGTTTGAGGCCTACCTTGACCAGGAGCCGCTGCTCAGTGGATGGTGGGGAACACCACAGGCCCATGCTGCTGCATGGAAAGAGGTGGCGCGTGCCATCAACTTGCATGGCAGCCACCAGTGGTCCGAGAAGGAGTGCAAAAAGAAGAGGGGCACGAATAAGTGGAGGATTAAGGACAAGGTGGCTGCCATCAGGGCAGCACGGTCTGTGATCGGTTGGGGACAGGTGGACATGCAACACCTTAGTCCACAAGAAGAGTGGGTTGCTGGCAGCATGCAGTGTTGTGCCATCGAGGGTGTTCCAGGTGGTGGATTCCAGACAGATGGTAGCCCATTACTGCATGGTAGGTCCTGGTCTGTCAATGAGGGGGACAGGGTAGGGCAGATACATTAATGCTACTCTGTTCCCTTACAGCTCCTGAGTGTCTACATGGGTCAGTGGTGGTGGGCTTGCCCACTGAGGGTGGTACCATGGACATAGAGGAGGGTCCATCCACCCCAACAGGCATACGAGGTTCTGCATGACAGTGGGCCCACCTGGACGTCCGGACTGATGTTGTTGGCGCAGGTGCGGAGGAGGCCTTGTCCATGTCTCAGTGTGTTAGCGTCCATGGATGCCAGCATGCTGAGACTTGGGCTGTGCCAGATCAGTCACTGATGATGATGGAGCTCACTTCATGGACAGTGATACATGTGGGCCACAGGATGGCCACACAGCAGGGCATGGCTGTGGGTGGTGCCACCGTGGAGGCCTGCATGACATCACAGTCCCAGCCTGTGACTGTATGCACCAGTGGGGCAGCACTGGTGTGTGTCCAGGACAGTGGGGATCTTGCAGCCACTGTGGCAGCACCGTTGAGCCCTGGAGAGTGGCAGCCAAAGGGGCAGTGTTAGCAGTCAGACAATGGCCATGGGGGTACAGTGTCAGGGGGCGGCATCAGTGCACCGCTTGTGGACATGCCCAGGCCTGGCCCTGGTGTGCAGCACCCAACCTCAAGGGGTGCCGCCCACCAGGGCTGTGAACACCGTGAGGGACAGAATGCCGATCAGGCAGATGATCTCCTGGAAGAGCACACCTACATACTCCAAGAATCAGTAAATCAGCAGGTGCGGCTTGTGACGGCGGTGGATGCACTCAGTGTGGTTCTGCACCAGACAGAGGAGTGGTGCAGCAGAGACACTGCTCTGCTCCTGGCAGGGATGGACTGGATGCAGGAGGATGTGACCACCACCATTGACAGGCAGACACAGGCAATCACAGCTGTCATGGCCTCATTGGGCACACAGTTATTTGCCCATGCGTCGCAGACACCGTGCAGTGCAATATCCACCCACCATTACCAGCGTCATGTGACACCCTCCTTGTTGACACCGGGTTCAGCTGTGGGCATCCCGAGCACACCTGGCGCAGGCATGTTTGGTGTGCTGCAGACCCCTGTGTGAGCACGGTCATGTTCATGCAGTGGAATCCCTGGGGTACAGTTGATGCCACCCCATGAGGCTAATGGTCAGCCTGTCACTGCTGGCAGGTCTCGGCTGGGCTGCCCACACTTCCGTGGCAGCCATGGCACTGTGGCGTGTGACTACTGTCTGATGCTCTCCTGTGTGCATGTTGTTGTTCAACATGCAATGCACCGGTGGGGTACCTGGGGTACATGCAGACACACATTTCCTCTGCACACCCTCCTGGCTGCTGTCCACTGTGAAGTGTGCATGATGATGCCTGTATTCCACTGTCCACCACTGTGCAATGGTGCCCAGCATCTGACACATGCACAATGACAGGCACTGGGCGTGGTGGTCTGTGGGCGTGTGTGTGGCTAGGGGTGGTGGTTGGGGTCAGCGTGCCTCCAACCCTTTGTGCATGTCTTGTGAGGTGTGAGTGTGTGTGACCATGTGCCATGTTAGACCTTGCCCATCCCTGATGGCGTGGGTGGTTCCATGCTCTGCCAATTCCCTTAAAGACATGCACCCCTAGGGTTTGTCCATGCGCATTTGTGGGTTGTGCCTTTGCCACTGGTGGTTCCACATGGCTCCATGACTTACCTGGGTTGGTTGAAGTGCTCCTCTGTGATGGTGTACTGGTGCAGCTGTGTCATCCAGATCAGTCGGGGGTCTCTTCAACCAAGGGGGGGCTGCCGATCACCATCTTCACCAGCGTCCTCATCGTCCCCGTCGCTGTCAACCTCTTTGACCTGTACGGCTATCCCACAGTCATTGGCCATGTTGTGCAGGATGCAACAAGCCAGGAATAGCCCGCAGGCCTTTGAGGGGCTGTACTGTAGGGCACCGCCAGATGTGTCCAGGCAATAGAAACGTGCCTTCAGCATCCCGAACACCCGCTCGAAGACAATGCATGCTGTGGCAGCAGTGCGCTGAGTAATTGGGTGAGGAGGCGTGACACGGCCTACTGGGTTATTCCTGTCATTTCCCCTGTTGGTCTCTGGAAGGTACCCATGGTGAGGAGGCACATACAAGCTGTCACTTTGGTCTCCACTGGCAGAGCATGGCTCCGTCATGTGGGTGCCTGCATCACATCACTGCACTGCTCACAGAGCTGCCCATGATCACCCAGTTCAGGCAGTACTGGCTCATGATCTCAGTATCAGTGTAGAGCCTCGGCTGATGCAGGTCTGCACTGCATGTTGGGGCATACCGCCGACTGGCCTTCCACGGCCGCACCCCCCGCCTGCCTTCTCACCACCTCATAACTGCCTCCATCTGGATGGTGACACTGGCCATGTCCCTGGCTTGTGGCCCCTGGCAGCTGTTTCTCTGTTTCCCCTGCTATCCTTGCTGCTTCTCCCCCTGCACCGGGAACACCTCCCTGTAGTGGTCTCAGTGCTGGGTGGCACTTCCCCCTTTTGATCTGCACTGTGGCAGAGGCTCCCCACACCTTCCCTGTTCCTGTGGGTTCCAGGTGCTCTGTCTCTCTCCTGCCCTGTCCTGCTCACAGTTTTTGTGTGTGTGTTTTTGTGTGCCAACATGTGGCTTCCCTGTAGCGTTCTTGCACCTCTCTCTTGTTCCTTTTTATTTTAGATCATTTCCGCTATTGTGCAACTTCCGTTAGCTCCCCTATTGCATATGGTGCATGTTGTTGAATATCGCACTGCACCATTTATGCATGGTTACTCCCCCTTCAGTTGTGCATGCATTCATTATCATTGTGCTCTTGCACATTGTGATTTGGGGGGCACATCTGCCTCTGCTGAATACAACAGAATGGTGTATTTTCGGACTTGCACTGGCGCATCCCTGTTGCACACGGCACAACTCTTTTGAATAGCAGGGCCTGAGTTTAATGCTCTCTGTTTCAGTGTTGTGCTTAATTGTGTGAAATTATACCAGTTACAAAGTGGTGATTAATACAATATAATATAATATAATATAATATAATATAATATAATATAATATAATATAATATAATATAATATAATAACATACTAACAAACTAAAATGCCAGAAGAACAGGCCTAATGGTCTTTCGTGTCTGATCGTTTGGTCTGCCCCCACTCTAGGAGCTGACCTTGCTGCCCCCTCTCCGTCTCTGGCTTCAGCCTTCCCAGTCCTGGATACTCTTGCTGGACTGGTTTTGCTTCCAGAACCCTTCCCCTGTACCTGTCCCACCCACTTTTGAACTCCTCCACTGTTTCTGCTTCCACCAGCCACCTAGGCAGTGCATTCCATTCCTCCACCACCCTCTAAGTGAAGTAGCACCTTCTCCTTTCTCCACTGAAGCTCCCCCTTCAGTTTCCACCCATGCACTCTAGGTGCCCCACCTCCTTTCTTCAGAGCACCTTGACTGCACCTCCCCTATTTACCCCCTTCATGTACCTGAAGACCTCTATCATGTCCCCCAGTCCCTTCTCTCTTCCCAATGTGTACATATTTAGCTCTTCGAGCCTCTCCCCATAGGTCCTGTCCCACAAGCCCCAAATCATTTTGGTTGCCCTCCTCTTGACCCTCTCCAAGAGTTCAGTGTCCCTCTTTAAATGTGGCCTCCAAAACTGCATGCAGTACTCAAGATTCAGCCTCACCAAGCAGTTATACAGTGGGATTATCACTTCCCTCCTTCTGGAGGTGAGCCCCCTAGTAATGCATCCAAGCATCATGTTGGCCTTTGCAGCTGCCCTCCTGCAACTCTCTGAGTTGTTCATCTTGACATCCACTACCACCACAGGTCACTCTCAGCCATCGAGATGTGTAGCATTCCACCCCCCAGGGTGTACACTTGGCCCGGGTTTCTGGCTCCCAGGTGCAGTACCTTGCATTTTCCTGCATTGAACCTCAGATTACACTTTCTAGATAACCTTTCCAGAACCTCCAGGTCCCCCTATAGGGCCACCTTCCCCTCCTCCTCCCCATCCACCACTGCCCCCGGTTTAGAGTCATCCACAAGAGACTCATCTAACTCCTGATACATTTCTTATGTCAGAGATGTAGGCGTTGAACAGGAGGGACCCAAGGACTGATCCCTGAGGGACTTCACTAATGAACCTCATTTGGGATGAGACTATCCCTCTGACCATGACCCTCTGAGTCTGGTTCATTAGACAATTTCCTATCCATCTGATCATCTGGTTCCCCACCCCCATTTCTCCCCGATTATTCAACAGGCCCTGTGAGTAACAGAGTCAAACGCCTTGCTGAAGTCAAGGAAGAGGATGTCCACTGGTCTTCCCAGGTCCAAGGCACTCATCACCCAGTCAAAGAACTCCACAAGGTTTGTCTGACATGATTTCCACAGGATGAATCCATGCTGTCTATTGTCCAGGTTCCCCAACTTTTACAGGTCCCCCCTAGTCTCTTCTTGACAATGCCCTCCATTACCTTGCCCACCACCAATGTCATGCTGATGGGCTTGTAGTTCCCTGCCACCTCCCTTGATCCCCGCTTGTGGATCGGCACTATATGCACCACCTTCCAATCCTGGGGCACCCCCACTGTCGTCAGAGAAATGCTGAAGAGCTCCATCAGGGGTTTTGCCAGGAATTCTGCCAGTTCCTTCAGCACTCTGGGATGTAATTTATCCTGCCCTGGTGCTTTCTCCATCTTATGGGACCCGAGAGCTTCTCTCACTCTCTCTGCCATGATTTCCACCTCTGCTACCTCTTCCTCCTGCTTTGCCTTCCCCACACCTGCGAATGATGCCCCACCCCAGAGCTATAATATAAAATAATATAGTATGCTATAACATAACTTAATATACTTCAACATAATATAATATAATGATTTGGTGTTATAATAGTATAACTATTAATTAACTATGTGTTAATTTATCTCTCTGACAGTGGGGTGCTAAACTATGTGTTAAAATATCTCTTTGATAGTGTAGTGCTGAACTATTTGTTAAATTCTGTCAAACATTTGTTAAATTGTAAGTCTTGCAGTGAGGGTCTAAACAGTTAGTTAAATACTCTCTATTATAGGGTTGTGCTTAACTGTGTGAAATTATCCCAGTTACTGAGTGGTGATTACTGTAATATAATTTAATTTAATATAATATGATATCATATGATATGAAATGAAATGATATGATATGATATACGATATGATATGAAATGATATGCTATGATATAATATAATGGTGAGGTGTTATAATAGTATAACTATTAAATTAATTAACTATGTGATAAATTATCTCTGTAAAAGTGTGGTGATTAATTGTGTTAGATTATCTCTCTTAGAGTGTTGTGCTAAACCATGTGAAATTATCCGAGTAAAAGTGTGGTGATTCATATAATATAATATAATATAATATAATATAATATAATATAATATAATATAATATAATATAATATATTATTATAACAGCACATCATTATATTATATTTTATTTAGTATAATGATGTGCTGTTATAATACTATAACTATTAAATTAGTTAACTATTTGTTAATTTATCTTTGCAGATGACACAAAGATCTGCAACAGAGTTGATGCACAAGGTGTGGTGGAAAGGATGAGAAGGGACTTGGCAAGGTTAGAGGAATGGTCAAATGTATGGCAGCTTAGATTCAATGCTAAGAAGTGCAATGTAATGCAGCTGGGAAACAAAAACCCAGGGGAAGAGTACACAATGGGGGGGGTGAGATACTAACAACAACAAAAATGGAAAGGGGCCTGGGGTTATCATATCAGATGACCTAAAGGTGGGCAAGCAATGTGAGAGGGCAGCAAGGAGGGTGGGGGATACTGGGATGCATAGGGAGAGGCATCACCAGTAGAAAACAAAAGTTATTATCCTCTGTACAGACAGCTGGTCAGACCCCATCTGGAGAACTGCGGCAGTTCTGAGACCCAATCTCGCAAAGACATAGACAGTTGAAGCTGTCCAGAAGGGGGAATCTAAATGGTGCAGGGTCTGCACCAGGAAGACATATGAAGAGAGACTAAAGGAGCCTAATATGTATAGCCTCGAGGAAAGGAGGGAGAGGGGACATGATAGAAGCTTCAAGCACCTCAAGGAATCAACAAAGTCCAAGAGGGTAGTATCTTCAAAAAAAAGAGGTGCAAGAAACAACGGGCACAATTTGAAGATAGAGGAGGGCAGCTCAGAGGTAATTTAAGGAAGTATTTTTTCACAGAGAGGGTTGTGGATGCATGGAATGGCCTTCCGGAGGTGTTGTGGAGGCAAAAACAGTGGTGGAATTCAAGCATGCATGGGACAGTCATAAGGCCATTCTAGGGGTGGGGTTAGGAAAAGTAGGCTGCTGGCTAACTAGGATCTGCAGCTTATCCAGTAGGTAGGAATGGGCAGACTGGGTGGGCCAAGTGGTCCTATCTGCCATCAAATTCTATGTTTCTATGTTTCTATCTATGTGAAAGTGTGCTAACAACTATGTAATAAAATATCCGGCAATAATTGCAAAGGAACTATGTGTTCGATTATCCGAGTAAAAAGAGTAGTGCTTAAATATGTTACATTATCATTGTGACATTGTGGTGCTAATTAATGGGTTAAATTTTCTCAAAAGTGAGATAAATTGTCTCATTTGCAGCGTAGCTCTAAACAGTAAGATAAAAGTTGTATGTTACAGAGTCTTGCTTGCCTGTGAGAAATTTTCTCTGTTACAGTGTGGTGCTTAACATAATATAATATAATATAATATAATATAATATAATATAATATAATATAATATAATATAATATAATATAACATAACATAACATAACATAACATAACATAACATAACATAACATAATATAATATAATATAATATAATATAATATAATATAATATAATATAATATAATACAATACAGCACCCTGCACACCCTCCCAAGGACACACTCCAATCCAGCACTGGCCACAACAGTCAGCGCAGACACCCACAGTGATGCATGGAAGCATGCACCACACAGGATGCAACACAGTGCATGGACAAACACCCACCCATACCTAAGGGCACACCAACACAGGGCACAGTAGCGGGCAACTAAAGCCCCCAGCGGTGGCCATGGAAACTTGCACATGAAGCACTCTCCATGGCATAGGGGTGCTAGTCACCCTGCGCAGGCACTGTGGAGCTGTACGCCACCAGCATTTTCCCAGAGCACAAGTGACAGACAGTGGTGCACATCCCCTGCAACACACACAAGTGACAGCATGGAGGTGGGACAGCAGCTGCGGAGGCCACAGTGTCATCCAAGGCAGACATGCACCACACCAGTGACAGGAGGCAACCTGGCATTGTGCACACAGTCATCCAGTGCACAGGGAACAACACACACACCACAGACAGTGACTGATAGCTACTCCCTCACCATAGTCACTTCCCCACGGACACACACACACACATATTACTGCACCACCCCTGACACCATGCACACCACTGCAGCTGAGCACCAATAGCCCACTGCAAAACAGAAACCACCACATTATGTATATCAAACAAATGTATTGTAAAACATCACACAAAACTATATACATATATTTACAAAAGGTTGGGGGGAGGGCCACAAACAAGGTGGGGGTGGTAAAAGAGCAGGTGAACAAATGGTAGAGGGAAGGAGGGGTGTGAGGGTGGGTCCAGGGGGTAGGGAAGATCAGGGGCATTAGTATGCTCAGCAGTAGTCCCACTCCCCGCTCTGGCTGCTCCTCCCGCCATGCCGCCATCATGCTCCCAGCCGGTCTATCCTTTCAAGGATCTACAGGGAGGCCATGGCAACATGTAGGATCTCCAGCAGTGTCACTCTGATTTCTTGCACTGCCGTCCACCTAGGACAAGGGGGAAGAGTCAATAGGTGTGAATGCACAGCCCCATGCAGCCCACCCACTGTGCATGGCATACGGCCATGGGACATGCCTCTGGGATGGTGTGTTACCACTCACAGTGATCGCATCCACAAGACCTGCCCACCCAGGCACACACAGCAATGTGGACCACTGCACATACCCACCAGTCAAGTCCTGCACAGCACCACTGTGGCTGTTCACTGACATGGCTATGTGGTGCAAAGGCAGTGGCACAGCCATGTACCCGGTGCATGCATGGACCACCATTGATGCACTCCCAGACATGCGGTGTCACTGGACAGTGCTGACTGTAACTAGTTGCATGAATGGCAGTGGTGTCAATGAATGGTGGCCATGTCCCGCTGCCCACCCTGTTACACAGCATGCAATAGTAATCATGGATGTAAGGCACTCACCATCATCAGGCTGGTCCCTGCACCTCTGTGGACTTTGGCCCCTCCCAGACTGATGGTCCTCCTGCTGGTGCCTCCTTTTCCTCACCAGCCATCGCTCGTCTGGGCCTAAGGTGCAAACATGGAGAGAGGAACATCATTGCAATCCAGTAGCAAAGTCCCCCCACCCAATGTGTGTGCAATCTCACCCAGCCAGACCCACGCACCCCACACCCTGAAAACACCACCACGGCCAACACCAGATGGCCCCCCCATGTGCTGGACACATTCAACTGTGATACCTGTACGGAAGATAAAAGTGTATGGATGTTGCACCTACCTGTTAGTGGCACTGTGCCCCTCCTTGCATGTGCCTGCAGGTGGGCAAGCAGGTCTGGGTCCCTCCACCTCAGGTCCCCATATCTGTGGTGGCACTGTTCTGCCATCCACCCCACACCGGTGGCCTCCTCCAGGGCATCGGCCACCTCCTGCCACACCTGACTCCTGGTGCTGTCCAGTGGTATCTCACCAAGTAGTGGGCCAATATGTGGCTCCACAATGGCAACCAAGTTTGCCATCTCCACCTGGCTCCAGTGTAGTGCTCTCCTCTGCGCCATCTCTACTGCTCGGTTAAGTCAAAATGGTGCTCTGCAGTGTGATTCCGCCATGTGCAGATGCTGCGTGGTAAAGCACTGCCATTCCCTATCATGCTGTCACCAAACAGTGCGATAGTGGTGCACCCATGCCTGATGCATGGCTCCTAGGGGCCAAAGGTTGGGCACAGGGTCAAGGGTCTCTGGTGCACGGAGAGACAAAGTGTGAATGGAACCCAATGCATCTAGTGCAATTGGGTGCCTGTGTGCCACCTCCTGTAGTGGCCTACCGTGCTGTTGTCCCAGTGCACCTACGACGCCCCAGTGCCACAATGCCATATAGGTGAACAGCGCCGTAGCACCACTGACACAATGGTGGCCATGCCCTGCATTGCCACCCATGCACAGCACATCAGCAGTGTGGCAGGCACCTGTGTCATCAACCCGGGCATGCGCAGTTGGGTGTGTACTGAGCATGTCACAGTACTGTGCCCTTGTCTCAGCATGTTCAACAGAATTGCGCAAAGCGCGAAAGCGCAATATTCGGCCATCATTTGCAAATCAGCTAATCAGCCATGCAATGGCACAGTCACTGCATTTGCATTCACTTAAAGATGTGCCTCACCTCATTTACATGGGTTGCGCTATAAAAGTGCGACATTGGGCTGCACTGGCCATAGTTGGTTACTGCAGTCTATTGGTGAGTTGCATGCTGTTTGGGAGTGTAGACTGTGGATTTTGGGACATGCATGGGACTGCACAGTCACAGGTAACAGCTGTCATTCTCACAGGCTGAATCATGACCGAGCGAGTTGTGGAGGAAGAGGAACAGAGTTGTGGGAGGAGGAGGAGGCCAAATTACATGAAGGCCAAGATGGATGCCCTGTTCGAGGCCTATCTAGATCAGGAGCCACTTCTCAGCAGATGCCAGGGAACACCACAGACCTGTGCTGCTGCATGGGAGAAGGTGGCACGTGCTGTAAACCTGCATGGTAGCCACCAGTGCTCCATGCAGGAGTGCATGAAGAAGTTGGGCACAGACAGGAGGAGGATTAAGGAGAAGGTGGCTGCCATCAGGGCAGCACGGTCTGCGAGAAGTGGGGGACAGCTGGAGGAGCTACGCCTGACCCCACAGGAGGAGAGGGTTGCTGGCAGCATGCAGTGTTGTGCCATTGAGGGTGTTCTGGGTGGTGGATTCCAGACAGGTGGTAGCCGGTCATTGCATGGTAGGTCATGATCTGTCTATTGGGGGGACAGGATAGGTCACATGCAGTAATGTGACTTTGTTTTCCCTTATAGCTCCTGAGCATCTGCATGGGTCAGTGGTCGTGGGCTTCTCCACTGAGGCCGGTCAGATGGAGATTGAGGAGGGCCCATCCACCTCCACAGGAATACGTGGCTCAGTGTGACAGTGTGCCCACCTGGATGACCAGACTGATGTTGTTGAAGCAGGTGCAGAGGAGGCCCTGCCCATGTCCCAGCATGCCGGCATCCACAGATGCCAGCATGCTGGGACTCGGGATGGTGCCGTGTCTGTCACCAATGATGATGTCACTAACATCATGGGCAGTGACACGTGTGTGCCACAGGATGGCCACAGAGCAGGTAACATCATGGACATGGCTGTGGGTGGTGCTGCCATGGAGGCTTGCGTGTCATCACAGTCCCAGCCTGTGCCTGTCAGCACCAGTGGAGCAGCACTGGTGTGTGTACAGGACAGTGGAACTGTTGCAGCCACTGTGGTGGCAACATTGAGCCCTGGGGAGTGGCAGCTGGAGGGGCAGCATCAGCAGTCGGCCAATGGGCTTGGGGGTTCAGTGTCAGGGGGCGGCGTCAGTGCACCACCTGTGGACATGCCCAGGCCTGGCCCTGGTGTGCAGTGCCCACCCTCTAGGGGTAATGTGCATCTGGGCCATGCACACCCTGAGGGACAGCATGCCAATCAGGCAGATGACCTCTTGGATGAGCACACCCGCATACTGCTAGCATCAGTCAATCAGTAGATGCAGCTTGTGATGGCAGTGGATGCACTCAGTGTGGCTCTGCAGGGGGCAGAGGAGCATTGCAGCAGAGAAACTACTCTGCTCCTGTCAGGGATGGACTGGATGCGGGGAGGATGAGACCACTGCCATTGACAGGCTGACACATACAATAACTGCTGCCATGGCCACAGGGGGCACACAGTTATTTGCCCATGCATCACAGACACTGCACAGTGCAATGTCCACCCTCCATTCCTGGTGTCGTGCGTCACCATCTTTGTCGACACTGGGTTCAGCTGTGGGCATCCCGAGCACGCCTGGCGCAGGCATGTTCGGTGTGCTGCAGACCCCTGCATGAGCATGGTTGCGTTCACACAGTGAAACCCCTGGGGGACCATTGGTGCCACCACATGAGGCCAGTGGTCAGCCTGTCACTGCTGGCGGGTCTCGGCGGGGCCACCCACGCATCTGTGGCACCCCGGGGCACTGTGGCACATAACTAACCTGTCTCCCAGAGTGACTAGTGTCTGATGCTGCCCTGTAAGCATTGTGTCATTCGGTTGGGTTGCCGGCCCTGCATGCACTCACACAGTCCATCTGCACACACTCCCGGCTGCTGTCCACAGTTGCGTGTGGATGATGATGCCTACATTGCACTGTACACCAGTGTGCAATGGTGCCCAGCGTCTGACACATGCACAATGACAGGCAGTGGGCGTGGTGGTCTGTGGACATGTGTGTGGCTAGGGTTGGCATTCTGGGTCGGTGTGCCTCCTACCCTTTGTGCATGTCTGGTGAGTTGTGTGTGTGTCTGTCCATGTGCCATGTTAGACCTCACCCATCCCTGGTGGTGTGTGTGGTTCCATGCCGGGCCACTTCCCTTGATGGAATGCACCCCGGTGTGTGTCCATGCATGTTTGTGGGTTGTGCCTTTGCCACTGGTCCCATGACTTACCTGGGTTGGCTGAAGTGCTCCTCCATGATGGTGTCCCGGTGCAGCGGTGCCAGCCAGAGCAGTCGGGGGTCCCGTCACCCAAGGGGGGGCTGCCCATAACCATTGTCACCAGCGTCTTCATCATCCCCATTGGCTATGTTGTGCAACAGGCCAGGAATAGCCTGCAGGCCTTTGAGAGGCTGTACTGTAGGGCACCACCAGAGGTGTCCAGGCAATGGAAATGTGCCTTCAGCATCCCGAACACCCGCTCGATGACATTATGTGTGGTGGCATGTGCCTCATTGTAGCGTTGCTGTGATGGGGTCGTGGGCTGCCGGTATGGTGTGAGCAGCCAGGGACAGAGTGGGTATCCACTGTCACCTGTGTGTAGAGGGTGGAGGTTAGTTTGGTGATCAGCATCGCCCTGCCCCGGGCCATGTAGGCCACTACCCATGTCACCTCTGACCATGCCCCTCCCAAGCCCAATGTTTGTCCATGTGGTTTGCATACTCACCCGCTAAGTGATCAGTGGGGATGTCCCTACTCTCAAATCTGTGGCACAGTGCTGACTGGTGCCAGATGAAGGCATCGTGTGCTACCCCATGTGCCATCACAGACATTGATTATGCGCCCCCTGGCATTGCACACCATGTGGCAGTTGATGCTAGCATAGCCCTTGCGATTAATGTATGCGGCCCCCTCAGGGCCAGGTGGTGTTCTGATGGCCACATGTGTGCAGTCTATTGCCCCTAGCACACCAGGCATACATGCTGCCCTGTGGAACTCCTGTATGTTTGCTGTGCACTCCGCTGGTGTGCTGGAGAAATGGATGTACTCCGCAGCATGTGGCAGCAGTGCGCTGAGGAATTGGGTGAGGTTGCATGACGCAGCTGACTGCTTTATTACTGGGGTGTCCCTGTTGGTCTCTGGAAGGTACCCGTGGTGAGCAAGCACATGCCAGCTGTCACTTTAGTCTCCACTGACAGAGCATTGCTCCGTCATGTGGGTGCCTGCATCACATCACTGCACAGCTCACAGAGCCACCTCAGAATTGCCCAATTCAGGTGGTACCAGTCCACAATCTCAGTATCACCATACAGCTCGAAGCTGGTGTGGGCTCGGTACTGCCTTTTGGGGCATACAACGAAAGGGCCCTTCCATGATATAATGTGAAATAGTATGCAATGATTAATGTGATATGATAAGTGATGAGATTTGATGTAATATGATATGATATGATATAATGCAATATAGTATAATATAATATAATATAATATAATATAATATAATATAATATAATATAATATAATATAATATAATATAATATAATATAATATAATATAATATAATATAATATAATATAATATTACAATGTAATATAAAGTATTATAACATATAACTTAACATAATATAATATATAATACATAATAAATTAGTGGTGTGGTGGTATAATATTATAACTATTAATTGAATAAACTATGTGCTAATTTTTCTCTGTGACAGTGTCGTGTTAATATCTTTTCATACTATATCATATCATTCCATATCATATCATATCATATCATATTATATTATACTATACTATATCTTATTATTTTATATATGATATGATAACATAATATAATATAATTTATTATGATATAAAATGATATGATATGGTATATGACATGATACAATATAATCTTGTGCTATTATAATATAACTGCATTAATTTATCTCTTTGCCAGAGTGGTGTTAAACTCTTAAAATATCTCTGCTATAGCGTGGTGCTGAACTATGTGTTAAAATATCTTTGTAACAATGTTCTGATTAAATGTGTTTCATTATCTCTGTTACAGTGTGGTGTTAATCTGTTGGTGAAATTATCTTTCAAACAAGTGTATAATTGTTTCTAGAGAAGTGTGGCTCTAAACAATGTGTAAAATGCTCTATGTTACAATGTGGTGCTTAATTGCATGAAATTATCAGTTATGAAGTGGTGAGTAACATAATATTATAGACTATATTATAATCTAATCCAATATAATATAGTATAATATATTATAATAATATATAATATAATACAATATAATATTATGTAATGTGATATGATATGATATGATATGATATGATATGATATGATATGATATGATATGATATGATATGATACATATGCTACAATATATGATATAATATATTATGATATGATAAGAAATTATGTAATATAATATAATGTAATGTATTGTAATGTAATATAACATATAAAATAAAATAATATAATATGATATATTATAATATAATATAACAAATACAAAATAATATAGTGGTGTGGTGTTATAATAGTATAACTATTAAAGTAATTATTTGTTAATTTATCCTTGTGTCAGAGTGATGCTAAACTATGTGTAAAATCATCTAAAACATGAGTTAAATTGTTCTATTGTTGTGTAGTTTTAAACTATGAAATAAATGCTCTCTTTTACAGTGTTGTGCTTAACTGTGAGATATCATGCCTGGTGGTGATTAATATAAATAAAATAACTTAATATAATATAATATAATAATGTGATATAAAATAAATGATATAATAGCATTGTTTTATAATGTTATAAATATTAAATTAATTAACTATGTGTTAATTTATCTGACAGTGTGATGTAAACTGTGTGTTAAATTAACTCTGAGTGTGTTGTGCTAAACTATGTGTTTATCTCTGTGACAATGCAGCACTAAAACTTTGTGTTAAAGCATAACTGTGAGAGTGCGATGATAAACTATCTTAAATTGTCTCTTTTACAGTGTGGTGCAAAACTATGTGTTAAATTAACTTTGAGAGTTTGGTGCTCCACTATGTGTTTAATTATCTCTGTGACATCGCAGCACTAAAACTATGTGATAAATTATATCTGTGACAGTGTAGTGCTAAACATTGTTACTTTATCTCTACCACAATGCAGTGCCAAACTTTGTGTTAAATTATCACTGTGAGAGTGCAATGCTAAACTCTTTTAAAATGGTTCTTTCACAGGGTGGTGCTAAACTATATGTTAAATGAACTCTGAGAGTGTGGTATTAAACAATGTTTTTAATTATCTCTGTGACAGTGCAGTACTAAAACTGTGTAAATTTATTTCTTGGACAGTGTAAAGCTGAAATATGGTTTAACTTATCTCTATCACAGTGTGGTTCTAAAGTATGTGTATTATCCATGTGACAGTGTGTTGCTAATTTATGTGTTAAATTATCTCAAACATGGGTTAGATAGTTAAATAATCTCTGTTGCAGTGTGGTTCTCAGTTATATGCTCTCTGTTTCTGTCTTTTACTTATCTGTGCGAAATTATCTTTGTGACATTATGGTGATAAATGTAATGTAACAGAGCATAACATATCATAACATAACATAACATAACATAACATAACATAACATAACATAACATAACATAACATTGCAGTGCTAAACAATGTGATGCTTCACTGTGAGAGAGCACTGCTAAACTGTTTTAAATTGTTTCTTTTACTGTGTGGTGCTAAACTGTATGTTAAAATACCTCTGTGACAGTGTGGTGCTAATTTTTGTGTTAAATTATCTCACACAAGGGTTAAATTGTTTCTGTTGCAGTGTAGTTCTAAACAATGAGTTAAATGCTCTCTCTTTCAGTGTTCTGCTTAACTGTGTGGTGATTAATATATTATAAAGTAATATATCATATCAGAACATAACATAACATCATACAACTAACAAATTAATATAATGGTGTGGTGTTATAACTATTAAATTACTTAACTATGTGTTAATATATCTCAGTCAAACTATGGTGCTAAACTATATGTTACAATATAATTTTTAGAGTGTGTTGATAAGCTATCCAAATTGTCTCTTTTACAGTGTGGTCCTTAACTAAGTGTGAAATTATCTCTATCACACTGCAGTGCTAAACTGTGTGTTAAATTACCACTGCGAGAGTGCAATGATCAACTGTCTTAAATTGTCTCTTCTACAGTGTGGTGCTAAACTTTGTGTAGAAATATACCTGTAATATGGAGTTGCTAAACTGTGTGTTAAATTATTTCTCTGACATCTATGGGTTACTTTATCTCGCAAGACAGTGTGCTGATAAACTATTCAATTTTCTCTGTGACAGGATGATGCTGAACGTTGTGTTAAAAAACCTCTTTGATAGTGTGGTGCTGAGCTATCGTTTAAAGTCTATCACAGTGTGACTCAAAATGATGTGGAAAATTATCTCTTTAACAGTGTGGTGCTAATTTATGTGTAACATTAGCTCTCTGACATCTGTGGGTAACTTTATCTCACAAGACAGTGTGGTGATGATAAACTATTTTGAGAGATATCTCTGTGATAATGTAGTGCTGAACTTTGGTTTCAATTATCGCTACAACAGTGTGGTTCTAAAGTATATGTTACACTCTGTGACAGTTTGGTGCTAATTTACATGTTAAATTATCTCGGACATGGGTTAAATAGTTTCTGCTGCAGTGTAGTTCTAAACAAAGAGTTAATAGGTCTCTGTTTCAGTGTTGTACTTAACTCTGTGAAATATATTATGTTAAAGTGTGGTGATTAGTATAATATAACATACTATATCATAACCTAACCTAACATAACCTAACATAACATAACATAATGCTGTGGTGTTATAACTATTTAATTACTTAACTATGTTAATTTCTCTCAAAGTGTGATGCTAAACTATGTGTTAAAATATTATTGTTAGCATGTGATGATAAAAGTATGTGCTAAATTACCTCGGTAACAGTGTGGTGCTTAAAACTGATACATAATCTCTGTGAGCATGTGGTCCAAATTTATGTGCTGCATTATCTCAAACATGGGATAAATTGTCTCTGTTGCAGTGTTGTGGATAACTGTGTGAAATTTTGTCTGTTATAGTGCAGTGATTAACATCACATCACATAAAATAGCATAACATAACACCATAAAATAATATAATGGTGTGGTGTTATAACTATTAAATTATTTAACTAAGTGATAATTTATGTCAAAGTGTGGTGCTAAACAATGTGTGAAATTCACTCTGACAGTGTGGTTCTAAACTAGATGTATATTATCTCTGTGACAGTGTGCTAAAGGATGTGTTAAATTATCACTGTGACAGTGCGATGCTAAACTGTCTTAATTGTTTCTTTTAATGTGGTGCTAAACTGTGGTTCTAAACAATGCAGTGTGCATCTTTTGCAGTGTGGTGCTAAACTGTGTGTTAAATTAACACATAGTTTAGCACCACTGTTTGACTGAGATATACTAACACATAGTTAAGTAATTTAATAGTTGTAACACCACACCATTATATTATTTTATGTTAGATATGTGATTTCATGTTATGTTATGTTCTGATATGATATATTACTTTATAATATATTAATCACCACACAGTTAAGCACAGCACTGAAAGAGAGAACAGTTAACTCATTGTTTAGAACCACACTGCAACAGAAACAATTTAACCCATGTGTGAGATAATTTAACACAAAAATTAGCACCACATGTCAAAGATCTAATTTATTGCTTGGTTTATCACCATACTGTCTTGAATGTTAAAAAAACCCCATAGACATCAGGGACACATAAATTATTACTCTGTTACAGAGATAATTTTCCACTTAATTTAGAGCCACACTGTGATATATAGATAGTTTAAACCATAGTTCAGCACCACACTGTTACAGAGGTATTTTAACATACTGTTTAGAACCACACTGTAAAAGAAACAATTTAAAACAGTTTAGCAGCACACTCTCACAGTGATAACATCACATAGTTTAGCACTGTAATGTTATGTTATGTTATGCTCTGTTACATTACATTTATCACCATAATGTAACAAAGATAATTTCACACAGATAAGTAAAAGACTGAAACAGACAGCATATTGATGAGAACCACACTGCAACAGAGAGTATTTAACTATTTAACCCATGTTTGAGATAATTTAACACATAAATTGGCTACACACTGTCACAGGGATAATTTAACACATACTTTAGAACCACACTGTGATAGAGATAAGTTAAACCATAATTCAGCTTTAAACTGTCAAATAAATAAATTTACACAGTTTTAGTACTGCACTGTCACAGAGATAATTAAAAACATTGTTTAATACCACACTCTCAGAGTTAATTTAACACACAGTTTAGCACCACCCTGTGAAATAAACTTTTAAAAGAGTTTAGCATTGCACTCTCACAGTGATAGTTTAGCACAAAGTTTGGCACTGCATTGTGGTACAGATAAAGTAACAATGTTTAGCACTACACTGTCACAGACATAATTTATCATACAGTTTTAGTGCTGTGATAGTTTACCATCACACTCTCACAGTTATACTTTAACACAAAGTTTAAGTGCTGCATTGTCACAGAGATAAACACATACTTTAGTACCACACACTCAGAGTTAATTTAACACACAGTTTATCATCACACTATCACACAGATAAATTAACACATAGTTAATTAATTTAATATTTATAACACAACGCTATTATATTATTTATTTTTATATTACATTATTATATTATATTATATTATATTATATTATATTATATTATATTATATTATATTATATTATATTATATTATATTATATTATATTATATTAATCACCACTACGCAACAGGCATGATATCACACAGTTAAGCACAACACTGCAAAAGAGAGCACTTATTTCATTATTTAAAACTACACAACAGAGCAATTTAAACCATGTTTTAGATGATTTTACACATAGTTTAGCATCACTCTGACACAAGGATAAATTAACAAATTAATTTAATAGTTATACTATTATAACACCAGTCCACTATATTATATTGCATTATAATATGTTATAATATATTATGATATATCATATTATATTATATTATTTTATATGTTATATTACAATATTTTACATTATATTATATTTCATTTCTTATCATATCGTAATATATCATATCATATCATCTCATATCATCTCATATCATCTCATATCATGTCATGTCATGTCATGTCATATTATATCATATTACATTACATAATATTATATTGTATTGTATTGTATTATATTATATTTTATTATGTTATATTATATTATATTATATTATATTATATTATATTATATTATATTATATTATATTATATTATATTATATTATATTATATTATATTATATTATATTATATTATATTATATTATATTATATTGTTACTCACTGCTCCATATCAGATAATTTCACACAGTTAAGCACAATATTGTAACAGAGAGCATTTCACATTGTTTAGAATCTCACTACTCAAGAGACAATTAAACTCTTGTTTGAGATAATTTCACCAACAGATTGGCACGACACTTTAACAGAGATAATGTAACACATTTAATCACTACACTGTTACAGAGATAATTTAACACATAGTTAAGCACCACACTATCACAGAGATATTTTTTATACAGTTTAACACCACTCTGCCAAAGAGATAAATTAATGCTGTGATGTCATAAGAGCACACCAGTATATTGTATCATATCATATTACATTGTAATAAATTATATTATATCATTTATCCAGGGATAATAATGCACAATTAAGCACAAGATTGTAGCAGGGAGAATTTAACTAACTGTTTAGCTTCTCACTATAAGAGATGCAATTTAACACATGTTTGAGATAATTTACACATAGTTCATCACCACACTATTGCAGAGATATTTTTAACAAAGAGATAAATTATCACAGAGTTAATTAATATAATAGATAAAGTATTATAACACCACATTATATTGTATTATATTACATTATATTATATCATATCATATTGAATTATCTTATATTATACTATATCATATCATAATATATTATATTCTATTAAATTAATCACCACTTTGTAACAGGGGTACTTTCATGCAATGAAGCACAACACTGTAACAGAGAGCATGTATCTCATTGTTTGAAAGCTCTTTACAATAGAGCAACAGTTCTCAAACTTTGTCATAGTGAGCCTCCCCTAAGCCATGGAAAAGATCTTGAGCCTCCCCGAAAATACTGAAATGTTTTTGGGCCTCCCCATGGCAAAACAGCCTACTTTTCACAGGCATGAGGAATAAATTGAAACCTCTTTGCATGGCTGGTTCTCATGTGATTAGGCTTATTGTAACCCCAACCCCCCCAAAACAGGACAACCTACTTACTCCAATATTTTGACTCTCGAACCATTGTTACCCCTTACTGCCATACCTTCATGGGTCAGACTGCTTTTTCTGTTTCCTCTCTATCTGGAATAACCTTCTTGCTGACCTCTGTCTCTCCTCTCACCTTGCTCTTAAGCAACTTCTCAGGATCATTTTCTCCCTCCTGCTCTTATTCCTAGTACCTGTATGGTTAACTCTTCTATTTGGACAGTTCTGCTGCCAGTCTAATTGATCAATTGTTCCTCGGATTGTTAGTTTATTGTTTTTAATTTGTTTGCATGTTTATTCATTTTGTATTGATTGAGTGTTTCGCAGTTACATTTTGAATTGTATTCTTTTACTACCCTTCCCTGGGTACACCTGAAATAAGCCATGGCTCAGTGTACAGTACCTTCCCTGGTCACAGACTTCTGAATAAATACATAATTCACCTACTAATATCCTCTTTCAGTTTGCCTTATCTCTTCACACAAAATCTATAAAGTTCTAAATTGAAATATAATACTTTTTCAAGACTTGCTTGAGCCTCCCCCTGGAATAGGTTGGGGCCTCCCCAGGGAGGCTGGCCTCACCATTTGAGAACCCCTGCAATAGAGACACCACACTTTCACAGAGAAAAATTAACACATAGTTAATTGCTTTAATATCTATAATATTATAACAGCACACCATCACATTATATTATATTATATGACATGATATAGTATATTATATTATTTTATTTTATTTTACTATGTGTAACATTATCTCAACAACGGGTTAAATTGTATCTCTTGTGCTGAGAGTCTAAACAATGAGTTAATTACGCTCTCTTTCTGTGTTCTGCTTAACTGCATGAAATTATCAGTGTGACAGAGTGGTGATTAATATAAGATAATATAATACAATATAATATGATATATTATGTGATATGATACAATATGATGCTGTGGTATTATAACTGCATTAAATTATCGATGTGACATAGTGGTGTTAAACTATGTGTTAAAATATTTCTGTGATAGTGTGGAGTTGAATTATGTGTTAAATTATCTCTGTATCTGTAACTGTTTAATGATTAAATGTGCTAAATTATCTTTATGACAGTGTGCAGCTAATCTGTGTTTTAATTTATCTCAAACAAGAGTTATAGTGCCTCTCTTGTATTGAGTTTCTAAACAATGAGTTACGTGCTCTGATACAGTGTTGTACTTAACTGTGTAAAATTATCCCTTTTACAGAATGGTGATTAATATAATATAATATGATATGATATGATATGATATGATATGATATGATATGATATGATATAATATAATATAATATAATATAATATAATATAATATAATATAATATAATATAATATAATATAATATAATATAATATAATATCATGTTGTACAATATAATATAATAACTTTCAAAAATGCCAGAACAATAAGCTTAACGGTCTTTTATGTCTGCTCATTTGGTAAGCCCCCACTCCGTTAACTTGACCTTGCTGCCCACCTCTCCCTCTCTGGCTTCTGCCTTCCCAGCCCTGGATTTTCACACTGCACTGGTTTTTGCTTCCAGAACCCCACCCCTTCTGGACGCCCTCCACTGTTTCTGCTTCCACCAGCCACTCTGGTGCATTCCATGACTCCACCACCCTCTCAGTGAAGTAGCACCTCCTCCTTTCTCCACTGTCTCTCCCCCCTCCAGCTTCCACCCATGCCTTCTAAGTTCCCCACCTCATTTCTTCGGAGTACCTTGACTGCTCTTCCCCTTTTTACCCCTTCATGCGCGTGAAAAAGTCTATTATTTCTCCCCAGACCCTTCTCTCTTCCAATGTGTACATATTTACCTCTTTGATCCTCTCCCCTTAGGTCCTTTCCCACAAGCCCAAAATCATTCTGGTTTCCCTTCTCTTGACCCTCTCTCCAAGAATTCAATGCCACTGCTCTCCTTCAACTCTCTGAGTTGTTCATCTCTATTACCACCCCAGGTCCCTCTCAACCATCAATACTTGTAGCATTCCCACCCCCCGGGTGTCGACTTGGCCTGTGTTTCTGGCTCCCAGGTGCACTACCCTGCATATTCCTGCTTTGAACCTCAGCTTCCACTTTCTAGACAACTTTTCCAGAGCCTCCAGGTCCCCCTGTAGGACCACCCTCCCTCCTCCCCATCCACCACTCCTAGTTTTGAGTCTTCCACAAAGAGACTCAGCTCACTCCTGCTGCATTTCCTAATGTCAGATACATAGGCATTGAACAGGAGAGGCCCAAGGACTGATCTCTGAGGGACTCCAGTAATGACCCTCCTTGGGATGTGACTATCCCTCCAACCACGACCCTCTGGGTCCAGTTCTGGAGACAATATTCTATCCATCTGATCATCTGGTTCCCCACCCCCATTTCTCCTACATTATTCAAAGGCCCATGTGAGGAACAGAGTCAAATGCCTTGCTGAAGTCAAGAAAGAGGATGTCCACTGATCTTCCCAGGTCCATGGCACTCATCAGCAAGTCATAGAACTCCATAAGGTTTGTCTGACATGATTTCCCCAGGATGAATCCACGCTGTCTATCGTCCAGGCTCCCCAATTTTTCCAGGTACCCACAAGTCTCTCCTTGAAAATATCCTCCATTACCTTGCCCATTATCAATGTCAGACTGATGGGTCTATAGTTCCCTGCCACCTCCACTGATCTCCACTTGTGGCTAGGCACATACGCCACCATGGGGCACCCATCCTGTCCTCAGAGAGATGCTGAAGAGCTCCATCAGGGGTTTTGCCTGGACATCCGCCAGTCCTTCAGCACTCTGGGATGTAATTTATCTGACCCTGGTGCTTTCTCCATCTTATGTGACCCAAGGGCTTCCCTCACTCTCTCTGCCATGATTTCCACCTCTGCTACCTCATCTTCCTACTTTGCCTTCCCCATACCTGCCAGTGATGCACCCCTCCCCAGAGGTATAATATAATATAATATAATATAATATAATATAATATAATATAATATAATATAATATAATATAATATAATAAAATATAATATCATACACGACAAGGCAACACAATACAATACAATATAGTATAATATAAAATAGTGGTGTGGTGTTATAATAGTGTAACTATTAAATTAATTTAGAATGTGTTAATTTATCTCTCTCACAGTGAGATACTAAACTATCTGTTATATCATCTCAATCATTGGTTAATTTGTCTCTGTTGTAGTGTGGTACTAAACACTGAGGCCCGGATATTCAAACTGCGCCCAAAAAGTGCTAAACAGCATGAGCAAGTGCAATTCCACCGTGCCCATGTGCAAGAAGTGCGATATTCAAAAACTGCACAGGTCAAGATGCACCTGTGGCACACGACTGAATATCACATCACCTGCACCATAGCGCAACCAGGGATGTGCAGTTCCACATTTCGGTTGAGCCATGGTGCAACCAGGGATGCTCAGTGGAGCATTCCAGATGTGCCATAGCGCAACCAGGGATGCCCCGTGGAGCAGGGCAGCAGTGCAACAGCACAACCAGGGATGCACAGGGACAGGATGCAGGGGCCCACCACCCATGTCACAAATGGGCAGAGGAACACACAGCAGAACAGACATCGCCCAACACACCCCATGCACTGCACAACCGGTGGAGAGCTGGGATAACCACCGACCCATGGATACCTGCAACCAACCCACAGCTGAGGCATGATGCCCCAGCACACCCCCTGGCAAGCTGTTACTGGTACACAAAGAGTGCCAACCACCCTGTGCCTCAGTATCCCACCAATGCAGAGCACACCCTGCACTATGATCCCCATACACCCTGCCCAGGAGTAGCGCCCAACAGTGCAGGACACCCCAAGCAAGCCACCACCCTCACTGTGGCAATGCAACCCTTTGCACCAAGGAGTCATGCAAGGGAGCCCCACCATGTGCCCCCTGCAGCGGGTGGCAGCAGACAGCGATGCAACCACTGCATCAACAGTGCCACCCATCCCGTCCCCCCGAGGTACAGCTGAGAAACTGACCATGCGTCGGCACATGAGGTAACCCACATGCAACAGGACATGCCCCGGACCCCACCACCAGTGGTACAGCACCCTGCACACCCTCCCAAGGACACATCTGAAGCCAGCACTGGCCACAACAGCAAGCACAGACACACACAGTGTTGGATGGAAGCATGTGCCACACAGGATGCAACACAGTGCATGGACAAACAGCCACCCTTACCCCAGGGCACACCAACACAGGGACACAGTATCAGGTCAACCAAGCCACTGGCATGTGGCCACGGCAGCTGTGTACACACGGCCAGCACCCCTACATGGCACAGCTGTGCCAGCTACCCTGTGCAGGCACCATGAAGCTGTATGCCACCAGCATGCGGCCGGAGCACAAGTGACAGACAGTAGAGCACATTCCCTGCAACAGACCCAAGCGACAGCATGGAAGGTGGACAACAACAGTGTAGGCCACAGTGCCACCGGAGGCAGACGTGCACTATATTGGTGATGGGAGGCAACCTAGCATTGTACCAGGTACAGTGGTTGTCCAGCATGGACAGCCACCACTGACATGCCTGCAGACCATGCATTTCAGAGACATGCAAGGGTGTCAGCTGCACAGGCCATGGATAGTCTGACAGGGGTGCCATGCACACAGTGCATGCACCATGGACCACTGCACACAGGCATCCAGTGCACAGAGAACAACACACAAATGACAGACAGTGACTGATCCCCCCGGCCACACCATAGGCGGTTCCTTTTCGGACACACACATGCCCATGCTTGCACCACCCCTGATTGCATGCACACCACTGCAGCTGAGCACCTGTAGCCCACTGCAAATCAGAGACCACCACAGTTGTCATAACAAAATGTATGTATTAAAAAAGATAAACACTCACACATATGTACAAATATATACAAGGGTGGGGGAAGGGCCACAAACCCTGGGGGTGGGCATGGGGCAGAGGTGTACAAATGGGAGTGGGAAGAAGGGGTGTGAGGGTGGGTCCAGGGGGGTTAGGTGTGTCAGGGGGTCATGGAGGGCCTATTCTCTTCCCAACTCTCCACTCCTGTGGCACCTCTGGGTGCTTCTCCTCCAGATCCTGTGCCACTCCATCCACTCTAGCAGTGCCAGGGACACCTGCACCAGCTTCAGCAGTTCCTGTATGCCCTGTTCCAGGGCCATCCAGCATTGTCCACCTAGGACAAGGGAGCAGAGTCAGTACGTATGACTGCCCAGCCCCATGCAGCCCACCCATTGTGCATGTCATACAGTCATGTGCCACACCCCTGTGATGGTGTGTGACCACCCACAGTGATTGCATCCACAAGACCTGCCTACCCAAGCACCCACAGCCATGTGGACCGCTGCACACTCCCACCGCCCCTGTCCCGCTCAGCACCACCATGGCCGTACAGAGATAATTTTACCCAAACTTCAGCACCACACTATCACAGAGATATGTTAACACAAAGTTCAGCACCACACTGTCACAGAGATAATTTAACACATAGTTCAGCAAAACACTTTGATTGAGATAAGTTAACAGATAGTTAATTTAACAGATATAATATTATAACACCATGTTATATTATATTATATTATATTATATTATATTATATTATATTATATTATATTATATTATATTATATTATATTATATCATACTCATATCACATCACATCATATGATATCATATCTTATATCATATAATATCAAATCATATCACATCACATCATGTATCACATCATATGATATATTATGTTATGTTATAGTTACATTTTATTATATTATGCTATACTATATTATATTGGATTATATTTTGATATTTTATATTATATTATACTGCATTATATTATATTATATTATATTATATTTTATTATATTATATTATATTATATTATATTATATTATATTATATTATATTATATTATATTATACTATGTCATATTAATCACCACTCTGTAATAGGGTAATGTCTCAGAGTTTAGCACAACACTGTAACAGAGAGCATTTAACTCATTGTTTAGAACGACACTTCAACAGAGACAATTTAACCCATGGTTTCAATGATTTAACAAATAGTTTAGCACCACACTGTCACAGAGATAAATTTAAACATTGGCCCAGATATTCAAACTGCACCAAAAAAGTGCCCAAAAGCAGGAGCAAGCACAAGTCCATTGCGCCCATGTGCAAGAAGCACAATATTCAAAAACTGCGCAGTCCAAGATGCGCCAATGGCCGACGACTGAATATCACACCACCTGCGCCATAGCACAACTAGAGAGGTGAAGCTGAGCATATCTGATGCACCATAGCGCAACAAGGATGTTCAGCTGAGCAGTCCAGATGCAACATAACGCAACCAGGGATGCCCCCCAGCAGCAGGGCAGCAATGCAACAGCACAACCAGGGATGCAGGAGCCCACCATCCATGCCGCAGATGGGCAGAGGAACACACAGCAGAACAGACATCGTCCCCCCACACCCCATGCACTGCACAACTGGGGAAGGGCTGGAATAACCACTGGCCCATGGAGACCAGCAACCAACCCACAGCTGGGCCATGGTGCCCATCACACTCCCTGACAAGCTGTGACTGGCACACAAGGATGGCTGACCACCCCGTACCACATCATCCCACAAATGCAGAGCTCACCCTGCACCATGAACCCCATACACCCTGCCCAGGAGTAGCACCCAACAGTGCAGGACACCCCATGCATGTCACCACCCCAACTGTGACAATGCAACCCATGCAAGGCAGCCCCACCATGGACACCCTGCAGTGGGTGGCAGCAGACAGTGATGCAACAGATGCATACACAGTGCCACCCTGCACATCCCCCCGAGGTACAGCTGAGAGATAGACCATGTGTCAGCACATGATGTACCCCACATGCAACAGGGCATGCCCCTGACCCAACTTCCAGCGGTACAGCACTCTGCACATCCTCCCAAGGACACATCCCATCCCAGCACTGGCCACAGCAGCCATGACTGACACGCCAGCAGACCGTGCATATCACTGACATGCAAGGGTGTCAGCTGCACAGGCCATGGATGGTCTGATGGGCTGCCATGCACACAGTGCATGCCCCATGGACCACTGCACACAGGCATCCAGTGCACAGAGTACAACACACAAACCACAGACAGTGACTGATCCCCCTGCTCACACCATAGGGGGTTCACCTCTGCACACTCACACACATGCCCATGCGTGCACCACCCCTGATGCCATGCACACCACTGCAGCTGAGCACCTGTAGCCCACCACAAATCAGAGACCACCACAGTTGTTATAACAAAATGTATGTATTAAAATATAACAACTATGTAACATATTTACAAATATATACAAGGGGGTAAGGGCCACAAACCAGGTGGGGGTGGGCATGGGGTAGGGGTGTAGAAATCGAAGAGGTAAGAAAGGGTGTGAGGGTGGGTCCAGGGGGTATGGTTGTCAGGGGGTCATGGTGGGCCTATTCCTTACCATCCTCTGCACTCCTGTGGCACCTCCGGGTTCTCCACCTCCAGACTCCATGTCTCTCCAACCTCTCCAAGGCTGCCAGGGATGCCTGTGCCAGCTGCAGGATTTCTTGTATTGCCCACTCCAGAGCCATCCAGCATTGTCCACCTAGGACAAGGGAGCAGAGTCACTACGTGTGACTGTCCAGTCCCCTGCAGCAAACCCATTGTGCATGGCATACAGCCATGTGCCACACCCCTGTGACGGTGTGCAACCTCCCACAGTGACCGTGTCCACAAGACCTGCCTACCCAGGTAGCCACAGCCATGTGGACCACTGCACACACCCACCGCCCATGTCCTGCACAGCACCACCGTGGCTGTACAGTGACTTGGCTATGCGGTGTGAAGGCAGTGGCACAGCCATGTTCCCGGTGCACGCATGGACCACCATTGATGCACTCCCAGATATGCAGTGCCACTGGACAGTGCTGACTGTAACATGTTGCATGCATGGCAGTGGTGTCAATGGATGGTGGTCATGCCCTGCTGCCCGCCCTGTTACACAGCATGCAATAGTAATCATGGATGTAAGGCACTCACCACCATCATCAGGCTGGTCCCTGCACCACTGCGGATCTTCACCCCTCATGGCCTGATGGTTCTCCTGCTGGCGCCTCCTCTCCCTCGCCAGCCTGCGCTCATCTGGGCTTAAGGTACAAACATGGAGAGAGGAACATCAGTACAATCCAGTAGCAAAGTCCCCCCACCCCATGTGTGTGCAATCCCACACAGCCAGACCCACCCATCCCACACCCTGATAACACCACCACAGCCAACACCAGATGGTCCCCCCATGTTCCAGACACATGCTACCATGATACCCATATGGAAGATAAAAGTGTATGGATGTTGCACCTATCTGGCTTTGGCACCATGCCACTCCTAGCATGTGCCCACAGGCAGGCAAGCAGGTCCGGGTCCTTCCGCCTCAGTTCCCCATATCTGTGGCGGCACTGCTCTGCCATCTGCCCCATACCAGTAGCCTCCTCCAGGGCATCGGCCACCTCCTGCCACACCTGACTCCTGGCCCTGACCAGGGGTGCCTTACCAAATAGTGGGCCAACATGTGGCTAAACAATGGCAACCAGGTTTGCCAGCTCCACCTGGCTCCACTGTACAGCTCTCCTCCATGCCATCTCTATTGCTCGGTAGAGTCAAAATGGCACTCTGCAGTGTGGTTCTGCCACGTGCAGATGCTGCATGGTACAGCACTGCCATTCCCTATCGTGCTGTCACCGAACAGCGTGATACCAGTGCACCCATGCCTGACGCATGGTGCCTAGGGTGCAAAGGTCGGGCACAGGATCAAAGGTCTTTGGCACATGGACAGCCACAGCACAATTGGAACCCAATGCGTGTAGCATGATTGGGTGCCTGTGTGCCACCTACTGTAGCGGCCAACCGCACTATTGCCCCAGTGCACCTATGATGCCACAGTGCCACAGTGCCATATAGGTGAACAGCACTGTAGCACCACTGGTACAATGGTGGCCATGCCCTGCATTGCGTCCCGTGCACAGCACGTCAGCAGCGCAACAGGCACCTGCGTCATCAACCTGGGCATGTGTAGTTAGGTATGTACTGTGCATGTCACAGAACTGCGCATTTGGCTCAGCACGTTCAACACAATTACGCAAAGTGCAAAAGCACGATATTCAGCCATTATATGAAAATCAGCTAATCCGGCATTCAATGGCACAGTCACTGCATTTGCATCCACTTAAAGATGCACCTTGCCTCATTTGCATGGGTTATGCTATAACAGTGCGACATTGGGCTGCACTGGCCATAGTCGGTTACTGTAGTTTATTGGTGAGTTGCATGCTGTTTGGGAGTGTGGACTGTGGGTTTTGGGACATGCATGGGACTGCAGAGTAACAGGTAACACCTGTCATTCTCACAGGCTGAATCATGACCGAGCAAGTTGTGGAGGAAGAGGAACAGAGTTGTGGGAGGTGAAGATGGCCAAATTTCACAAAGGCCGAGATGGTTGCCCTGTTCAAGGCCTACCTAGACCAGGACCTGCTTCTCAGCGGATGCCATGGAACACCACAGGCCTGTGCTGCTGCATGGAAGGAGGTGGCACATGCTGTAAACCTGCATGGCAGCCACCAGCACTCCTTGCAGGAGTGCATGAAGAAGATGGGCACAGACGGGTGGAGGATTAAGGAGAAGGTGGCTGCCATCAGGGCAGCATGGTCTGTGACAGGTGGGGAACAGCTGGAGGTGCTACGCCTGACCCCACAGGAGGAGAGGGTGGCTGGCAGCATGCAGCACTGTGCCATTGAGGGTGTTCCAAGTGGTGTATTCCAGATGGGTGGTAGCCCGTCACTGCATGGTAGGTCATGGTCTGTCTATTGGGGGGGACAGAGTAGGTCACATGCAGTAACGCGACTTTGTTTTCCCTTACAGCCCCTGAGCATCTGCATGGGTCAGCGGTGGTGGGTTTCTCCACTGAGGCTGGTCAGATAGAGATGGAGGAGGGCCCATCCACCTCCACAGGAATACGCAGCTCAGGGCAACAGTAGGCCCACCTGGATGTCCAGACTGATGTTATTGAAGCAGCTGTGGAGGAGGCCCAGCCCATGTCCCAGCATGTCAGCATCCACGGATGTAAGCATGCTGTGACTCGGGCTGGGGCTGGGTCCGTCACCGATGATGATGTCACTAACGTCATGGGCAGTGACACATGTGTGCCACAGGATGGCCACACAGCAGGTAACATCACGGTTATGGCTGTGGGTGGTTCTGCCGTGGAGGCCTGCGTGTCATCACAGTCCCAGCCTGTGCCTGTCAGCACCCGGTGGGGCAGCACTGGTGTGTGTACAGGACAGTGGGACTGTTGCAGCCACTGCGGCGGCACCAGTAAGCCCTGGGGAGTGGCAGCCAGAGTGGCAGCATCAGCAGTCAGCCAATGGGCTTGGGGGTACAGTGTCAGTGGGCAGCCACAGTGCACCACCTGTGGACATGCCCAGGCCTGGTCCAGGTGTGCAGAGTCCACTCTCAAGGGGTGCTGAGCATCAGGACCATGCACACCCTGAGGGACAGAATGCTGATCAGGGCAGATGACCTCTTGAATGAGCACACCCACATGCTGCAAGCATCAGTCAATCAGCAGATGTGGCTTGTGACAGCAGTGGATGCACTGAGTGTGGCTCAGCAGTGGGAAGAGGAGCATCACAGCAGAGAAACCGCTCTGCTCCTGGCGGGGATGGACTGGATGCGGGAGGATGTGACTGCTGCCATTGACTGGCTGACACATACAATCACAGCTGCCATGGCCACAGGGGGCACAGTTATTTGCCCATGCATCACTGACACCGCGCAGTGCAATGTCCACCCCCCATTCCTGGTGTCATGTGACAACCTCCTTGTCAACACCGGGTTCAGCTGTGGGCATCCCGAGCATCCCTGGCACAGGCATGTTCGGTGTGCTGCAGACCCCTGCACGGTCGTGTTCATGCAGTGGAACCCCTGGGGGACCATTGGTGCCACCCCATGAGGACAGTGGTCAGCCTGTCACTGCTGGTGGGTCTCGTTGGGGCTGCCCATGTATCCATGGCAGCTGGGGCACTGTGGCACATGACTGACCTGTCTCCCAACTCAGCTACTCTCTGATGCTGCCCTGTGTGCATTGTTTCATTCAGTGGGCAATGCACGGGTGGGTACCTGGCCCTGCACACAGACACACAGTCCATCTGCACACCCTCCCGGCTGCTGTCCACAGTTGTGTGTGCATGATGATGCCTGCATTGTGCTGTATGCAAGTGTGCAATGGTGCCCAGTGTCTGACACAAGCACAATGACAGGCAGTGGGCGTGGTGGTCTGTGGACGTGTGTGTGGCTAGGGGTGGCATTCTGGGTCGGTATGCCTCCTACCCTTTGTGCATGTCTGGTGCATTGTGTGTGTGTGCATCTGTCTGTGTGCCATGTTAGACCTCACCCATCCCTGGTGGTGTGTGTGGTTCCATGCCCGGCCACTTCCCTTGATGGCATGCACCCCTGGTGTGTGTCCATGAGTGGACAGCGGGGGGAACACAGAAACAGCTGCCGGGGGGAACACAAGCCAGGGACATGGCCAGTGCCACCATCCAGATGGAGGCAGTTATGAGGGGGGGTGAGAAGGCAGGCAGCATCGGGGCATGGCCGTGGAAGGGCCCGTCAGTGGTATTCCCCCAACAGGCAGTATCAATCCCGCACCAGCTTCAAGCTGTACACTGATACTGAGATCGTGGGCTGGTACCGCTTGAACCAGGCAATTCTGAGGAGGCTCTGTGAGCTGTGCAGTGATGTGATGCAGGCACCCAGACTACGGCACCATGCTCTGTCAGTGGAGACCAAAGTGACAGCTTGCATGTGCCTGCTCACCACGAGTACCTTCCAGAGACCAACAGGGGACACCACAGGCATAACCCAGTCAGCCATGTCATGCCACCTCACCCAATTCCTCAGTGCACTGCTGCCACATGCTGCAGAGTACATCCATTTCCTCAGCACACTGGCGGAGCACACAGCAAACATACAGGAGTTCCACAGGGTAGCACATATGCCTAGCATACTCGGGGCAATAGACTTCACCCATGTGGCCATCCACACACCACCTGGCCCCAAAGGGGCCACATACATGAATCAGAAGGGGTGTGCAAGCATCAACTGCCAGGTGGTGTGCGATGCCAGGGGGCACATAATCAATGTCAGTGCCACGCACCCTGGGGGAGCACATGATGCCTTCATCTGACACCAGTCAGCACTGTGCCACAGGTTCAAGAGTGGGGACATCCCCACTGGCCTCTTAATGGGTGAGTATGCAAACCACACAGAAAGACATGGAGCTTGGGAGGGGCATAGTCAGAGGTGACATGGGTATTGGCCTAGATGGCCCAAGTCAGGGTGATGCTGATCACCAAACTAACTTCCACCCTCTACACACAGGTGACAGTGGTTACCCACTCCATCCCTGGCTGCTCACACCATATTAGTGGCCCGCGACCCCATAGCAGCAATGCAACAATGAGGCACATGCCACCACACACAATGTCATCGAGCGGGTGTTCAGGATGCTGAAGGCACGTTTCCATTGCCTGGACCACCCCTGATGCCATGCACACCCACTGCAGCTGAGCACTGCAAATCAGAGACCACTACAGTTGTCATAACAAAACAAATGTATTAAAAACAGGTAAGCAAAACAACTATTTACAATTATGTACAATGGGGGAAGGGCCACACACCAGGTGGGGGTTAAGGGGCAGGGGTGAACAGATAGGAGAGTGAAGAAGGGGTGTGAGGGTGGGTCCAGGGAGGAAGGTGTTTTCAGGGGCATGGATGGACTATCGTCTGCCCCACTTGTCCTACATGTGGCACCGGTGTGTCCTCTGACTCCTCACCCCATGTCTGTCCATCCTTTAGAGGAGCTCCAGGGTCACCCTTGCCACCTGTAACAGCTCCTGCAGTCCCCTCTCAATGGCCTGAAGTTGCCTCCACCTAGGATGAGGGAGCAGAGTCAATATGTGTGACTGTCCAGCCTCCTACAGCCCACCCACTGTGTATGGCATACAGCCATGTGCTGCACCCCTGTGATGGTGTGCAACCACCCACAGTGACCGTCTCCACAAGACCTGTCTACCCAGGCACCCAAAGCCATGCTGACTACAGCACACACCCACCGCCCATGTCCCGCACAGCACCACCGTGGCCGTACAGTGACTTGGCTATGCAGTGTGAAGGTAGTGGCACAGCCATGTACCTGCTGCACGCATAGACCACCATTGATGCACTCCCAGACATGCAGTGCCACTGGACAGTGCTGACTGTAACAAATTGCGTGCATGGCAGTGGTGTCAATGGATGGTGGCCATGCCCCACTGCCTGCCCTGTTACACAGCATGCAATAGTAATCATGGATGTAAGGCACTCACCATCATCAGGCTGGTCCCTGCACCTCTGCGGACCTTCACCCATCCTGGCCTGCTGGTCCTCCTGGTGGTGCCTCTTCTCCCTCACCAGCCTGAGCTCTTCTGGGCCTAAGGTGCAAATATGGAGAGAGGAACATCAGTACAATCTGATAGCAAAGTCCCCCAACCCCCATGTGTGTGCAATCCCACACGGCCATACCCATCCACCTCCCACCCTGATACCACCACCATGGCCAACACTGGACAGCCCCCCATGTGCCGGACACATGCAACCGTGATACCCATATGGACGATAACAGTGCATGGATGGGGCACCTACCTGGCTGTGGCACCGTGCCCCTCCTGGCACGTCCCTGCAGGTGGGCAAGCATTTCCGGGTCCCTGCGCCTAAGGTCCCCATACCTGTCGCGAAACTGCTCTGCCATGCGCCTGATTCCAGTAGCCTCCTCCAGTGCATCAGCCACCTCCTGCCAAACTGCACTTCTGGCCCTGTCCAGGGGTGCATCACCATATAGAGCATGGGGCTCTACAATGGCCACCATATTTGCCAATTCAATCTGGCTCCACATAGCAGCTCTTCTCCGTGCCATCTCAACAGATAGTTGGAGTCAAAATGGTGCTCAGCAGTGTGGTCTGCCACGTGCAGATGCTGTATGGTACAGCACTGCCATTCCCTATCGTGCTGTCACTGAACAGTATGATAGTGGTGTACCCATGCCGGACGCATGGCACCTAGGGACAAAGGTCTGACACAGGGTCAAGGGTGTCTCACACACGGACAGCCACAGCTCGATTGAAACCCAATGCTTGTAGTGCAATTGGGTACCTGTGCAACACCTCCTGTAGCGGCCTACAGTGCTGTGGCCCCAGTGCACCTACGGCACCCCAGTGCCACAGCGCCATATACGTGAACAGTGCAGTAGTTACACTGGCACAATGGTGGCCATGCCCTGCGTTGCCTCCCACACACAGCACATCAGCAGTGTGACAGGCACCTGCATCATCACCCTGGGCATGCGCAGTTTGGTGTGTACTGTGCATGTCACCGAACTGCGCCCTTGGCTGAGCATGTTCAACACAATTGCGCAAAGCGCAACAGAGCGATATTCAGCTGGCATATGCAAATCAGCTAATCAGCCATTCAATGGTGCAGACACTGCATTTGCATCCACTTAAAAATGCCCTGAGAGATGGTCTGCTTGAAAGAGCTTTGGTGGCCAGACATGCCACTTTTTATTTGGTAAAAACATATTAAGGCATTCATAGGTTATGCCACTTTTAAGTTCCCATTATAAGCCAAAGGGAAAATTTATATGCATGTTTTGCGAACAAAGAATGGGGTTCTGGCCAGCTCTTCTCACCTGGCGATCAAAGAATTTGCAGTTTCATGGTTCAAGAATCTTTGTCCCCGAGAATTTTAAAAATTCTTTGATTGTGAGGTCTGCCATCTTCTTTTAAATTATACGATTGGAAAAACACAAATATCTCGGCTCAGGGGTCACTTCTGAAGTTAACCTTGGATGGGTTTTACTCAGGGAACTCCAATCTACTGAGCCATGACTTTGGTTTGATCCAAATCGGTCTAAAAAAAGAGTTCTGAGCTTTTAAAATCTTAGTTTGTGGCTCCCTAGCGATGTTTGATCGCGAGCATGCAAATTTTTTGATCGCGAGACTCCTTCATCGCGATCATGCATCGCAAGTGAGCGGCAATATGGCCAGATTTAAAATTAGATTTTCTCAGCCCAGGAGTGCTGTAGAAAGTTAAATGAGGGTGTGCTTTGCTCAGGGGGCCTTCGTTCTGCCCCATCTGAATACAAAAAATAATATTTTCAATATGCCTTGTAGTCTAGCGGCAACCCCATCATGATTAAATAGTTAACTATCTCTAATTCCCTGGTTGTCTAGTGACCCGCCCAATGTCTATTTCATACATATTGTTTTTTTATATCCCTGCTAGTCTCAGGCCCACTCGATCTGTATTAAATTATTATAGTTCTTCATATCCCTGGTAGTCCAGCGGCCCCACCCATTAAGTGGGTTGCAGATGATTAATGAAGCTAGTGACACAAACCAAGTACAAAAGTGGTGGATCCCCAGGAGCATGTTTTTGGCAAAAACTAAAAATATCACCTCATGTGGCCTAAATGACATCCACTGATGTTTTACTCCAGGTTCGTATCACTTTGAACAAATTTTAGCAAAAACAAAAAACACCTTAGGTGGCCTAAATGACAACCTCAGCGCTTTTACATCAGCTCCAGTATTCAATCAATCAATCAATCAAGTCTTTATTTAACCAGGCATTCATTGTTGAGCAGAAGCTCATTTGCAAGATGGACCTGGGTGGAGCATGAACAATTGCATATACAGGTCAACACAGGTATTTACAAGGCAATACAGATAATACTCTTTACAGAGAGGAAGAAAAAGAAGTTCATATGTACATATAATTATACAGATATTGTACAGATTACATGGTATTTACATACATAGAAGTGTCTATAGGAAGATAAAGCAGGTTATCTAAGGTTGCAGGAAGAAGTAACAGAAGAAAAAAAATATATACACCAGGTAGAGGTGAAGGTAGGGGGAAGGGAGGGAGGTAGGGGGAGAAAGGCTAGGAGGGCACAGTGCACAGAAAGGAGTTGGTAAAATGGGATGTAGAGAAGGTGGATGGAGAAAAGGAGTATCAAAAAATTTGCAGGCTCGCTATCAAAGATCACTAGTGAGCCACAAACTAAGATTTTAAAAGCTCAGAACTCTTTTTTTAGACCGATTTGGATCAAATCAAAGGCATGGCTCAATAGATCGGAGTCCCCTGAGTAAAACCCATCCAATATTTACTTCAGAAGTGACCCCTGAGCCCAGTTATTTGTGTTTTTCCAATTGGAAAATTTAAAACAAGATGGCAGACCTCGTGATCAAAGAATTTTTTAAATTCTCAGAGACAAAGATTTTTGAACCGTGACGATGCAAATTCTTTGATCGCCAGGTGGGAAGAGATGGCCAGAACCCCATTCTTTGTTTGCAAAACATGCATATAAATTTTCCCTTCGACTTATAATGGGAACTTAAAAGTGGCATAACCTTTGAATGCCTTAATATGTTTTCACTAAACAAAAAGTGGCATGTCTGACCACCAAAGCTCTTTCAAGCAGACCATCTCTCAGAGCAACAGGCCACACAATGGCCATGCAGGCCACATCCAAAATCCCAAAAGCTGCCTCCAAAAATGGATAATTTTGCATTTTTCAGTGTTTTCATATGAAAAGCCCATAAGTCCGACCAAAACGCAATTGGCAGATCAAGAGAACTACCATGCCCCAGCATGCATACCAAATTTCAGGCAAATCCGCTTGATGGGTCCAAAGTTATTAAAGTGCAAAATTTTGAGCTTAACATAGAAGTGACCGACCGCTGAACCCTAACTATAGTGGCGTGACTGTGCCACTATAATATATATAGGTGAAAGGTACACGATGGTCGTTTAGACCACCTGAGGTGAAATTATTATTTTTGCAAAAATGGGTTCCAAGTGATTTATGGAGTTGGAGTGAAAGGTCTGCGGTGGTCATTTATACCACCTGAGGTGACATTTTTATTTTTGCAAAAAAAATTGGTTTCAGGTGATTAATGGAGCCTGTGTAAAAGGTCCAAAGTGGTCATTTAGGTCACTTGAGGAAATATGTTTAGTTTTTGCCAAAAATGTGTTGCAGGTGATTAATGGAGCTGATGTGAAAGTCAGTGATGCTCGTTTAGGCTACCTGAGATTAAGGGATGGATTTTCACTTCCAAGCACTTAGCTTGTGTCATTCTCATCCTTGGCGTCATTTGTTTGACTCAGCTTGCACCATTTTTACTTGGTTTGCACCATTTTTACTCAGTTTGCACCACTTTTGTACTTGGTTTGTGTCAATTTTCATTCCTTGAGTCATTTTTCTAACTTAACATGTGCCATTTTTGACTCAACTTGCACCATTTATTTTGGTGCAGCTTGCATCATTCCCATCCCTTACACCATTGAGTTGATGTAGTGGACCTGTTGCATCAGTTTGGGGGACTTTGTAACACAGACCTCTTTTCTTGCAAAATATGGCACACAGTATTTTGCGCACCATGATCTGATTCAAGCTGGTTGTTTGACATAGCTTGTGAGGAGCTAAGGGTCCTTTGAAAATCCAGATCCTGGGGTCATGTGATGCAAGTGCTCTGAGAAGCAGTGGTGGTGCTGAGCTCCTGCCTATATTTTGCAGTTTTAGCACATTTCCTGCTGTTTTAAAAGAATTGAATGTCCACATCCTTAGTAGACTGCTAAGGTGGTATTTTAATACCGCATTCAAGTGACGATCGTCAACACTGTCGCGGGATGGGAGTCAGAAATGTTCTTTGCCACGATTCACCACACTCCTCCAACATCACCAGAGAAGAAACCGAAGAAGCCTAAGGCCCAAAGTGGTGTCACAGATAAAGAAGCTATGCAATCTACAGCTTTGATCCCTCTGACAGAGGATCGCTTTCTGCAGGAGTTGCAGCCCTTCAAAGAAATGTTAGGGGAGATTGCCATTGAATTAAAGACTTTGAGGGGAGACTTTACGGATCTGTCTCGGAGGGTCACTGACTCTGAGGCCCGTATAGCATCCATGGAGAGAGATGGAGGGAGAAGCTGGACCAAGAAGTGGTAGTGCTTAAGCAGCAGATACAGAAGTTACAATTAAAATAGAAGACTTGGAGGAAAGGAAGCCACAGAAATAACATCCTGATAATCGGCTTGCCAGAAGCAGAAGAGGGACAAAATATAAAGACCTTCCTGCAGAAATTTCTCTGTAAAAATTTCTGGTTCTTTCCCAATAGGAGCTGCATATCAGATAGGGAGAGCGCATCGAGCTTTGTGGCCCCAACCACCACCAGAGCCCCTCCCAGGCCTCTGATCATAAGATTTCTTAGCTTTGTGGAGAAACAGCACATCCTAAACAAATCAAGAGAAGCACAAGATATCTTATGGGAGGGTGTGAAAATTCAAATCTCACAGGATTTGCCTTATGAGATAAGGCAAAAACGCGCTGCCTATCATCCTATTGTAAAGAAATTAATTGCTGCAGACATTCATTTTAAAATGCAGTACCCCTCACGCTTGCTAATCAAGATAGCAGATAATTGGATCGCTTATGAGAATCCTTCGAAAGCACTGGAGGATCTGGCTAGTAAACTCCCAGAGTTATTTAAGAAGGGTTGAAGCAGCAGAAATTATGGTGGACCTGTGAAGTGGACTCTTATTGGACAGTATTTTCCTGATTAAACAGAACCCTGGGGGTTTTAGCTTTTTAGATTTGAGATATTACTAACCTGTCATTCCATGTCTCTGTGGTTTGGTTTGTGCTTCGGGGGGGCTGCCAGAAGGGGGACCTGATCTGTGCAGTGGAGGCGGTAGGAACCCTTGCTGCAGACAGTGTTCGGGCCTTCTAGCGGGGGGCCTCATGTCTGGAATAGGAATGTACTAAGAGGGAAAGGTTCCCAGGGGAACATATGTGAGATGCACAGTGCCTCATGTCTGGAATAGGAATGTACTAAGAGGGAAAGGTTCCTGGGGGAACATATGTGAGATGCACAGTGCGCGGTAAAGGTCTCCCATGAGAAACAAACTCCTAAGGTGCATCACAGTATGTAATTTAAAGCCTGTTCCAATTTGATAGGCCTTTTTAAACAATAATAAGGCAATTTAATGGGCAGGCTCAGAATTAAGGAAGGAATTTTGTTAACTGGTTTAAAAGACTTGTGTATTAGTGAGTGCATGATTGCAGAACTTTTCCAATCAAAAATAGCAGGAGATTATAGCTTTCTGATCTCAAACGACTGATCTCAGGATGGGCAGGAGGGGTGGCACCAAGATGCTGAGGGGTGCATTGGATCACAACCTGGAATATTGGGAGGGTTACCTCTTTGGTTTATTTGGTTTAAAATAGAAGGGGACTAACTAGATGGGCTGTTAGTAAAAGGGCTGCAATTATTTGGATTTCAAATACAATTATGGGTTCCAAAGAGGTGTGGAGGGTTGTCACTCTCCAGCTCGGAAGGAGAACTTTTGATTATAGTTTGTTTGGTAATGCTAGAAGGGAAGTTTTTTTTGTAATGGGTGGGTATTGGGGTGGTATTAGACATTTGGTGAGGAGGGGGTGGGGGAGGGGTTGGAGCGATCATGGAGGAAGGGGGTAATAATAGTAGAAATATGCAAATAATTTGGTTATATGTTGGATACTGCAATTAAGATAGTGTCGTGGAATGTTAGGGGGAGCACAAGAGCATGCCAAAAGGATTGTCATACTTAAACACACAGCTCTGTTGTGGGCTAACATAGTTTTCTTATAAAAGACACATCTCTTGGCATCGGAAGCTAGTAAGTATAAAAGACAGGGAATACAACAGGTTTATGCTGCTGGAGAATCCTCCTCTAGAGGAGGGGTAGGGATACTCATTATGAAGACAATCCCATTCCAACCAGACAATATTATACAGGATCCACAGGGTAAATTTATTTTTTTTAGTGGTTTACTGGCAAGGAAACCGGTAACTTTGGGTAGTATTTATGAACCGGTATGGGCAACCCAGATTTTCTAATTGGCCTGGCAGATAAACTGGTTTCCTTCCTCCCAAACCCTATTATATTGGGAGGAGACTGGAATTTGGTCCAATCCAACTTATTGGATAAATCCCGCTCGCCCCATAGAGCTGTGATTCCAGCTCAGAAGGTGTTAAATGAGATGATGGACCTCCTGGGAGTGTGTGATCCTTGGAGGATTCTAAACCTAACTACTAGGGCCTTTTCATTTCATTGGCATGTACATCAAACTGCCTCCAGGCTGGATTTTTTCTTGATAAGTTCAGCTCTGTTATCAGGGATTATGGGGGTGGGGATCAAACCGATAGTGATATCTGACCATGCAGCGGTATGGCTTCATATCTTTCCAACAGTAGAGCAGCAGAAAGACTCTCGATGGAAACTGAACACACTGCTACTGAAAGATAAGTTTATTGTCAATAAAATTCTCACTCTTATTGAGCAATTCAATGAAAGCAACATTGATACCATCCCGAGGATGGACCAAATTTGGTGTGCATTGAAGTGCTGTATAAGGGGTGAATTCATTAGGCTGGCAACAAAGCGAAAGAGGATTAGGGAGGAGCAAGCAAGGAAATTGTTGGAGCAGATTAGGGCGCTGGAGCAAAATCCATTGTCCACTTCTCCGCAGAGGGTAATGGCGGATCTTCTGGCTTTGAGAAATGCATACTCAGATCTTCTCAGAGAGAAGGCCGAGTTTGCTATTCTTAAAACAAAAGCAACTTACATTGACCAGGGGGAAAAAGCCGGTAGGCTTTTGGCACTACGTCTGAAGCAATTAAAAAATTCAAGAACTATTCAAGCAATTCAAGGTGTAGATGGCACCCTGAAAACCCTTCCCAGGGATATAGTCTCAGTGTTTGAGAGTTTTTATGTAAGTCTCTACAGTCGCCGGCTTGATCCTCCAATGAATGAGGACACCGAGGCATATCTGGCCAGTTTCATGCTCCCCAGGTTGCAGGATGGAGATTGGGTCACGTTAACAACCCCCATCACCCTAACAGAAATAACACAGGCCATTAGAGCTTTGGCCTTAGATAAGGCCCCAGGCCCGGATGGGCCGACCGCATGGCATTTCATTAATATATAGTAGCCTCCTTTCTACTTTCCATCCAGATGCGCTGCCAGCCTCCACAGTGTGGGATTCACTTATCCCCAATCATGGAGTTATCTGGTCGGAGATCTGGAAGGATATGCATAGGTATATTACACAGGATACACTTAAGGTTACTCAATTTCAAGTGTTAAATAATATGTATTTTACTCCATGTAAGCTAGTGAAAATGGGACGGGGCAATCTTCTACATGTGCTAGATGTGGTCAAAATGAGGGGACAATATAACATATTTTCTGGAGAAAGTTACACCATTATGGACAAAAATTAAATCCCAAATTGACCCTTTATTAGGATTAGAGCAATGCTTTACTCCGAAAATATGTATATTGGGGGATCTATCCTCAATTATGGTTAAGGATAGGAAATTTCATATCTCCCTTATCTCAATGGCGGTTAAGAAACTAGTTCTTAAGCACTGGTTGGATCAAACCACTGTTTTGTATGTACAGTGGTTACACAAGATGTCCTTTTGCCTTAGGATGGAGAAAATGATTGCAAGTCTACATAATAATCCTAGAGGTTTTGATAAGAAATGGGGTAAATTGTATGCTCTCTATTTATATTAGATTACACTAATGGCTCATGCTATCCAGTCTCATTTTTTGGTTTTCTTCCTGGTATGATCATTCGTACTGTCATGTTTTATTTTGGGAGGTAAGGGATCTCTCCAATGGGGTGGGGGAGTTGGAAGGGTGAGGGGGTTGGGTGTTTGTCTGTATGATAATGTTCTGGTAACACTGTACCAAGTGTTGAAAAATTATAAAACTTCTTGAATAAAAAAAAAGAAAATCCAGATGCTAATCTCAGGTGGCCTAAACGAGCATCGCTGACTTTCACACCAGCTCCAGTAATCACCTGCAACACATTTTTGGCAAAAACTAAACATGTTTCTTCAAGTGACCTAAATGACCATGGACCTTTTACACAGGCTCCATTAATCACCTGGAACCCATTTTCTTTGCAAAATTAAAAATATCACCTCAGGTGACATAAATGACCACCGCAGACCTCTGTCTCTCTCCTGCCCTGTCCTGCTCCCAGTTTTTGTGTGCCTGTGTGGCTGCCTGCAGTTCAGCAACATGTGGCTTCCCTGTAGCATTCTAGCACCTCTCTCTTGTTTCTTTTTATTTTGGATCATTTCCACTATTGCGCAACTTCTGTTAGCTCCCCTATTGCGCAGGCGCATGTTGCTGAATATCGCACTGCGCCATTTATGCATGGTTCCTCCCCCTTCAGATTGCGCATGCATTCAATATCATTGCGCTCTTGCACATTGTGATTTGGGGGCGCATCTGCCTCCCACTGAATATCGCAGAATGGTGTATTTTTGAACTTGCACTGGTGCATCCCTGTTGCACATGGCGCAACTCTTTTGAATATCTGGCCCTGAGTTTAATGCTCCCTGTTACAGTGTTGTGCTTAATTGTGTGAAATTATACCAGCTACAAAGTGGTGATTAATATAATATAAAATAATATAATATAATATAATATAATATAATATAATATAATACTAACATACTAAAATGCCAGAAGAATAGGCCTAATGGTCATTCGTGTCTGCTCGTTTGGTCAGCCCCCACCCTAGGAACTGACCTTGCTGCCCCTCTCCCTCTCTGGTTTCTGCCTTCCCAGTCCTGGATGATCTTGCTGGACTGGTTTTGCTTCCAGAACCCTTCCCCTGTACCTGTACCACCCACTCTTGAACTCCTCCACCATTTCTGCCTCCACCAGCCACCTAGGCAGTGCATTCCATTCCTCCACCACCATCTAAGTGAAGTAGCACCTTCTCCTTTCTCCACTGAAGCTCCCCCCTTCAGCTTCCACCCATGCACTCTAGGTGCCCCACCTCCTTTCTTCAGAGCACCCTGACTGCTCCTCCCCTATTTACCCCCTTCATGTACCGGAAGACCTCTATCATGTCCCCTAGTCCCTTCTCTCTTCCCAATGTGTAGATATTTAGCTCTTCGAGCCTCTCCCCATAGATTCTGTCCCATAAGCCCCAAATCATTTTGGTTGCCCTCCTCTGGACCCTCTCCAGGAGTTCAATGTCCCTCTTTAAATGTGGCCTCCAAAACTGCATGCAGTACTCGAGGTTCAGCCTCACCAAGCAGTTATACAGTGGGATTATCACTTCCCTCCTTCTGGAGGTGAGCCCCCTAGCAATGCATCCAAGCATCATGTTGGCCTTTGCATCTGCCCTCCTGCAACTCTCTGAGTTATTCATCTTGACATCCACTACCACCCCAGGTCACTCTCAGCCATTGAGATGTGTAGCATTCCCCCAAGGGTGTACACTTGGCCTGGGTTTCTGCTCCCAGATGTAGTACCTTGCATTTTCTGCATAGAACCTCAGATTCCACTTTCTAGATAACCTTTCCAGAACCTCCAGGTCCCACTATAGGGCCACCTTCCCCTCCTCCTCCCCATCCACCACTGCCCCCATTTTAGAGTCATTAACAAAGAGACTCATCTAACTCCTGATACATTTCCTTATGTCAGAGATGTAGGCATTGAACAGGAGGGATGCAAGGACTGATCCCTGAGGGACTCCACTAATGAACCTCCTTGGGGATGAGACTATCCCTCCAACCATAACCCTCTGGGTCTGGTTCATTAGACAATTTCCTATCCATCTGATCATCTGGTTCCCAACCCCCAATTCTCCCAGATTATTCAACAGGCCCCGTGAGTAACAGAGTCAAACGCCTTGCTGAAGTCAAGGAAGAGGATGTCCACTGGTCTTCCCAGGTCCAAGGCACTCATCACCCAGTCATAGAACTCCACAAGGTTTGTCTGACATGATTTCCCCAGGATGAATCCATGTTGTCTATTGTCCAGGCTCCCCAACTTTTCCAGGTCCCCCAGTCTCTTCTTGAAAATGCCCTCCATTACCTTGCCCACCACCAATGTCAGGCTGATGGGCCTGTAGTTCCCTGCCACCTCCCTTGATCCCTGCTTGTGGATCGGCACTATATACGCCACCTTCCAATCCTGGAGCACCCACCCTGTCATCAGAAAAATGCTGAAAAGCTCCATAAGGGGTTTTGCCAGGAATTCCACCACTTCTTTCAGCACTGTAGGATGTAATTTATCCTGCCCTGCTGCTTTCTCCATCTTATGGGACCCGAGAGCTTCCCTCACTCTCTCTGCCATGATTTCCACCTCTGCTACTTCATCCTCCTGCTTTGCCTTCCCCACACCTGCCAATGATGCCCCACCCCAGAGCTATAGTATAAAATAATATAGTATAGTATAACATAACTTAAAATAATACAACATAATATAATATAATGATGTGGTGTTATAATATTATAACTATTAAATTAATTAACTATGTGTTAATTTATCTCTCTGACAGTGGGGTGCTAAACTATGTGTTACAATATCTCTGTGATAGTGCAGTGCTGAACTATTTATTAAATTCTGTCAAACATTTGTTAAACTGTAAGTCTTGTAGTGAGGGTCTAAACAGTTAGTTAAATAGTCTCTATTATAGGGTTGTGCTTAACTGTGTGAAATTACCCCAGTTACGGAGTGGTGATTACTGTAATATAATTTAATAGAATATGATATCATATGATATGATATGAAATTAAATGATATGATATGATATACAATATGGTATGAAATGATATGCTATGATATAATATAATGCTGAGGTGTTATAATATTATAACTATTAAATTAATTAACTATGTGATAAATTATCTCTGTAAAAGTGTGGTGATTAAATGTGTTAGATTATCTCTCTTAGAGTGTTGTGCTAAACCGTGTGAAATTATCAGCGTAAAAGTGTGGTGATTCATATAATATAATATAATATAATATAATATAATATAATATAATATAATATAATATAATATAATATAATATAATATAATATAATATAATATAATAATATAATAAAATATAATATAATGATGTGCTGTTATAATACTATAACTATTAAATTAATTAACTATTTGTTAATTTATCATTGCAGATGACACAAAGATCTGCAACAGAGTTGATGCACAAGGTGGGGTGGAAAGGATGAGAAGGGACTTGGCAAGGTTAGAGGAATGGTCAAATATATGGCAGCTTAGATTCAATGCTAAGAAGTGCAAGGTAATGCACCTGGGAAACAAAAACCCAGGGGAAGAGTACACAATGGGGGGTGAGATACTAACAACAACAAAAATGAAAAGGGACCTGGGGGTAGTCATATCAGATGACCTAAAGGTGGGCAAGCAATGTGAGAGGGCAGCAAGGAGGGCTGGGTGGATACTGGGATGCATAGGGAGAGGCATCACCAGTAGAAAACAGGAAGTTATTATCCCTCTATATAGACAGCTGGTGAGACCCCATCTGGAGTACTGCGTGCAGTTCTGGAGACCCAATCTCCACAAAGACATAGACAGGATGGAAGCTGTCCAGAAGGGGGCAACTAAAATGGTGCAGAGTCTGCACCGGAAGACATATGAAGAGAAATTAAAGGAGCCTAATATGTATAGCCTCGAGGAAAGGAGGGAGAGTGGGGACATGATAGAAACTTTTAAGTACCTCAAGGGAATCAACAAAGTCCAAGAGGTTAGCATCTTTCAAAAAAAGAGGTGTGCAAGAACAAGGGGGCACAATTTGAAGATAGAGGGAGGGCAGCTCAGAGGTAATTTAAGGAAGTATTTTTTCGCAGAGACGGTTGTGGATGCATGGAATGGCCTTCCAGAGGAGGTTGTGGAGTCAAAAACAGTGGTGGAATTCAAGCATGCATGGGACAGTCATAAGGCCATTCTAGGGGGTGGGGTTAGGAAGAAGTAGGCTGCTGGTTAACTAGGATCTGCAGCTTATCCAGTAGGTAGGGAAATGGGCAGACTGGGTGGGCCAAGCGGTCCTTATCTGCCGTCAAATTCTATGTTTCTATCTATGTGAAAGTATGGTGCTCAACTATGTGTTAAAATATCTGGACAATACTGTGGTGCTGATCTTTGTGTTCAATTATCCGAGTAAAAGAGTAGTGCTTAAATATGTTACATTATCATTGTGACATTGTGGTGCTAATTATTGTGTTAAATTTTCTCAAAAGTGAGATAAATTGTCTTTTTTGCAGTATAGCTCTAAACAGTGATGTATGTTACAGAGTCTTGCTTGCCTATGTAAAATTTTCTCTGTTACAGTGTGTTGATTAACATAATATAATATAATATAATATAATATAATATAATATAATATAATATAATATAATATGATATGATATGATATGATATGATATGATATGATACGATATGATATGATATGATATGATATGATATGATACGATATGATATAATATAATATGGTATAATATAATATTACAATTTAATGTAATATAAAATATAATATATTATAAAGTAACTTTATAATTATGTGTTAATTTCTCTGTGACAGTGTGGCGCTAATTAATGTGTTAAATTTTCTCAAAAGTGAGATAAATTGTCTCTGTTGCAGTGTAGCTCTAAACAATGGCCCAGATATTCAAACTGCGCCCAAAAAGTGCAAAACAGCAGGAGCAATTGCAAGTCCATTGCGCCCATGTGCAAGAAGAGCGATATTCAAAAACTGCGCATGCCAAGATGCGCCTACAGCCAACGATTGAATATCGCACCACCTGCACCACAGCACAACTAGGGAGGTGAAGTTGAGCATATCTGATGCGCCATAGCCCAACAAGGGATGTGCAGCTGAGCAGTCCAGATGCACCATAGCACAACAACTGATGCCCCCCAGCAGCAGGGCAGCAATTCAGCAGCACAACCAGGGATGCAGGGGCCCACCACCCATGCCACAGATGGGCAGAGGAACACACAGCAGAACAGACATTGTTCCCCCACTCCCCATGCACTGCACAACTGGGGGAGGGCTGGAATAACCACTGGCCCATGGAGACCAGCAACCAACCCACAGCCAGGCCATGGTGCCCCATCACACCCTCTGGCAAGCTGTGACCGGCACCCAAGGAGGGCTGACCACCTCGTGCCACACCATCCCACCAATGCAGAGCACACCCTGCACCGTGACCCCCAGACACCCTGCCCAGGAGCAGCGTACACCAGTGCAGAATACCCCATGCATGCCACCACCCCCACTGAGACAATGCAACCCTGTGCACCACAGAACCATGCAAGGCAACCCCACCATGAGCACCCATCAGTGGGTGGCAGCACACAGCGATGCAATGACTGCATACACAGTGCCACCACGCACATCCCGCCAAGGTACAGCTGAGAGACTGACCATGCGTCGGCACACAAGGTACCCCACACATGACAGGGCATGCCCTGGACCCTACCACCAGTGGTAGAGCACCCTGTACACCCTGATCCAGCACTGGCCACAACAGCCAGTGCAGACACCCACAGTGGTGCATGGAAGCATGCACCAGACAGGATGCAACACAGTGAATGGACAAACACCCACCCATACCCAAGGGCACACCAACACAGGGGCACAGTAGCAGGGCAACCAAGTCCCCAGCATGTGGCCGTGGAAACTGTGTACACATGGCACCTGCGCATGCACTGTGGAGCTGTACAACACCAGCATTTGTCCAGAGCACAAGTGACAGACAGTGGTGCACATCCCCTGCAACACACACAAGTGACAGCATGGAGGTGGGACAGCAACAGCGGAGGCCACAGTGTCACCCGAGGCAGACATGCACCACACCAGTGACAGGAGGCAACCCAGCATTGTGCAAGGTACAGTGGCTGTCCTGCATGGACAGCCACCACTGACATGCCAGTAGACCGTGCAGGTCACAGACATACAAGTGTGTCAGCTGCACAGGTCATTGACAGGCTGACAGGGGTGCCATGGACACAGAGCATGCACCATGGACCACTGCACACAGTCATCCAGTGCACAGGGAACAACACACACACCACCGACAGTGACTGATAGCTACTGCCACACCATAGTCACTTCCCCACGGACACACACACACACACATGACTGCACCACCCCTGACGCCATGCACACCACTGCAGCTGGGCACCTATAGCCTGCTGCAAAACAGAGACCACCACATTAGGTGTTACAAATGTATTGTAAAACATCAGACAAAACTATATACATATATTTACAAAAGGTTGGGGAGGGCCACAAACAAGGTGGGGGTGGGTAAGGGGTGGGTGAACAAATGGTAGAGGGAAGGAGGGGTGTGAGGGTGGGTCCAGGGGGTAGGGAAGATCAGGGGCATTAGTATGCTCAGCAGGAGCCCCACGCTCCACTCTGGCTGCCCCTCCCACCGTGCCACAGTCGTACTCCCAGCCGGTCTATCCTTTCAAGGATCTACATGGAGGCCATGGCAACATGTAGGATCTCCAGCAGTGTCGCGCTGATTTCCTGCAGCTGCCATCCACCTAGGACAAGGCAGCAGAGTCAATAGGTATGAATGCACAGCCCCATGCAGCCCACCCACTGTGCGTGGCATATGGCCATGGGACATGCCTCTGTGATGGTATGTGACCACCCACAGTGATCGCGTCCACAAAACCTGCCCACCCAGGTGCACACAGCAATGCAGACCGCTGCACACACCCACTGGCCAATTCCTGCACAGCACCACTGTGGCTGTTCAGTGACATGGCTATGTTGTGCGAAGGCAGTGGCACAGCCATGTACCCAGTGCATGCATGGACCACCATTGACACACTCCCAGACATGCAGTACCACTGGACAGTGCTGACTGTAACAAGTTGCATGCATGTCAGTGGTGTCAATGGATGGTGGCCATGCCCTGCTGCACCTCCTGTTACACACCATGCAATAGTAATCATGGATATAAGGCACTCACCATCATCAAGCTGGTCCCTGCACCTCTGTGGACCTTTGTCCCTCCCGGACTGATGGTCCTCCTGCTGGCACCTCCTCTCCCTCACCAGCTGGCGCTCATCTGGGCCTAAGGTGCAAATATGGAGAGATTCCTCTCAGTACAGTACAATCCTGTAGCAAAGTCCGCCCGATGTGTGTGCAATCTCACCCAGCCAGACCCACCCACCCCACACCCTGAAAACACCACCATGGCCAACACCAGATGGCACCCCCATGTGCTGGACACATGCAAACATGATACCTGTATGGAAGATAAAAGTGTATGGATGTTGCACCTACCTGATAGTGGCACTCTACCGCTCCTGGCATGTGCCCGTAGGTGGGAAAGCAGGTCTGGGTCCCTCCCCATATCTGTGGTGGCACTGCTCCTCCATCCGCCCCACACCAGTGGCCTCCTCCAGGGCGTAGACCACCTCCTGCCACACCTGACTCCTGGTGCTGTCCAGTGATAGCTCACCAAATAGTGGGCCAACATGTGGCTCCACAATGGCAACCAAGTTTCCCATCTCCACCTGGCTCCACTGTACTGCTCTCCTCTGCGTCATCTCTACTGCTTGGTTAAGTCAAAATGGTGCTCTGCAGCATGGTTCCACCATGTGCAGATGTTGCTCGGTACAGCGCTGCCATTTCCTATCACGCTGTCTCCGAACAGCGTGATAGTGGTGCACCCATGCCTGATGCATGGCGCCTAGGGGGCAAAGGTTGGGCACAGGGTCAAGGGTCTCCGGTGCATGGAGAGCCACGGCGTGAATGGAACCCATTGCATCTAGTGCAATTGGGTGCCTGTGTGACACCTCCTGTAGTGGCCTACCACGCTGTTGCCCCAGTGCCCCTACAATGCCCCCAATATCACAGTGCCATATAGGTGAACAGTGCTGTAGCACCACTGGCACAATGGTGGCCATGCCCTGCATTGCCTCCCATGCACAGCACATCAGCAGTGTGACAGGCACCTGCGTCATCAACCCGGGTATGCGCAGTTAGGTGTGTACTGTGCATGTCACAGAACTGCGCCCTTGTCTCAGCACGTTCAACACAATTGCGCAAAGCGGAAAAGTGCAATATTCAGCCATCATATGCAAATCAGCTAATCAGCCATTCAATGGCACAGTCCGCCATTTGCATTCACTTAAAAATGCGCCTCTCCTCATTTGCATGGGTTGCGCTATAAAAGTGCGACATTGGGCTGCACTGGCCATAGTCAGTTACTGCAGTCTATTGGTGAGTTGCATGCTGTTTGGGAGTGTAGACTGTGGATTTTGGGACATGCAGTACTGCACAGTCAGGTAACATCTGTCATTCTCACAGGCTGAATCATGACCGACAGAACGGCGGAGGAAGAGGAACAGAGTTGTGGGAGGAAGGAAGGCCAAATACATGAAGGCGAGATGGATACCCTGTTCAAGAGCCTACCTAGACCAGGAGCCACTTCTCCAGTGGATGCCAGGGGAATGCCAGAGCCTGTGCTGCAGCATGGAGGAGGTGGCCGCTGCTGAAAAGCCTGCATGGCAAACACAGCACTCCATGCGGGTGCGTGAAGAAGATAGGCACAGACAGGAGGAGGATTAAGGAGAGGTGGCTGCCATCAGGGCAGCATGGACTCTATGACAGGTGGGGACACACCTGGAGGGCTCACCCTGACCCCACAGGAGGGAGGGTTGCTGGCAGCATGCAGCATTGTGCCCATTGAGGGTGTTCTGGGTGATGGATTCCAGACAAGCGGTAGCCGATCACTGCCTAGCAGGTCATGGTCTGTCTGTTGGGGTGAGACAGAATGGCAGGTCACATGCAGTGTCACGACTTTGTTTTCCTGCCTCCTGAGCATCTGCATGGGTCAGTGGTGGTGGTGGGCTTCTCCACTGAGGCTGGTGAGATGGAGATAGAGGAGGGCCCATCCACCTCCACAGGAATATGCAGCTCAGTGCGACAGTGTGCCCGCCTGGACTTCCAGACTGATGTTGTTGGAGCAGGTGCAGAGGAGGCCCTGCCCATGTCCCAGCGTGCCAGCATCCAACGGATGCCAGCATGCTGGGACTCGGGCTGGTGCCATGTCCGTCACCAATGATGATGTCGCTAACATCATGGGCGGTGACTGCGTAATGTGCGCGGGATGGCCACAAGCAGGTAACATAGCAGACATGGCATGGGTGGTGCAGCTGTGAGGCCTGCATGTCATCTGATCCCAGCCTTTGCCTGTCAGCACCGGTGGGGCAGCACTGGTGTGTGTACAGGACAGTGGAACTGTTGCAGCCACTGCAGCAGCAACATTGAGCGCTGGGGAGTGGCAGCCGGAGGGGCAGCATCAGCAGTCGGCCAATGGGCTTGGGGGTACAGTGTCACGGGGCATCGTCAGTGTACCACCTGTGGACATGCCAAGGCCTGGCCCTGGTGTGCAGCACCCAACCTCAAGGGGTGATGAGCATCAGGGCCACGCACACCCTGAGGGACAGCATGCTGATCAGGCAGATGACCTCTTGGATGAGCACACCTGCATACTGCAAGCATCATTCAATCAGCAGATGTGGCTTGTGATGGCGGTGGATGCACTGAGTGTGGCTTTGCAGGGGGCAGAGGAGCATTGCAGCAGAGAAACCACTCTGATCCTGGTAGAGATGGACCAGATGCGGGAGGATGTGACCGCTGCCATTAACAGGCTGACACATACAATCACAGCTGCACGCCACAGGGGCACACAGTTATTTGCCCCCATCACAGACACCGTGCAGTGCAATGTCCACCCCCATTCCTGGCGTCATGCGACCATACCCATTGACACGAGGTTCGCTATGGGCATCCAGAGCACCATGGCGAGACATGTCGGTGTGCTGCAGACCCCTGTGCAAGCACGGTTGTGTTCACAGGGGAACCCCTAGGGGACCATTGGTGCCACCCCATGAGGCCAGTGGTCAGCCTGTCACTGCTGGTAGGTCTCGGCAGGGCCACCCACCATCCGTGGCACCGGGGCACTGTGGCAATAACTAACCTGTCTCCCAGCGCGACTACTGTCTGATGCTGCCCTGTGTGCATTGTCATTCAGGTGTAGCCGGCCCTGCGCACACCTCAGTCCATCTGCACACCCTCCCGGCTGCTGTCCGCAGTTGCATGTGGATGATGATGCCTGCATTACACTGTATGCGAGTGTGCAATGGTGCCCAGCATCTGACACACACACAATGACAGGCAGTGGGTATGGTGGTCTGTGGACATGTGTGTGGCTAGGGGTGGTGTTCTGGGTCGGTGTGCCTCCTACCCTTTGTGCATGTATGGTGAGCTCTGTGTGTGTGTGTGTGTCTGTCTGTCTGCTTGCCATGTTAGACCTCACCCATCCCTGGTGATGTGTGTGGTTCCATGCCCGGCCACTTCCCTTGATGGCATGCACCCCTGGTGTGTGTCCATGTGTGTCTGTGGGTTGTGCCTTTGCCACTGGTCCAATGACTTACCTGGGTTGGCTGAAGTGCTCCTCCGTGATAGTGTCCCGGTGCAGCTGTGCCAGCCGGAGAAGTCAGGGGTCCCATCACCTAAGGGGCTGCCCATCACCATTGTCATAACATCCTCACAGTCCTATCCTGTCCCCTCTTCAACCTGTGAGCGACATGAGCATTCACTGTCCTTGTTGTGCAACAGGCGCAGAATAGCCAAAAGGTACTCTGAGGGGCCATACTGTGGGAGCACCGCCCGGAGGTGTCAGGCACCGCGGAAATGTGCCTTCAGCATCCTGAACACCCGGCTGGTGTGACATTACGTTAATAGGTGGCATGTGCCTCATCTAGGCGTTGCTGTGATGAGTGCATGGGCGCCAGTATGGTGTGAGCAGCCAGGGACAGAGTATTCACTGTCAACTGTGTGTAGAGAGTGGAGTTTGGTGATCGGCATCACCCTGCCCTGGGCCATGTAGGCCACTACCCATCTCACCTCTGACCATGCCCCTCCCAAGCCCTATGTTTGTCCATGTGGTTTGCATATTCACCCGCTAAGTGACCAGTGGGGATGTCCCCACTCTCAAATATGTGGCACAGTGCTGACTGGTGCCAGATGAAGGTATCGTGTGCTCCCCCATGGTGCATGGCACAGACAGTGATTATCGCCCCCTGGCATCATACACACCACCTGACGTGATGCTAGCATAGCCCTTGCGATTAATGTATGTGACTCCCTCGGGGTCAGGTGGTGTGCGGATGGCTGGCCACATGTGTGCAGTCTATTGCACCTAGCACACCAGGCATACATACTGCCCTGTGGAACTCCTGTATGTTTGCTGTGTGCTCTGCTGGTGCTGAGGGAAATGGATGTACTCCACGGCATGTGGCAGACAGTGCGCTGAGGAACTGGGTGAGGTGGCATGGCAGCGACCGACTGGTTTATAACTGTGGTGTCCTGTTGGTCTCTGGAAGTTACCGTGGCGAGCAAGCACATGCAAGCTGTACTTTAGTCTCCACTGACAGAGCATGAAATCTGTCGTGTGGGATGCCTGCATCACATCACTGCACAGCTCACAGAGCCACCTCAGAATTGCCCAATTCAGGTGGTACTGGCCCACAATCTCAGTATCACCATACAGCTTGAAGCTGGTGTGAGCTTGGTACTGCCTGTTGGGGGCATACCACTAAGGGGCCCTTCCATGATATAATGTGTATGCTATGATTGATATGATATGATATGATATGTGATGAGATATGATGTGATATGATATGATATAATATAATGCAATATTGTATAATATAATATAACATAATACAGTATAATATAATATTACAATGTAATATAATGTAATATAACATATAACATTACATAATATAATATAGCAAAATATATAATACATTACAAATTAGTGGTGTGGTGTTATAATATTATAACTATTAATTGAATAAACTATGTGCTAATTTGTCTCTGTGACAGTGTTGTGTTAATATCTTTTCATACTATATCAAATCATTCCATATCATAACATATCATATCATATCATATCATATTATATCATATCATATTATATTATACTATACTATAGTATATCATATTATATTATAATAAAATGTGATATATGATATGACATAATATAATATAATTTAATATGATATAATATGATATGATATGGTATATGACATGATACAGTATAATGTTGTGCTATTATAATATAACAGCATTAATTTATCTCTTTGACAGAGTGGTGTTAAACTCAAACTATCTCTGCGATAGTGTGGTGCTGAACTATCTGTTAAAATATATTTTAAACAATGTTCTGATTAATTGTGTTACATTATCTCTGTTACAGTGTGGTGTTAATGTGTTGGTGAAATTATCTCAAACAAGTGTTTAATTGTCTCTATAGTAGTGTGGCACTAAACAATGTGTAAACTACTCTATGTTACAATGTGGTGCTTAATTGTGTGAAATTATCAGTTATGAAGTGGTGAGTAACATAATATAATATAATATATTATAATCTAATCCAATATAATATAGTATAATATAATATAATAAATTATAATATAATGCAATACAATATAATATTATGTAATGTAATATGACATGATATGATATGATATATGATATGATATGACATGATTGGATATGATACGATATGCTACAATATGATATGATATAATATATTACGATGTGATAAGAAATTATGTAATGTAATATAATGTAATGTATTGTAATGTAATATAACATATAAAATAAAATAATATAACATGATATATTATAAAATAATATAACATATAATACAAAATAATATAGTGGCGTGGTGTTTTAAAAGTATAACTATTAAATTAATTATTTGTTAATTTATCCTTGTGTCAGAGTGATGCTAAACTATGTGTAAAATCATCTAAAACATGAGTTAAAATGTTCTATTGTTGTGTGGTTTTAAACTATGAAATAAATGTTTACTTTTACAGTGTTGTGCTTCACTATGAGATATCATGCCTGTTACATTGAGATGATTAACATAATATAATATAACATAATATAATATAATAACGCAATATAAAAATAAATACTATAAAATAATAGCGTTGTTTTATAATATTATAAATATTAAATTAGCTATGTTTCAATTTAACTGTGTGACAGTGTGATGCTAAACTGTGTGTTAATTAACTCTGAGTGTGTTGTGCTAAACTATGTGTTTATCTCAGTGACAATGCAGCACCAAAACTTTGTGTTAAAGTAAAAGAGAGTGTGAAGATAAATTATCTTAAATTGTCTCTTTTACAGTGTAGTGCAAACTATGTGTTAAATTAATTTGGAGAGTGTGGTGCTCCACTATGTGTTTAAATATCTCTCTGACATCATAGCACTAAAACTATATGATAAATTATATCTGTGACAGTGTAGTGCTAAACATTGTTATTTTATCTCTACCACAATGCAGTGCCAAACTTTGTGTCAAATTATCACTGTGAGAGTGCAAACTCTTTTAAAATGTTTCTTTCACAGGGTGGTGCTAAACTGTGTGTTAAATTAACTCTGAGAGTGTGGTATTAAAGAATGTTTTTAATTTTCCCTGTGACAGAGCAGTACTAAAACTGTGTAAGTTTATTTCTTTGACAGTGTAAAGCTGAAATATGGTTTAACTGTATCTCTATCACAGTGTGGGTCTAAAGTATGTGTTACATTATCCATGTGACAGTGTGTTGCTAATTTATGTGTTAAATTATCTCAAACATGGGTTAAATAGTTAAATAATCTTTGTTGCAGTGTGGTTCTCATCAATGAGATATATGCTCTCTGTTTCTGTCTTTTACTTATCTGTGCAAAATTATCTCTGTGGCATTATGGTGATAAATGTAATGTAACAGAGCATAACATCACATAACATCACATAACATCACATCACATAACATAACATAACATAACAAAACATAACATAACATAACATAACATAACATAACATAACATAACATAACATAACATAACATAACATAACATAACATTGCAGTGCTAAACAATGTGATGCTTTCACTGTGACAGTGCACTGCTAAACTGTTTTAAATTGTTTCTTTTACTGTGTGGTGCTAAACTGTATGTTAAAATACCTCAGTGATAGTGTGGTGCTGAACTATGGTTTAAACTGTCACGGTGTGGCTCTAAAGTATGTGGAAAATTATCTCTGTAACAGAGTGGGGCTAATTTATGTGTTTAATCTCCCTGATGTCAATGGGTATTTTAACAAGCAAGACACTATGGTGATAAACTATGCTTTAAATTAGCTCTTTGACAGTGTAGTGCTAATTTTTGTGTTAAATTATCTCACACAAGGGTTAAATTGTTTCTGTTGCAATGTGGTTCTAAACAATGAGTTAAATGCTCTCTCTTTCAGTGTTGTGCTTAACTGTGTGGTGATTAATATATTATAATATATTATAAAGTAATATATCATATCAGAACATAACATAACATCACATACCTAACATAAATTAATATAACGGTGTGGTGTTATAACTACTAAATTACTTATCTATGTGTTATTATATCTCAGTCAAACTGTGGTGCTAAACTGTGTGTTAAATTACCACTGCGAGAGTTCAATGATCAACTGTCTTAAATTGTCTCTTTTACAGTGTGGTGCTAAACTTTGTGTAGAAATATAATTGTAATATGGAGTTGCTAAACTGTGTGTTAAATTATCTCTCTGACATCTATGGGTTACTTTATCTCGCAAGACAGTGTGCTGATAAACTATTCAATTTTCTCTGTGACAGGATGATGCTGAATGTTGTGTTAAAATACCTCTTTGATTGTGTGGTGCTGAACAATGGTTATATGATGGTATATCACAGTGTGACTCAAAATGATGTGGAAAATTATCTCTTTAATAGTGTGGTGCTAATTTATGTGTAACATTATCTCTCTGACATCTGTGGGTTACTTTATCTCACAAGACAGTGTGGTGATAAACGATTTAGAGAGATATTTCTGTGATAGTGTAGTGCTGAACTTTGGTTTAAATTATCGCTACAACAGTGTATAAGTATATGTTACACTATCTCTGTGACAGTTTGGTGCTAATTTACGTGTTAAATTATCTCAGACATGGGTTAAATACTTTCTGCTGCAGTATGGTTCTAAACAATGAGTTAATTGGTCTGTTTCAGTATTGTACTTAACTCTGTGAAATATATTATGTTAAAGTGTGGTGAGTAGTATAATATAACATACTATATCATAACCTAACCTAACTTCCCTAACGTAACGTAACGTAACGTAACGTAATGTAACGTAACGTAACGTAACATAACATAACATAACATAACATAATGCTGTGGTGTTATAACTATTTAATTAACTATGTGTTAATTTCTCTCAGTCAAAGTGTGATGCTAAACTATGTGTTAAAATATTATTGTGAGAGTGTGATGATAAAAGTATGTGCTAAATTACCTTGGTAACAGTGTGGTGCTTAAAACTGTTACATAATCTCTGTGAGAGTGTTGTCCAAATTTATGTGCTGCATTATCTCAAGCATGGGTTAAATTGTCTCTGTTGCAGTGTTGTGGATAACTGTGTGAAATTAAGTCTGTTATGGTGCGGTGATTAACATCACATCACATAAAATATCATAACATAACACCATAAAATAATATAATGGTGTTGTGTTATAACTATTAAATTATTTAACTAAGTGTTAACTTATGTCAGACAAATTGTGGTGCTAAACTATGTCTGGAAATTCACTTTGACAGTGTCATGCTAAACTAGATGCAAATTATCTCTGTGACAGTGTAGTGCTAAAAGATGTGTTAAATTATCACTGTGAGAGTGTGATGCTAAACTGTCTTAATTGTTTCTTTTAATGTGGTGCTAAACTGTTGTTCTAAACAATGCAGTGTGCATCTTTTGCAGTGTGGTGCTAAACTGTGTGTTAAATTAACACATAGTTTAGCACCACTATTTGACTGAGATATATTAACATATATTTAAGTAATTTAATAGTTATAACAACACACCATTACATTATTTTATGTTAGGTATGTGATTTTATATGTTATGTTCTGATATGATATATTACTTTATAATATACTGTATTAGTCACCACACAGTTAAGCACAACACTGAAAGAGAGAGCTGTTAACTCATTGTTTAGAACCACACTGCAACAGAAACAATATAACCCTTGTGTGAGATAATTTAACACAAAAATTAGCACCACACTGTCAAAGAGCTAATTTACTGCTTGGTTTATCATCATACTGTCTTAAATGTTAAAAAACCCATAGCCTTGAGTGAGATTATTTAACACATAAATTAGCTCCACGCTGTTACAGAGATAATTTTCCACATAATTTAGAGCCACACTGTGATATATAGATAGTTTAAACCATAGTTCAGCACCACACTATTACAGAGGTATTTTAATATACAGTTTAGAACCACACTGTAAAAGAAACAATTTAAAACAGTTTAGCAGCACATTCTCACAGTGATAACATCACATAGTTTAGCTCTGCAATGTTATGTTATGTTATGTTATGTTATGTTATGTTATGTTATGTTATGTTATGTTATGTTATGTTGTGTTATGTTATGTTATGTTATGATATGCTCTATTACATTACATTTATCACCATAATGTAACAAAGATAATTTCACACAGACTGAATCAGACAGCATATTAAAGAGAACCACACTGCAACAGAGAGTATTTAACTATTTAACCCATGTTTGAGGTAATTTTAAACATAAATTAGCAACACACTGTCACAGGGATAATGTAACACATACTTTAGAACCACACTGTGATAGAGATAAGTTAAACCATAATTCAGCTTTACACTGTCAAATAAATAAATTTACACAGTTTTAGTACTGCACTGTCACAGAGATAATTAAAAACATTGTTTAATACCACACTCTCACAGTTACTTTAACACACAGTTTAGCACCACCCTGTGAGAGAAACTTTTTAATAGAGTTTAGCATTGCACTCTCATAGTGATTGTTTAACACAAAGTTTGGCACTGCATTGTGGTACAGATAAAGTAACAATGTTTAGCACTACACTGTCACACATATAATTTATCACATAGTGTTAGTGTTGCGATGTCACAGAGATAATTAAACACATAGTTTAGCAGCACACTCTCAAAATTAAATTTAACAGAGTTTTGCACCACACTGTAAAAGAGACAATTTAAGATAGTTTACCATTTCACTCTCACAGTTATACTTTCAGACAAAGTTTTAGTGCTGCATTGTCACAGAGATAAACACATACTTTAGCACAACACACTCAGAGTTAATTTAACAAACAGTTTAGCATCACACTATCACACAGATAAATTAACACATAGTTAATTAATTTAATATTTATAATATTATAACACAATGATATTATATTATATTATATTATATTATATTATATTATATTATATTATATTATATTATATTATATTATATTATATTATATTATATTATATTATATTATATTATATTATATTATATTATATTATATTATATTATATTAATCACCACTACATAACAGGCATGATATCACACAGTTAAGTACAACACTGTAAAAGAGCGCACTTATTTCATTGTTTAAAACTACACAAAAGTGCAATTTAACCCATGCTTTAGATGATTTTACACATAGTTTAGCATCACTCTGACACAAGCATAAATTAACAAATAATTAATTTAATAGTGGTACTATTATAACACCACTCCACTTTATTATATTGCATTATATTATATTATTTTATCTGCTATATTACATTACAATACATTACATTATATTGTATTACATGATTTCTTATCATATCATAATATATTATATCATATCATATTGTAGCATATTGTATCATATCCAGTCATGTCATATCATATCTTATCATGTCATATCATATCATATCATGTCATGTCATGTCATGTCATGTCATATCATATCATATCATATCATATTACATTTAGTAATATTATATTGTATTGTATTATATTATATTATATTATATTATATTATATTATATTATATTATATTATATTATATTATGTTATGTTATGTTATGTTATGTTATATTATATTATATTATATTATATTATATTATATTATATTATATTATATTATATTATATTATATTATATTATATTATATTACTCACTGCTCCATATCAGATAATTTCACACAGTTAAGCACAACATTGTAACAAAGAGCATTTTACACATTGTTTAAAATCTCACTACTCAAGAGACAATTAAACTCTTGTTTGAGATAATTTCACCAACAGATTGGCACGACACTTTCACAGAGATAATGTAACACATTTAATCACTACACTGTTACAGAGATAATTTAACACATAGTTACGTACAACACTATAGCAGAGATATCTCTTTACACAGTTCAACACCACTCTGCCAAAGTGATAAATTAATGCAGTTATATTATAAGAGCACACCATTATATTGTATCATATCATATTACATTGTAATAAATTATATTATATCATATCCAGGGATAATAATACACAGTTAAGCACAAGATTGTAGCAGAGATAATTTAGCTAACTGTTTTGCTTCTCACTATAAGAGATACAATTTAACACATGTTGAGATAATTTACATATAGTTCAGCACCAAACTATCACAGAGCTATTTTAACAGAGATAAATTACCACAGAGTTAATTAATATAATAATTAAAGTATTATATTATATTATATTATATTATATTATATTATATTATATTATATTATATTATATTATATTATATTATATTATATTATATCTTATTGAATTATCTTATATTGTACTATATCATATCATAATATATTAAATTCTATTACATTAATCACCACTCTGTAACAGGTGTAACTTCATGCAGTGAAGCACAACTCTGTAACAGAGAGCATGTATCTCATTGTTTAAAAACTCTTTACAATAGAGACACCACACTTTCACAGAGAAAAATTAACATAGTTAAATGCTTTAATATCTATAATATTATAACAGCACTCAATCATATTATATTATATTATATGACATGATATCATATATTGTATTATTTTATATTTTACCATGTGTAACATTATCTCAACAATGGGTTAAATTGTATCTCTTGTGCTGAGAGTCTAAACAATGAGTTAATTATGCCCTCTTTTAGTGTTGTGCTTAACTGAGTGAAATTATCAGTGTGACAGAGTGGTGATTAATATAAGATAATATAATTCAATATGATATGATATAATATGACACGATTTAATGCTGTGGTATTATAACTGCATTAAATTATTGATGTGACACAGTGGTGTTAAACTATGTGTTAAAATAGCTCTGTGATAGTGTGGAGTTGAATTATATATTAAATTATCTCTGTAACTGTTTAATGATTAAATGTACTAAATAATCTTTGTGACAGTGTGTGGCTAATCTGTGTTTTAATTTATCTCAAACAAGCGTTATATTGCCTCTTGAATTGTGGTTCTAAACAATGAGTTAAATTACTCTGATACAGTGTAAGCTTAACTGTGTGAAATTATCCCTGTTACAGAATGGTGATTAATATAATATAATATATAATATAATATAATATAATATAATATAATATAATATAATATAATATAATATAATATAATATAATATAATATAATATAATATAATATAATATAATATACTAACATTCTAAAAAGCCAGAACAATAAGCTTAATGGTCTTTTCTGTCTACTCATTTGGTCACCCTGTTAACTGACCTTGCTGCCCCCCCCTCTCTGGCTTCTGCCTTCCCAGTCTTGGATTTTCTCACTGCACTGGTTTTTGCTTACAGAACCCCACCTCTTCTGGAACCCCTCCACCGTTTCTGCTTCCACCAGTCACTGAGGCAGTGCTTTCCTTGACTCCACCACCCTCTCAATGAAGTAGCACCTCCTCCTTTCTCCACTGACTCTCCCCTCTCCAGCTACCACCCATACTCTCTAAGTGCCCCACCTCCTTTCTTCAGAGTACCCTTACTGCTCCTCCCCTATTTACCCCTTCATGTGCATGAAAACCTCTATCATTTCTCCTCAGTCCCTTCTCTCTTCCAATGTGTACATATTTAGCTCTTCGAGCCTCACCCCTTAGGTCCTTTCCCGCAAACCCAAAATCATTTTGGTTACCCTTCTCTGGACTCTCTCTCCAGGAGTTCAATGTTCCTCTTTAAATGTGGCCTCCAAAACTGCATGCAGTACTTAAAGGTTTGTCCTCACCAAGCAGTTATAAAGTGGGATTATTACATCACTCCTTCTGGAGGTGAGCCCCTAACGATGCATCCAAGCATCATGTTGGCCTTTGCCACTGCCCTCCTACAATTCTCTGAGTTGTTCATCCTAGTTTCGAGTCATCCACAAAGAGACTAAGCTCACTCCTGCTGCATGTCCTAATGTCAGATACATAGGCATTGAACAGGAGGGGCCCAAGGACTGATCCCTGAGGGACTCCAGTAATGACCCTCCTTGGGGATGTGACTATCCCTCCAACCACGACCCTCTGGGTCCAATTCTGGAGACAATTTCCTATCCATCTGATCATCTGGTTCCCCACCCCCATTTCTCCTACATTATTCAGGCCCATGTGAGGAACAGAGTGAAATGCCTTGCTGAAGTCAAGAAAGAGGATGTCCACTGGTCTTCCCAGGTCCATGGCACTCATCAGCAAGTCATAGAACTCCATAAGGTTTGTCTGACATGATTTCCCCAGGATGAATCCATGCTGTCTATTGTCCAGAATCCGGTATTTTTCCAGGTCCCCCCAGTCGCTCCTGAAATGTCCTCCAATCCCTTCCCCACTATCAATGTTAGGCTGATGGGCCTATAGTTCCCTGCCACCTCCCCTGATCCCCACTTGTGGCTAGGCACTGTCTGCGCCACCCTGGGGCACCCATCCTGTCCTCAGAGAGATGCTGAAGAGCTCCATCAGGGGTTTTGCCTGGACATCCGCCAGTTCTTTCAGCACTCTGGGATGTAATTTATCTGGCCCTGGTGCTTTCTCCGTCTTATGTGACCCAAGGGTTTCCCTCACTCTCTCTGCCATGATTTCCACCTCTGCTACCTCATCTTCCCACTTTGCCTTCCCCACACCTGCCAGTGATGCACCCCTCCCCAGAGGTATAATATAATATAATATAATATAATATAATATAATATAATATAATATAATATAATATAATATAATATAATATAACATAAAATAATATAATATAATATAATATAATATAATATAATATAATATAATATAACATAATATCATGCACGACAAGACAACACAATACAATACAATATAATATAATGTAAAATAGTGGTGTGGTGTTATAATAGTGTAACTATTAAATTAATTTAGAATGCATTACTTTATCTCTCTCATAGTGAGATGCTAAACTAACTGTTACATCATCTCAATCATTGGTTAATTTGTCTCTATTGTAGTGTGGTTCTAAACACTGAGGCCTGGATATTCAAACTGTGCCCAGAAAGTGCGCAACAGGAGGTGCAAGTGCAACTCCACTGCGCCCATGTGCAAGAAGAGTGATATTCAAAAACTGCGCAGGTCAAGATGCACCTGCAGCACATGACTGAATATCCCCTCACCTGTGCCATAGTGCAACTAGGGATGTGGAGTTGCAAATTTCAGTTGTGCCATAGCACAACCAGGGATGCTCAGTGGAGCAGTCCAGATGCACCATAGCGCAACCAGGGATGCCCCGTGGAGCAAGGCAGCAGTGCAACAGCACAACCAGGGATGCACAGGGACAGGATGCAGGGGCCCACCACCCATGCCACACATGGGCAGAGGAGCACACAGCAGAACAGACATCGCCCAACACACCCCATGCACTGCACAACCAGTGGAGAGCTGGGATAACCACCGGCCCATGGATACCTGCAACCAACCCACAGCCGGGGCTTGGTGCCCCAGCACACTCCCTGGCAAGCTGTGACTGGCACACAAGGAGTGCCAACCACCCTGTGCCTCAGTATCCCATCAATGCAGAGCACACCCTGCACTATGATCCCCATACACCCTGCTCAGGAATAGCGCCCAACAGTGCAGGACACTCCATGCATGCCACCACCCTCACTGTGACAATGTAACCCAAGGAGCCATGCAACTGAGCCCCACCATGTGCCCCCTGCAGTGGGTGGCAGCAGACAGCGATGCAATAACTGCATCCACAGTGCCTCCCTGAACATCCCCCCAAGGTACAGCTGACAGACCGACCATGCATCACCACACGAGGTACCCCACATGCAACAGGACATGCCCCGGACCCCACAATCAGTGGTACAGCACTCTGCACACCCTCCCAAGGACACATCTGATCCCAGCACTGGCCACAACAGCCAGCACAGACACACACAGTGTTGGATGGAAGCATGTGCCACACAGGATGCAACACAGTGCATGGACAAACAGCCACCCCTACCACAGGGCACACCAACACAGGGACACAGTAGCATGTCAACCAAGCCACTGGCATGTGGCCACAGCAGCTGAGTACACATGGCCAGCACCCCTACATGGCACAGGTGTGCCAGCCACCCTGTGCAGGTACCATGAAGCTGTATGCCACCAGCATGTGGTGGGAGCACAAGTGACAGACAGTGGAGCACATTTCCTGCAACAGACACAAGCGACAGCATGGAGGGTGGACAACAACAGTGGAGGCCACAGTGCCACCGGAGGCAGACATGCAGTATATTGGTGATGGGAAGCAACCTGGCATTGTACCGGGTACAGTGGTTGTCCGGCATGGACAGCCACCATTGACATGCCAGCAGACCGTGCATATCACAGACATGCAAGGGTGTCACCTGCACAGGCCATGGATGGTCTGACACGGGTGCCATGTACACAGTGCATGCACCGTGGACCACAGCACACAGGCATCCAGTGCACAGAGAACAACACACAAATGACAGACAGTGACTTATCCCCCCGCCACACCATAGGCGGTTCCCTTCCGGACACACACACGCCCATGCTTGCACCACCCCTGATTGCATGCACACCACTGCAGCTGAGCACTTGTATCAAACTGCAAGTCAGAGACCACCACAGTTGTCATAACAAAATGTATGTATTAAAAAAGATAAACACTCAAACATATGTACAAATATATACAAGGGTGGGGGGAAGGGCCACAAACCCTGGGGTGGGCATGGGGTAGAGGTGTACAAATGGGAGAGGGAAGAAGGGGTGTGAGGGTGGGTCCAGGGGTTAGGTGTGTCAGGGGATCATGGAGGGCCTATTCTCTTCCCCGCTGTCCACTCCTGTGGCACCTCTGCGTGCTTCTCCTCTATACCCCATGCCACTCCATCCACTCCAGCAGTGCCAGGGACACCTGCGCCAGCTGCAGCAGTTCCTGTATGCCCTGTTCCAGGGCCATCCAGCATTGTCCACCAAGGACAAGGGAGCAGAGTCAATACATATGACTGTCCAGCCCTCTGCAGCCCACCCATTGTGCATGTCATACAGTCATGTGCCACACCCCTGTGATGGTGTGTGACCACTCACAGTGACCACATCCACAAGACCTGCCTACCCAGGCACCCACAGCCATGTGGACAGCGGCACACTCCCACCACCATGGCCATACAGTGATATGGCTTATGCGGTGTGAAGTCAGTGGCACAGCCATGTACCCAGTGCACACATGGACCACCATTGATGCACTCCCAGACATGCAGTGCCACTGGACAGTGCTGACTGTAACAAACTGTGTGCATGGCAGTGGTGTCAATGGATGGTGGCCATGCCCTGCTGCCCACCCTGTTACCCAGCATACAATAATAATCATGGATGTAAGGCACTCACCACCATTAGGCTGGTCCCTGTGCCTCTGTGGTCCTGCATCCCTTCCGGCCTGCTGGTCCTCTTGGCAGTGCCTCCTCTCCCTTGCCCGATGGTGCTCCTCTGGGCTTCTGGTCGAGGTAGGCCTCAAACAGGGCACCTGTTTCTGCCTTTGTGAAGTTAGGCCTCCTCTTCCTCCCACATCTCTATTCCTCTTTCTCCACCTCACAACCGCTGATTATTCATCCTGTGAGAATGACAGGTGTTATCTGTGACTGTGCAATCCCATGCATGTCCCACACACCACAGTCAACACTCCCAAACAGCATGCAACTCATCACAATATACTGCAATAACCTGCTATGGCTAGTGCTGCCCAATGTCACATTTTTATATTGCAATGCATGCAAATGAGGTGAGGCACAATTTTAAAAGGATGCAGATTCAGTATCTGCACCATTGAATGGCTGATTAGCTGATTTGCATATGCTGGTTGAATAGTGCGCTGTTGCACTTTGTGCAATTGTGTTGAACGTGCTCAGGCAAGTGTGCATTTCTGTGACATGTGCAGTACACTCCGAACCGCGCATGCCTGGTGTGATGACACAGACACCTGCGTGCTGAGGGTGGGAGGCAATGCAGGGCACAGCCACCATTGTGCCAGTGGTGCTACTGCACTGTTCACATATAGGGCACTGTGGCACTGGGGTGCCGTAGGCATACTGGGGCCATAGCATGGTAGGACACTACAGGAGGTGGCACACAGGTACCCAATCATGCTACACGCATTGAGAACCAATTGCACTGTGGCAGTCCATGCATGAGAGCAACTTGACCTTGTGCATGACTATCACACTGTTTGGTGACAGCACGATAGGGAATGGCAGTGCTGTACTGTGCAGCATCTGCACGTGATGGACCATGCTACTGAGCACCATTTTGACTACAACCAGCAGTAGAGATGGCACGTAGGAGGGCTGCTGTGTGGAGCATGCGGAGCTGGCCACTTTGGTATATAGTAGAGCCCCATGCTGGAGTGACTTGATAGTGATGCACCCCTGGAAAGGGTCAGGAGTGCAGTATGGGAGGAGGTGGCGGTGGTGCAGGAGGAGGCCACAGGAATTGGGCGCATGGCCTAGCAGTGTCACCACCAATATGGGGACCTCTGGCAGAGAGACTCGGACAGGCTTGCCTGCCTGCGGGCATGTGCCCAGAGTGGCACGCTGCCAGGGCAAGGTAGGTGCCCCATCCATACACCGTTATTGACCATACGGGTATCACAGTTGCATGTGTCCGTCACATGGGGGCCATCCAATGTTGGCCATGGTGGTGGTATCGGGGTGGGGGGTGGATGGGTATGGCTGTGTGGGATTGCACACACACGGGGGTGGGGGGACTTTGCTCCAGGATTGTACTGATGTTCCTCTCTCCATGTTTGCACCTTAGGCCCAAAGGAGCACCAGCGGGTGAGGGAGAGGAGGCACTGCCAAGAGGACCAGCAGGCCAGAAGGGATGCAGGATCACAGAGGCACAGGGGCTAGCCTGATGGTGGTGAGTGCCTTACATCCATGATTATTATTGCATGCTGGGTAACAGGGTGGCCAGTGGGGCATGGCCACCATCCACTGACACCACTGCCATGCAGCACGCAGTTTGTTACAGTCAGTACTTTCCAGTGGCACTGCATGTCTGTGAGTGCATCAATGGTGGTCCATGCGAGCACTGGGTACATGGCTGTGCCACTGCCTTCGCACCGCATAAGCCATATCACTGTACGGCCATGGTGGTGCTGTACGGGACATGGGCGGTGGGAGGTAGCGGCAGTCCACATGGCTGTGGGTGCCCGGGCGGGCAGGTCTTGTGTATGCGGTCACTGTGAGTGGTCACACACCATCACAGGGGCATGGCACATGACTGTATGACATGCACAATGGGTGGGCTGCAGGGGGCTGGACAGTCATACGTATTGACTCTGCTCCCTTGTCCTAGGTGGACACTGCTGGATGGCCCTGGAACAGGGCATACAGGAATTGCTGAAGCTGGTGCAGGTGTCTCTGGCACTGCTGGAGTAGATGGAGTGGCACGGGGTCCAGAAGAGAAGCACCCAGAGGTGCCACAGGAATGGAGAGTGGGGAAGAGAATAGGCCTCCATGACCCCTGACACCCCTAACCCCTGGACCCACTCCTCACACCCCTTCTTCCCCTCTCCACTTGTACACCTCTGCCCGATGCCCACCCCCCAGGGTTTGTGGCCCTTCCACCCACCCTTCTTTATATTTGTACATATGTTTGAGTGTTTATCTTTTTTAATACATACATTTTGTTATGACAACTGTGGTGGTCTCTGATTTGCAGCAGGATACAAGTGCTCAGCTGCAGTGGTGTGCATGCAATCAGGGTTGGTGTAAGCATGGGCGTGTGTGTGTGTCCGAAGGAACCGCCTATGGTGTGGCCGGGGGATAAGTCACTGTCTGTCATTTGTGTGTTGTTCTCTGTGCACTGGATGCCTGTGTGCAGTGGTCCATGGTGCATGCACTGTGTGCATGGCACCCCTGTCAGACCATCCATGGCCTGTGCAGCTGACACCCTTGCATGTCTGTGATATGCACGGTCTGCTGGCATGTCAGTGGTGGCTGTCCATGCTGGACAACCACTGTTCCCGCTACAATGCCAGGTTGCCTCCCATCACCAATATACTGCACGTCTTCCTCCAGTGGCACTGTGGCCTCCACTGTTGTTGTCCACCCTCCATGCTGTCGCTTGTGTCTGTTGTAGGGAATGTGCTCCACTGTCTGTCACTTGTGCTCCGCCCACATGCTGGTGGTATACAGCTACATGGTGCCTGCACAGGGTGGCTGGCACACCTGTGCCATGTAGGGATGCTGGCCGTGTGTACACAGCTGATGTGGCCACATGCCAGTGGCTTGGTTGACCTGCTACTGTGTCCCTGTGTTGGTGTGCCCTGGGGTATGGGTGGCTGTTTGTCCATGCACTGTGTTGCATCCTGTGTGGCACATGCTTCCATCCAACACTGTGTGTGTCTGTGCTGGCTGTTGTAGCCAGTGTTGGGATCAGATGTGTCCTTGGGAGGGTGTGCAGGGTGCTGTACCACTGATTGTGGGGTCTGGGGCATATCCTGTTGCATGTGGGGTACCCCGTGTGCCGACGCATGGTCGGTCTGTCAGCTGTACCTCAGGGGAACGTTCAGGGTGGCACTGTGGATGCAGTTGTTGCATTGCTGTCTACTGCCACCCACTGCAGGGGGCACATGGTGGGGCTCCCTTGCATGGCTCCTTGGTGCATAGGGTTGCATTGTCACAGTGAGGGTGGACACATGCATGGGGTGTCCTGCACTGTTGGGCATTACTTCTGAGCAGGGTGTATGGGGATCATGGTGTGCTCTGCATTGATGGGATACTGAGGCACAGGGTGGTTGGCACTTTGTGCCAGTCAAGCAGCCATTAGGGCAGTGTGCTGGGGCACCATGCCCCAGCTGTGCGGGTTGCAGGTATCCATGGGCCGGTGGTTATCCCAGCTTCCACTGGCTTTGCAGTGCATGGGGTGTGCTGGGTGATGTCTGTTCTGCTGCGTGCTCCTCTGCCCATGTGTGGCATGGGTGGTGGGCCCCTGCATCCTGTCCCTGTGCATTCCTGGTTGTGCTGTTGCACTGCTGCCCTGCTCCACAGGGCATCCCTGGTTGCGCTATGGTGCATCTGGACTGCTCCACTGAGCATCCCTGGTTGTGCTATGGCACAACTGAAATTTGAAAATGCACATCCCTAGTTGCGCTATGGCACAGGTGATGGGATATTCAGTCGTGTGCCACAGGTGCATCTTGACCTGCGCAGTTTTTGAATATCACATTTCTTGGGCATGGGCACAGTGGAATTGCACTTGCTCCTCCTGTTGCTCACTTTCTGGGCGCAGTTTGAATATCCAGGCCTCAGTGTTTAAAACCACACTACAACACAGACAAATTAACCAATGATTGAGATGATGTAACAGAAAGTTTAGCATCTCACTGTGAGAGAGATAAATTAACACATTATAAATTAATTTAATAGTTACACTATTATAACACCACACCACTATTTTATATTATATTATATTGTATTGTATTGCATTGTATTGTGTTGTCTTGTCGTGCATGATATTATATTATATTATATTATATTATATTATATTATATTATATTATATTATATTATATTATATTATATTATATTACATTATACCTCTGGGGAGGGGTGCATCACTGACAGGTGTGGGGAAGGCAAAGCGGGAAGATGATGTAGCAGAGGTGGAAATCATGGCATAGATAGTGAGGGAAACCCTTGGGTCACATAAGATGGAGAAAGCACCAGGGCCAGATAAATTACATCCCAGAGTGCTGAAGGAACTGGATGTCCATGCAAAACCCCTGATGGAGCTCTTCAGCATCTCTCTAAGGACAGGATGGGTTCCCCAGGGTGGTGCATACAGTGCCTAGCAACAAGTGGGGATCTGGGGAGGTGGCAGGGAACTATAGGCCCATCAGCCTAACATTTATAGTGGGCAAGGTAATGGAGGACATTTTCAAGGAGAGACTAGGGGGGACCTGGAAAAATTGGGGATTCTGGACAATAGACAGCATGGATTCATCCTGGGGAAATCATGTCAGACAAACCTTATGGAGTTCTATGACTTGCTGATGAATGCCATGGACCTGGGAAGACCAGTGGACATCCTCTTTTTTGACTTCAGCAAGGCATTTCACTCTGTTCCTCACATGGGCCTGAATGGGTGTGGGGAACCAGATGATCAGATGGATAGGAAATTGTCTCCAGAACTGGACCCAGAGGGACGTCGTTGGAGGGATAGTCACATCCCCAAGGAGGGTCATTACTGGAGTCCCTCAGGGATCAGTCTTTGGGCCCCTCCTGTTCAATGCCTATGTATCTGACATTAGGAAATAGTAGGAGTAGTGGTGGATGGGGAGGAGGGAGTGTGGTCCTACAGGAGTACCTGGAGGCTCTGGAAAAGCTGTCTAGCAAGCGGAAGCTAAGGTTCAAAGCAGGAATATGCACGGGACTGCACCTGGGAGCCAGAAACCCAGGCCGTCGACACCCTGGGGGGGAAATGCTTCAAGTATTGATGGCTGAGAGGGACCTGGGGTGGTAATAGATGTCAAGATGAACAACTCAAAGAGTTGTAGGAGGGCAGTGGCAAAGGCCAACATGATGCTTGGATGCATCGCTAGGGGCTCACCTCCAGAAGGAGTGAAGTAATAATCCCACTGTATAGCTGCTTGGTGAGGACAAACCTCAAGTACTGCATGCAATTTTGGAGGCCACATTTAAAGAGGGAGAGAGGGTCCAGAGAAGGGCAACCAAAATGATTTTGGGCTTGTGGGAAAGGCTAAGGGGAGAGGCTCGAAGAGCTAAATATGTACACATTGGAAGAGTGAAGGGACTGGGGAGAAATGATAGAGGCTTTCACACACATGAAATATAAATAGGGGTGGAGCAGTCAGGGTACTCCAAAGAAAGGAGGTGGGGCACTTAGAGAGTATGGGTGGTAGCTGGAGGGGGGAGAGTCAGTGGAGAAAGGAGGAGGTGCTACTTCACTGAGAGGCTGGTGGAGTCAAGGAATGCATTGCCTCGGTGGCTGGTGGAAGCAGAAATGGTGTAGGGGTTCCAGAAGGGGTGGGGTTCTGGAAGCAAAAACCAGCGCAGTGAGAAAATCCAAGACTGGAAGGCAGAAGCCAGAGAGGGACAGGGGGCAGCAAGGTCATTTAACAGGGTGGGGGCTGACCAAATGAGCCGACAGAAAAGACCGTTAAGTTTATTGTTCTGGCATTTTAGAATGTTAGTATATTATATTATATTATATTATATTATATTATATTATATTATATTATATTATATTATATTATATTATATTATATTTTATTATATTATATTAATCACCATTCTGTAACAGGGATAATTTCACACAGTTAAGCACTACACTGTATCAGAGTAATTTAACTCATTGTTTAGAAGCACAATTCAAGAGAGGCAATATAACTCTTGTTTGAGATAAATTATAACACAGATTACCCGCACACTGTCACAAAGATTATTTAGCACATTTAATCATTAAACAGTTACAGAGATAATTTAATATATAATTCAACTCCACACTATCACAGAGCTATTTTAACACATAGTTTAACACCACTATGTCACATCGATAATTTAATGCAGTTATAATACCACAGCATTAAATCGCATCAAATATCATAGTATATTGTATTATATTATCTTATATTAATCACCACTCTGTCACACTGATAATTTCACGCAGTTAAACACAACACTGAAAGAGAGCGTAATTAACTCATTGTTTAGACTCTCAGCACAAGAGATACAATTTAACCCATTTTTGAGATAATGTTACACATAGTAAAATAATATAAAATAATATATCATATCATGTCATATAATATAATATAATATGATGGTGTGCTGTTATAATACTATAGATATTAAAGCAATTAACTATGTGTTAATTTTTCTCTGTGAAAGTGTGGTGTCTCTATTGTAGAGAGTTTTTAAATAATGAGATACATGCTCTTTGTTACAGTGTTGTGCTTCACTGCATGAAATTACACCTGCGTAGTGGTGGTTAATGTAATAGAATATAATATATTATGATATGATATAGTACAATATAAGATAATTCAATATGATATTATATGATATAATATAATATAACATAACATAACATAACATAACATAACATAACATAATATAATATAATATAATATAATGTATTGGTATAATACTTTAATTATTATATTAATTAACTCTGTGATAATTTATCTGTTTGTTAAAATATATCTGCGATAGTGTGGTGCTGAACTATATGTAAATTATCTCAAACATGTGTTAAATTGTATGTCTTATAGTGAGAAGCAAAACAGTTAGTTTAATTCTCTCTGCTACAATCTTGTGCTTAACTGTGTATTATTATCCCTGGATATGATGTAATATAATTTATTACAATGCAATATGATATGATACAATATAATGGTGTGCTCTTATAATATAACTGCATTAATTTATCTCTTTGGCAGAGTGGTGTTAAACTGTGTAAATAAATATCTCTGTTACAGTGTGGTGCTTAACTATGTGTTACATTATCTCTGTGAAAGTGTGGTGCCAATCTGTTTTTTGACATCATCTCAAACAAGAGTTTAATTGTCTCTTGAGTAGTGAGATTCTAAACAATGTGTAAAATGCTCTCTGTTACAATGTTGTGCTTAACTTTGTGAAATTATCTGATATGGAGCAGTGAGTAATATAATATATTATAATATACTATAAAATACTATATTATAACATAACATAATATGATATGATATGATATAATAAAATTTAATACAATACAATACAATACAATATAATATTATGTAATGTAATATGATATGATATGATATCACATGACATGACATGACATGACATGACATGACATGACATGACATGACATGACATGATATGATATGATAAGATATGATCTGACATGACTGGATATGATACAATATGCTACAACATGATATGATATAATATATTACGATATGATAAGAAATGATGTACTATATTATAATGTAATGTATTGTAATGTAATATAGCATATAAAATAATATAATATAATACTATATATTACAATATAGCTTATTATAATACAATATAATATAGTGGAGTGGTGTTATAAAAGTACAGCTATTAAATTAGTTATTTGTTAATTTATCCTTGTGTCAGAGTGATGCTAAACTATGTGTAAAATCATCTAAAACATGGGTTAAATTGTTCTATTGTGTAGTTTTAAACAGTGAAATAAGTGCTCTCTTTTACAGTGTTGTGCTTAACTGTGTGATATCATGCCTGTTACATAGTGGTGATCAATATAGTATAATATAAAATAATATAATATAATAAAATAATGTAATATAAAAATAAATAATATAATATAATAGCGTTGTGTTTTAATATTATAAATATTAAATTAATTAGCTATGTGTGATGCTAAACTGTGTGTTAAATTAACTCTGAGTGTGTTATGTGTTTATCTCTGTGACATTGCAGCACTAAAACTATGTGATAAATTATATCTGTGACAGCGTAGTGCTAAACATTGTTACTTTATCTGTACCACAATGCAGTGCCAAACTTTGTGTTAATCTATCACTTTGAGAGTGCAACGCTAATCTCTTTTAAAAAGTTTATTTCACAGGGTGGTGCTAAACTGTGTGTTAAATTAACTCTGAGAGTGTGGTATTAAACAATGTTTTTAATAATCTCTGTGACAGTGCAGTACTAAAACTGTGTAAATTTATTTATTTGACAGTGTAAAGCTGAATTATGGTTTAACTTATCTCTATCACAGTGTGTTGCTAATTTATGTGTTAAATTATCTCAAACATGGGTTAAATAGTTAAATACTCTCTGCTGCAGTGTGGTTCTCTTTAATATGCTGTCTGATTCAGTCTTTTACTTATCTGTGTAAACTATCTTTGTTACATTATGGTGATAAATGTAATGTAACAGAGCATAACATAACATAACATAACAGTTCAGTGCTCAACTACATGATGTTATCACCATGAGAATGCACTGCTAAACTGTTTAAAATTGTTTATTTTACAGTGTGGTTCTAAACTGTATGTTAAAATACCTCTGTAATAGTGTGGTGCTGAACTATGGTTTAAACTATCTATATATCACAGTGTGACTCTAAATTATCTCTGTAACAGAGTGAGGCTAATTTATGAGTTAAATAATCTCTCTGATGTCTATGGGTTTTTTAACATTCAAGACAGTATAATGATAAACCAAGCAGTAAATTAGCTCTTTGACAGTGTGGTGCTAATTTTTGTGTGAAATTATCTCACACAAGGGTTAAATTGTTTCTGTTGCAGTGTGGCTCTAAACAATGAGTTAACTGCTCTCTCTTTCAGTGTTGTGCTTAACTGTGTGGTGATTAATATAGTATATTAAAAAGTAATATATCATATCAGAACATAACATCACATACCTAACAATGGTGCACCATAACAGACTTAATTTCACACAGTTATCCACAACACTGCAACAGAGACAATTTAACCCATGCTTGAGATAATGCAGCACATAAATTTGGACCACACTCTCACAGAGATTATGTAACAGTTTTAAGCACCACACTGTTACTGAGGTAATTTAGCACATACTTTTATCATCACTCTTTCACAATAATATTTTAACACATAGTTTAGCATCACACTTTGACTGAGAAAAATTAACACATAGTTAATTAAATAGTTATAACACCACAGCATTATGTTATGTTATGTTATGTTATGTTATGTTATGTTATGTTATGTTATGTTATGTTATGTTATGTTATGTTATTGTTATGTTATGTTATGTTATGTTATGTTGTATTATACTACTCACCACACTTTAACATAATATATTTCACAGAGTTAAGTACAACACTGAAACAGAGACCAATTAACTCATTGTTTAGAACCACACTGCAGCAGAAACTATTTAACCCATGTCTGAGATAATTTAACATTAGCACCAAACTGTCACAGAGATAGTGTAACATATACTGTTGTAGCAATAATTTAAACCAAAGTTCAGCACTACACTATCACAGAGATATCTCTCTAAATCGTTTATCACCACACTGTCTTGTGAGATAAAGTAACCCACAGATGTCAGAGAGATAATGTTACATATAAATTATCAACACACTATTAAAGAGATAATTTTCCACATCATTTTGAGTCACACTGTGATAGACTTTTAACCATAGCTCAACACCACACAATCAAAGAGGTATTTTAACACAACATTCAGCATCATCCTGTCACAGAGAAAATTGAATAGTTTATCAGCACACTGTCTTGCGAGATAGAGTAACCCATAGATGTCAGAGAGATAATTTAACACACAGTTTAGCAACTCCATATTACAATTATATTTCTACACAAAGTTTAGCACCACACTGTAAAAGAGACAATTTAAGACAGTTGATCATTGCACTCTCACAGTGTTAATTTAACACACAGTTTAGCACTGCAGTGTGACAGAGATAATTTAACACATAGTTAAGGACCACACTGTAAAAGAGACAATTTAGATAGCTTATAATTACACTCTAAAAATTATATTGTAACACATAGTTTAGCACCAAAGTTTGACTGAGATATATTAACACATAGTTAAGTAATTTAATAGCTATAACACCACACCATTATATTAATGTATGTTAGGTATGTGATGTTATGCTATGTTCTGATATGATATATTACTTTATAATATATTAATCACTGCACAGTTAAGCACAACACTGAAAGAGAGAGCATTTAACTCATTGTTTAGAACCGCAATTGCAACAGAAACAATTTAACCCTTGTGTGAGATAATTTAACACAAAAATTAGCACCACACTGTCAAAGAGCTAATTTAATGCATAGTTTATCACCATAGTGTCCTGCTTGTTAAAATACCCATTGACGACAGGGAGATTATTTAACACATACATTAGCCCCACTCTGTTACAGAGATAATTTTCCACATAATTTAGAGCCACACCGTGACAGTTTAAACCATAGTTCAGCACCACACTATCACAGAGGTATTTTAACATACAGTTTAGCACCACACAGTAAAAGAAACAATTTAAAACAGTTTAGCAGTGCACTCTCACAGTGAAAGCATCACATTGTTTAGCACTGCAATGTTATGTTATATGTTATGTTATATGTTATGTTATGTTATGTTTATGTTATGTTATGTTATGTTATGTTATGTTATGTTATGTTATGTTACGTTACATTTATCACTATAATGTCACAGAGATAATTTCGCACAGATAAGTAAAAGACAGAAACGGAGAGCATGTAATTCATTGATGAGAATCACACTGCAACAGAGATTGTTTAACTATTTAACCCATGTTTGAGATAATTTAACACATAAATTAGCAACACACTGTCACATGGATAATGTAACACAGACTTTAGACCCACACTGTGATAGAGATAAGTTAAGCCATATTTCAGCTTTACACTGTCAAAGAAATAAACTTACACAGTTTTAGTACTGCTCTGCCACAGAGATAATTAAAAAACATTGTTTAATACCACACTCTCAAAGTTAATTTAACACATAGTTTTACACCACACTATAAAAGAGATGTCTATTAAGATAGTTTATCATCGCACTCTCACAGTAATACTTTAACACAAAGTTTCAGTGCTGCATTGTCACAGAGATAAACACATAGTTTAGCACAACACACTCAGAGTTAATTTAACACACAGTTTAGCATCACACTGTCACACAGATAAATTAACACATAGTTAATTTAATATTTATAATATAAAACAACGCTATTATATTATTTATTTTTATATTGCATTATTATATTATATTAATCACCTCAACGTAACAGGCATGATATCTCACAGTGAAGCACAACACTGTAAAAGAGAGCATTTAGTTCATAGTTTAAAACTACACAATAGGAAAATTTAACTCATGTTTTAGATGATTTTACACATAGTTTATCATCACTCTGACATAAGGATAAATAAACAAATAATTAATTTAATAGTTATACTTTTAAAACACCACACCTCTATATTATTTTGTTATGTTATTTTGTATTATAATATGTTATATTATAATATAATATATATTATTTATTTTATTTTATATGTCATATTACATTACAATACATTACGTAATTTCTTATCACATCGTAATATATTATATCATATCATATTGTAGCATATCGTATCATATCCAATCATGTTATATCATATCATATATCATATCATGTCATATTACTTTACATAATATTATATTATATTGAATTACATTATAATTTATTATATTATATTATACTGTAATATATTGGATTAGATTATAATATATTATATTATGTTACTCACCACTTCATAACTGATAATTTCACACAATTAAGCACCACATTGTAACATAGAGCATTTTACACATTGTTTAGAGCCACACTTCTCTAGAGACTAACACTTGTTTGAGATAATTTCACCAACAGATTAACACCACATTGTAACAGAGATAATGTAACACAATTAATCAGAACATTGTTAAAAAGATATTTTAACACATAGTTCAGCACCACGCTATCGCAAAGATATTTTAAGAGTTTAACACCACTCTGGCAAAGAGATAAATTAATGCAGTTATATTATAATAGCACATTATATTGTATCATGTCATATACCATATCATATCATATTATATCATAATAAATTATATTATATTATGTTATCACATCATATATCATATTATATTATAATATAATATGATATACTATAGTATAGTATGATATGATATGATATGATATGATATGATATGATATGATATAATATGATATGGAATGATTTGATATAGAATTAATAGATATTAACACGACACTGTCACAGAGACAAATTAGCACATAGTTTATTCAATTAATAGTTACAATATTATAACACCACACCACTAATTTATAATGTATTAGATATTATGTTATAGTATATTATGTTATGTTATATGTAAATTAAATTATATTACATTGTAATATTATATTATATTATATTATATTATATTATATTATATTATATTATATTATATTATATTATATTATATTATATTATATTATATTATATTATATTATATTGCATTATATTATATCATATCATATCATATCATATTACATCATATCTCATCACATATCATATCATATCAATCATAGCATACTATTTCACATTATAACATGGAAGGGACCCTTAGCGGTATGCCCCCCACAGGCAGTACCGAGCCTGCACCAGCTTTGAGCTGTATGGTGATACTGAGATTGTGGGCCAGTACCGCCTGAATTGGAAAATTCTGTGGTGGCTCTGTGAGCTGTGCAGTGATGTGATGCAGGCACCCACACGACGGAGCCATGCTCTGTCAGTGGAGACTAAAGTGACAGCTTGCATGTGCTTGCTCGCCATGGGTACCTTCCAGAGACCAACAGGGACACCACTGTTATAAACCAGTCGGCCGTGTCATGCCACCTCACCCAATTCCTCAGCGCACTGCTGCCACATGCTGCAGAGTCCATCCATTTCCCCAGCACACCAGCGGAGTGCACAGCAAACATACAAGAGTTCCACAGGGCAGCATGTATGCCTGGTGTGCTAGGCGCAATAGACTGCATACATGTGGCCATCCGCACACCACCTGACCCCGAGGGGGTCACATTCATTAATCGCAAGGGCTATGCTAGCATCAACTGCCAGGTGGTGTGCGATGCCAGGGGGTGAATAATCAGTGTCTGTGCCATGAACCCTGGGGGAGCACACGATGCCTTCATCTGGCACCAGTCGGCACTGTGCCACAGATTTGAGAGCGGGGACATCCCCACTGGTCACTTAGCGGGTGAGTATGCAAACCACATGGGCAAACATAGGGCTTGGGAGGGGCATTGTCAGAGGTGACATGGGTAGTGGGCAGGGTGATGCTGATCACCGAATTAACCTCCACTCTCTACACACAGGAGACAGTGAATACCCACTCTGTCCCTGGCTGATCACACAATACTGGCGGCCCATGACCCCAACACAGGGACGCTACAATGAGGCACATGCCACCAGATGTAATGTCATCGAGTGGGTGTTCAGGATGCTGAAGGCACATTTCCATTGCCTGGACACCTCTGGCTGTGCCCTACAGTACAGCCCCTCAAAGGCCTGTGAGCTATTACTGGCCTGTTGCACAACATGGCCAACGAATGTGGGATAGCTCTACAGGTCAAAGAGGGGGACAGCGATGGGGATGATGAGGACGCCGGTGACAATGGTGATGGCCAGCCCCCCCTTGGGTGATGGGACCCCTGACTGCTCCAGCTGGCACAGCTGCACCAGGACACCATCATGGAGGAGCACTTCAGCCAACCCAGGTAAGTCATGGGACCAGTGGCAAAGGCACAACCCACAAACACGCATGGACACACACCAGGGCTGCATGCCATCAAGGGAAGTGGCCGAGCATGGAACCACACACATCACCAGGGATGTTTAAGGTCTAACATGGCACGTGGACAGACACACAAACACACACACACAACTCACCATACATGAACAAAGGGTAGGAGGCACACGGACCCAGAATGCCAACCCTAGCCACACACATGTCAACAGACCACCACGCCCACTGCCTGTCATTGTGCATGTGTCAGATGCTGGGCACCATTGAACACTCACATACAATGCAGTGCAGGCATCATAATCCACATGCAACTGCGGACAGCAGCCTGGAGGGTGTGCAGATGGACTGTTTGTGTGCATGCAGGGCTGGGTACCCACCTGAATGACACAATGCATGCAGGGTAGCATCAGACAGTAGTCACACTGGGAGACAGCTTAGTTATGCGCCACAGTGCCCCGGGTGCCACGGATGCATGGGTGGCCCTGCCGAGACCTGCCAGCAGTGACAGGCTGACCACTGGCCTCATGTGGTGGCACCGATGGTCCCCAAGGGGTTCCACTGTGTGAACACAACTGTGCTCGCGCAGGAGTCTGCAGCACACCGAACATGCCTGTGCCAGCTGTGCTTGGGATGCCCACAGCTGAACCCGGTGTCGACAAGGATGGTGTCGCATGATGCCAGGAATAGGGGTGGACATTGCACTGTGCAGTGTCTGTGATGCATGGGCAAATAACTGTGTGCCCCTTGTGGCCATGGCAGCTGTGCTTGTATGTGTCAGCCTGTCAATGGCAGCGGTCACATCCTCCCGCATCCAGTCCATCCCTGCCAGGAACACTCCTCTGCCCCCTGCAAAGCCACACTCAGTGCATCCACTGCCATCACAAGCCGCATCTGCTGATTGACTGAAGCTTGCAGTATGCGGGTGTGCTCATCCAAGAGGTCATCTGCCTGATCAGCATGCTGTCCCTCAGGGTGTGCGTGGCCCTGATGCTCATCACCCCTTGAGGTTGGGCACTGCACACCAGGGCCAGGCCTTGGCATGTCCACGGGCGGTACACTGATGCTGCCCCCTGACACTGTACCCCAAGCCCATTGGCTGACTGCTGATGCTGCCCCTCTGGCTGCTGCTCCCCAGTGCTCAATGTTGCTGCCGCAGTGGCTGCAACAGTTCCACTGTCCTGTACACACACCAGTGCTGCCCCCTCGGTGCTGACAGACACAGGCTGGGACGATGATGACACGCAGGTCTCCACGGCAGCACCACCCACAGCCATGTCTGCAATATAACCTGCTGTGTGGCCATCCTGTGGCACACACGTGTCACTGCCCATGATGTTAGCGACATCATCATTGGTGACGGACCTGGCACCAGCCCGAGTCCCAGCATGCCGGCATCCATGGATGCTGGCATGCTGGGACATGGGCAAGGCCTCCTCTGCACCTGCTCCAACAACATCAGTCTGGACATCCAGGCGGGCACACTGTCGCACTGAGCTGCATATTCCTGTGGAGGTGGATGGGCCCTCCTCCATCTCCATCTGACCAGCTTCAGTGGAGAAGCCCACCACCGCTGACCCATGCAGACACTCAGGAGGTGTAAGGGAAAACAAAGTCACATTACTGCATGTGACCTACCCTGTCCCCCACAATAGTCAGACCATGACCTACCATGTGACTGTGCAGTACCATGCATGTCCCAAAATCCATAGTCTACACTCCCAAACAGCATGCAACTCACCAATAGACTGCAGTAACTGACTATGGCCAGTGCAGCCCAATGTCGCACTTTTATAGCGCAACCCATGCAAATGAGGCGAGGCGCATCTTTAAGTGAATGCAAATGCAGTGACTGTGCCATTGAATGGCTGATTAGCTGATTTGCATATGATGGCTGAATATTGCGCTTTTCCGCTTTGCGCAATTTTGTTGAACGTGCTGAGACAAGGGCGCAGTTCTGTGACATGCGCAGCACACACCTAACTGCGCATGCCTGGGTTGAGGACGCAGGCACCTGCCACACTGCTGATGTGCTGTGCATGGGAGGCAATGCAGTGCATGGCCACCATTGTGCCAGTGGCGCTACAGCACTGTTCACCTATATGGTGCTGTGGCACTGGGGCATCATAGGCGCACTAGGGCAACTGCACGGTAGGCCACTACAGGAGGTGGCACACAGGCACCCAATTGCACTAGATGCATTGGGTTCCATTCACGCTGTGGCTCTCCGTGCACCAGAGACCCTTGACCGTGTGCCCAACCTTTGCCCCCTAGGCCCCATGCATCAGGCATGGGTGCACCACTATCACGCTGTTCGGAGACAGCGTGATAGGGAATGGCAGCGCTGTACCGCACAACATCTGCACATGGCAGAACTGCACTGCAGAGCACCATTTTGACTTAACCAAGCAGTAGAGATGGCGCAGAGGAGAGCAGTACAGTGGAGCCAGGTGGAGATGGCAAACTTGGTTGCCATTGTGGAGCCACATGTTGGCCCACTATTTGGTGAGATACCACTGGACAGCGCCAGGAGTCAGGTGTGGCAGGAGGTGGCCAACGCCCTGGAGGAGGCCATCATTGTTGGGTGGACAGCAGAGCAGTGCCGCCACAGATATGGGGACCTGAAGCGGAGGGACCCAGACCTGCTTGCCCACCTGCGGGCACATGCAAGGAGGGGCACAGTGCCACTAACAGGTAGGTGCAACATCCACACACTTTTATCTTCCATACAGGTATCATGGTTGCATGTGTCTGGCATATGGGGGGGCTGTCTGGTGTTTGCCATGGTGGTGTTTTCAGGGTGTGGGGTGAGTGGGTCTGGCTGCGTGAGACTGCACACACATGGGGTGGAGGGACTTTGCTACAGGATTGTACTGATGTTCCTCTCTCCATGTTTGCACCTTAGGCCCAGATGAGTGCTGGCTGGTGAGGGAGAGGAGGCACCAGCAGGAGGACCATCAGTCCAGGAGGGGCAAAGGTCCACAGAGGTGCAGGGACCAGCCTGATGATGGTGAGTGCCTTACATCCATGATTACTATTGCATGCTGTGTAACGGGGGGGCAGCAGGGCATGGCCACCATCCATTGACACCACTGACATGCATGCAACTTGTTACAGTCAGCACTGTCCAGTGGTACTGCATGTCTGGGAGTGCATCAATGGTGGTCCATGCATGCACTGGGTACATGGCTGTGCCACTGCCTTCGTACAACATAGCCATGTCACTGAACAGCCACAGTGGTGCTGTGCAGGACTTGGCCAGTGGGTGTGTGCAGCGGTCTGCATTGCTGTGTGCGCCTGGGTGGGCAGGTCTAGTGGATGCGATCACTGTGGGTGGTCACACACCATCACAGAGGCATGTCCCTTGGCCGTATGCCATGCACAGTGGGTGGGCTGCATGGGGCTGTGCATTCACACCTATTGACTCTGCTGCCTTGTCCTAGGTGGACGGCAGCTGCAGGAAATAAGAGCGACACAGCAGGAGATCGTACATGTTGCCATGGCCTCCTTGTAGATCCTTGAAAGGATAGACCAGCTGGGAGTTCTACAGCGGCACAGCAGGAGGAGCAGCCAGAGCAGAGAGTGGGGCTCCTGCTGAGCATACTAATGCCCCTGATCTTCCCTACCCCTGGACCCACCCTCACACCCCTCCTTCCCTCTACCATTTGTTCACCCAGCCCCTTACCCACCCCCACCTTGTTTTTGGCCTCCCCAACCTTTTGTAAATATATGTATATAGTTTTGTGTGATGTTTTACAATACATTTGTTTTGATATACCTAATTTGGTGGTCTCTGTTTTGCAGCAGGCTATAGGTGCTCAGCTGCAGTGGTGTGCATGGCATCGGGGTGGTGCAGTTATGTGCATGTGTGTGTGTCCGTGGGGAAGTGACTATGGTGTGGCAGTAGCTATCAGTCACTGTCGGTGGTGTGTGTGTTGTTTCCTGTGCACTGGATGACAGTGTGCAGTGGTCCATGGTGCATGCTTTGTGTTCATGGCCCATCCATGGCCTGTGCAGCTGACACCCTTGCATGTCTGTGACCTGCACAGTCCACTGTCATGTCAGTGGTGGCTGTCCATGCAGGACAGCCACTGTACCTGGCACAATGCCGGGTTGCCTCCTGTCACTGGTGTGGTGCATGTCTGCCTTGGGTGACACTGTGGCCTCTGCTGTTGCTGTCCCACCTCCATTCTGTCACTTGTGTGTGTTGCAGGGGATGTGCACCACTGTCTGTCACTTGTGCTTTGGGAAAATGCTGGTGGCGTACAGCTCCACAGTGCCTGCGCAGGGTGGCTGGCACTCCTGTGCCATGGAGGAGTGCTGGCCATGTGTACACGGTTTCCATGGCCACATGCTGGGGGCTTGGTTGCCCCACTACTGTGCCCCTCTGTTGATGTGCCCTTGGGTATGGGTGGGTGTTTGTCCATGCACTGTGTTGCATCCTGTGTGGTGCATGCTTCCATGCACCACTGTGGGTGTCTGTGCTGGCTGTTGTGGCCAGTGCTGGATCGGGGTGTGTCCTTGGGAGGGTGTGCAGGGTGCTGTACCACTGGTGGTGGGGTCTGGGGCATGCCCTGTCATGTGTGGGGTACCTCGTGTGCCGACACATGGTCAGTCTCTCAGCTGTACCTTGGGGGGATGTGCGTGGTGGAACTGTGTATGCTGTCATTGCATCGCTGTGTGCTACCACCCACTGATGGGTGCTCATGGTGGGGCTGCCTTGCATGGTTATGTGATGCACAGGGTTGCATTGTCACAGTGGGGGTGGTGGCATGCATGGGTATCCTGCACTGGTGTATGCTGCTCCTGGGTAGGGTGTCTGTGGGTCACGGTCCAGGGTGTGCTCTGCATTGGTGGGATGGTGCAGCATGGGGTGGTCAGCCCTCCTTGTGTGCTGGTCACAGCTTGCCAGGGGCTGTGATGGGGCACCATGGCCCAGCTGTGGGTTGGTTGCTGGTCTCCATTGGGCAGTGGTTATTCCAGCCCTCCCCCAGTTGTGCAGTGCATGGGGTGTGGGGGGACAATGTCTGTTTTGCTGTGTGCTCCTCTGCCCATCTGTGGCATGGGTGGTGGACCCCTGCATCCCTGGTTGTGCTGTTGCATTGCTGCCCTGCTGCTGGGGGGCATCCCTGGTTGTGCTATGGTGCATCTGGACTACTCAGCTGAACATCCCTTGTTGCGCTATGGTGCATCAGATATGCTCAGCTTCACCTCCCTAGTTGTGCTGTGGTGCAGGTGGGGAGATATTCAACCGTTGGCTGTAGGCACATCTTGGCCTGCGCAGTTTTTGAACATCACGCTTCTTGTGCATGGGCGCAATGGACTTGCAATTGCTCCTGCTGTTGTGCACTTTTTGGGCGCAGTTTGAATATCTGGGCCATTGTTTAGAGCTACGCTGCAACAGAGACAATTTATCTCACTTTTGAGAAAATTTAACACATTAATTAGCGCCACACTGTCACAGAGAAATTAACACATAATTATAAAGTTACATTATAATATATTGTATTATTTTATATTATACAATGGCAAGAAAGAATCCTGTGCTCTGATTCATCAGGCTGGCACTGGACCCGTGATGTTATCCTGGCATAACATCGCGGCTCTAGTCCCAGCACACATATTGACCGCATGAAATGTAAAGAAAGGGGAAAAATCACTGCACAGCTATTACTTTCATCTCCATCACCACACTGCAGAAAACCACCTGGCATTTCTTCATCATGCTATAAATTCCTCCCTTACACAGAAACAGCCAAAAGCCAGCACACAACTGTGACACATACCCAAGCCCACCCCATCCCAAAAAAAACTTTCTTATTTTTTAAATCCACCGCCTTGAAATCCGTGTAATTCCCGGAAGCTCTTCACAACCCAGTCCGATCCCTACTCAACAACCCACTTCCCTGATTCCCTCTGAACAATGTGCCTGGTCAGTGAGCGAGCAAGCATGTGATTAACAGACACTGAGTGTCTGTCTTCAAACCGCTCCCTCGCTCACTTTCAAACCACTCTTCTTGTTTGTTTGTTTTTTCAATGACACCATCCACTACAGAAAATTAAAAAAAATTCTCCTTTCCATTTCCCTACCTCGTCTCCTTGTCACAGAAATGTTGTACAGAAAGCGAGCCGGTGGACAAAACATGTGGGGCGTGGAGGGCCTACGATTCCCAAGTTACCACCAGCATTTACTCACCACAGAGATAAGACACAAAATGAAAACCTGAATTTAAAAAAAAGGATAGGGCACAGTAACAAACCAAGCACCAGCCTCAAAGGTGCTATGCTGAAAAGAGTTGCTTAGTTACTAGGAGGACTGCAGAAACACAGCTCCACCTGCTGGCTGGAAGTGAAAATCAGCACTATTTTCCAATAAAGTAATCCTACGCATATACAAAAATGATCAAAAATCAATTTTAAATTAACTTTCTCATATCTTTTTTTAATATTACAAATGAGCCATTGTATAATAGAAGGCCTCCAGGGTGTGTGTGGTGCTGGGATAACGCTTCTCTGGTGATGAGTGACTCGGCCTGCAGCCTTGTGCCTAATCACCCAGGCGTGATGTTATCCCAGCATGACACACACCCTGTCGTCATCATCTTTAATTACATTAAATTGTAATATTACATTATACCATATTATATTATATCATATCATATCATATACATCATCACATCACATCACATCACATCACATCATATCATATCATATCATATCATATCATATCATATCATATCATATCATATTATATTATATTATATTATATTATATTATATTATATTATATTATATTATATTATATTATATTATGTTAATCACCACACTGTAACAGAGAAAATTTCTCACAGGCAAGCAATACTCTGTAACATACAGCTTTTATCTCACTGTTTAGAGCTATGCTGCAAAAGAGACAATTTATCTCACTTTTGAGAAAATTTAACACATTAATTAGCACCACAATTCACAATGATAATGTAACATATTTAAGCACTACTCTTTTACTCGGATAATTGAACACATAGTTCAGCATCACAGTATTGCCCAGATATTTAAAAACATAGTTTAGCACCACACATTCACATAGATAGAAACATAGAAACATAGAATTTGATGGCAGATAAGGACAGCTTGGCCCACCCAGTCTGCCCATTTCCTTACCTACTGGATAAGCTGCAGATCCTAGTTAACCAGCAGCCTACTTCTTCCTAACCCCACCCCCTAGAATGGCCTTATGACTGTCCGATGCATGCTTGAATTCCACCACTGTTTTTGACTCCACAACCTCCTCTGGAAGGCCGTTCCCATGCATCCACAACCCTCTCTGTGAAAAAAATACTTCCTTAAATTACCTCTGAGCCGCCCTCCTCTATCTTCAAATTGTGCCCCCTTGTTCTTGCACACTCTTTTTTTTTTGAAAGATGCTACCCTCTTGGACTTTGTTGATTCCCTTGAGGTACTTGAAAGTTTCTATCATGTCCCCCCTCTCCCTCCTTTCCTCGAGGCTATACATATTAGGCCCCTTTAGTCTCTCTTCATATGTCTTCCGGTGCAGATCCTGCACCATTTTAGTTGCCCCCTTCTGGATAGCTTCCATCCTGCCTATGTATTTGTGGAGATTGGATCTCCAGAACTGTACGCAGTACTCCAGATGGGGTCTGACCAGCTGTCTATACAGAGGGATAATAACTTCCTGTTTTCTACTGGTGATGCCTCTCTATGCATCCCAGTATCCCCCAACCCTCCTTGCTGGCCTCTCACCTTGCTTCCCACCTTTAGGTCATCTGATATGACTACCCCAGGCCCTTTGCATTTTTGTTGTTGTTAGTATCTCACCCCATTGTGTACTCTTCCCCTGGGTTTATGTTTCCCAGCTGCATTACCTTGCACTTCTTAGCATTGAATCTAAGCTGCCATACATTTGACCATTCCTCTAACCTTGCCAAGTCCCTTCTCATCCTTTCCACCACACCTTGTGCATCAACTCTGTTGCAGATCTTTGTGCCATCTGCAAAGATAAATTAACAAATAGTTAATTAATTTAATAGTTATAGTATTATAACAGCATATCATTATATTATATATTATAATATTATAATATAATATTATATTATATTATATTATATTATATTATATTATATTATATTATATTATATTATATTATATTATATTATATTATATTATATTATATTATACTATATTATATTATATTATATTATATGAATCACCACACTTTTACATGGATAATTTCACACGGTTTAGCACAACACTCTAGGGGCCAGATATTCAAAACTTTGCGCTGGGCAAAAATCATTTGCACAGGTTTAGCGTGGGATTAGTGCAGGATTAGCGTGGGTCTGCCATATTCAAAGGCCAAATAGTGCAGGCAAACTGCATTAGCGCCGGGCAAAATTATAATGTATGCAAGGGGCAAACTGACATGAATACAGGCGCAATGCTATATTCAGCTACTGGCGCGCACTTAGTGGTTTTCTTGGCGACTTAGCGTGACATAGCGCGGTGCACATTACGCCCAGGAAAAGCTGGTCTTAATCCTGGGCAATCAGCTTAGTAACATTATGGCTTTGCGCGGTGTTTGCGCGGGTTTAAGCGTGGGTTTTATGCGACCCTAACAAATAAATATGACACATAGATAAAGCCAAACATAGAGGAAGCATGCTGCTAACTGATGGCATCACAATGATGCCATCATCTTCCTCAGTCCAGCCATGCCAGGCAGTAAGTGGTGACCCTGCCACCAGTGGACAGCACGGCAGTGTGGTCATACAGCACACACCTGTGGACCACACTTCCGTGGACCAACAGATGCAGACACACATGCTGCACTGTGGGCATGAAGGATGTTGAGGGAGCATATCGGGTGGCGAGGCTGTGCCACAGATCAGGTGTGGCCACAAGGCTGGGACACATCATGCAGTGTACATGGGTCAGTATTGGGAATACCCCAACACCAGTGTGCCTTTTGATAATATATGCCCCCGGCCACATACCTCACAGCTGTACAACTGCCATAGCACACAAAGCCAGAAATGTACATGTCACTGTGAGCATCCATGCCACAGGTGCAGCATCTGTGGGTCACAACAAAGCGTAACAGTAATGTCCAGTGTCAGAAAACATCCGCAGGTTGGGCGCTCACTGTGTATAGTGCAGTCATCATCACTGCCCTACACACATAGGCATTGCTGTGTCACGCACCACTGGCCCCCTTGCTACTGTAGTTTCTGCTGTGCACTGTAGCATGCCCTACAATGTGACAGTGGCATGCAGCACCATCACCACCTATTACTATGGTGTCACATCCCCTGGGTATAATATGCTATGCTATGCTGTACTGTTTACATGTAGCCTGCAGCTATCATCATGCACTGCCAGACTGACCTACAGGTGGAGCTGCGGTTGGATCTGGTCAGCCCTGTACTTCCAGACTGACCTCAGGTGGCTCTGTGGGACTCTGCAGTAGCGCTGGGCAAACTGCATGCAAATCAGGGTATAATGAGATACTAATCGGTTGTTTGCCCAGAGACTAAGTAAGTAGGCTCATTTGCATGGCACTTTTGAATATAGCACATTTTAGCCAGGCAAGCGTGTTTGCTCTGGGCTAACTGCTAACTCCGCTAATGCCGCGCTAATGTGTTAGCGCGCTAACGGCACGGGAATATTAGTTTTGATCACTTTCTTTCACATCTGCTGCTTCCCGCAGCTGTACTGAGTCCATGCATTTGCTGGCACACACATTGGCCACGTAGTTCGTCTGTACCTGCCCTCATGTTGCTGTGTACTGTGTTGTTGTTGTAGTTGCACTTCCTGGTTGCTTTATTCAGTGCTGTCTTATTCCAGGGCTATTTTGCCCTGCACTCCAACCAGTTTGCATGGCCTCATTACCATGCCATATTGGAAGCTGTTTGCCCTGGGCTATTCCTTTTGAATATAAGCGTGCTCTGTGCTCGGAGCTAAGTTTGCCCGCTGGGCAGTGCTAATTTTGCCCCGGGGCAAAGTTTTGAATATCTGGCCCTAAGAGAGATAATCTAACACATTTAATCACCACACTTTTACAGAGATAATTTATCACATAGTTAATTAATTTAATAGTTGTAATATTATAACACCTCACCATTATATTATAGCATAGCATATCATTTCATATCATATCGTATATCATATCATTTCATTTCATATCATATGATATCGTATTATATTAAATTATATTACAGTAATCACCACTCAGTAACTGGGATAATTTCACACAGTTAAGCACAACCCTATAATAGAGAGTATTTAACTGTTTAGACCCTCATTACAAGACTTACAATTTAACAAATGTTTGACAGAATTTAACAAATAGTTCAGCACTGTACTATCACAGAGATATTTTAACACATAGTTTAGCACCCCACTGTCAGAGAGATAAATTAACACACAGTTAATTAATTTAATAGTTATAATATTATAACACCACATCATTATATTATATTATACAATGGCAAGAAAATTTCCTGGATTCTGATTGGTCAGTCTGGGGCTGGACTTGGATGGGTGTGATGTTATCCAGAATAACATCACAGCTCTAGTCTCAGCCTCACTGTGAACCAGTGTAGATGGCATTATGTACCTTGCATCACACCTCTAGTCTCAGCCTCACTGTGAACCAGTGTAGATGGCATTATGTAGCTTGCATCTCTCTTTTTGCATCTCCTCTTAAGAAACAAAAATATTTGTTCACACTAATAAAAACATTCTTTAAAATATTTTTTATTTTATATATAACAATGAGCCATTGTATAATAGGAATAATGCACTCCAGGGTGTGTGTCGTGCTGGGATAACGTCACTTCTGGGATGATTAGTCACACTCAGCCTGCGGCCTTGTGCCTAATCACCCCAGGCATGATGTTATCCCAGCATGACACGCACCCTGTCATGCATTATTCCTTTATTATGTTGTATTATATTAAGTTATGTTATAGTATACTATAGCTCTGGGGTGGGGCATCATTGGCAGGTGTGGGGAAGGCAAAGCAGGAGGATGAGGTAGCAGAGGTGGAAATTATGGCAGAGACAGTGAGGGAAGCTCTCGGGTCCCATAAGATGGAGAAAGCACCAGGGCAGGATAAATTACATCCCAGAGTGCTGAAGGAACTGGCAGAATTCCTGGCAAAACCCCTGATGGAGCTTTTCAGCATTTCTCTGATGACAGGGTGGGTGCTCCAGGATTGGAAGGTGGCGCATATAGTGCCGATCCACAAGCAGGGATCAAGGGAGGTGGCAGGGAACTACAGGCCCATCAGCCTGACATTGCTGGTGGGCAAGGTAATGGAGGGCATTGTCAAGAAGAGACTGGGGGGGACCTGGAAAAGATGGGGAGCCTGGACAATAGACTGCATGGATTCATCCTGGGGAAATCATGTCAGACAAACCTTGTGGAGTTCTATGACTGGGTGATGAGTGCCTTGGACCTGGGAAGACCAGTGGACATCCTCTTCCTTGACTTCAGCAAGGTGTTTGACTCTGTTACTCATGGGGCCTGTTGAATAATCTGGGAGAAATGGGGGTGGGGAACCAGATGATCAGATGGATAGGAAATTGTCTAATGAACCAGACCCAGAGGGTCATGGTTGGAGGGATAGTCTCATCCCAAGGAGGTTCATTAGTGAAGTCCCTCAGGGATCAGTCCTTGGGTCCCTCCTGTTCAATGCCTACATCTCTGACATAAGGAAATGTATCAGGAGTTAGATGAGTCTCTTTGTGGATGACTCTAAACTGGGGACAGTGGTGGATGGGGAGGAGGAGGAGAAGTTGGCCCTATAGGGTGACCTGGAAGTTCTGGAAAGGTTACCTAGAAAGTGGAATCTGAGGTTCAATGCAGGAAAATGCAAGGTACTGCACCTGGGAGCCAAAAACCCGGGCCAAGTGTACACCCTTGGGGGGAATGCAACACATCTCGATGGCTGAGAGTGACCTGGGGTGGTAGTGGATGTCAAGATGAACAACTCGGAGAGTTGCAGGAGGGCAGCTGCAAAGGCCAACATGATGCTTGGATGCATTGCTAGGGGGCTCACCTCCAGAAGGAGGGAAGTGATAATCCCACTGTATAACTGCTTGGTGAGGCTGAACCTCGAGTACTGCATGCAGTTTTGGAGGCCACATTTAAAGAGGGACATTGAACTCCTGGAGAGGGTCCAGAGGAGGGCAACCAAAATGATTTGGGGCTTGTGGAACAGGACCTATGGGGAGAGGTTCGAAGAGCTAAATATGTACACATTGTAAAGAGAGAAGGGACTGGGGGACATGATAGAGGTCTTCAGGTACATGAAGGGGGTAAATAGGGGAGGAGCAGTCAGAGTGCTCTGAAGAAAGGAGGTGGGGCACCTAGAGTGCATGGGTGGAAGCTGAAGGGGGGAGCTTCAGTGGAGAAAGGAGAAGGTGCTACTTCACTTAGAGGGTGGTGGAGGAATGGAATGTACTGCCTAGATGGCTGGTGGAAGCAGAAACAGTGGAGGAGTTCAAGAGTGGGTGGGACAGGTACAGGGGAAGGGTTCTGGAAGCAAAACCAGTCCAGCAAGAGTATCCAGGACTGGGAAGGCAGAAGCCAGAGAGGGAGAGGGGGGCAGCAAGGTCAGCTCCTAGGGTGGGGGCAGACCAAACGAGCAGACACTAAAGACCATTAGGCCTATTCTTCTGGCATTTTAGCATGTTAGTATGTTATTATATTATATTAAATTATATTATATTATATTATATTATATTATATTATATTATATTATATTATATTATATTATATTATATTAATCACCACTTTGTAACTGCTATAATTTCACACAATTAAGCACAACACTGTAACAGAGAGCATTAAACTCAGGCCCAGCTATTCAAAAGAGTTGTGCCATGTGCAACAGGGATGCACCAGCGCAAGTCCAAAAATACACCATTCTGCGATATTCAATGGGAAGCAGATGTGCCCCCCAAATCACAATGTGCAAGAGTGCAATGATAATGAATGCATGTGCAACTGAAGGGGGAGGAACCATGCATAAATGGTGCAGTGCGATTTTCAACAACATGCACCAGGTGCAATAGGGGAGCTAATGGAAGTTTCGCGATAGCGGAAATGATCCAAAATAAAAAAGAACAAGAGAGAGGTGCAAGAACGCTACAGGGAAGCCACATGTTGCTGAACTGCAGGCAGCCACACAGGCACACAAAAACTGTGAGCAGGACAGGGCAAAAGAGAGACAGAGCACCTGGAACCCACAGGAACAGGGAAGGTGTGGGGAGCCTCTGCCACAGTGCAGGTCAAAAGGGGGAAGTGCCACACAGCACTGTGACCACTACAGGGAGGTGCTCCAGGTGCAGGGGGAGAAGCAGCAAGGATATCAGGGGAAACAGAGAAACAGCTGCCAGGGGCCACAAGCCAGGGACATGGCCAGTGTCACCATCCAGATGAGGCAGTTATGAGGGGGTGAGAAGACAGGCGGCAGGGGGGTGCGGCCGTGGAAGGGCCAGTCGGCGGTATGCCCCTAACAGGCAGTACCGAACCCGCATCAGCTTCGAGCTCTACACTGATACTGAGATCATGGGCCAGTACTGCCTGAACTGGGTGATCATGAGGCAGCTCTGTGAGCAGTGCAGTGATGTGATGCAGGCATCCACATGACGGAGCCATGCTCTGTCAGTGGAGACCAAAGTGACAGCTTGTATGTGCCTGCTCACCATGGGTACCTTCCAGAGACCAACAGGGGAAATGACAGGCATAACCCAGTAGGCTGTGTCACGTCTCCTCACCCAATTACTCAGCGCACTGCTGCCACATGCTGCAGAGTGCATCCATTTCCCCAGCACACCGGTGGAGTGCACAGCAAACATACAGGATTTCCACAGGGTAGCAAGTATGCCTTGTGTGCTCGGGGCAATAGACTGCACCCATGTGGCCATCCCCGAAGGGGCCGCATACATGAATCAGAAGGGGTATGCAAGCATCAACTGCCAGGTGGTGTGCGATGCCGGGGGTGCATAATCAATGTCTCCGCCATGCACTCTGGGGGAGCACATGATGCCTTCATCTGGCACCAGTCCACACTGTGCCACAGGTTCAAGAGTGGTGACATCCCACTGGCCACCTGGTGGGTGAGTATGCAAAGCATGAAAGACATGGAGCTTGGGAGGGCATAGTCAGAGGTGACATGGGTATTGGCCTAGATGGTCCAAGGCAGGGTGATGCTGATCACCAAACTAACGTCCACCCTCTACACACAGGTGACAGTGGATACCCACTCCATCCCTAGCTGCTCACACCATACCGGTGGCCGCAACCCCATAGCAGCAACGCAACAATTGGGCACATGCCACAGCATGCAATGTCATTGAGCGGGTGTTCGGGATGCTGAAGGCACGTTTCCATTGCCTGGACACGTCTGGCGGTGCCCTACAGTACAGCCCCTCAAAGGCCTGTGGGTTATTCCTGGCCTGTTGCATCCTGCACAACATGGCCAATGACTATGGGATAGCCGTACAGGTTGAAGAGGGGGACAGCAACGGGGACGATGAGGACGCTGATGAAGATGGTGATGGGCAGCTCCCCTTGGTCGAAGGGACCCCCGACTGATCCAGATGGCACAGCTGCACCAGGACACCATCACAGAGGAGCACTTCAGCCAACCCAGGTAAGTCATGGAGCCATGTGGAACCACCAGTGGCAAAGGCACAACCCACAAACATGCATGGACAAACCCTAGGGGTGCATGTCTTTAAGGGAATTGGCTGAGCATGGAACCACCCATGCCATCAGGGATGGGCAAGGTCTAACACAGCACGTGGTCACACACACACACCTCACAAGACATGCACAAAGGGTAGGAGGCACGCTGACCCCAATCACCACCCCTAGCCACACACATGCCCACAGACCACCACGCCCAGTGCCTGTCATTGTGCATGTGTCAGACACTGGGCACCATTGCACAGTGGTGGACAGCAGAATACAGGCATCATCATGCACACTCCACAGTGGACAGCAGCCAGGAGGGTGTGCAGAGGGAATGTGTGTCTGCATGCAGGGCCAGCTACTCCACCCATGCATTGCACGTTGAATGACACAATGCACACAGGAGAGCATCAGACAGTAGTCATGCGCCACAGTGCCATGGCTGCCACGGACGTGTGGGCAGCCCAACCGAGACCTGCCAGTAGTGACAGGCTGACCATTGGCCCCATGGGGTGGCACCAACTGTCCCCCAGGGATTCCACTGCGTGAATGTGACCGTGCTTGCGCAGGGGTCTGCAGCACACCAAACATGCCTGTGCCAGGCGTGCTCGGGAAGCCCACGGCTGAACCCGGTATCAACAAGGAGGGTCTCACATGACGCTGGTAATGGGGGGTGGATATTGCACTGCGTGGTGTCTGCGATGCATGGGCAAATAACTGTGTGCCCAATGTGGCCATGACAGCTGTGATTGCCTGTGTCTGCCTGTCAATGGCAGTGGTCACATCCTCCTGCATCTGGTTCATCCTTGCAAGGAGCAGAGCGGTGTCTCTGCTGCACTGCTCCTCTGTCTGGTGCAGAACCGCACTGAGTGCATCCACCGCCTTCACAAGCCGCACCTGCTGATTGACTGATTCTTGGAGTATGTGGGTGTGCTCTTCTAGGAGGTCATCTGCCTGATCGGCATTCTGTCCCTCACGGTGTTCATGGCCCTGATGGGCAGCACCCCTTGAGTGTGGGCACTGCACACCAGGGTCAGGCCTGGGCATGTCCACAGGTGGTGCACTGATGCCACCCCCTGACACTGTACTCCCATGGCCATTGTCTGACTGCTGACACTGCCCCTCTGGCTGCCATTCTCCAGGGCTCAACGGTGCTGCCACAGTGGCCACAACAGCCCCACTGTCCTGGACATGCACCAGTGCTGCCCCACTGGTGCAGACAGGCACAGGCTGGGACTGTGATGTCATGCAGGCCTCCACGGTGGCACCACCCACAGCCATGCCCATGACGTCACCTGCTGTGTGGCCATCCTGTGGCCCACATGTATCACTGTCCATGAAATGAGCTCAATCAGCATCAATGATGGATCTGGCACAGCCCAAGTCTCAGCATGCTGGAATTCATGGATGCTAGCATGCTGGGACACGGGCAGGGCCTCCTCCGCACCTGCTCCAACAACATCAGTCAGACATCCAGGTGGGCCCACTGTCACCCAGAACCTCGTATGCCTGTGGAGGTGGACGGACCCTCCTCTATGTCCATGGTACCACACTCAGTGGGCAAGCCCACCACCGCTGACCCATGTAGATGCTCAGGAGCTGTAAGGGAACACAGTAGCATTAATGTATCTGTCCTACCCTGTCCCTCTCATTGACAGACCAGGACCTACCATGCAGTAATGGGCTACCACCTGTCTGGAATCCACCACCTGGAACACCCTCGATGGCACAACACTGCATGCTGCCAGCAACCCACTCTTCTTGTGGGGTAAGGTGTTGCATGTTCACCTGTCCCCAACTGATCACAGACCATGCACCCCTGATGGCAGCCACCTTGTCTTTAATCCTCCACTTGTCCATGCCCCTCTTCTTTTTGCACTCCTGCTCGGACCACTGGTGGCTGCCATGCAAGTTGCTGGCACACTCCACCTCTTCCCATGGAGCAGCATGGGCCTGTGGTGTTCCCCACCATCCTCTGAGCAGTGGCTCCTGGTCAAGGTAGGCCTCAAACAGGGCATCTGTTTCTGCCTTTGTGAAGTTAGGCCTCCTCTTCCTCCACCTCATGATCGCTCATATTCAATCTGTGAGAATGGCAGGTGTTATCTGTGACTGTGCAGTCCCATGCATGTCCCACACACCACAGTCCACACTCCCAAAGAGCATGCAACTCACCACAGTAGACTGCAATAACTGACTATGGCCAGTGCAGCCCAATGTCACATTTTTATAGCGCAATGCATGCAGATGAGGTGAGGCTCAATTTTAAGTGGATGCAGATGCAGTATCTGTGCCATTGAATGGCTGATTAGCCGATTTGCATATACCGGCTGTATTCAGCCTGTTGTGTTAGTGCAATTGTGTTGAATGTGCTCAGACAAGGGCGCATTTCTGTGACATGTGCAGTAAACACCAAACTGCGCATGCCCAGGGTGATAACGCTGACACCTGCCATGCTGCTGACGTGCTGCACACGGTAGGCAATGCAGGGCATGGCCACCATTGTGCCAATGGCACTACTGCGCTGTTCACATATATGGCGCTGTGGCATTGAGCCACCGTAGGCCCACTGGGGCCACAGCGTGGTAGGCCACTACAGGAGGAGACACACAGGGACCCAATTGCGCTACACGCATTGAGTACCAATCGCGCTGTGGCGGTCCGTGCATGAGAGACCCTTGACCCTGTGCTGACCTTTGCCCCTAGGTACCATGCGTCTGCATGGGTGCACCACTATCATGCTGTTCGGTGACAGTGTGATAGGGAATGGCAGCTCTGTTCCGTGCAGCATGTGCACATGGCGGACTGTGCTACTGAGCGCCATTTTGACTCCAACCAGCTGTAGAGATGGCACGGAGGAGGGCTGCTGTGTGGAGCTAGGTGGAGCTGGCCAATTTGGTGGCCATAGTAGAGCCCCATGCTGGGGCACTTTATAGTGATGCACCCCTGGACAGGGCCAGGAGCGCAGTATAGGACAATGTTTCCAGTGGTGCTGGAGGAGGCCACGGGAATCAGGCACACGGCTGAGCAGTGTTGCCACCGATATGGGGACCTTGGCGGAGAGACCTGGACAGGCTTGCCTGCCTGTGGGCACATGCCAGGAGGGGCACAGTGCCATGGCAAGGTAGGTACCCCATCCATACACTCTTAACGTCCATACGAGTATCACGGTTGCATGTGTCTGGCGCATGGGGGGCTGTCCAATGTTGGCCATGGTCATGGTATCTAGGTGGGGGGTTGATGGGTATGGCTGTGTGGGATTGCACACACAGAGGGTTGGGGGGACTTTGCTACTGGATTGTACTGATGTTCCTCTCTCCATGTTTGCACCTTAGGCCCAGAGGAGCACCGGCGGGCGAGGAAGAGGAGCCTCTGCCAAGAGGACCAGCAGGCCAGGAGGGATGCTGGACCACAGAGGTGCAGGGACCAGCCTGATGATGGTGAGTGCCTTACATCCATGATTGCATGCTGTGTAACAGGGTGGGCAGCGGGGCATGGCCACCATCCATTGACACCACTGCCATGCATGCAACTTGTTACAGTCAGCAAGGTCCAGTGGCACTGCATGTCTGGGAGCATGTCAATGGTGGTCCATGTGTTCACCAGGTACATGGCTGTGCCACTGCCTTTGCACCGCATAGCCATGTCACTGTACGGCCATGGTGGTGCTGTGCAGGACATGGGCAGTGGGTGTGTGCAGCACTCTGCATGGCTGTGGGTGCCTGGGTAAGCAGGTCTTGTGGATGCGGTCACTGTGGGTGGTCACACACCATCACAGGGGTGTGGAACATGGCTGTATGCCATGCACAATGGGTGGGCTGCAGGGGGCTGGACAGTCACACATATTGACTCTGCTCCCTTGTCCTAGGTGGACAACACTGGATGGCCCTGGAACAAGGCATACACAAGATGCTGCAGCTGGCATGGGAGTCCCTGGCACTGCTGGAGTGGATGGAGTGGCACGGGGTCCGGAGGAGAAGCACCTGGAGGTGCCACAGGAGTGGAAAGCGGGGAAGAGAATAGGCCCTCCATGACCCCTGATACACCTAACCCCCTGGACCTACCCTCACACCCCTTCTTCCCTCTCCCATTTGTACACCCCTGTCCCATGCCCACCCCCAACCGGTTTGTGGCCCTTCCCCCCACCCTTGTATATATTTGTACATATGTTTGAGTGTTTATATTTTTTAATACATACATTTTGTTATAACAACTGTGGTGGTCTCTGATTTGAAGTGGGCTACAGGTGCTCAGCTGCAGTGGTGTGCATGGCATCAGGGGTGGTGCAAGCACGGGCGTGTGTGTGTCCAGAAGGGAACCACCTATGGTGTGGGTGGGGGGATCATTCACTGTCTGTGGTTTGTGTGTTGTTCTCCTGCACTGGATGCCTGTGTGCTGTGGTCCATGGTGCATGCACTGTGTGCATGGCACCCCTGTCATACCATCCATGGCCTGTGCAGCTGACATCCTTGCATGTCTGTGATATGCACGGTATGCTGGTGTGTCAGTGGTGACTGTCCATGCTGGACAACCACCATACCCGGCACAATGCCAGGTTGCCTCCTATCACCAGTATGGTGCATGGCTGCCTCCGGTGGCACTGTGGCCTCCGCTGTTGTTGTCTGCCCTCCATGCTTTCACTTGTGTCTGTTGTAGGGGATGTGCTCCACTGTCTGTCATGTGTGATCTGGCCGCATGCTGGTGGCATACAGCTTTATGGTGCCTGTGCAGGGTGGCTGGCACACCTGTGCCATGTAGGGGTGCTTGCTGTGTGTACACAGGTGCAGTGGCCACACGCCAGTGGCTTAGTTGACCCGCTACTGTGTCCCTGTGTTGGTGTGCCATTGGGTATGGGTGGCTGTTTGTCCATGAACTGTGTTGCATCCTGTGTGGTGCATTCTTCCGTTCAACACTGTGTGTGTCTGTGCTGGCTGTTGTGGCCAGTGCTGGGATGGAATGTGTCCTTGGGAGGGTGTGCAGGGTGCTGTACCGCTGGTGGTGGGGTCTGGGGCATGTCCTTTTGCATGTGGGTTACCTCGTGTGCCGACACATGGTCGGTCTCTCAGCTGTACCTCGGGGGGACGTGCAGAGTGGCACCGAGGATGCAGTTGTTGCATCGCTCTCTGCTGCCACCTGCTGCAGTGGGCACATGGTGGGGCTGCCTTGCATGGCTCCTTGGTGCATAGGGTTGCATTATCACAGTGGCATGCGTGTGGTGTCCTGCACTGTTGGGCACTACTCCTGGAAAGGGTGTATGGGGATTGTAGTGCAGGGTGTGCTCTGCATTGGTGGGATGGTGTGGCACAGGGTGGTTGGTGCTCCTTGTGTGCTGGTCACAGCTTCCCAGGGGGTGTGCTGGGGCACCATGCCCCGGCTGTGGGTTGGTTGCTGGTATCCATGGGCCAGTGGTTATTCCAGCTCTGCACTGGTTGTGCAGTGCATGGGATGTGGGGGGTGATGTCTGTTCTGCTGTGTGCTCCTCTGCACATTTGTGGCATGGGTGGTGGGCCCCTGCATCCTGTCCCTGCGCATCCCTGGTTGTACTGTTGCACTGCTGCCCTGCTCCACAGGGCATTCCTGGTTGCACTATGGCACATCTGGACTGCTCCATTCAGCATCCCTGGTTGCGCTATTTCCCATCTGAAATGTGAAACTGCACATCCCTGGTTCCACTATGGTGCTGGTGGCATGATATTCAGTCATGTGCCGCAGGCACATCTTGGGCTGTGCAGTTTTTGAATATTGCGGTTCTTGCATACGGGCGCAGTAGACTTGCGCTTGCTCCTGCTGTTGCGCACTTTTTGGGTGCAGTTTGAATATCAGGGCCTCAGTGTATGGAACCACTCTACAATAGAGACAAATTAACCAATGATTGAGATGATTTACCACAGTTTACCATCTCACTGTGAGAGAGATAAATTAATACATACTAAATTAATTTAATAGTTACACTATTATAACACCACACCACTATATTATATTATGTTATATTATATTATATTGTATTGTATTGTCTTGTCTGATATTATATTATATTATATTATATTATATTATATTATATTATATTATATTATATTATATTATATTATATTATATTATACCTCTGGGGAGGGGTGCGTCACTGGCAGGTGTGGGGAAGGCAAAGATGAGGTAGCAGAGGTGGAAATCATGGCAGAGAGAGTGATGGAAGCCCTTGGGTCCCATAAGATGGAGAAAGCACAAGGGGCAGATAAATTACATCCCAGAATGCTGTAGGAACTGGCAGATGTCCTGGGAAAACCCCTGATGAAGCTCTTCAGCATCTCTTTGAGGACAATATGGGTTCCCCAGGATTGGAAGGTGGTGCATACAGTGCCTAGCCACAAGTGGGGATCAGGGGAGGTGGCAGAGAACTACAGGCCCATCAGCCTGACATTGATAGTGGGCAAGGTAATGGAGGACATTGTCAAGGAGAGACTAGGGGGGACCTGGAAAAGTTGGGGAGCCTGGATGATAGCCAGCATGGATTCATCCTGGGGAAATCATGTCAGACAAACCTTGTGGAGTTCTATGACTGGCTGATGAGTGCCATGGACCTGGGAAGACCAGTGGACATCCTCTTTCTTGACTTCAGCAAGGCATTTGACTCTGTTCCTCCCATGGGCCTGTTGAATAATGGAGGAGAAATGGGGGTGGGGAACCAGATGATCAGATAGATAGAAAATTGTTTCCAGAACTGGACCCAGAGGGTCGTGGTTGGAGGGATAGTCACATCCCCAAGGAAAGTCATTACTGGAGTCCCTCAGGGACCAGTCCTTGGGCCCCTCCTGTTCAATGCCTACATACATATCTACATTAGGAAATTCAGCAGAATTTAGCTGAGTCTCTTTGTGGATGACTTAAAACTAGGAGTGGTGGTGGATGGGGAGGAGGGAGGGTGGTCCTACAGGGGACCTGGAGGCTCTGGAAAAGTTGTCTATAAAGTGGAAGCTGAGGTTCAAAGCAGGAATATGCAGGGTACTGCACCTGGGAGCCAGAAACCCAGGCCAAGTCGACACTCGGGGAGGAATGCTACAAATATTGATGGCTGAGAGGGACCTGGGGTGGTAGTAGATGTCAAGATGAACAACTCAGAGAGTTGTAGGAGGGCAGTGGCAAAGGCCAACATAATGCTTGGATGCATCGCTAGGGGCTCACCTCCAGAAGGAGTGAAGTAACAATCCCAATGAATAACTGCTTGGTGAGGACAAACCTCAAGTACTGCATGCAATTTTGAAGGCCACATTTAAAGAGGGACATTGAACTCCTGGAGAGAGGGTCCAGAGAAGGGCAACCAAAATGATTTTGGGCTTGTGGGAAAGGACCTAAGAGGAGAGGCTCGAAGAGCTAAATATGTACACACTGGAAAAGAGAAGGGACTTAGGAGAAATGATAGAGGTTTTCACACACATGAAGGGGTAAATAGGGGAGGAGCAGTCAGGATACTCCGAAGAAAGGAGGTGGGGCCCTTAGAGGGCATGGGTGGAAGCTGGAAGGGGGGAGAGTCAATGGAGAAAGGAGGAGGTGCTACTTCACTGAGTGGGTGGTGGAGTCATGGAATGCACTGCCTCGGTGGCTGGTGAAAGCAGAAACGGTGGAGGGGTTTCAGAAGAGGTGGGGTTCTAGAATCAAAAACCAGTGCGGTGAGAAAATCCAGGACTGGGAAGGCAGAAGCCAGAGAGGGAGAGGGGGGCAGCAAGGTCAGTTAACAGGGTGGGGGCTGACCAAATGAGCAGACAGAAAAGACCATTAGGCTTATTGTTCTGGCATTTTAGAATGTTAGTATATTATATTAAATTACATTATATTATATTATATTATATTATATTATATTATATTATATTATATTATATTATATTATAGTATATTATATTATATTATATTATGTTGTGTTGTGTTGTGTTGTGTTGTGTTGTGTTGTGTTGTGTCATGTCATGTCATGTCATGTCATGCTATGCTATGCTATGCTATGCTATGTTATGTTATGTTATGTTATGTTATATTATATTAATTATATGATATTAAATTGTATTATATCATATTATATTATATTACAATATATTATATTAATCATCATTCTGTAACAGGGATAATTTCACACAGTTAAGCACAACACTGTATCAGAGCATTTAACTCATTGTTTAGAACCATAGTACGAGAGGCAATATAACGCTTGTTTGAGATAAATTAACACACAGATTAGCCGCACACTGTCACAAAGATAATTTAGCACATTTAATCATTACAGTTACAGAGATAATTTAACACATAATTCAACTCCACACTATCACAGAGATATTTTAACACATAGTTTAACACCACTATGTCACATGCATAATTTAATGCAGTTATAATACCACAGCATTATCATATCATATCATATCATATCATGATTAATGTAATAGAATATAATATATTATGATGTGATATAGTATAATATAAGATAATACAATATCATATGATATGATATAATATAATGTAAAATAATATAATATAATGTGCTGTTATAATATTTTAACTATTATATTAATTAACTCTGTGATAATTTATCTCCGTGATAGTGTGGTACTAAACTATGCGTAAATTATCTCAAACATGTGTTAAATTATAGCTCTTATATTGAGAAACTAGACAGTTAGTTAAATTCTCCCTTGCTACAATCTTTTGCTTAACTGTGTATTATTATCCCTGGATATGATATAATATAATTTATTACAATGTAATATGATATGATATGTGATATGATACAATATAATGATGTGCTCTTATAATATAACTGCATAAATTTATCTCTTTTTGCAGAGTTGTGTTAAACTGTGAAAAAAATATCTCTGTGATAGTGTGGTGCTTCTCTATGTTTTAAAATATCTCTGTAATTGTTACATTATCTCTGTGATAGTGTCGTGCCAATCTGTTCATGAAATTATCTCAAACAAGAGTGTAATTGTCTCTTGTGTAGTGTGATTCTAAACAACATGTAAAATGCTCTCTGTTACAATGTTGTGCTTAACTGTGTGAAATTATCTGATATGGAACAGTGTGTAACATAATGTAATATACTATAATATAACATAATATAATATAATATAATATAATATAATATAATATAATATAATATAATATAACATAACATAACATAACATAACATAACATAATATAATATAATATAATATAATATAATATAATATAATATAATATAATATAATATGATATGATATGACATGATTGGATATGATACGATATGCTACAATATGATATGATATATTACAATATGATAAGAAATGTAATATAATATAATGTAATATAATGTAGTATGACATAAAATAATATAGTATAATATGATATATTATAATATAATATAACATATTATAATACAATATAATATAGTGGTGTGGTGTTATAATAATATAACTATTAAATTAATTATTTGTTAATTTATCCTTGTGTCAGAGTGATGCTAAACTATGTGTAAAATCATCTATAACATGATTTAAATTGCTCTTTTGTTGTGTAGTTTTAAACGATGAAATAAATGCTCTCTTTTACAGTGTGGTACTTAACTGTGTGATATGCCTGTTACATGGAGATGATTAATATAATATAATAATGTAATATAAAAATAAATAATATAATATAATGTAATAGCGTTGTGTTATAATATTATAAATATTAATTAACTGTGTTAATTTAAATGTGTGACAGTGTGATGCTAAACTCTGTTAAATTAACTCTAAGTGTGTGGTGCTAAACTATGTGTTTATCTCTGTGACACCTCAGCACTAAAACTATGTGATAAATTATATCGGTGACAGTGTAGTGCTAAACATTGTTACTTTATCTCTACCACAATGCAGTGCCAAACGTTGTGTTAAATTATCACTGTGAGAGTGCAATGCTAAACTCTTTTAAAAAGTTTCTTTCACAGGGTGGTGCTAAGCTGTGTGTTAAATTAACTCTGAGAGTGTGGTATTAAACAATGTTTTTAATTATCTCTGTGACAGTGCAGTACTAAAACTGCATTAAATTTATTTATTTGACAGTGTAAAGCTGAATTAAGGTTTAACTTATCTCTACCACAGTGTGGTTCTAAAGTATGTGTTACATTATCCCTGTGACAGTGTGTTGCTAATTTATGTGTTAAATTATCTCAGACATGGGTTAAATAGTTAAATAGTCTCTGTTGCAGTGTGGTTCTCATCAATGAGTTATATGCTGTCTGTTTCAGTCTTTTACTTATCTGTGTGTGAAATTATCTTTGTTACATTATGGTGATAAATGTAACGTAACAGAGCATAACATATCATAACATGACATAACATTGCAGTGCTAAACTCTGTGATGTTACAACTGTGAGTGTGCACTGCTAAACTGTTTTAAATTGTTTCTTTTACAGTGTGGTGCTAAACTGTATGTTAAAATACCCCTGTAATAGTGTGGTGCTGAACTATGGTTTAAACTTTCTATATATCACAGTGTGGCTCTAAATTATGTGGAAAATTATCTCTGTAACAGAGTGGGGCTAATTTATGTGTTAAATAATCTCCCTGATGTCTATGGGTTTTTTTTAACATGCTAGACAGTATGGTGATAAACTATGCAGTAAATTAGCTCTTTGACAGTGTGGTGCTAATTTTTGTGTTAAATTATCTCACACAAGGGTTAAATTGTTTCTATTGCAGTGTGGTTCTAAACAATGAGTTAACTGCTCTCTCTTCAGTGTTGTGCTTAACTGTGAGGTGATTAATATATTATAAAGTAATATATCATATCAGAACATAACATAACATCACATACCTAACATAAATTAATATAATGGTGTGGTGTTATAACTATTAAATTACTTAACTCTGTGTTAATATAGCTCAGTCAAACAGTGGTGCTAAACTATTAGTTAATTTAACACACAGTTTAGCACCACACTGCAAAAGATGCACACTGCATTGTTTAGAACCACAGTTTAGTACCACATTAAAAAGAAACAATTTAGACAGTTTGCATCGCACTCTCACAGTGATAATTTAACACATCCTTTAGCACTACACTGTCACAGAGATAATTTACATCTAGTTTAGCACTACACTGTCCGAGCGAATTTCACGCATAGTTTAGCACCATACTTTGTCTGACATAAATTAACACTTAGTTAAATAATTTAATAGTTATAACACTACACCATTATATTATTTTATGGTGTTATGTTATGCTATTTTATGTGATGTGATGTTAATCACCACACCATAACAGACATAATTTCACACAGTTATCCACAACACTGCAACAGAGACAATTTAACCCATGTTTGAGATAATGCCACACATAAATTTGGACCACACTCTCACAGACATTATGTAACAATTTTAATCACCACACTGTTACTGAGGTAATTTAGCACATACTTTTATCATCACACTCTCACAATAATATTTTAACACATAGCTTAGCATCACACTTTGACTGAGAGAAATTAACACATAGTTAAGTAATTGAATAGTTATATTATAACACCACAGCATTATGTTATGTTATGTTATGTTATGTTACGTTACGTTACGTTACGTTACGTTACGTTACGTTATGTTATGTTATGTTATGTTATGTTATGTTATGTTAGGTTATATTTTACTAATCACCCTACTTTAACATATTTCACAGAAACAGAGACCAAGTAACTCATTGTTTCGAACAACACTGCAGCAGAAACTATTTAACCCATGTCTGAGATAATTTAACACATAAATTAGCACCATACTGTCACAGAGATAATGTAACATATACTTTAGAACCACTCTGTTGTAGTGATAATTTAAACCAAAGTTCAGCACTACACTATCACAGAGATATCTCTTTAAATAGTTTATCACCACACTGTCTTGCAAGATAAAGTAACCCACAGATGGCAGAGAGATAATGTTACACATAAATTAGCACCACACTATTAAAGAGATAATTTTCCATATCATTTTGAGCCACACTGTGATATACTTTAAATCATAATTCAGCACCACACTATCAAAGAGGTATTTTAACACAATGTTCAGCATCATCCTGTCACAGAGAACATTGAATAGTTTATCAGCACACTGTCTTGCTAGACAAAGTAACCCATAGATGTCAGAGAGATAATTTAACACACAGTTTAGCAACTCCATATTACAGGTATATTTCTACACAAAGTTTAGCACCACACTGTAAAACAGACCATTTAAGACAGTTGATCATTGCACTCTCGCAGTGGTAATTTAACACACAGTTTAGCACTGCAGTGTGACAGAGATAATTTAACACATAGTTAAGGACCACACTGTAAAAGAGACAATTTAGATAGCTTATCATCACACTCTAAAAATCATATTGTAACACATAGTTTAGCACCACAGTTTGACTGAGGTATATTAACACATAGTTAAATAATTTAATAGTTATAACACCACACCATTATATTAATTTATGTTAGGTGTGTGATGTTATGTTATGTTCTGATATGATATATTACTTTATAATATATTAATTACCACACAGTTAAGCACAACACTGAAAGAGAGAGCATTTAACTCATTGTTTAGAACCACACTGCAACAGAAACAATTTAACCCTTGTGTGAGATAATTTAACACAAAAATTAGCACCACACTGTCAAAGAGCTAATTTTATGCATAGTTTATCACCATAGTGTCTTGCATGTTAAAATACCCATTGACATCAGGGAGATTATTTAACACATAAAGTAGCCCCACTCTGCTACAGAGATAATTTTCCACATAATTTAGAGCCACGCCATTATATATATAGTTTAAACCATAGTTCAGCACCACACCATCACAGAGGTATTGTAACATACAGTTTAGCACCACACTGTAAAAGAAACAATTTAAAATAGTTTAGCTGTGCGTTCTCACAGTGAAAGCATCACATATGCAATGTTATGTTATGTTATGTTATGTTATGTTATGTTATGTTATGTTATGTTATGTTATGTTATGTTATGTTATGTTATGTTATGTTATGTTATGTTATGTTTATCACCATAATGTCACAAAGATAATTTCACACAAGTAAAAGACAGAACCAGTGAGCATATAACTCATTGATGAGAACCACACTGCAACAGAGATTATTTAATTATTTAAACCATGAGATAATTTAACACATAAATTAGCAACACATTGTCACATGGATAATGTAACACATACTTTAGAACCACACTGTGATAGAGATGTTAAACCACATTTTAGCTTTACACTGTCAAAGAAATAAATTTACACAGTTTTAATACTGCACTGTCACAGAGATAATTAAAAACATTGTTTAATACCTCACTCTCAGAGTTAATTTAACACACAGTTTAGCACCACCCTGTGAAACATTTTAAAAAAGTTTAGCATTGCACTCTCACAGTGATACTTTAACACAAAGTTTGGCACAGCATTGTGGTAGAGATAAAGTAACAATGTTTAACACTACTCTGTTACAGACAAAATTTATCACATAGTTTTTGTGCTGCAATGTCACAGAGATAATTAAACACATAGTGGTTCACCACACTCTCAAAGTTAATTTAACACATTGTTTTGCACCACACTGTAAAAGACACAATTTAAGATAGTTTATCATCGCACTCTCACAGTTATACTTTAACACAAAGTTGTAATGCTGCATTGTCACAGAGATAAACACATCGTTTAGCACAACACACTCAGAGTTAATTTAACACACAGTTTAGCATCACACCATCACACAGATAAATTAACACATAGTTAATTAATTTAATATTTATATTATGAAACAAATATATTTATTTTTATATTACATTATTATATTATATTATATTATGTTATATTGTATTATATTAATCACCACTATGTAACAGGCATGATATCACACAATTTAGCACAACACTGTAAAACAGAACATTTATTTCATAGTTTAAAACTACACAACAGAACAATTTAACCCATGTTTTAGATGATTTTACACATAGTTTAGCATCACTCTGACACAAAGTTAAATTAACAAGTAATTAATTTTATAGTTATACTATTATAACACCAAACCACTATATTATTTTGTATTATAATATGTTATATTATATTATAATATAACATATTATTGTATATGTTATATTACAGTACAATACATTACATTATATTATATTACATCATTTCTTATCATATCGTATAATATATCATATCATATTGTAGCATATCATATCATATCCAAACATGTCATATCATATCATATCATATTACATTACATAATATTATAATGTATTGTATTATATTATATTTTATTATATTATATTATACTATATTATATTATATTAGATTAGATTATAATATATTATATTATGTTACTCATTACTTCATAACTGATAATTTCACACAATTAAGCACCACATTGTAACACAGAGCATTTTACACATTGTTTAGAGCCACACTACTCTAGAGACAATTAAACACTTGTTTGAGATAATTTCGCCAACAGATTGGCACCATACTGTCACAGAGATAATGTAACACATTTAATCAGAACATTGTTACACAGATATTTTAACTCAAAGTTCAGCACCACACTATCGCAGAGATAGTTTAACAGAGTTTAACACCACTCTGTCTAACAGATAAATTAATGCAGTTCTATTATAATAGAAAATACAAAGTCACACATGTCCACACAATGCAAAGCATCATGGACTGCATATGCAAATCACCACAGAATGTTAAGCTGGTTCAACTTTAAGCAGAATTGCATGGTGCCAAAAGGCCTCTCACATAGTTTGCAAAGGGTGCTAACAGATGACATAGACACGTGTTTCGTCCTACCAGGACTCATCAGTATGGCTCATCTGTTTGACACCCCAGTGGAATGGACCAGCTACCCTAAGACAATGTGTCTTGGGTATGTTGTGGTGAACCCATTAAAATAAAAAACTATTTAAAAGACAAAGAACCTCTGTACATAAACACTGAGGCAAGGGTTACCCCAAAGGACATTTGGCTGGGAAGCCAAGTTTCAAGAAAATACAAAGTCACACATGTCCACACAATGCAAAGCATCATGGACTGCATATGCAAATCACCACAGAATGTTAAGCTGGTTCAACTTTAAGCAGAATTGCATTGTGCCAAAAGGCCTCTATTATAATAGCACAACATTATATTGTGTCATATCATATACAATATCATATCATATAGCATAATAAATTATATTATATTATGTTATCATATCATATATCATATCATATTATATTACATAATATTGTATTGTATTGTATAATGCTGTGTTATATTATATTATATTATATTATATTATATTATATTATATTATATTATATTATATTATATTATATTATATTATATTATATTATATTACATTATATTAATCACCACACTGTAACAAGGGTACTTTCACACAGTTAAGCCCAACACTGCAATAGAGGGCATTGAACTCATTCTTTTGAACCACTCTGAAACAGAGACAGTTTTTCATATCCTTCAGATAAAGTTATAAATAAATTAGCACCACACTGTCACAGAGACAAATTAACACGTAGTTAATTAATTCAATAGTTATAATATTATAACATGACACCATTATATTATATTATGTTATATTATATAATATTATATTGTTATACATCATATTATATTATATTACATAATATTATACTTTATGATATTATATTATATTATATTATATTATATTATATTATATTATATTATATTATATTATATTATATTATATTATATTATATTATATTATATTAATCACCACTCCATGACAAGGATAATTTCAAACAGTTATGCACAACACTGTAAACAGAGACCATTGAACTCAATTTTTGAAACACACTGCAACAAAGAGAACTCAACTCATGGTTGAGATAATTTTACACATAAATTAGCATTACACTGTCACATAGATAAATTAACAAATAGTTCATTCATTTAATGTTTATAATATTATTACACCACACCATTATATTATGTTATATTATATTATATTATATTATATTATATTATATTATATTATATTATATTATATTATATTATATTATATTATATCGTATCATAATATATCATATCACATCACATCATACAATATCATATTATTTCATATCATATCACTTCACATCTTATAACAAATCATATCATATCATAACATATCCTATCATATCATTTTGTATTATACTATACTATATTATACTATATTGTATTACATAATCATATATTATATCATATCCTATTACACCTCATATCATAATGCATTGTATTGCTTTGTATTGTATTGTGTTATTTTGTGTTATATTATATTATGAGACAAATCAACACAATGATAATTTAATAGTTATAATATTATAACACCACACTGCTATAGTATATTATATGATAATATATATTATATTATGTTATATTATATTAAATCATACCATGTCATGTCATATCATACTATAGTGCACTGTATTATATTGTATGATATTATATTATGTTAGTATTATATTATTTTGTATTATATTATATTATATTAAGCACCATTGTGTAAGAGTTAAGCACAACACTGTAAAAGAGATGATTTATTTCATTGTTTGGAAACACACTGCAACAGAGACAGTTTAACCCATGTTTGAGAAAATTTAACTCCTTAATTAGTGCCACACTGTCACAGAGATAATGTAACACATTTAAGCAGCACACCTTTATAATACTAATTTAGAACATAGTTCAGCAATACACTATTGGGAGATACACTTTAGCAGTAAGTTTAACACCACACTGTCACAAAAATAAAATGATGCATAGTTCATAAATTTATTAGATATAATACTATAACACCACACCATTATATTACATTGTATCCTTCCATATCATATCATATCAAATCATATCATTATCATATCATATCACATGACATAACATGACAGCACATTACACTACCTCATATCCTACTATATTATATTGTGTTGCATTACTGTATATATTATTAAATTCTATTATATTATTATAAAGTATTATATAACATTATGTTATAATAATCACCACTACATAACAGCTATCACACAGTATGACACAGTTAAGCAGAATACTGTAAAACAGAGCTTTTATTTCATTGTTTAAAACCACACAACAAAAGAGCAATTTAACCCATGTTTGAGATGATTTTACACATAGTTTAGCATCACTCTGACCCAGGGATAAATTAACACAGTTAATTAATTTAACAGTGATACTATTATAACACCACACCTCTAGATTATATTATATTATATTATAATATGTTATATTATATTATAATATATCATATTATATTATTTTATATGTTATTATATTACATTACATTATATTATATTACATAATTTCTTATCATATCGTAGTATATTATAACATTTCATATTGTAGCATCTCGCATCATATCCAATGTCATATCATATCATATCAATCATATCATATTACATTACCACAGCATTACATTTTATTATTTTATGTTATATTATATTATATCATATTATTTCTTATCATATATCATTTCTTATCATATCATATTATTTTATATTATATTACATTACATAATATTATATTGTATTGTATTACATTATACTGTATGTTACTCACTGCTCCATATCAGATAATTTCATGCAGTTAAGCACAACATTGTAACAGAGAGCATTTTACACATTATTTAGAATCACAGTACTGGACAGACAATTAAACTCTTGTTTGAGATAATTTATATTATATTACATTAATCACTACTCTGTAACAGGTATAATTTCATGCAGTGAAGCACAAGACTGTAAAAGAGAGCATCCAACTCATTGTTTAAAAACTCTCTACAATAGAGACACCACACTTTCACAGAGAAAAATTAACACATAATTAATTGCTTTAATATTTATAATATTATAACAGCACAGCATCATATTATATTATATTATATGACATGATATGATATATTATATTATTTTACTATGTGTAACATTATCTCAAACATAGGTTAAATTGTATCTGTTGTGCTGAGAGGCTAAACATTGCATTAATTATGCTCTCTTTCAGTGTTGTGCTTAACTGTGTGAAATTGTACCTGTTAAGAAGTGGTGATTAATATAATATAATATAATATAATATAATATAATATAATATAATATAATATAATATAATATAACATAATACAATATAATGTATAGTCTAGTATAATACAATACAATATAATATAATATAATATAATATAATACAATACAATACAATACAATACAATACAATACAATACAATACAATATAATATAATATAATATAATATGATATAATATAATATAATATAATATAATATAATATAATATAATATAATAACATACTGACATTCAAAAATGCCAGAACAATAAGCCTAACGGTAATTTCTCTTTGCTCATTTGGTCAGTACCCACCCTGTTAACTGACCTTGCTGCCCCCCCTCTGGCTTCTGCATTCCCAGTCCTGGATTTTCTCACTGCACTGGTTTTTGCTTCCAGAACCCCACCCCTTCTGGAACCCCTCCACCAGCCACCGAGGCAGTGCATTCCATAACTCCACCACCCTCTTAGTGAAGTAGCACTTCCTCCTTTTTCCACTGACTCTCTCCCCTCCAGCTTCCAACCATGCCCTCTAAGTGCCAAACCTCCTTTCTTCAGAGTATCCTGACTGCTCCTCCCCTGTTTACCCCTTCATCTGCTTGAAAACCCTTTATCGTTTCTCCCCAGTCACTTGTCTCTTCCAATGTGTACATATTTAGCTCTTCGAGCCTCTCCCCTTAGGTCCTTTCCCACAAGCCCAAAATCATTTTGGTTGCCCTTCTCTGGACCCTTTCTCCAGGAGTTCAATGTCCCTCTTTAAATGTGACCTCCAAAACTGCATGCAGTACTCGAGGTTTGTCCTCACCAAGCAGTTATACATCGGGATTATTACTTCACTCCTCCTGGAGGTGAGCCCCTAGCGATGCATCCAAGCATCATGTTGGCCTTTGCCACTGCCCTCCTACAACTCTCTGAACTGATCATCTTGACATCTACTACCACCCCAGGTCCCTATCAGCCATCAATACTTCTAGCATTCCCCCCCCCGGGTGTTGACTTGGCCTGGGTTTCTGGCTCCCAGGTGCAGTACCCTGCATATTCCTGCTTTAAACCTCAGCTTCCACTTTCTAGGCAACCTTTCCAGAGCCTCTAGGTCCCCCTGTAGGACCACCCTCCCTCCTCCCCATCCACCACCGCTCCAAGTTTTGAGTCATCCACAAAGAGACTCAGCTCACTCCTGTTGCATTTCCTAATGTCAGATATATAGGCATTGAACAGGAGGGGCCCAAGGACTCCAGTAATGACCATCCATGGGGATGCGACTATCCCTCCAACCACAACCCTCTGGGTCCAGTTCTGGAGACAATTTCCTATCCACCTGATCATGTGCGGTGTCAGTGGCTCAGCAGATAGCACACTTGCCTCTGAGGCCGGGAGATCAGAGGGCTGTGGGTTCAGTTCCCACCTCTGGCACTTGGGTTAATATCCCAATACTGACACTGTAGTGAAGCATGAGAGGGGTGTTGCACTTCTGGGGTGCCATCTTTCTGATGAGACATTAAGCCAAGGTCCCATCTGCCTGGATTGGTGGTAGTTCAGGTGGATGTTAAAGATCCCATGGCACTTATCGAAAAGTGTAAGGGAATTTCTCCGGTGTCCTGGCCAAATTTCCCTCATTCACTAAAAATACCACAAACAGCTTAATCTGGTTCAAGGTCAGTTGGCATCCATCTGTATCCCCCTCCCCCGGGTCGTACCTGAAAATAGGCAGGATTTGTTAGTGCACTTACCCGGTCAACAAAAACTAAATAAATAAATAAAAATAAAATCTGGTTAACCACCCCCATTTCTCCTACATTATTCAATAGGCCCATGTGAGGAACAGAGTAAAATGCCTTGCTGAAGTCAAGAAAGAGGATGTTCACTGGTCTTCCCAGGTCCATGGCACTCATCAACCAGTCATAGAACTCAACAAAGGTTTGTCTGACATGATTTCCACATGATGAATCCATGCTGTCTCTCATCCAGGCTCCCCAACTTTTCCAGATCCCCCCAGTCTCTCCTTGACAATGTCCTCTATTACCTTGCCCACTATCAATGTCAGGCTGATGGGCCTGTAGTTCCCTGCCACCTCCCTTGATCCCCGCTTGTGGCTAGGCACTGTATACACCACCTTCCAATTCTGGGGCACCCACCCTGTCCTCAGAGAGATGCTGAAGAGCTCCATCAGGGGTTTTGCCAGGACATCCACCAGTTCCTTCAGCACTCTGGGATGTAATTTATAAAGCCCTGGTGCTTTCTCCATCTTATGGGACCAAAGGGCTTTCTTCACTCTCTCTGCCATGATTTCCACCTCTGTTAACTCATCTTCCTGCTTTGCCTTCCCCACACCTGCCAGTGATGCACCCCTCCCCAGAGGTATAATATAATATAATATAATATAATATAATATAATATAATATAATATAATATAATATAATATAATATAATATCATACAACACAAGACAAAACAATACAATACAATATAATATAATATAATATAATATAATATAATATAATATAATATAATATAATATAATATAATATAATATATTATAATATAATATAGTGGTGTGGTGTTATAATATTGTAACTATTAAATTCATTTAGTATGTGTTAATTTATCTCTCTCACAGTGAGATGCTAAACTATGTGTTAAATCATCTCAATCATTGGTTAATTTGTCTCTATTGTAGTGTGGTTCTAAACACTGAGGCCCGGATATTCAAACTGTGGCCAAAAAGTGTGCAACAACAGGAGCAAGCGCAAGTCCACTGCGCCCATGTGCAAGAAGCATGATATTCAAAAACTGCGCAGGTCTAGATGCGCCTGTGACACACGACTGAATATCATGCTACCTGCACCATAGTGCAACCAGGGATGTGCAGTTGCACATTTCAGGTGCGCCATAGCACAACCAGGGGTGCTCAGTGGAGCAGTCCAGATGTGCCATAGCGCAACCAGGGATGCCCCGTGGAGCAAGGCAGCAGTGCAACAGCACAACCAGGGATGTGCAGGGACAGGATGCAAGGCCCAGCACCCATGCCACAGATGGGCAGAAGGGCACACAGCAGAACAGACATCACCCCCCCACACCACATGCACTGCACAACTGGTGGAGAGCTGGAATAACCACTGGCCCATGCATACCAGCAACCAACCCACAGCTGGGGCATGGTGCCCGAGCACACCCTGTGGCAAGCTATGACTGACACACAAGGATGGCTGACCACCCCATGCCACACCATCCCACCAATGCAGAGCACACCCTGCACCATGATCACCATACACCCTTCCCAGGAGTAGCGCCCAACAGTGCAGGACACCCTATGCATGCCAGATCCCCCACTGTGACAATGCAACCCAATGCACCACGGAGCCATGCAAGGCAGCCCCACCATGTGCACCCAGCAGTGGGTGGCAGCAGACAGTGATGCAACAACTGCTTACACCGTGCCACTCTGCATGCCCCCCCGAGGTACAGCTGAGAGACCGACCATGCGTCGGCACATGAGATACCCCACATGTGACAGGACATGCCCTGGACCCCACCACCAGTGGAACAGCACCCTGCACACCCTCCCAAGGACACATCCCATCCCAGCACTGGCCACAACAGCCAGCACAGACACACACAGTGTTGCACAGAAGCATGCACCACACAGGATGCAACACAGTGCATGGACAAACAGCCACCCATACCAAAGGGCACACCAACACAGGGACACAGTAGTGGGTCAACCAAGCCACTGGTGTGTGACCACAGGAGCCATGTACATATGGCCAGCACCCCTATATGGCACAGGTGTGCCAGCCACCCTGCACAGGCACCATGAAGCTGTATGCCACCAGTATGCAGCTGGAGCACAAGTGACAGACAGTGGTGCACATCCCCTGCAACAGACACAAGCGACAGCATGGAGGGGTGACAACAACAGTGGAGGCCACAGTGCCACTGGAGGCAGCCACGCACCATACTGGTGATGGGAGGCAACCTGGCATTGTGCTGGGTACAGTGGTTGTCCAGCATGGACAGCCACCACTGACATGCCAGCAGACCATGCATATCACAGACATGCAAGGGTGTCAGCAGCACAGGCCATGGATGGTCTCACAGGGGGTGCCATGCACACAGTGCATGCACTGTGGACCACTGCACACAGGCATCCAGTGCACAGAGAACAACACACAAACCAGAGACAGTGACTGATCCTGCCACCCACACCATAGGTGCTTCCCTTCTGGACACTCACACGCCCATGCTTGCACCACCCCTGATGCCATGCACACAACTGCAGCAGAGCACCTGTAGCCCACTGGAAATCAGAGACCACCACAGTTTGTCATAACAATATGTATGTATTAAAAAATATAAACACTCAAACATATGTACAAATATATACAAGGGTGGAGGGAAGGGCCACAAACCAGGTGGGGGTGGGCATGGGGCAGGGGTGTACAAATGGCAGAGGGAAGAAGGGGTGTGAGGGTGAGTCCAGGGGGATTAGGTGTGTCAGGGGGTCATTGAGGGCCTATTCTCTTCCCTGCTCTCCATTCCTGTGGCACCTCTGGGTGCTTCTCCTCCAGACCCCCGTGCCACTCCATCCACTCCAGCAGTGCCAGGGATGCCTGCACCAGCTGCAGCATCTCCTGTATGCCCTGTTCCAGGGCCATCCAGTGTTGTCCACCTAGGAAAAGAGAGCAGAGTCAATATGTGTGACTGTTCAGCCCCCTGCAGCCCACCCATTATGCAGGGCATACAGCCGTGTGCCATGCCACTGTGATAGTGTGCGACCACCCACAGTGACTGCATCCACAAAACCTGCCTACCCAGGCATCCACAGCCATGTGAACTGCTGCGCAAATCCACCACCCATGTCCCACACAGCACCACCATGGCCGTACAGTGACATGGCTATGTGGTGCGATGGCAGTGGCACAGCCATGTACCCGGTGCACACATGGACCACCATTGACACACTCCCAGACATGCAGTGCCACTGGACAGTGCAGACTGTAACAAGTTGCGTGCATGGTGTCAATGGATGGTGGCCATGTCCTGCTGCCCACCCTGTTACACAGCTTGCAATAGTAATCATGGATGTAAGGCACTCACCATCATCAGGCTGGTCCCTGCACCTCTGTGGTCCTGCATCCCTCCTGGCCTGCTGGTGCTCTTGGCAGAGGCTCCTCTTTCTTGCCCTCCGGTGCTCCTCTGGGCCTAAGGTGCAAACATGGAGAGAGGAACATCAGTACAACCCGGTAGCAAAGTCCCCCCCGCCCCTGTGTGTGTGCAATCCCACAGAGCCATACACATCAACCCCCCACCTGGATACCAACACCATGGCCAACATTGGACAACCCCCCATGTGCCAGACACATGCAACCATGATACCCGTCTGGACGTTAACAGTGTATGGATGGGGCACCTACCTAGCCATGGCACCGTGCCCCTCCTGTCATGTGCCCACAGGCAGGCAAGCCTGTCCAGGTCTCTCCACTGGAGGTGTCCATATCAGTGGCCACACTGCTCGGCCATGCACCCAATTCCCATGGCCTCCTCCAGCACCACCACCACCTCCTCCCATACTGCACTCCTGGCCCTGTCCAGGGGTGCATCGCTATAAAGTTCCCCAGCATGGGGCTCTACTATGGCAACCAAATTGGCCAGCTCCACCTGGCTCCACACAGCAGCCCTCCTCCGTGCCATCTCTACAGCTGGTTGGAGTCAAAATAGCGCTAGGTTGCACAGTCCGCCACGTGCAGATGCTGCACGGTACAGCGCTGCCATTCCCTAACATGCTGTCACCGAACAGCACAATAGTGGTGCACCCATGCGGATGCATGGTGCCTAGGGGCAAAGGTCAGGCACAGGGTCAAGGGTCTCTCATGCACGGACCGCCACAGCAGCTGGGAGGGTATGCAGATGGACTGTTTGTGTGCATGCAGGGCCGGGTACCCACCTGAATGGCACAATGCATGTAGGGTAGCATCAGACAGTAGTCACACTGGGAGACAGGTTAGTTATGTGCAACAGTGCCCCGGGTGCCACGGATGTGTGGGTGGCCCTGCCGAGACCTGCCAGCAGTGACAGGCTGACCACTGGCCTCATGGGGTGGCACCAATGGTCCCCCAGGGGTTCCACTGTGTGAACACAACCATGCTCACGCAGGGGTCTGCAGCACACCGAACATGCCTGTGCCTGGTGTGCTTGGGATGCCCACAGCTGAACCCGGTGTCGACAAGGATGGTGTCGCATGATGCCAGGAATGGGGGGTGGACATTGCACTGTGCGGTGTCTGTGATGCATGGGCAAATAACTGTGTGCCATGGCATCTGTGATTGTATGTGTCAGCCTGTCAACGGCAGCGGTCACATCCTCCCGCGTCTGGTCCATCCCTGCCAGGAACACTCCTCTGCCCCCTGCAAAGCCACACTCTGCATCCACAAGCCGCATCTGCTGATTGACTGAAGCTTGCAGTATGCGGGTGTGCTCATCCAAGAGGTCATCTGCCTGATCAGCATGCTGTCCCTCAGGGTGTGCGTGGCCCTGATGCTCATCACCCCTTGAGGTTGGGCGCTGCACACCAGGGCCAGGCCTTGGCATGTCCAAAGGTGGTACACTGATGCTGCCTCCTGACACTGTACCCCCAAGCCCATTGGCCAACTGCTGATGCTGCCCCTCTGGCTGCCACTCCCCAGCGCTCAATGTTGCTGCCACAGCAGCTGCAACAGTTCCACTGTCCTGTACACACACCAGTGCTGCCCCACCGGTGCTGCCAGGCACAGGCTGGGACTGTGATGACACGCAGGCCTCCATGGCAGCACCACCCACAGCCATGTCCGCAATGTAACCTGCTGTGTGGCCATCCTGTGGCACACACGTGTCACTGCCCATGATGTTAGCGACATCATCATTGGTGACGGACCCGGCACCAGCCCGAGTCCCAGCATGCCAGCAATCCGTGGATGCTGGCATGCTGGGACATGGGCAGGGCCTCCTCTGCACCTGCTCCAACAACATCAGTCTGGACATCCAGGCAGGCACACTGTCGCACTGAGCTGCATATTCCTGTGGAGGTGGATGGGCCCTCCTCCATCTCCATCTGACCAGCTTCAGTGGAGAAGCCCACCACCGCTGACCCATGCAGATGCTCAGGAGGTGTAAGGGAAAACAAAGTCACATTACTGCATGTGACCTACCCTGTCCCCCCAATAGACAGACCATGACCTACCATGCAGTGATACTACTGCCCATCTGGAATCCATCACTCAGAACACCCTCAATGGCACAATGCTGCTCTCTGCCAGCAACCCTCTCCTCCTGTGGAGTCAGGCGTACCACCTCCAGGTGTCCCCCACCTGTCGCAGACCATGCTGCCCTGATGGCAGCCACCTATTTCTTAATCCTCCTCCTGTCTGTGCCGATCTTCTTCATGCACTCCTGCACGGAGTGCTGGTGGCTGCCATGCAGGTTTACAGCACGTGCCACCTCCTCCCATGCAGCAGCACAGACCTGTGGCATTCCCTGGCATCCACTGAGAAGTGGCTCCTGGTCTAGGTAGGCCTCGAACAGGGCATCCATCTCGGCCTTCATGTAATTTGGCCTCCTCCTCCTCCTACAACTCTGTTCCCCTTCCTCCACAACTCGCTCGGTCATGATTCAGCCTGTGAGAATGACAGGTGTTACCTGTGACTGTGCAGTACCATGCATGTCCCAAAATCCACAGTCTACACTCCCAAACAGCATGCAACTCACCAATAGACTGCAGTAACTGACTATGGCCAGTGCAGCCCAATGTCACACTTTTATAGCGCAACCAATGCAAATGAGGCGAGGCGCCTCTTTAAGTGAATGCAAATGCAGTGACTGTGCCATTGAATGGCTGATTAGCTGATTTGCATATGATGGCTGAATATTGTGCTTTTCCGCTTTGCGCAATTTTGTTGAACGTGCTGAGACAAGGATGCAGTTCTGTGACATGCACAGCACATACCTAACTGCGCATGCCTGGGTTGATGACGCAGGCACCTGTCACACTGCTGATGTGCTGTGCATGGGAGGCAATGCAGGGCATGGCCACCATTGTGCCAGTGGTGCTGCAGCGCTGTTCACCTATATGGCGCTGTGGCACTGGGGCATCGTAGGCGCACTGGGGCAACAGCATGGTAGGTAGCCTAGGTAAGTCCCAAGGCGGTAGGACCGTATAGGGGAGTGTGCTAGTAGCCTAAGTAAGTCCCCAGGGGGCAGGATTCTTTTGGGAAGTGTGATAGTAGCCTAGGTAAATCCCTAGAGGGTAGGACCCTATCGGGTAGTGTGCTTGTAGCCGAGGGAAGTCCCTAGAGGGTAGGACCCTATCGGGTAGGCACGGCAGTAGCCTAAGTAAGTCCCAAGGGGGTAGGATTCTATTGGGAAGTGTGATAGTAGCCTAGGTAAATCCCTAGAGGGTAGGACCCTATCGGGTAGTGTGCTTGTAGCCTAGGTATGTCCATAGGGGGTAGGACCCCATCAGGTAGGCATGACAGTAGCCTAGGTAAGTCCCTAGGGGGTAGTACCCTACTGGGCAGGTGGCCTAGTAGCTTAGGTAAGTCCTCAGGGGGTAGGACCCTATCGGGCATTGTGCTAGTAGCCTAGGTAAGTCCCTGGGGGTAGGACCCTATCAGTCACCTCCCCTAGTAGCCTAGGGGTAGGACCCTGATGGGCAGGTGGGGCGGTAGCCTAGGTAAGTCCCTAGGGGGTAGGACCCTATCAGGTAGTGTGCTAGTAGCCTAGGTAAGTCCCTAGAGGTTAGGACCCTATCGGGTAGTGTGCTAGTAACATAGGTAAGTTTCTAGAGGGTAGGACCCTATTGGAGAGGCACGGGGTAGCCTAGGTAAGTCCCGAGGGGGTAGGGCCATATCAGGCAAACAGGGCAGCAGCATAGGTCAGTCCCTAGGGAGTAGTGTGCTAGTAACCTAGGTACCTTCCTAGGGGGAAGGACCCGATTGAGTAGGCAGGGCACCAGCATAGGTAAGTCCCTTGGGTGTAGCACCCTATCGGGTAGGCATGGTGGTAGCCTAGGTAAGTTCCTATTGAGTTGGACCCTATCGGGTAGTGTGCTAGTAGCCTAGGTAAGTCCCTAGAGGGCAGGACCCTATCATTCAGCTTCCCTAGTAGCCTAGGGGTAGGACCCTAATGGGCAGGTAGGGAGGTTGCATAGGTAAGTCCCTAATGGGTAGGACCCTATCGGGTAGGGTGCTAGTAGCCTAGGTAAGTCCTTAAGAGTAAGTACCCTATAAGGTAATGTGCTAGTAGCCTAGGTAACACCCTGGGGGTAGGACCCTATCGAGCATGCAGGGCTCCAGCCCATGTAAGTCCCTAGGGGATAGGATCCTATCAGGTAGGCGGCCTAGTAGCCTCGGTAAGTCCCTAGAGGGTAGGACCCTATCAGGCAGGTGGGCTAGTAGCCTATGTAAGTCCCTAGAGTGTTTGACCCTATTGGGTAGGCAGGGCACCAGCCTAGGTAAGTCCCTAGGGGGTAGGACCCTATCAGGCAGGCATGGCGGTAGGCTAGGTAAGTCCCTAGGGGTAGAACCCTCTCAGGTAGGCATGGTGGCAGGCTAGGTAAGTCTCTAGTGGGTAGGACCCGATTAGGTAATGTGCTAGTAGCCTAGGTAAGTCCCTAGGGAGCAGGATCATATTAGGAAGTGTGATAGTAGCCTAGGTAAATCCCTAGAGGGTAGGACCCTATCAGGTAGTGTGCTTGTAGCCTAGGTAAGTCCCTAGAGGGTAGGACCCCATCGGCTAGGCACGGCGTTAGCCTAGGTAAATCCCTAGGGGGTAGGATCCTAATGGGCAGGCGGCCTAGTAGCCTAAGTAAGTTCTCTGGTGTTAGGACCCTATCGGGCATTGTGCTAGTAGCCCAGGTAAGTCCCTAGAGGGTAGGACCCTATCAGGTTGGTGGCCTAGTAACCTAGGTAAGTCCCTAGGGGGTAAGACCGTATTGGGTAGTGTGCTAGTAGCCTCTGTAAGTCCCGAGAGTGCTTGACCCTATTGGGTAGGCAGGGCACCAGCCTAGGTAAGTCCCTAGGAGGTAGGACCATATCGAGTAGTGTGCTAGTAGCCTAGGTAAGTCCCTAGAGGGTAGGACGCTATCGGCTAGGTAGGACACCAGCCTAGGAATGTCTCTATTGGGTAGGCATGGCAGTAGCCTAGGTTAGTCCCTAAGGGGTAGGATCCTATCAGTCAGGAAGCCTAGTAGCCTCGGTAAGTCCCTAAAGGGTAGGACTATATCGGATAGAGTGCTAGTAGCCTAGGTAAATTCTGAGGGGGTAGGACCCTATCGTGAAGTGTGCTAGTAGCCTAGGTAAGTCCATAGGGGGTAGGACCCTATCCGGCAGGCAGGGCAGTAGCCTAGGTAAGTCCCAAGAGGGTAGGACCTTATTGGGCAGGCAGGGCAGTAGCCTAGGCAAGTCCGTAGGTAGGAACCTATCGGGTAGTGTGCTTGTAACCTAGGTAAGTCCCTAGGGGGTAGGACCCTATCTGGTAGTGTGCTAGTAGCCTAGGTAAGTCCCTAGGAGGTAGGACCCTATCGGGTAGGCAGGACACCAGCCTAGGTAAGTCCCTAGGGATAGGACCCTATCGGGTAGTGTACTACTAGGCTAGGTAAGTCCCTAGGGGTAGGACCCTATTGGGTAGTGTGCTAGTAACCAAGGAAAGTCCCAAGGGGTAGGACCCTATCAGGTAGTGTGCTAGTAGACTAGGTAAGTCCCTAGAGGGTAGGGCCTTGTTGGGTAGGCAGGGCAGTAGCCTAGGTTAAGTTCCTAGGGAGTTGGACCCTATCGGCCAAACTGCCTATTAGCCTAGGTAAGTCCCAATAGGGCAGGAACCTATCGGGCAGGTGGGCTAATAGCCTAGGTACATCCCTAGGGGGTAGGACCCTATCGGGTAGGAAGGGTGGTAGCCTAGGTAAGTCCCTTGGGGGTAGGACCCTACTAGGTAGGCAGGGCGGGAGCCTTGGGATGTCCCTAGGGGGTAGGACTCTATCGGGGAGGCAGGGAGGTTTCCTAGGTAAGTCTCTAGGGGTTAGAACCCTATTGGGTAGTGTGGTAGTAGCCTAGGTAACTCCCTAGGGAGTAGGACCCCATCAGGGACTATGCTAGTAGCCTAGGTAAGTCACTAGGTGGTAGCACCATATCGGGTAGGCTGGGCAACAGCCTAGGTAAGTCCCTATGGGGTGGGACCCTATCGGGCAGGTGGCCTAGTAGCCTAGGTAGGTCCCTAGGGGGTAGGACCCTATTGAGCAGTGTGCTAGAAGCCTAGGTAAGTCCCTAGGGGGTAGGACCCTATCGGGCAGGCATGGCAGAAGCCTAGGTAAGTTCCTAGGGGTAGAACAGTATTGGGTGGGCATGATGGTAGGCTAGGTAAGTCTGTAGGGGGTAGGACCCTATCGGGTATTGTGCTAGTAGCCTAGGTACATCCCTAGGGGGTAGGACCCTATTGGGTAGTGTGCTAGTACCCTCGGTAAGTCCTTAGAGGGTAGGACCATATCAGGTACTGTTCTAGTAGCCTAAGTAAGTCCCTAGAGGGTAGGACCCTATCGGGTAGTGTGCTAGTAGCCTAGGTAAGTCCCTACGGCGTAGGACCCTATCGAGTAGGCAGGGCGGTAGCGCAGTTAAGTCCATAGAGGGTATGACTGTGTTGGGTAGGCAGGGCGTTAGCCTAGGTTAAGTTCCTAGGGAGGTGGAACCTATCGGGCAAGCAGCCTAGTAGCCTAGGTAAGTCCCTAGAGGGCAGGACCCTAACGGGCAGGTGGTCTGGTAGCCAAGGGAAGTCCCTAGGGATAGGACCCTATCAGGAAGGCGGGGTGGTAACCTAGGTAAGTCCCTAGGGGGCAGGACAATACCAGGTAGGCAGGGCGGTAGCCTTGGGAAGTCCCTAGGGGGTAGGACCATATCGGGTAGGCAGGACAGTTGTCTAGGTAAGCCCCTAGGGGTTAGGACCCTATCGGGTAATGTGGCAGTAGCCTAGGAAAGGCCCTAGGGGGTAGGACCCTATCGGGGACTGTACTAGTAGCCTAGGTAAGTCCCTAGTGGTAGGACCCTATCGGGCAGGCGGCCTAGTAGCCTAGGTAGGTCCCTAGGGGGTAGGAACCTATCGGGTAGGCTCCCACTGGGCAGGCGGCCTAGTAGCCTAAGTAAGTCCCTAGGGGGTAGGACATTATCGGGAAGGTGGCCTAGTAGCCTAGGTAAGTCCCTAGGGAGTTGGACCCTATCGGGTAGGCAGGGCACCAGCCTAGGTAAGCCCCTTAGGGGTAGAAGCATATCAGATAGTGTGCTAGAAGCCTATTTATGTCCCAAGGGGGTAGAACCCTATCAGGCAGGTGGCCTAGTTGCCGAGGAAAGTCCTTAGGGGGTAGGACCATATCGGGCAGGCAGGGCAGTAGCCTATGTAAGTCCCTAGGGGGTAGGACCCTATTGAGTAGTGTGCTACTAACCTAGGTAATTCCCTAGGGGGTAGGACCCTATCGGTAGTGTGCTAGTAGCCTCGGTAAGTTCCTAGGCGGTAGGACCCCTTCAGGTAGGCAGGGCACCAGCCTAGGTAAGTCCCCAGGGGGTAGGACCCTATCGGGTAGTGTGCTAGTAGCCAAGGTAAGTCCCGAGGGGGTAGGACCCTATTTGGTAGTGTGTTAGTAACCTAGGTAAGTCCCTAGGGGATAGTACCCTATCAGGTAGTGTGCTAGTAGCCTAGACAAGTCCCTAGGCTGTAGGACCCTATCGGGACGGTGGCCTAGTTGCCTACGTAAGTCCCTAGGGTGTAGGACCCTATCAGGCAGTGTGCTAGTAGCGTAGGTAAGTCTCTAGAGGGTAGGACCCTATCAGGTCGGCAGCCCAGTAGGCTAGGTAAGTCCCTATTGTTTAGGACACTATCAGGTAAGCAGGGCAGTAGCCCAGGTAAGTCCCTAGATGGTAGGGCCCTATCGGGTAGGCAGGGCACCATTCTAGGTAAGTCCCTAGGGGTAGGACCCTATCGGGTAGGCAGGGCACCAGCCTAGATAAGTTCCTAGGGGGTAGGACCCTATTGGTTAGGCAGGGTGGTAGGCTAAGCAAGTCCCTAGGGAGTCGGACCCTATCGGGCAAGTGACCTAGTAGCCTAGGTAAGTCCCTAGGGGTAGTACCCTATTTGGTAGTGTGCTAGTAGTCTAGGTAAGTCTCAAAAGGGTAGGACCCTATCGGGCAGGCAGCCTAGTAGCCTAGGTAAGTCCCTAGGGGATAGGAATGTATTGGGTAGGCAGAGCGGTAGCCTAGGTAAGTCCCTAGGGGGTAGATCCCTATCAGGTAGGCGGCCTAGTAGACTAGGTAAGTCCCTTGGGGGTAGGACCCTATTGGGAAGGCAGGGCGGTAGCCTAGGTAAGTCCGTAGGGAGTAGGACCCTATCGTGCAAGTGGCCTAGTAGCCTAGGTAAGTCCCTAGGGTAGGACCCTATTGGGAAGTGTGCTAGTAGCCTCGGTAAGCACCTAAAGGGTAGGACCCTGTCGGGCAGGCGGCCTAGTAGATTAGGTAAGCCCCTAGGGGTAGGACCATATCGGGTAGGCAGGGCGGTAGCCTAGGTAAGTCCCTAGGGGGTAGGACTCTATCAGGTAGACAGGGCGGTAGCCATGGTAAGTCCCTAAGAGGTAGGGCCCTTTCGGCTAGCTAATGCGGTTGCCTAGATAAGTCACTAGGGGGTAGGACCCCATCTGGTAGTGTGCTAGTAGCATAGGTAAGTCCCTAGGGGGTAGGACCCTTTCGGACAGGCCAGCCCAGTAGCCTAGGTAGGTCACTAGGGGTAGGACCCTAACAGGCAGTGCTAGCAGCCCAGCTAGTATCAGGGGTAGGACCCTCATCGGCAGGCATACGCTAGTCTCAGGAAAGTCCCTAGCTGGTAGAACAGTACCAGGCAGGCATGACGGTAGGCTAGGTGAGTCCCAAGGGGGTAAGACCCTATCGGGTAGTGTGCTAGTAGTTTCCAGGCATGCCTCAGGGTAGGACCCTATTGGGCAGGCGGCCTAGTAGCCTAGGTAAGTCCCTAGGGGTAGGACCATATCGAGCAGTGTGCTACTAACCTAGGTAAGTCCCTAGGGGGTAGAATCCTATCAGGTAGGTGGCCTAGTAACCTTGGTAAGTCGGGCAGGCAGGGCAGTAGCCCAGGTAAGTCCCTAGATGGTAGGACCCTACTGTGTTGGCTGGGCAGTAGCCTAGGTAGGTCCCTAGGGGTAGGACCCTATTGGGTAGTGTACTAGTAGGCTAGGTAAGTCCCTAGGGGGTAGGACCCTATTGGGTAGTGTGCTAGGGACTTACCTAGGCAACTAGCACACTGCTCCATAGGGCCATACCCCCTAGGGACCTACCTAGGCTACTAGGCCACCTGCTCGATAGGGTCCTACCCCCAGGGATGTGTCTAGGCTACTAGCACACTACCCGACAGGGTCCTACCTCTGGACTTACCTAGCCTCACCCATGCCTACCTGATACTGTTCTACCAGCTAGGGACTCTACCTAGGGCTACCGCCATGCCTGCCCAATTGGGTCCTACCCCAGTTACCTACCTAGGCTACTCGCACACTGCCCGTTAGGCACTAACCCTAGGGACCCACCTAGGCTACTAGGCCGCCTGCCCAATAGGGTCCTACCCACTAGGGACTTACCTGAGCTACTAGCACACTACGCGATGCGGTCCTACCCCCTAGTGACTTATCTAGGCAACCGCCCTAGCTACCCGAAAGGGTCCTACCTCCTAGGGACTTACCATGGCTACCGACCTGTCTACCTGATAGGGTCCTACCCCATAGGGACTTACCTAGGCTACCTCCCTACATACCGGATATGGTCCTACCCCCTAAGGGCTTACCTAGGCTACTAGGCCGCCTACCCAATAGGGTCCTACCCCCTAGGGACTTTACTAGGCTACTAGCACACTTACCTGGATAGGGTCTCACCCCAGGGACACCCAGGCTGGTGCCTGCTCTACCCAAGGGTCCTACTACCTAGGGACTTACCTAGGCTACTAGGACACTACCCGATAGGGTCCTACCCCATAGAGACTTACCTAGGTTACTTGGCCACCTACCTGTTAGGGTCCTACTCCCTAGGGACTTACCTAGGTTAGTAGCACACTACCCGAAAGGGTCCTACCCCCTAGGGACTTTCCTAGGCTACTACCCTGCCTGCCCTGTGGGGTCCTACCCCCTTGGGACATACCTAGTCTACAGCCCTGCCTGCCCGATAGGGTACTACCCCCTAGGGACTTACCTAGACTACTAGGCCACCTGCCCAATAGGGTTCTACCCCAATGGGACTTAAATAGGCTTCTAGCACACTACCTGATAGGGTCCTACCCCTTAGGGACTTAAGTAGGCTGGTGCCCTGCATACCCGAAAGAGTCCAACTCCCTAGGGACTTACCTCGGCTACTAGGCCACGTTCCTGATAGGGTCCTACTCCCTAGGGACTTACTTAGGCTAGTAGGCCACCTGCCCAGTAGCAGCCTACCCGATAGGGTCCTACCCCCTAGGAACCTACCTAGGCTACTAGGCCACCTGCACTATAGGGTTCTTTCCCCTAGAGATTTTAATAGGCTAATAGCACACTACCCGATATGGTCCTACTCCCTAGGGACTTACCTGGGCTGGTGCCTGCACACATGATAGGGTCCAACTCCCTAGGGGTTTACCTAGGCCACTATGCCGCCTGCCCGATAGGTTCCTACCCCCTAGGGACTTACCTAGGCTGGTGCCTCCCTGCCCGATAGGGTTCTACCCCCTAGGGACTTACCTAGGCTACCGAGATACCTTCCCGATAGTGTCCTACCCCCTGGGGACTTAGCAAAGCTACTAGCACACTACCTGATAGGGTCCTACCCCCTTAGGACTTACCTAGGCAGATAGGCTGCCTACCCTCTATGGAGTTACGTAGGCTACTAGCACACTTCCTGATCGGGTCCTACCCCTAGGGACTTACCTAAGCTACCGCCCTTCCTGCCCGAAAGGTTCCTACCCCCTAGGGACTTTCCTAGGCTGGTACCCTGCCTACCCGATAGGGTCCTACCCCCCCAGGGACTTTTCTAGGCTAGTTCCTTGCCTACCTGATGGGGTCCTACCCTCTAGGCACTTACCTAGGCTACAAACACAATACCAGATAGGGTCCTACCCCATAGGGACTTACCTTGGCTACAAGGCCGCCTACCTGAAAGGGTCCTATCCCCTAGGGACTTACCTAGGTTACCGCCATGCCTGCCTGATAGGGTCCTACCCCCTAGGGGCTTTTCTAGGCTGGTGCCCTGCCTACCAGATGGGGCCCTACCCTCTAGGGACTTACCAAGGCTACTAGGCCACCTGCCTGATAGGGTTCTGCCCCCTAGGGAGTTACCTAGGCTTCCAGGCCGCCTGCCCACTAGGGTCCTACTCCCTAGGCTGCTAGCACACTACCCGATAGGGTGCTACCCCTTAGGGACTTACCTAGGCTACTAGGCAAGGTGTCTCATAGGGTCCTACCCCTAGGGGCTTAACTAGGCTACTAGCACACTACCCAAGAGGGTCCTTCCCTGTAGTTTCTTACCTAGGCTGGTGCCCTGCCTACCCGATTGGGTCCAATACCCTAGGGACTTAGCTAGGCTACTAGCACACTATCTGATAGGGTGCGGCCCCGTAGGGACTTACCTAGGCTACTGGAACACTACCCGATAGGGTCCAACTCCCTAGGGAATTACCTAGGCTACCACCCTGCCTACCCGATAGGGTCCTACCTCCTAGAAACTTACCTAGGATGGTGCCCTGCCTAACTGATAGAGTCCTACTCCCTAGGGACTTACCTAGGTTACTTGCACACTACCCGATAGGGTCCTACCCCCTAGGAACTTACCTAGGCTACCACCCTGCCTGCCTAATAGGGTCGTACTCCCTTGGGACTTACCTAGGCAACTGCCCAGCCTGCCCAAAATGGTCCTACCCCCAAGGGATGTATCTAGGCCACTAGCACACTACCCACTTGTGTCCGACCCCCTAGGGACTTACCTAGGCTAGTGGCACACTACCCGATGGGGTCCTAGGGACTTATCTAGGCTACTCAGCGATGTGCCTGATAGGGTCCTACCCCCATGGGACTTATCTAGAATACTAGGCCACCTACCTAATAGGGCCCTACCCCCTAGGGACTGACCTAGGGCGGTGCCCTTCCTACCTGATACGGTCCTACCCCTAGGGACTTACCTAGGCTTCTAGCACACTACCCGATAGGGTACTACCCCCTAGAGACATAACTAGGCTACTGCCATGCCTACCCGATAGGTTCCTACCCCCTAGGGACTTACCTACGCTGGTGCCCTGCCTACCCGATAGGTTCCTACTACCTGGGCTACTAGGCCGACTGCCCGATAGGGTCCTACCCCCTAGGGACTTACCTAGGCTAGTAGGCCAGCTGCTTGATAGGGTCATACCCCCTATGAACTTAGCTATTCTACTAGTACATTCCCCGATAGGGTCCAACCCCTAGGGACTTACCTAGGCTACTAGCACACAACCTGATAGGGTCCTACCCTCTAGGGACTTACCTAGGCTACTAGGATGCCTCCCAGATAGGGTCCTTCCCTTGGGACTTCCCTAGGCTACCGCCATGCCTACCCGACAGGGACTTACTGAGGCTGGTGCACTGCCTACCAGATAGGGTCGTACCCTCTAGGGACTTACCTAGGCTACAAGAACACTACCCGATAGGGTCCTACCCAATGGGGACTTACCTAGGCTGTTGCCCTGCCTACCCAATTAGGGTCCAAACCTCTAGGGACTTACCTATGCTATGGGGTGGGATATTGCACTGCGTGGTGTCTGTGACACATGGGCAAATAACTGTGTGCCCATTGTGGCCATGAAAGCTGTGATTGCCTGTGTCTGCCTATCAATGGCAGTGGTCACATCCTCCTGCATCCGGTCCATCCCTGCCAGGAGCAGAGCAGTGTCTCTGCTGCACCGCTCCTCTGTCTGGTGCAGAACCGCACTGAGTGCATCCACTGCCGTCACAAGCCGCACCTGCTGATTGACTGATTCTTGAAGTATGTGGGTGTGCTCTTCTAGGAGGTCATCTGCCTGATCCTCATGCTGTCCCTCATGGTGTTCGCGGCCCTGATGGGCAGCACCCCTTGAGGGTGGGTGCTGTGCACCAGGGCCAGGCCTGGGCATGTCCACAGGTGGTGCACTGAAGCCACCCCCTGACACTGTACCCCCATGGCCATTGGCCGACTGCTGACACTGCCCCCCAGCTGCCGCTCTCCAGGGCTCAACGGTGCTGCCACAGTGGCCGCAACAGCCCCACTGTCCTGGACACACACCAGTGCTGCCCCACTGGTGCAGACAGGCACAGGCTGGGACTGTGATGTCATGCAGGCCTCCACGGTGGCACCACCCACAGCCATGCCCATGATGTCACCTGCTGTGTGGCCATCCTGCAGCCCACACATATCACTGTCCATGAAGTGAGCTCCATTTTCATCAGTGATGGATCTGGCACAGCCCCAAGTCTCAGCATGCTGGCATCCATGGATGCTAGCACGTTGGGACATGGGCAGGACCTCCTCCGCACCTGCTCCACCCACATCAGTCCAGACATCCAGGTGGGCCCAGTGTCGCCCAGAACCTCGCATGCCTGTGGAGGTGGATGGACCCTCCTCTATGTCCATGGTACCACCCTCAGTGGACAAGCCCACCACCACTTACCCATGTAAATGCTCAGGAGCCGTAAGGGAACCCAGTAGAATTAATGTATCTGCCCTACCCTGTCCCCCTCATTGACAGACCAGGACCTAGCAGGGATCAAGGGTGGTGGCAGGGAACTACAGGCCCATCAGCATGACATTGATAGTGGGCAAGGTAATGGAGGACATTGTCAAGGAGAGACTGGGGGGACATGGAAAATTTGGGGAGCCTGGACGATAGACAGCATGGATTCATCATGTGGAAATCATGTCAGACAAACTTTGTGGAGTTCTATGACTGGCTGATGAGTGCCATGGACCTGGGAAGACCAGTGGACATCCTCTTTCTTGACTTCAGCAAGGTATTTGACTCTGTTCCTCACATGGGCCTGTTGAATAATGTAGGAGAAATGGGGGGTGGGGAACCAGATTTTATTTTTATTTATTAATTTAGTTTTTGTTGACCGGGTAAGTGCACTAGACGAATCCTGCCTATTTTCAGGCACGACCTGGGAAAGGGGGATACAAATGGATGCCAACTGACCTTGAACCAGATTAAGCTGCTGGTGGTATTTTTAGTGAATGAGGGAAATTTGGCCAGGACACCGGGGAAATTCCCCTACTCTTTCCGATAAGTGCCATGGGATCTTTAACATCCACCTGAACTACCACCAATCCAGGCAGATGGGACCTCAGTTTAACGTCTCATCAGAAAGATGGCATCCCAGAAGTGCAACACCCCTCTCATGCTGCACTACAGTGCCATTACTGGGATATTAACCCAAGTGCCAGAGGTGGGAACTTAACCCACAGCCGAGTGTGCTACCTACTGAGCCACTGACACTGCACATGATCATGTGGATAGGAAATTGTCTCCAGAACTGGACCCAGAGGGTTGTGGTTGGAGGGATAGTCGCATCCCCAAGGATGGTCATTACTGGAGTCCTGGGGCCCCTCCTGTTCAATGCCTATGTATCTGACATTAGGAAATGCAGCAGGAGTGAGCTGAGTCTCTTTGTGGATGACTCAAAACTTGAAGCAGTGTTGGATGGGGAGGAGGGAGGGTGGTCCTACAGGGGGACCTGGAGGCTCTGGAAAGGTTGTCTAGAAAGTGGAAGCTGAGGTTCAAAGCAGGAATATGCAGGGAACTGCTCCTGGGAGCCAGAAAACCAGGCCAAGTCAACACAAGGGGAGGGGAATGCTACAAGTATTGATGGCTGAGAGGGACCTGGAGTGGTAGTAGATGTCAAGATGAACAACTCAGACAGTTGTAGAAGGGCACCCCCACTGTCAGAGAGATAAATTAACACATAGTTAATTAATTTAATAGTTATAATATTATAACACCACATCATTATATTATCTTATGTTATATTATTTTAAGTTATGTTATAGTATACTATATTATTTTATACTATAGCTCTGGGGTGGGGCATCAATGGCAAGTACCGGGAAGGCAAAGCAGGAGGATGGTCCAAGGCAGGGTGACGCTGATCACCAAACTAACATCCACCCTCTACACACAGGTGACAGTGGATACCCAGTCCATCCCTGGCTGCTCACACCATACCGGTGGCCACGACCCCATAGTAGCAACGCTACAATTGGGCACATGCCACAGCACGCAATGTCATTGAGTGGGTGTTCGGGATGCTGAAGGCACGTTTCCATTGCCTGGACATGTCTGGTGGTGCCCTACAGTACAGCCCCTCAAAGGCCTGTGGACTATTCCTGGCCTGTTGCATCCTGCACAACATGGCCAATGACTGTGGGATAGCTGTACAGGTCAAAGAGGGGGAGAGCAATTGGGATGATGAGGACGCTGGTGAAGATGGTGATGGGCAGCCCCCCCTTGGTTGAAGGGACCCCAACTGATCTGGATGGCACAGCTGCACCAGGACACCATCACAGAGGAGCACTTCAACCAACCCAGGTAAGTCATTAAGCCATGTGGAACCACCAGTGGCAAAGGCACAACCCACAAACACGCATGTACAAACCGTAGGGGTGCATGTCTTTAAGGGGAATTGGCCGAGCATGGAACCGCCCACACCGTCAGGGATGGGCAAGGTCTAACACGGCATGTGGTCACACACACACACACCTCACAAGACATGCACAAAGAGTAGGAGGCACGCTGACCCCAACCACCACCCCTAGCTGTACACACATCCACAGACCACCACACCCAGTGCCTGTCATTGTGCATGTGTCAGACGCTGGGCACCACTGCACAGTGGTGGACAGCAGAATACAGGCATCATCATGCTCACTCTACATTGGACAGAAGCCAGGAGGGTGTGCAGAGGGAAGCTGTGTCTGCATGCAGGGCCAGGTACCCCACCCCGTGCATTGCACGTTGAACAACACAATGCACACAGGGCAGCATCAGACAGAAGTCACAAGCCACAGTGCCATGGAAGTGTGGGCAGCCCCACCGAGATGTGCCAGCAGTGACAGGCTGACCAATGGCCTCAAGGGGTGGCACTGACTGTCCACCAGGGATTCCACTGCATGAACATGACCGTGCTCATGCAGGGCTCTGCAGCACACTGAACATGCCTGCGCCTAGTGTGCTCGGGATGCCCACAGCTGATCCCGGTGTCAACAAGGAGGGTGTCACACAATGCTGGTAATGGGGTGGGATATTGCACTGCCCGGTGACTGTGACACATGGGCAAATAACTGTGTGCCCATTGTGGCCATGACAGCTGTGATTGCCTGTGTTTGCCTGTCAATGGCAGCGGTCACATCCTCCCGCATCCGGTCCATCCCTGCCAGGAGCAGAGCGGTGTCTCTGCTGCACCGCTCCTCTGTCTGGTGCAGAACCACACTGAGTGCTTCCACTGCCATCACAAGCCGCACCTGCTGATTGACTGATTCTTGAAGTATGTGGGTGTGCTCTTCTAGGAGGTCATCTGCCTGATCGGCATGCTGTCCCTCATGGTGTTCGTGGCCCTGATGGGCAGCACCCCTTGAGGGTGGGTGCTGTTCACCAGAGCCAGGCCTGGGCATGTCCACAGGTGGTGCACTGATGCCACCCCCTGACACTGTACCCCCATGGCCATTGGCCAGCTGCTGACACTGCCCCCTGGCTGCCGCTCTCCAGGGCTCAACAGTGCCACCACAGTGGCCGCAACAGCCCCACTTTCCTGGGCACACATCAGTGCTGCCCCACTGGTGCAGACAGGCACAGGCTGGGACTGTGATGTCATGCAGGCCTCCACGGTGGCACCACCCACTGCCATGCCCATGATGTCACCTGCTGTGTGGCTATCCTGCAGCCCACACATATCACTGTCCATGAAGTGAGCTCCATCATCATCAGTGATGGATCTGGCACAGCCCAAGTCTCAGCATGCTGGCATCCATGGATGCTAGCACACTGGGACACGGGCAGGGCCTCCTCCACACCTGCTCCACCAACATTAGTCCAGACATCCAGGTGGGCCCAGTGTTGCCCAGAACCTTGTATGCCTGTGGAGGTGGATGGACCCTGCTCTATTTCCATGGTACCACCCTCAGTGGACAAGCCCACCACCGCTGACCCATGTAGATGCTCAGGAGCCGTTAGGGAACACAGTAGCATTAATGTATCTGCCCTACCCTGTCCCCCTCATTGACAGACCAGGACCTACCATGCAGTGATGGGCTACCACCTGTCTGGAATCCACCACCTGGAACACCCTCATTGGCACAACACTGCATGCTGCCAGCAACCCGCTCTTCTTGTGGGGTAAGGTGTTGCACGTCCACCTGTCCCCAACCGATCACAGACCATGCTGCCCTGATGGCAGCCACCTTGTCCTTAATCCTCTGCTTGTCCGTGCCCATCTTCTTTTTGCACTCCTGCACAGACCGCTGGTGGCTGCCATGCAAGTTGATGCACAGCGCCACCTCTTCCCATGCAGCAGCACGGGTCTGTGGTGTTCCCCACTGTCCGCTGAGCAGCGGCTCCTGGTCGAGGTAGGCCTCAAACAGGGCATCTGTTTCTGCCTTTGTGAAGTTAGGCCTGCTCTTCCTCCCACATCTCTGTTCCTCTTCCTCCACCTCACGATCGCTCATTATTCATCCTGTGAGAAAGACAGGTGATACCTGTGACAGTGCATGTCCCACACACCACAGTCCACACTCCCAAACAGCATGCAACTCACCAGAATAGACTGCAATAACCGACTATGGCCAGTGCAGCCCAATGTCACACTTTATAGTGCAATGCATGCAAATGAGGTGAGGCTCAATTTTAAGTGGATGCAGATGCAGTATCTGCGCCATTGAGTGGCTGATTAGTCAATTTGCATATGCCGGCTGAATATCGCGCTGTTGAGTTTTGTGCAATTCTATTGAACATGCTCAGGCAAGTGCACATTTCTGTGACATGTGCAGTACACACTGAACTGCGCATGCCCAGGGTGATGATGCTGACACCTGCCATGCTGCTGACGTGCTGTGCATGGTAGGCAATGCAGGGCATGGCCACCATTGCGCCAGTGGTGCTACTGCGCTGTTCACATATATGGCACTGTGGCACTGAGGCACTGTAGGCTCACTGGGGCCTCAGTGCGGTAGACCACTACAGGAGGTGACACACAGGCACCCAATCGCACTACACACATTGAGTGCCAATCGTGCTGTGGCGGTCCGTGCGTGAGAGACCCTTGACCCTGTGCCTGACCTTTGCCCCCTAGCTGCCATGCTTCTGCATGGGTGCACCACTATCATGCTGTTCATTTACAGCATGTTAGGGAATGGAAGCTCTGTTCTGTGCAGCATCTGCATGTGGTGGACTGCGCTACCAAGCGCCATTTTGACTCCAACCAGCTGTAGAGATGGCACGGAGGAGGGCTGCTGTGTGGAGCCAGGTGGAGCTGGCCAACTTGGTGGCCATAGTAGAGCCCCATGCTGGGGCACTTTATAGTGATGCACCCCTGGACAGGGCCAGGAACGCAGTATGGGAGGAGGTTCCAGTGGTGCTGGAGGAGGCCACAGGAATCAGGTGCATGGCCGAGCAGTGTTGCCACTGACACGGGGACCTCTGGTGGAGAGACCTAGACAGGCTTGCCTCCCTGCAGGCACATGCCTGGAGGGCACGGTGCCATGGCCAGGTAGATGCCCCATCCATACACACTTAAAGTCCATACAAATATCATGGTTGCATGTGTCTGGTACATGGGGGGCTGTCCAATGTTGGCCATGGTGGTGGTATCCAGGTGGGGGGTTGATGGGCATGGCTGTGTGGGATTGCAGGGGTGGGGAGACTTTGCTACCGGATTGTACTGATGTTCCTCTCTCCATGTTTGCACCTTAGGCCCAGAGGAGCACTGGTGGGCAAGGAAGAGGAGCCTCTGCCAAGAGGACCAGCAGGCCAGGAGGGATGCTGGACCACAGAGGTGCAGGGACCAGCCTGATGATGGTGGGTGCCTTACATCCTTACATCTATTGTAAGCTGTGTAATGGGTGGGCAATGGGGCATGGCCACCATCCATTGACACCACTGCCATGCACATAACTTGATACAGTCAGCACTGTCCAGTGGCACTGCATGTCTGGGAGGGCATCAATGGTAGTCCATGTGTGCACTGGGTACATGGCTGTGCCACTGCCTTCGTACTGTATGGCCATGGTGTTGTTGTGTGGGACATGGGCGGTGGGTGTGTGCAGCACTCCACATGGCTGTGGGTGCCTGGGTAGGCAGGTCTTGTGGATGCGGTCACTGTGAGTGGTCACACACCATCACAGGGGCATGGCACACGGAAGTATGCCATGCATAATGGGTGGGCTGCAGGGGGCTGGACAGTCACACATATCGACTCTGCTCCCTTGTCCTAGGTGGTCAATGCTGGATGGCCCTGGAACAAGGCATACATGAGATGCTGCAGCTGGCATGGGCGTCCCTGGCACTGCTGGAGTGGATGGAGTGGCATGGGGTCTGGAGGAGAAGCACCCGGAGGTGCAACAGGAGTAAAGAGCGGGGAAGAGAATAGGTCCTCCATGACCCTCTGATACACCTAACCCCCCCCTGGACCCACCCTCACACCCCTTCTTCCCTCTCCCATTTGTACACCCCTACCCCATGTCCACCCCCATGAGCTTTGTGGCCCTTCCCACACCCTTGTATATATTTGTACATTTGTTTGAGTGTTTATATTTTTAATAAATACATTTTGTTATGTGGTGGTCTCTGATTTGCAGTGGGCTACAGTTGCTCAGCTGCAGTGATGCATGGTGTCAGGGGTGCTGCAAGCATGGGCATGTGTGTGTCCAGAAGGGAACCACCTATGGTGTGGGTGGGGGGATCAGTCACTGTCTGTGGTTTGTGCGTTGTTCTCTGTGCACTGGATGCCTGTGTGCAGTGGTCCATGGTACATGCACTGTGTGCATGGCACCCGTCTGACCATCCATGGCCTGTGCAGCTGACACCCTTGCATGTCTGTGATATGCACAGTCTGCTGGAATGTCAGTGGTGGCTGTCCATGCTGGACAACCACTATACCCGGCACAATGCCAGGTTGCTTCCCATCACCAGTATGGTGCATGGCTGCCTCCAGTGGCACTGTGGCTTCCGCTGTTAGTGTCCACCCTCCATGCTGTCATTTGTGTCTGATGCAGGGGATGTGCTCCACTGTCTGTCACTTGTGCTCTGGCCGCATGCTGGTGGCATACAGCTTCATGGTGCCCTGCGTTAGGGTGGCTGGCACACCTGTGCCATGCAGGGGTGCTGGCAGTGTGCACGGCTGCTGTGGCTACACACCAGTGGCTGACCTGCTACTGTGTCCCTGTGTTGGTGTGCCATTGGGTATGGGTGGCTGTTTGTCCATGAACTGTGTTGCATCCTGTGTGGTGCATGCTTCCGTTCAACACTGTGTGTGTCTGTGCTGGCTGTTGTGGCCAGTGCTGGGATGGGATGTGTGCTTGGGAGGGTGTGCAGGGTGCTGTACCACTGGTGGTGGGGTCCGAGGCACGTCCTGTCACATGTGGGGTAACTCATGTGCCGATGCGTGGTTGGTCTCTCAGCTGTACTTCAGGGGTCATGCAGGGTGGCACTGTGGATGCAGTTGTTGCATCGCTGTCTGCTGCCACCCACTGCAGGGTGCACATGGTGGGGCTGCCTTGCATGGCACTGTGGTGCATAGGGTTGCATTGTCACAGTGGGGGTCCTGGCATGCATGGGGTGTCCTGCACTGTTGGGTGCTACTCCTGGGAAGGGTGATCATGGTGCAGGGTGTACACTGAATTGGTGGGATGGTGTGGCACAGCCTTCCTTGTGTGCCAGTCACAGCTTGCCAGAGGGTGTGCTGGGGCACCATGCCCCGGCTGTGGGGTGGTTGCTGGTATCCATGGGCCAGTGGTTATTGCAGCTCTCCACTGGTTGGGCAGTGCATGTGGTGTGGGGGGGTGATGTCTGTTCTGCTGTGTGCACCTCTGCCCATCTGTGGCATGGGTGGTGGGCCCCTGCATCCTGTCCCTGCGCATCCCTGATTGTGCTGTTGCACTGCTGCCCTGCTCCACGGGGCATCCTTGGTTGTGCTATGGCACATCTGGACTGCTCCACTGAGCATCCCTGGTTGCCCTATGGCGCATCTTAAATGCGCAACTGCACATCCCTGGTTGTGCTATGGTGCAGGTGCCATGATATTCAGTCGTGTGTCGCAGGCGCATCCTGACCTGTGCAATTTTTGAATATCATGCTTCTTGCGCAAGGGTGCAGTGGACTTGCGCTTGCTCCTGCTGTTGTGCACTTTTTGGGCACAGTTTGAATATCTGGGCCTCAGTGTTTAGAACCACACTACAATAGAGAAAAATTTTCCAATGATTGAGATAATTTAACACATATTAAATTAATTTAATAGTTACAATATTGTAACACCACTCCACTATTTTATTTTATATTATATTATATTATATTATATTATATTATATTATATTATATTATATTATATTATATTATATTATATTATATTATATTATATTATACTATACTATACTATACTATATTATATTATATTATATTATATTATTATGTATTGTATTGTATTGTATTATATTGTCTTGTCTTGTCTTGTATGATATGATATATTATATTATATTATATTATATTATATTATATTATATTATATTATATTATATTATATTATATTATATTATATTATACCTCTCTGAGCAGGGTGCGTCACTGGCAGGTGTGGGAGAGGCAAAGCAGGAAGATGAGGTAGCAGAGGTAGAAATCATGGCAGAGAGAGTGAGGGAAGCCCTTGGGTCCCACAAGATGGAGAAGCTCCAGGCCGGATAAATTACATCCCAGAGTACTGAAGGAAATGGTGGATGTCCTGGTAAAACCACTGATCTCTCTGAGAACAGGATGGGTGCCCCTGGATTGGAAGGTGGTGTATACAGTGCCTAGCCACAAGCAGGGATCAAGGGAGGTGGCAGGGAACTATAAGCCCATCAGCATGACATTGATAGTGATCAAGGTAATGGAGGACATTGTCAAGGAGAGACTAGGGGGGACCTGGAAAAGTTGGGGAGCCTGGACGATAGACAGCATGGATACATCATGTGGAAATCATGTCAGACAAACCTTGTGGAGTTCTATGACTGGCTGATGAGTGCCATGGACCTGGGAAGACCAGTGGACATCCTCTTTCTTGACTTCAGCAAGGTATTTGACTCTGTTCCTCACATGGGCCTGTTGAATAATGTAGGAGAAATGGGGTGGGGAACCAGATTTTATTTTTATTTATTTATTTAGTTTTTGTTGACCGGGTAAGTGCACTAGACAAATCCTGCCTATTTTCAGGCACGACCTGGGGGAGGGGGATACAGACGGATGCCAACTGACCTTGAACCAGATTAAGCTGCTGGTGGTATTTTTAGTGAGTGAGGGAAATTTGGCCAGGACACCGGGGAAATTCCCCTACTCTTTCTGATAAGTGCCATGGGATCTTTAACATCCACCTGAACCTACCACCAATCCAGGCAGATGGGACCTCAGTTTAACATCTCATCAGAAAGATGGCATCCCAGAAGTGCAACAACCCCCTCATGCTGCACTATAGTGTAATTACTGGGATATTAACCCAAGTGCCAGAGGTGGGAACTGAACCCACAGCCGAGTGTGCTACCTACTGAGCCACTGACACTGCACATGATCTTGTAGATAGGAAATTGTCTCCAGAACTGGGCTTCAAGGGTTGTGGTTGGAGGGATAGTTGCATCCCCAAGGATGGTCATTACTGGAGTCCTTGGGGCCCCTCCTGTTCAATGCCTATGTATCTGACATTAGGAAATGCAGCAGGAGTGAGCTGAGTCTCTTTGTGGATGACTCAAAACTTGAAGCGGTGTTGGATGGGGCGGAGGGAGGGTGGTCCTACAGGGGGACCTGGAGGGTCTGGAAAGGTTGTTTAGAAAGTGGAAGCTGAGGTTCAAAGCAGGAATATGCAGGGTACTGCTCCTGGAAGCCAGAAACCCAGGCCAAGTAGACACCCGGGGGGGAATGCTACAAGTATTGATGGCTGAGAGGGACCTGGAGTGGTAGTAGATGTCAAAATGAACAACTCAGAGAGTTGTAGGAGGGCAGTGGCAAAAGCCAACATGATGCTTGGATGCATCGCTAAGGGGCTTACCTCCAGAAGAAGTGAAGTAATAATCCCAATGTATAACTGCTTGGTGAGGAAAAACCTTGAGTACTGCATGCAGTTTTGGAGGCCACATTTAAAGATGGACATTGAACTCCTGGAGAAAGGGTCCAGAGAAGGGCAACCAAAATGATTTCAGCCTTTGGGAAAGGACCTAAGGGGAGAGGCTCGACGAGCTAAATATGTACACATTGGAAGAGAGAAGGGACTGGGGAGAAACGATAGAGGTTTTCATGCACATGAAGGGGTGAATATTGGAGAAGCAGTCAGGATACTTTGAAGAAAGGAGATGGGGCACTTAGAGGGCATGGGTGGAAGCTGGAGGGGGAGAGTCAGTGGAGAAAGGAGGAGGTGCTGCTTCACTGAGAGGGTGATGGAGTCATAGAATGCACTGCCTCAGTGGCTGGTGGAAGCAGAAATGGTGGAGGGTTCCAGAAGGGGTGGGGTTCTGGAAGCAAAAACCAGTGCAGTGAGAAAATCCAGGACTGGGAAGGCAGAAGCCAGAGAGGGAGAGGGGGGCTGCAAGGTCAGTTAAGAGGGTGGGTGCTGACCCAATGAGCAGACAGAAAAGACCGTTAGGTTTATTGTTCTGGCATTTTAGAATGTCAGTATGTTAGTATATTATATTATATTATATTATATTATATTATATTATATTATATTATATTATATTATATTATATTATATTATATTATATTATATTACATTATATTACATTAGATTATACTATATTATAATATGTTATATTATATTATAGCATATTATATTATATTACATGATATTAAATTGTATTACATAAAGGAGAGACAGGGGGGATATGATATGATAAGAAATAATGTAATAAACATAATGTGATATAATATCATGTCATATAATATATGATATAATGTAATATAACATAAAATAATATAATGTAATGGTGTGGTAATGTGATATGATATGATATGATATGATATGATATGATATGATATGATATGATATGATATGATATGATATGATATGATATGATATGATATGATATGACATGATTGGATATGATACAAGGTGCTACAATATGATATGTTATAACATATCATGATAAATGATGTAATATAGTATAATGCAATGTAATGTAACATATAAAATAATATAATATAATATATTATAATAAAATATAACTGTACATTGGACTGGACTGGATACAGTGGACTTCAGGGGGCAGACTTTGTGGGCATGGGAAATATTCTCAAGGATCACTTGAAGGGGATTACATCAATGACAAGTGAGGGAAGGAGATGGGAGGTCAGAAAACAGGGACTTCATGAGGATCTGCGCTAAGTTGAAACGTAAGGGAGCAAGGTCACATAAACCATGCTGGTATAGAAATGTACCATCTTGCATTTAGAAAAGTCACCCGGATGGTGAGGGAAGCAAAGTCTAGTAAAGAGCAGCAGCTGGCACAGGGGATACATGGAGGGGAAAAGGGGTTCTTCCAGTACATTGAGGAGCAGAGAAAAACTAAGGGCCATCTCAGCAGATTGAGATCAGAAGGAGGGTGGGTGGAAGAGGTGAGGGATCAGGCAGTGGTATTTAATGAGTACTTTGCCTCTGTGTTCACTAGGGAGGGGGATGGGATATCTACAAAGCAAGGCACGATGGGGATAGAAGCGGCAGTAAGTGGGATCAGGGGAGCAACAGAAATGGAGCAAGAGGAGGAGAGGTACCCCAGGGGTGTCACATCTGGATAAGGATAAAAAGACCAGTAAGGTGGAGGGGATGGATGATGCTGTCTCTCCAAAAGGGTGGGGTTAGCCCTCAAGGCCCTAAAGAAAGACAAATCTCCTGGGCCGGATGGCATTCATCTGAGAGTACTATGAGAATTGGTGGACATACTGGCTGCACCCCTGGCGGAGCTCTTCAACAGGTCACTTGAGACAGGGAGGGTACCTAGGGATTGGCGAGAGGCACATGTGGTGCCAATCCATAAAGGGGGGTCGAGGGAAGTACCAGGTAACTATAGACCCTTCAGTTTGACCTTGGTGGTGGGAAAATTAATGGAGAGTATACTAAAGGAACGATTGGGGGTGTACTTGGAAGAGGCAGGAGGTCTGGATAGTTGGCAACATGGGTTTGTGCCAGGTAGATCATGTCAAACCAATCTTGTGGAGTTCTATGAATGGGTAACATCAGAACTGGACAGGGAAAAGCCTGTGGATGTATTATTCTTGGACTTCAGCAAGGTGTTTGACTCTGTCCCCCACAATGGTCTGGTGGAGAAACTGATGGGGTTAGGAGTAGACCCTTTGATGGTCAGATGGATTGAAAACTGGCTAGCTGGATGCACCCAGAGAGTAGTGGTCTGTGGGGAGCTCTCAAACCCTAGAGAGGTTGGTAGTGGGGTACCGCAGGGCTCAGTCCTGGGTCTGATCCTGTTTAATGCATACATATCGGATGTCAGGGAGGGTATAGGGTGTGAAATGAGTCTCTTCACTGATGACTCCAAGATGGGAGCAGTAATTGAGGGAGAAGAGGGGAGGTTGGCCCTGCAAGGGGACCTGGACACCCTGGAAAGCTGGACTCACAGATGGAAATTAAATTTCAATATCACTAAGTGCAAGGTGTTGCATCTTGGGCGGGGAAACCCTAAACACAGGTACATCCTGGGAGGGAGGCGCTGAGGCCTCAATAGGGAAAAAGACCTAGGGTCATGGTGGATGCATGTATGAATAACTCTGAGCAGTGCAGGAGAGAGGCAGTAAACGCAAAACAGGATGTTGGGATTCATCGTAAGGGGGATCACCTCTAGGAACAAGGAAATGATTCTGCTGCTGTACAATGGACTGGTTAGACCACACCTTGAGTACTGTGTGCAGTACTGGAGACCACACTTGAAGAGGGACATACAGCTCCTGGAGAGGTACAGAGGAGGCAACTAAGATGATACGAGGGCTAGGGATTTGACATATGAGGACAGACTTAAGGAGCTCTGCCTGTTTTCACTGGAGGAGAGGAGAGATGGGGGACATGACTGAGGTCTTCAAGTACCTCAAGGGAATAAATAGGGTAAACATGGAGGGATCTTTAGACTAAAGCAGGAGGTATCACCAGAGGCATGGTTTGAAGTTGGAAGGTGGAAGGGTGGGGGGAAAAGAGGAGGAGGTTTTCACTGAGAGGGTGGTGGACCCTTGGAATGCACTGCCTGGCTGAGCTGGTTCAGAGATCCACAGTGGAGGGCTTCAAGAGAGGGTGGGACAGACAAGAAAGTGGATGTATCAGATGAGGCCTGTCCCAGGGGGGTGGGGATGGATGATGGGGGTTTCTGAAACACAAGGGAGGGGAGGGCCTCAGCACCCTACTAGGGATCTGAGGTTTGAGCAGACTCGATAGACTGTAAGGCCTAATCTGCTGGCAAATAGTATGTTAGTATGTTAGTATAACATATTATAATATAATATAATGTAATATAATATAATATAATATAATCTAGAGGTGTGGTGTTATAATAATATAACTATTAAATTAATTAACTATGTGTTACTTTATCCTTGTGTCAGAGTCATGCTAAACTATGTGGAAAATCATCTCAAACATGGATTAAATTGCTCTTTTGTTGTGTGGTTTTAAACAATGAAATGCTCTGTTTTACAGTATTCTGCTTAACTGTGTGATACTGTTTGGTACCTGTTACGTAGTGGTGATTATTATAACATAATGTTATATAATACATTATAATAATATAATATAATATAATATAATATAATATAATATAATATAATATAATAATATATAAAATAATACAATACAAAGTAATATAATCGGATATGAGGTAGTGTAATGTGCTGTCATGTGATATGATATGATATGATATGATATGATATGATATGATATGATATGATATGATATGATATGATATGATATGATATGATATGATACGGAAGGATACAATGCAATATAACGGTGTAGTGTTATAGTATTATATCTATTAAATTAATTAACTGTGTTATTTTATTTCTGTGATGGTGTGGTGTTAAACTTACTGCTAAAATGTATCTCCCAATAGTGTGTTGCTGAACTATGTTTTAAATTATTACTATAAAAGTGTGCTGCTAAATGTGTTACATTATCTCTGTGACAGTGAGGCACTAATTAAGGAGTTAAATTTTCTCAGACATGGGTTAAATTGTCTCTGTTGCAGTGTGTTTCCAAACAATTAATTAAATCATCTCTTTTACAGTGTTGTGCTTAACTCTTATGTAATGGTGGTTAATACAATATAATATAATATAATATAATATAATATAATATAATATAATATAATATAATATAATATAATATAATATAATATAATATAATATAATATAATATAATATATAATATAATATAATATACTATAACAGTGTGGTGTTATAATATTATAACTATTAAATTAATTAACTGTGTTAATTTGTCTCATAATATAATATAACACAATACAATACAAAGTAGTACAATGCATTATGATAAGATTATGTAATACAATATAGTATAATATAGTATAGTATAATATAATATGCAATGGTATGATATGATATGTTTTGTTTTAAGATGTGATGTGATATGATATGAAATAATATGATATGATATTGTATGATGTGATGGGATGTGATATGATATATTATGATACGATATGATATAATATATTGGTGTGGTGTAATAATATTGTAAATATTAAATTAACTATTTATTAATTTATCTATGTGACAGTGTGATGCTAATTTATGTGAAAAATATCACAACCATGGGTTCAGTTTTTTTTGTTGCACTGTGTTTCAAACAATTAGTTCAATGCTCTCTGATACAGTGTTGTGCATAACTGTTTGAAATTATCCTTGTCACGAAGTGGTGAATAATATAACATAATATAATATAATGGTATCATGTTATAATAGTATAACTATTGAATTAATTTGCTATGTGTTAATTTGTCTCTGTGACAGTGTGGTGTTAATTTATGTATAACACTATCTGAAGGATGGGAAAAACTGTCTCTGTTTCAGTGTGGTTCAAAAGAATAAGTTCAATGCTCTCTATTACAGTGTGGTGCTTAACTGCATGAAATTACCATTGTTACGGAGTGGTGATTAATATATTATAATATAATATAAACTAGTATAATATAATAAAATACAACATAATACAATACAATATTATATATTATTATGTAATATAATATAATATGATATGATATATGATATGATAACATAATATAATTTATTATGATACAATATGATGTGATATGGTATATGACATGATACAATATAATGTTGTGCTATTATAATATAACTGCATTAATTTATCTCTTTGACAGAGTGGTGTTAAACTCTGTTAAAATATCTCTGCGATAGTGGGGTGCTGAACTATGTGTTAAAATATCTTTGCAACAATGTTCTGATTAAATGTGTTACATTATCTCTATTACAATGTGGGTTAATCTGATGGTGAAATTATCTCAAACAAGTGTTTAATTGTCTCTAGAGTAGTGTGGCTCTAAACAATGTGTAAAATGCTCTATATTACAATGTGGTGCTTAATTGCGTGAAATTATCAGTTATGAAGTGGTGAGTAACATAATATAATATGATATATTATAATCTAATCCAATATAATATAATAAAATATACTATAATACAATATAATATTATGTAATGTGATATGATATGATATAATTGATATGATATGATATGATATGATATGATATGATATGATATGATATGATATGATATGCTATATTGCGTTATGATAAGAAATGATATAATATAATGTAATGTATTGTAATGTAATATAACATATAAAATAAAATAATATAATATAATATAACATATTATAATACAAAATAATATAGTGGAGTGGTGTTATAATAGTATAACTATAAAACTAATCATTTGTTAATTTATCCTTGCATCAGAGTGAAGCTAAACAATGTGTAAAATCATCTAAAACGTGTTAAATTGTTCTATTTTTGTGTAGTTTTAAACTATGAAATAAATGCTCTCTTTTACAGTGTTGTGCTTAACTGTGAGATATCATGCCTGTTATGTAGTGATGATTAATATAATATAATATAACATAATATAATATAATATAATAATGTAATATAAAAATAAATAATATAATAAATAGCGTTGTTTTATAATATTATAAATATTAAATTAATTAACTATGTGTTAATTTATCTGTGTGACAGTGTGATGCTAAACTGTGTGTTAAATTAACTCTGAGAGTGTGGTATTAAACAATGTTTTTAATTATCTCTGTGACAGTGCAGTACTAAAACTGTGTAAATTTATTTATTTGACAGTGTAAAGCTGAAATATGGTTTAACTTATCTCTATCACAGTGTGGTTCTAAAGTATGTGTTATGTTATCCATGTGACAGTGTGTTGCTAATTTATGTGTTAAATGATCTCAAACATGGGTTAGTTAAATAATCTCTGTTGCAGTGTGGTTCTCATCAGTGAGTTATATGCTCTCTGGTTCTGTCTTTTACTTATCTGTGTGAAATTATCTTTGTGACATTATGGTGATAAACGTAATGTAACATAACATAACATAACATAACATAACATAACATAACATAACATAACATAACATAACAGTACATAACATAACATTGCAGTGCTAAACAATGTGATGCTTTCACTGTGGGAGTGCACTGCTAAACTGTTTTAAAGTGTTTCTTTTACTGTGTGGTGCTAAACCCTATGTTAAAATACCTCTGTGATAGTGTGGTGCTGAACTATGGTTTAAACTGTCACGGTGTGGCTCTAAATTATGTGGAAAATTATCTCTGCAACAGAGTAGGGCTAATGTATGTGTTAAATAATCTCTCTGACATCAATGGGTATTTTAACAAGTAAGACACTATGGTGATAAACTATGCATTAAATTAGCTCTTTGAAAGTGTGGTGCTAATTTTTGTGTTAAATTATCTCACACAAGGGTTAAATTGTTTCTGTTGCAGTGTGGTTCTAAACAATGAGTTAAATGCTCTCTCTTTCAGTGTTGTGCTTAACTGTGTGGTGATTAATATATTATAAAGTAATATATCATATCAGAACATAACATGACATCACATACCTAACACAAATTAATATAATGGTGTGGTGTTATAACTATTAAATTACTTAATTATGTGTTAATATATCTCAGTCAAACTGTGGTGCTAAACTATGTGTTACAATATAATTTTTAGAGTGTGATGAAAAGCTATCTAAATTGTCTCTTTTACAGTGTGGTGCTAAACTTTATGTAGAAATATAACTGTAATATGGAGTTGCTAAACTGTGTGTTAAATTATCTCTCTGACATCTATGGGTTACTTTATCTCACAAGACAGTTTGGTGATAAACTATTTAGAGAGATATCTCTGTGATAGTGTAGTGCTGAACTCTGGTTTAAAATATCACTACAAAAGTGTGGTTCTAAAGTATATGTTGCACTATCTCTGTGACAGTTTGGTACTAATTTACATGTTAAATTATCTCAGACATGGGTTAAATAGTTTCTGCTGCAGTGTGGTTTTAAACAATGAGTTAATTGGTCTTTGTTTCAGTGTTGTACTCAACTCTGTGAAATATATTATGTTAAAGTGTGGTGAATGGTATAATATAACATACTATATCATAACCTAACATAACATAACATAATGCTGTGGTGTTATGACTATTTAATTACTTAACTATGTGATAATTTCTCTCAGTCAAAGTTTGAATGTGTTGAAATATTATTGTGAGAGTGTGATAATTAAAGTATGTGCTAAATTACCTCGATAACAGTGTGGTGCTTAAAACTGTTACATAATCTCTGTAAGTGTGAGCCAAATTTATGTGCTGCATTATCTCAAAAATGGGTTAAATTGTCTCTGTTGCAGTGTTGTGAATAACTGTGTGAAATTATGTCTGTTATGGTGTGGTGATTAACATCACATCACATAAAATAGCATAACATAACACCATAAAATAATATTAAAGGTGTGGTGTTATAACTATTAAATTATTTAACTAAGTGTTAATTTATGTCAGACAAAGTGTGGTGCTAAACTATGTGTGAAATTAACTCTGACAGTGTGGTGCTAAACAAGATGTAAATTATCTCTGCGACAGTGTAGTGCTAAAGGATGTGTTAAATTATCACTGTGAGAGTGCGATGCTAAACTGTCTTAATTGTTTCTTTTAATGTGGTGCTAAACTGTGGTTCTAAACAATGCAGTGTGCATCTTTTGCAGTGTGGGGCTAAACTGTGTGTTAAATTAACACATAGTTTAGCACCACTGTTTGACTGAGATATACTAACACATAGTTAAGTAATTTAATAGTTATAACACCTCACCATTATATTATTTTATGTTAGATATGTGATTTTATGTTATATGTTCTGATATGATATATTACTTTATAATATATTAATCACCACACAGTTAAGCACAACACTGAAAGAGAGAGCAGTTAACTCATTGTTTAGAACCACACTGCAACAGAAACAATTTAACCCTTGTGTGAGATAATTTAACACATAAATTAGCAACACACTGTTACAGAGATAATTTAACACGTACTTTAGAACCACACTGTGACAGAGATAAGTTAAACCACAATTCAGCTTTACACTGTCAAATAAATAAATTTACATAGTTTTAGTACTGCACTGTCACAGAGATAATTAAAAACATTATTTAATACCACACTCTCAGAGTTAATTTAACACACAGTTTAGCACCACCCTGTGAAACAAACATTTTAAAAGAGTTTAGCATTGCACTCTCACAGTGATAGTTTAACACAAAGTTTGGCACTGCAGTACAGATAAAGTAACAATGTTTAGTGCTACACTGTCAAAGATATAATTTATCACATAGTTTTAGTGCTGCGATGTCACAGAGATAATTAAACACATAGTTTAGCACAACACACTCAGAGTTAATTTAGCACAAAGTTTAGCATCACACAGTCACACAGATAAATTAACACATAGTTAATTAATTTAATATTTATAATACTATAAAACAATGCTTATTATATTATTTATTATTATATTATATTATATTATATTATATTATATTATATTATATTATATTATATTATATTATATTATATTATATTATATTATATTATATTATATTATATTATATTATATTATATTATATTATATTATATTATATTATATTATATTATATTATATTATATTAATCACCACTAGGAAACAGGCATGATATCTCACAGTTTAGCACAACACTGTAAAAGAGAGCATTTATTTCATATTTTAAAACTACACAAAAATAGAACAATTTAACACGTTTAAATGACTATACACATCATTTAGCATCACCTGACACAGGGATAAATTAATAAATAATTAATTTACTAGTTATACTATTATAACACCACATCACTATATTATATTGCATTATAATATGTTATATCATATTATATCATATTATATTATATTATATTATTTTATATGTTATATTACATTACAATACATTATATTATAATACATAATTTCTTATCATATTGTAATATATTATATCATATCATATTGTAGCATATTGCATCATATCCAGTCATGTCATAGCATATCATATCATATCGTATCGTATCGTATCGTATTGTATCGTATCGTATCTTATCATATCATATCGTATTGTATCGTATCATATAATGTCACATATTATATTATATTATATTATATTATATTATATTATATTATATTATATTATATTATATTACTCACCGCTCCATATCAGATAATTTCACACAGTTAAGCACAACACTGTAACAGAGAGCATTTTACACATTGTTTAGAATCTCACTACTCAAGAGACAATTAAACTCTGGTTTGAGATAATTTCACCAACAGATTGGCACGACACTTTCACAGAGATATGTAACACATTTAATCACTACACTGTTACAGAGATATTTTTTTACACAGTTTAACACCACTCTGCCAAAGAGATAAATTAATGCAGTTATATTATAACAGCACACGATTATATTGTATCATATCATTTATCATACCATATTACATTGTAATAAATTCATATCTAGGGATAATAATACACAGTTAAGCACAAGATTGAAGCAAGGGAGAATTTACCTAGTTTCTCACTATAAGAGATATAATTTAACACATGTTTAAGATAATTTACACATAGTTTAGTACCACACTATCACGGATATAAATTATCACTGAGTTAATTAATATAATAGTTAAAATATTATGACAGCACATTATATTATATTATATGCCATTATATTAAATCATATCATATAATATTGTATTATCTTATATTATACTACATCATATCATAATATATTATATTCTATTACATTAATCACCACTCTGTATCAGGTGTAATTTCATGCAGTGAAGCACAACACTGTAACAGAGAGCATCTAACTCATTGATTAAAAACTCTCTACAATAGAGACACCACGCTCTTACAGAGAAAAATTAACACATAGTTAATTGCTTTAATATCTATAATATTATAACAGCACACCATCATATTATATTATATTATATGACATGATATGATATATTATATTATTTTGTATTATTTTACTATGTGTAACATTATCTCAACAATGGGTTAAATTGTATCTCTTGTGCTGAGAGTCTAAACAATGAGTTAATTACGCTCTCTTTCAGTGTTGTGCTTAACTGCGTGAAATTATCAGTGTGACAGCATGGTGATTAATATAAGATAATATGATATGATATGATATGATATGATATGATATGCTATGATATAATGCTGTGGTATTATAACTGCCTTAAATTATGGATGTGACATGTTACATTATATTATGTTATTCTCCGCACCATAACAGAGATAATTTCACACCGTTAAGTACTGAAACAGAGAACATTTAACTCCTTCTTTGGACCCACACAGCAAGAGAGACAACTTAACACATGTTTGAGATAATTTAACACATACCCACAGTCACAGAGATAATGTAACACATCTAAGCACCTCACTGTTACAGAGATAATTTAACACATAGTTTAAAACAACACTGTGATAGACATAATTTTAACCATAGTTCTTCACCACACTATCACAGAGATATTTTAACACATAGCTCAGCAGCACACTATTGCAGAGCAATTGTAACATAGTTTAGCACCACACTGTCACAGATATAAATTAACACATAGTTAATTAATTTAAGTTATATTATAAGCCCACACCAGTGTATTCTATTCTATTCTATTCTATTCTATTCTATTCTATTTTATTCTATTCTATTAATCACCTCTCTGTAACAGGAATAATTTCATTCAGTTTAGCACAATGCTCTAACAGAGATCATTTAACTCATTGATGAGAACCACACTGAAACAGAGGCTATTTAACACATGATTGAGATAATTTAACACATAAATTAGCACCACACTGTCACAGGGACAATATAACACATTTAAGCACCACACTGTTACAGAGATAATTTTACACATAATTTAGAAACACACTGTGATAGAGATAATTTAAACCAGATTTCAGCTTTACACAGTCACAGAGATAATTTTACACAGTTTTAGCACTGCACTGTCACAGAGATAATTAAAAACATAGTTTAACACCACACTCATGGAGTTAATTTAACACAGTTTAGCACCACACTGTAAAAGGTACAATTTAAGACAGTATATCATTGCACTCTCACAGTGATAATTTAACACATAGTTCAGGATTACACTATCATAGAGATATTTTAACACAGTTTAGCACCACACTGTCACAGATATAAATTAACACATTACTTACACACTGTCACAGATATATAAATTAACACAGTTAATTAATTTAAGTTATATTATAACCCCACACCTGTGTATTCTATTCTATTAATCACCACTCTCTCATAGGGTAATTTCATAAAGTTAAGCACAACACTGAAACAGAGATGGTGTTGAACTATGTTTCAAAATGTCTGTGCAATTGTGTGGTGCTGAACAATGTGTTAAATTATCTCTAACAGTGTGAGGATTAAATGTATTACATTATCTCTGTGACAGTGTGGTGCTAATCTCTGTGTTGAATAGCTCAAAAATTGTTAATTTGTGTCTCTTGTAGTGTGGTTTCAGGCAGCGAGTTAAATGCTCTCTGTTACAATGTTGTGCTTAACTGTGTGAAAATTATCCATTACAGAGTGGAGATCAATATAATATAATACAGTATTATATGATATGATATGATATGATATGATATGATATGATATGATATGATATGATATGATATGATATGTTATGATATGATATGAACTATGTGATAATATAATATAATATAATATAATATAATATAATATAATATAATATAATATAATATAATATAATATAATATAATATAATATAATATAATATAATAAAATGGTGTGGAGTTATAATACATCTATTAAATTAATTAACTGTGTGTTAATTTATTTCTGTGAGAGTGTGGTGCTAAACTAACTGTCAAAATATTTCTTCGATAGTGTGGGGATGAATTATGTGTTAAATTATCTCTGTGACAGTGTGGTGCTGATCTAAGTGTTAAATTATCTCAAATATGGGTTAAATTGGGTGTTGCAGTCTGGTTCTAAAAATTGAGTTCAATGCTGTCTGTTACAGTGTTGTGCTTAACTTTGTGAAATTACCCTATGAGAGAGTGGTGATGAATAGAATAGAGTAGAATAAAATAGAATAGAATACATGGGTGTGGTGAAATAATATTATATCTATTAAATTAATTAACGATGTGTTAATTTATCCCTGTGACAGTGTGGTGTTAAACTATGTGTTAAATCATCACAAAGATGGGTAAATGTCTGATTTGAAGTGTGGTGCTAAACAATGAGTTGAATGCTCTCTGTTACACTGTTTGCTTAATTGCCTGAAATTGTATCTATTCTGAGCGGTGATTAATATATCATAATATAATATAATATAATATAATATAATATAATATAATATAATATAATATAATATAATATAATATAATATAATATAATATAATATAACATAATGTAATATAATGCAATGCAATACAATACAATACGATACAATATAATATAATATATATCATATGATATGATATCATATGATACATCATATGATATATGATAAAAGATCTGATATCATGTGATGTGATGTGATGTGATGTGATATGATATATGACATGATATGAAATGATATGATATGATATAATGTAATTTAACATAATATATTACAATATAATATGATATAATATAATATAGTATAATGTAATATGATATGGAATAATATGATATAGTATGAATAGATATTAACATGACACTGTCACAGACCCAAATTAGCACATAGTTTATTCATTTAATAGTTATATTATAACACCACACCACTAATTTATAATGCATTATATATTGTTATATTATGTTATGTTATATGTTATATTACATTATATTACAGTGTAATATTATACTGTACTATATTAAATATTATATTATATTATTCTATATTGCATTATATTATATCATATCATACCATATCATATTACATCACATCTCATCGCATATCATATCATATCAATCATAGCATACTATTTCACATTACATCACGGTAGGGCCCCTCGGCGGTATGCCCCCAACAGGCAGTACCGAGCCCGCACCAGCTTCAAGCTGTACAGTGATACTGAGATCATGGGTTGGTACCACCTGAATTGGGCAATTCTGAGGTGGCTCTGTGAGCTGTGCAGTGATGTGATGCAGGCACCCACACGACGGAGCCATGCTCTGTCAGTGGAGACTAAAGTGACAGCTTGCATGTGCTTGCTCGCCATGGGTACCTTCCAGAGAGCAACAGGGGACACCACAGGTATAAACCAGTCGGCTGCCTCATGCCACCTCACCTAATTCCTCAGCTGCAACATGCTGTGGAGTACATCCATTTGCCCAGCACACCGGTGGTGCGAACAGCAAACATACAGGAGTTCCACAATGCAGCATGTATGCCTGGTGTGTTAGGGGCAATAGACTGCACACATGTGGCCATCTGCACACCACCTGGCCCAGAGGGGGCTGCATACATTAATCACAAGGGCTATGCTAGCATCAACTGTCAGGTGGTGTGCGATGCCAGGGGGTGCATAATCAATGTTTGTGCAGTGCACCCTGGGGGAGCACACGATGCCTTCATCTGGCACCAGTCGGCACTGTGCCACAGATTCGAGAGTAGGAACATCCCCACTGGTCACTTAGTGGGTGAGTATGCAAACCACATGGACAAACATAGGGCTTGGGAGGGGCATGGTCACAGGTGACATGGGTAGTGGCCTACAGGGCGATGCTGATCACCAAACTAACCTCCACCCTCTACACACAGGTGACAGTGGATACCCAATCCGTCCCTGGCTGCTCACACCATACCAGCGGCCTGCGACCCCATCACAGCAATGCTACAATGAGGCACATGCCACCACACGTAATGTCATCGGGCGGGTGTTCGAGATGCTGAAGGCACATTTCCATTGCCTGGACACCTCCAGCAGTGCCCTTCAGTACAGCCCCTCAAAGGCCTGTGGGCTATTCCTGGCATGTTGCATTCTGCACAGCATTGCCAATGAATGTGGGATAGCTCTACAGGTCAAAGAGGGGGACAGCGATGGGGATGATGAGGACGCTGGTGACAATAGTGATGGTCAGCCCCCCCTTGGGTGATGGGACCCCTGACTGCTCTGGCTGGCACAGCTGCACTGGGACACCATCACAGAGGAGCACTTCAGCCAACCCAGGTAAGTCATGGGACCAGTGGCAAAGGCACAACCCACAAACACGCATGGACACACACCAGGGGAGCATGCTGTCAAGGGAAGTGGCCGGGCATGGAACCGCATACACCATCAGGAATGGGTGAGGTCTAACATGGCAGGCAGACAGACAGACACACACACACAAACAACTCACCAGACATGCACAAAGGATAGGAGGCACATTGACCCAGAATGCCACCCCTAGCCACACACATGTCCACAGACCACCACCCCACTGCCTGTCATTGTGCGTGTGTCAGGCAGCGGGCACTGCTGCACACTGGCATACAGCGCAATGCAGGCATCATCATACACACAACACCTGTGGACAGCAGCCAGGAGGGTGAAGATGGACTGTGTGTGTGCATGCAAGGCTGGTACCCACCCGTGCATTGCCTGCTGATTGACACAATGCACACAGGGCAGCATCAGACAGTAGCCATGCTGGGAGACAGGTTAGTTATGCGCCACAGTGCCCCAGCTGCCACAGATGCATGGGTGGCCCCGCCGAGACCCGCCAGCATTGACGGGCTGACCACTGGCCTCATGGGGTGGCACCGATGGTCCCCCAAGGGTTCCACTGCATGAACGCTACCATGCTCATGCAGGGGTCTGCATCACACTGAACATGCCTGTGCCAGGCATGCTCGGGATGCCCACAGCTGAACTCGGTGTTTACAAGGATGGTGTCACATGATGCCAGGAATGGGGGGTGAACATTGCACTGTGCAGTGTCTGTGATGCATGGGCAAATAACTGTGTGTCCCCTGTGGCCATGGCAGCTGTGATTACTTGTGTCAGCCTGTCAATGGCAGCGGTCACATCCTCCCACATCCAGTCCATCCCTGCCAGGAGCAGAGTGGTTTCTCTGCTGCGACTCTCCTCTGCCCCCTGCAGAGCCACACTAAGTGCATCCACTGCAGTCACAAGCTGCATCTGGTGATTGACTGATGCTTGCAGTATGTGGGTGTGCTCATCCAAGAGGTCATCTGCCTGATCGGCATGCTGTCCCTCAGGGTGTGCATGGCCTGTTGCTCATCACCCCTTGAGGATGGACGCTGAACACCAGGGCCTGGCCTGGGCATGTCCACAGGTGGTGCACTGACGCCGGCACCTGACACTGTACCCCCAAGCCCATTGGCCGACTGCTGATGCTGCCCCTCTGGCTGCCACTCCCCAGGGCTCAATGTTGCCACCACAGTGGCTGCAACAGTTCCACTATCCTGTACACACACCAGTGCTGCCCTACCGGTGCTGACAGGCACAGGCTGGGACTGTGATGACACGCAGGCCTCCACGGCGGCACCACCCACAGCCATGGCCGCGATGTTACCTGCTGTGTGGCCATCATGTGGCACACACGCGTCACTGCCCATGATGTTAGCGACATCATCATTGGTGACGGACCCAGCACCAGCCCGAGTCCTAGCATGCTGGCATTCATGGATGCTGACACGCTGGGACATGGCAGGGCCTCCTCTGCACCTGCTCCAACAACATCAGTCTGGAGGTCCAGGCGGGCCCACTGTCACACTGAGCTGCATATTCCTGTAGCGGTGGATGGGCCCTCCTCCATCTCCATCTGACCGGCCTCAGTGGAGAAGCCCACCGCCGCTGACCCATGCAGATGCTCTGGAGCTGTAAGGGAAAACAAAGTTGCGTTACTGCATGTGACCTACCCTGTCCCCCCCAATAGACAGACCATGACCTGCCATGCAGTGACGGGCTATCACCTGTCTGGAATCCACCACCCGGAACACCCTCAATGGCACAACGCTGCATGCACCTCCGGCTGTCCCCCACCTGTTGCAGACTGTGCTGCCCTGATGGCAGGCACCTTCTCCTTAATCCTCCTCCTGTCTGTGCCCATCTTCTTTATGCACTCCTGCACGGAGTGCTGGTGGCTGCCATGCAGGTTTACAGCATGTGCCACCTCCTCCCATGCAGCAGCACAGGCCTGTGGTGTTCCCTGGTGTCTGCTGAGACATGGCTCCTGGTCTAGGTAGGCCTCGAACAGGGCATCCATCTCGGCCTTCATGAAATTTGGCCTCCTCCTCCCACAACTTTGTTCCTCTTCCTCCACAACTTGCTCGGTCATGATTCAGCCTGTGAGAATGACAGGTGTTACCTGTGACTGTGCAGTCCCATGCATGTCCCAAAATCCACAGTCCACACTCCCAAACAGCATGCAACTCACCAAGAGACTGCAGTAACTGACTATGGCCAGTGCAGCCCAATGTCACACTTTTATAGCGTAAACCATGCAAATGAGGTGAGGCGCATCTTTAAGTGGATGCAAATGCAGTGACTATGCCATTGAATGGCTGATTAGCTGATTTGCATATGACAGCTGAATATCACGCTTTTGCGCTTTGCGCAATTGTGTTGAAGGTGCTGAGCCAAGGGTGCAGTTCTGTGACATGCGCAGTAAACACTTATCTGCGCATGACTGGGTTGATGATGCAGGTGCCTGTCACACTGCTGATGTGCTGTGCATGGGAGGCAATGCAGGGCATGGCCACCATTGTGCCAGTGGTGCTGCAAGCGCTGTTCACCTATATGGCGCTGGTGCACTGGGACATCGTAGGTGCACTGGGGCAACAGCGCGGTAGGCCGCTACAGGAGGTGGCACACAGGCACCCAATCACGCTAGATGCATTGGGTTCCAATCGCATTGTGGCTGTCCGCGCCAGAGACCCTTGACCCTGTGCCTGACCTTGGCCCCCTAGGCACCATGCATCAGGCATGGGTGCACCACTATTAGCTGTTCAGTGACAGCATGATAGGGAATGGCAGCGCTGTACTGCACAAAATCTGCACATGGCAGAACCATGCTGCAGAGCGCCATTTTGACTTAACCGAGCAGTAGAGATGGTGTGGAGGAGAGCAGTACAGTGGAGCCAGGTGGAGATGGCAAACCTGGTTGCCATTGTGGAGCCACATGTTGGCCCACTATTTGGTGAGATACCCCTGGACAGGGCCAGGAGTCAGGTGTGGCAGGAGGTGGCCGACGCCCTGAAGGAGGCCAACAGTGTGGGACGGACGGCGGAGCAGTGCTGCTACAGATATGGGGACCTGAGGTGGAGGGACATGGACCTGCTTGCCCGCCTGTGGGCACATGCCAGGAGGGGCATGGTGCCACTACCAGGTAGATGCAACATCCATACACTTTTATCTTCCATACGGGTATCACGCTTGCATGTGTCTGGTACATGGGGGGGCCGTCTGGTGTTGGCCGTGGTGGTGTTTTCAGGGTGTGGGGTGGGTGGGTCTGGTTGGGTTGGATTGCACACACATGGGACAGGGGGACTTTGCTACAGGATGGTACTGATGTTCCTCTCTCCATGTTTGCACCCTAGGCCCAGACGAGTGCCGGCTGGCAAGGGAGAGGAGGCACCAGCAGGAGGACCATCAGGCCGGGAAGGGCGAAGGTCCGCAGAGGTGCAGGGACCAGTCTGATGATGGTGAGTGCCTTACATCCATGATTACTATTGCATGCTGTGTAACAGGGTGGGCAGCGGGGCATGGCTACCATCCATTGACACCACTACCATGCATGCAACTTGTTACAGTCAGCACTGTCCAGTGGCACTGCATGTCTGGGAGTGCATCAATGGTGTTCCATGCATGCACCGGGTACATGGCTGTGCCACTGCCTTCACACCACATAGCCATGTCAGTGAACAACCACAGTGGTGTTGTGCAGGACTTGGCCGGTGGGTGTGTGCAGTGGTCTGCATAGCTGTGTGCAACTGGGTAGGCAGGTCTTGTGGATGTGATCACTGTGGGTGGTCACACACCATCATAGAGGTATGTCCCATGGCTGTATGCCATGCACAGTGGGTGGCCTGCATGGGGCTGTGCTTTCACACCTATTGACTCTGCTCCCATGTCCTAGTCAGATGGCAGCTGCAGGAAATCAGAGCAACACTGCAGGAGATCCTACATGTTGCCAGAACCTCCCTGTAGATGCTTGAAAGGATAGACTGGCTGGGAGTACGATGGCAGCATGGTGGGAGGAGCAGCCAGAGTGGGAAGCTGGGCTCCTGCTGAGCGTACTAATGCCACTGATTTTCCTTACCCCATGGACCCACTCTCACACCCCTCCTTCCCTCTACCATTTGTTCACCCCTCCTTCCCCCCCACCTTGTTTGTGGCCCTTCCCCCAACCTTTTGTAAATATATGTATATAGTTTTGTGTGATGTTTTACAATACATTTGTTTTGATATACCTAATGTGGTGGTCTCTGTTTTGCAGTGGGCTGTAGGTGCTCAGCTGCAGTGGTGTGCATGGCATCAGGGGTGGTGCAGTCATATGTGTGTGTGTGTCCATGGGGGAAGTGACTAGGGTGTGGGAGTAGCTATCAGTCACTGTCTGTAGTGTGTGTGCTGTTCCCTGTGCACTGGATGACTGTGTGCAGTGGTCCATGGTGCATGCTCTGTGTCCATGGCACCCCTGTCAGCCCATCCATGGCCTGTGCAGCAGACACCATTGCATGTATGTGACCTGCACTGTGCTCTGGCATGTCCATGCAGCATCCTGTCATTGGTGTGGTGCATATCTACCTCAGGTGACACTGTAGCCTCTGCTGTTGCTGTCCAACCTCCATGCTGTTGCTTGTGTGTGTTGCAGGGGATGTGCACCACTGTCTGTCAGTTGTGCTCTTCGCAAATGCTAGTGGCATACAGCTCCACAGTGCCTGTGCAGGGTGGCTGGCACTCCTGTGCCATGGAGGAGTACTGGCCATGTGTACACGGGTTTCCATGGCCACATGCTGTGGGCTTGGTTGCCCCACTACTGTGTCCCTGTGTTGATGTGCCCTTGGGTATGGGTGGGTGTTTGTCCATGCACTGTGTTGCAATCTGTGTGGTGCATGCTTCCATGCACCACTGTGGGTGTCTGCGCTGGCTGTTGTGGCCAGTGCTGGATCAGGGTGTGTCTTTGGGAGGGTGTGCAGGGTGCTGTACCACTGGTGGTGGGGTCCAGGGCATGTCCTGTCACATGTGGGGTACCTCGTGTGCCGATGCATGGTCTTTCTCTCAGCTGTACCTCTGGGGGATGTGCGTGGTGGCACTGTGTATGCAGTCATTGCATCGCTGTGTGCTGCCACCCACTGATGGGTGCTCATGGTGGGGCTGCCTTGCATGGTTCTGTGGAGCACAGGGTTGCATTGTCACACTGGGGGTGGTGGCATGCATGGGGTATTCTGCACTGGTGGATGCTGCTCCTGGGCAGGGTGTCTGGGGGTCACAGTGCAGGGTGTGCTCTACATTGGTGGGATGGCGTGGCACAGGGTGGTCAGCCCTCCTTATGTGCCGGTCACAGCTTGCCAGGGGGTGTGATGGGGCACCATGGCCCAGCTGTGGGTTGGTTGCTGGTCTCCATGGGCCAGTGGTTATTCCAGCCCTCCCCAGTTGTGCAGTGCATGGGGTGTGGGGGGATGATGTCTGTTCTGCTGTGTGTTCCTCTGCCCATCTGTGGCATGGGTGGTGGGGCCCTGCAACCCTGGTTGTGCTGTTGCACTGCTGCCCTGCTGCTGGGGGGGAATGCCTGGTTGTGCTATGGTGCATCTGGACTGCTCAGCTGAACATCCCTTGTTGCGCTATGACGCATCAGATATGCTCAGCTTCACCTCCCTAGTTGTGCTGTGGTGCAGGTGGTGCGATATTCATTCATCAGCTGTAGGCGCATCTTGGCCTGTGCAGTTTTTGAATATCGCGCTTCTTGCGCATGGGTGCAAAGGACTTGCAATTGCTCCTGCTGTTGTGCACTTTTTGGCGCAGTTTGAATATCTGGGCCATTGTTTAGAGCTACGCTGCAACAGAGACAATTTATCTCACTTTTGAGAAAATTTAACACATTAATTAGTGCCACACTGTCACAGAGAAATTAACACATAATTATAAAGTTACTTTATAATATATTATATTATTTTATATTACATTAAATTGTTATATTATATTATATTATATTATATTATATTATATTATATTATATTATATTGATCACCACTCTGTGACAAGGATAATTTCAAATAGTTATGCACAACACTGCAACAGAGAGCATTGAACTAATTTTTTGAAACACACTGCAACAAAGAGAACTCAGCCCATGGTTGAGATAATTTTACACATAAATTAGCATCACACTGTCACATAGATAAATTAACAAATAGTTAATATAATACTTATAATATTATTACACCACACCATTATATTATATTATATCATATCGTATCATAATATATCATATCACATCCCATCACATCATACAATATTATATCATATTATTTCATATCATATCACAGCACCTCTTGTAACAAATCATATCATATCATAACATAACATTTCATATCATATCATATCATACCATACCATATCATATTATATCATACTATACTATATTATACTATATTGTATTACATAATCTTATATTATATCCTATTATACCTCATATAATGCATTGTATTGCTTTATATTGTATTGTGTTATATTATATTATGAAACAAATTAACACGGTTCATTAATTTAATAGTTATAATATTATAACACCACACTGTTATAGTATATTATATTATATTATATTATATTATATTATATTATATTATATTATATTATATTATATTATATTATATTATATTATATTATATTATATTATATCATATCATTTCATAATATATTGTAGTTTATTATATTGTATGATATTATATTATATTATATTAGTATTACATTATTTTATATTATATTGTATTAAGCACCATTACGTATGAGTTAAGCACAACACTGTAAAAGAGATGATTTAATTCATTGTTTGGAAACACACTGCAACAGAGACATTTTAACCCATGTTTGAGTTAATTTAACTCTAATTAGTGCAACACTGTCACAGAGATAATGTAACACATTTAAGCAGCACACTTTTATAGTAATAATTTAAAACATAGTTCAGCAACACACTATTGGGAGATACATTTTAGCAGTAAGTTTAACACCCCACTGTCACATAAATAAAATAACACATAGTTAATTAATTTAATAGATGTAATACTATAACATCACACCATTATATTACATTTTATCCTTCCATATCATATCATATCAAATCATATCATATCATATCATATCATATCATATCATATCATATCACATGACATTACACTACCTCATATCCTATTATATTATAATGTATTGTATTATTTTATATTATTATATTATATTATATTATATTATATTATATTATATTATATTATATTATATTATATTATATTATATTATATTATTATAATTACTGGCCAGCAATTTTCCATAGGCTGACCGAAGTTATAATTTGCTGTTATAACCTAGGATTATAACGGCAACAGCCCTACGTCAATCGAGAACAGCCACTCCCTGATTGGCTATTAATGTCCTAGTGGGTGGGCTTCCACTCATGAGCAAACATGGTGCATCCTTACCCACATAACGAGGAGCCGAGAGGAGCCGCTGAGCCACCAGACTGAAAGTACTCATCTTTTAAAAAAAAAAATTAAACAGTCATTTAAATATCTGGTTGATCGCGCCATTCGAAAGCTATAGAAGACAACATGAACGGCTCATACCTCACTCCTTGAGGTAAGACGATCGCGATTTCCACACAGAACTTTGGCCAAAGATAAAAAAAAAAGCAATGATTAAAAAACAAACTGAAAAAAGACAACTGGAAAGACAGACAGGGTGTATGTGTGACAGAGAGTCACACTGTGTGTGTATGTGAGACATAGAGTAAGAGTGTGGTGTGTGTGAGAGAGATTCAGACACAGGGCTGGAAAAAATTGCTGTCCAGCAATTATAAAAAATAAAATAAGGGGTAGTGTGTGTAAAACTCAGATTTTACACACACCCTGTTGTGGAATGCAGTATACAAACCCCTCAGGCTTCGCCCTTGGGGTTTATGTAGCATCCCACAACTCGGGTGTGTGTAAAATCTCATTACACACACCACCCCTTGTATTATTCTCTATGTAATGTATTGTATAACATTACTACGTAACAGGTACCACACAGTATCACACAGTTAAGCAGAATACTGTAAACCAGAGCATTTATTTCATTGTTTAAAACCACACAACAAAACAGCAATTTAACCCATGTTTGAGAGGATTTTCTACATAGTTTAACTTGACTTTGACACAGGGATACATTAACACATAGTTAATTAGTTTAATAGTTATATTATTATAACACCACACCTCTATATTATATTATATTATATTATATTATATTATATTATATTATATTATATTATATTATATTATATTATATTATATTATATTATATTATGTTATATTAAAATGTATCATATATTATTTTATATGTTATATTACATTGCATTATATTATATTACATCATTTCTTATCATATCGTAATATATTATAACATATCATATTGTAGCATCTCGTATCATATCCAATCATGTCATATCATATCATATCATATCATATCATATCATATTACATTACGACACCATTACATTATATTATATTATTTTATGTTATATTACATTATATCATATTGTATTATATGACATTATATTATATCACATTATGTTTAATACATTATTTCTTATCATATCATATATCATTTCATATCATATCATATTATTTTATATTATATTAAATTACATAATATTATATTGTATTGTATTATATTATATTATATTATATTATATTATATTATATTATATTATATTATATTATATTATATTATATTATATTATATCATATTATATTATATCATATCATATCACATCACATCACATCACATCACATCACATCACATCATATTATATTATATTATATTTTATTATATTATATTATATTATATTATATTATATTATATTATATTATATTATATTATATTATATTATATTATGTCACTCACTGCTCCATGTCAGATAATTTCAAACAGTTAAGCACAACATTGTAACAGAGAGCATTTTACACATTGTTTAGAATCACAGTACTTGAGAGACAATTAAACTCTTGTTTGTGATAATTTCACCAACAGATTGGCACGACTCTCTCACAGAGATAATGTAACACATTTAATCTCTACACTGTTACAGAGATAATTTAACACATAGTTAAGCATTTTACACAGTTTAACACTACTCTGCCAAAGATATAAATTAATGCAGTTATATTATAAGAGCACACCATTATACTGTATCATATCATATATCATATCATATTACATTGTAATAAATTATATTATATCATATCATATCCAGGGATAATAATACACAGTTAAGCACAAGATTGTAGCAGAGAGAATTTAACTGTTTAGCTTCTCACTATAAGAGATACAATATAACCCATGTTTGAGATCATTTACACATAGTTCAGCACCACACTATCACAGAGATATTTTAACACATAGTTTAGTACCAAACTGTCACGGAGATAAATTTTCACAGAGTTAATAAATATAATAGATAAATATATAACACCACATTATATAATATAATATTATATTATATTATATTATATTATATTATATTATATTATATTACATTACATTACATTACATTACATTACATTATATTATATTATATTATATTATATTATCTTATATTATACTATATCATATCATTATATATTATATTATATTATATTATATTACATTAATCACCACTCTGTAACAGGTGTAATTTCATGCAGTGAAGGACCACACTGTAAAAGAGAGCATCTAACTCATTGTTTAAAAACCTCTCTACAATAGAGACACCAAACTTTCACAGAGAAAAATTAACACATTGTTAATTGCTTTAATATTTATAATATTATAACAGCACACCATCATCTTATATCATATTATATTATATGACATGATATGATATAATATATTTTTATATTATTTAACTATATGTAACATTATCTCAAACATAGGTTAAATTGTATCTCTTGTGCTGAGAGGCTAAACAATGTGTTAATTACGCTCTCTTTCAGTGTTGTGCTTAACTGCATGAAATTATCAGTGTGACAGTGGTGATTAATATAAGATAATATAATACAATATAATATGATATAATATGATATAATATGATACAATATAATGGTGTGGTATTATAACTGTTACATTATTGATGTGACATAGTGGTGTTAAACTATGTGTTAAAATATCTCTGTGATAATGTGGAGTTGAATTATGTGTTAAATTATCTCTGCAACTGTGTAATGATTAAATGTGCTAAATTATCTTTGTGACAGTGTGCTGTTAATCTATCTGTTAATCTATGTCAGACAAGAGTTATATTGCTTCTCTTGTATTGTGGTTCTAAACAATGAGTTAAATGCTCTGTTACAGTGTTGTGCTTAACTGTGTGAAATTATACCAGTTAAGAAGTGATGATTAATATAGTATTGTATAATATAATATAAAATAATATAATGAAATATAATATAATGGTGAGGTGCTCTAATATTATAAGTAATAAATTAAGTAATTACATGTTAATTTATCTCTGTGACAGTGTGGTACTAATTTATTTGTTACATTACCTCAAACATGAGTAAAATCATCTCTATTGCAGTGTCGTTCAAAACAATGAGGTCAATGCTCTCTGTTACAGTGTTGTGCTTAACTGAGTGAAATTATCCCTCTTACAGAGTGGTGATTAATATAATATAATATAATATAATATAATATAATATAATATAATATAATATAATATAATATAATATAATATAATATAATACAATACAATATAATGCAATACAATTTAATATCATGTAATGTAATATAATATAATATAATATAATATAATATAATATAACATAACATAACATAACATAGCATAAGCATAGCATAGCATAGCATAGCATAGCATAGCATAGCATAGCATACATAGCATAACATAACATAACATAATATAATATAATATAATATAATATAATATAATATAATATAATATAATATAATATAATATAATATACTAACATACTGACATTCTAAAATGCCAGAACAATAAGCCTAACGGTCTTTTCTGTCTGCTCATTTGGTCAGCACCCACCCTGTTAACTGACCTTGCTGCCCCCCTCTCCCTCTCTGGCTTCTGCCTTCCCAGTCCTGGATTTTCTCTGCACTGGTTTTTGCTTCCAGAACACCACCCTTCTGGAACCCTACACCATTTCTGCTTCCACCAGCCACCGAGGCAGTGCATTCCATGACTCCACCACCCTCTCAGTGAAGTAGCACCCTTCCTTTCTCCACTGACTATCTCCCCTCCAGCTTCCACCCATGCCCTCTAAGTGCCCCACCTCCTTTCTTCAGAGTATCCTGGCTGCTCCTCCCCTATTCACCCCTTCATTTGCATGAAAACCTCTATCGTTTCTCCCCAGTCCCTTCTCTCTTCCAATGTGTACATATTTAGCTCTTCGAGCCTCTCCCCTTAGGTCCTTTCCCACAAGCCCGAAATCATTTTGGTTGCCTTCTCTGGACTCTTTCTCAGGAGTTCAATGTCCATCTTTAAATGTGGCCTCCAAACTGCATGCAATACTCGATGTTTGTCCTCACCAAGCAGTTATATATTGGGATTATTACTTCACTCCTTCTGAGGTGAGCCCCCTAGCGATGCATCCAAGCATCATGTTGGACTTTGCCACTGCCCTCCTACAACTCTCTGAGTTGTTCATCTTGACATCTACTACCACCCCAGGTCCCTCTCAGCCATCAATACTTGTAGCACTCCCCCACTCAGGTGTCAACTTGGCCTGGGTTTCTGGCTCCCAGGTGCAGTACCCTGCATATTCCTGCTTTGAACCTCAGCTTCCACTTTCTAGACAACCTTTCCAGAGCCTCCAGGTCCCCCTGTAGGACTACCTTCCCTCCTCCCCATCCACCACCGCTCCAAGTTTTGAGTCATCCACAAAGAGACTCATCTAACTCCTGCTGCATTTCCTAATGTTAGATACATAGGCATTGAACAGGAGGGGCCCAAGGACTCCAGTAATGACCATCCTTGGGGATGCGACTATCCCTCCAACTACAACCCTCTGGGTCCAGTTCTGGAGACAATTTCCTATCCACATGATCATGTGCAGTCAGTGGTTTAGTAGGTAGCACACTTGGCTGTGGGTTCAGTTCCCACCTCTGGCACTTGGGTTAATATCCCAGTAATGACACTGTAGTGCAGCATGAGAGGGGTGTTGCACTTCTGGGATGCCATCTTTCTGATGAGATGTTAAACCGAGGTCCCATCTTCCTGGATTGGTGGTAGTTCAGGTGGATGTTAAAGATCCCATGGCACTTATCGAAAAGAGTAAGGGAATTTCCCTGGTGTCCTGGCCAAATTTCCCTCATTCACTAAAAATACCACCAACAGCTTAATCTGGTTCAAGGTCAGTTGGCATCCATCTGTATCCCCCTTCCCTGGGTCATGCCTGAAAATAGGCAGGATTTGTCTAGTGCACTTACCTGGTCAACAAAAACTAAATAAATAAATAAAAATAAAATCTGGTTCCCCACTCCCATTTCTCCTACATTATTCAACAGGCCCATGTGAGGAACAGAGTCAAATGCCTTGCTGAAATCAAGAAAGAGGATGTCCACTGGTCTTTCCAGATCCATGACACTCATCAGCCAGTCATAGAACTCCACAAAGTTTTTCTGACATGATTTCCACATGATGAATCCATGCTGTCTCTCATCCAGGCTCCCCAACTTTTCCAGGTCCCCCCTAGTCTCTCCTTGACAATGTCCTCCATTACCTTGCCCACTATCAATGTCATGCTAATGGGCCTGTAGTTCCCTGCCACCTCCCTTGAGCCCCACTTGTGGCTAGGCACTGTATACACCACCTTCCAATCCTGGGGCACCCACCCTGTCCTCAGAGAGAAGCTGAAGAGGTCCATCAGGGGTTTTGCCAGGACATCCGCCAGTTCCTTCAGCACTCTGGGATGTAATTTATCCAGCCCTGGTGCTTTCTCCATCTTATGGGACCCAAGGGCTTCCCTCACTCTCTCTGCCATGATTTCTACCTCTGCTACCTCATCTTCCTGCTTTGCCTTCCCCACACCTGCCAGTGATGCACCCCTCCCCAGAGGTATAATATAATATAATATAATATAATATAATATAATATAATATAATATAATATAATATAATATAATATAAAATAGTGGAGCGGTGTTATAATATTGTAACTATTAAATTAATTTAGTATGTGTTAATTTATCTCTCTCACAGTGAGATGCTAAACTATGTATTAAATCATCTTAATCATTGGTTAATTTGTCTCTTTTGTAGTGTGGTTCTAAACACTGAGGCCCGGATATTCAAACTGTGCCCAAAAAGTGCGCAACAGCAGGAGCAAGTGTAAGCCCACTGCGCCCATGTGCAAGAAGCATGACATTCAAAAACTGCACAGGTCAAGATGCGCCTGTGACACACGACTGAATATACACGCCACCTGCACCATAGCACAACCAGGGGATGCCCAGTAGACAGTCCAGATGTGCCATAATGCAACCAGGGATGCCCCGTGGGGCAGGGCAGCAGTGCAACAGCACAACCAGGGATGCGCAGGGACAGGATACAGGGGCCCACCACCCATGCCACAGATGGGCAGAGGAGCACACAGCAGAACAGACATTGCTCCCCCACACCACATGCACTGCACAACTGGTGGAGAGCTGGAATAACCACTAGCCCATGGATACCAGCAACCAACACACAGCCGGGGCATGGTGACCCAGCACACCCTTTGGCAAGCTCTGGCTGGCACACATGGAAGGCTGACCAACCCATGCCACACCATCCCACCAATGCAGAGCACACCCTGCACCATGATCACCATACACCCTTGCCAGGAGTACTGCCCAACAGTGCAGGGCACCCCATGCATGCCAGGAGCCCCACTGTGACAATGCAACCCTATGCACCATGGAGCAATGCAAGGCAGCCCCACCAGGAGCACCCTGCAGTGGGTGGCAGCAGACAGTGATGCAACAACTGCATCCACAGTGCCACCCTGCATGCCCCCCTGAAGTACAGCTGAGAGACCAACCATGCATCAGCACATGAGGTACCCCACATGTGACAGGACATGCTCTGGACCCCACCACCAGTGGTACAGCACCCTGCACACCCTCCCAAGGACACATCCCATCCCAGCAGTGGCCACAACAGCCAGCACAGACACACACAGTGTTGAACGGAAGCATGCACCACACAGGATGCAACACAGTTCATGGACAAACAGCCATCCATACCCAATGGCACACCAACACAGGGACACAGTAGCAGGTCAACCAAGCCACTGGTGTGTGGCCACTGCAGCTGTGTACACACGGCCAGCACCCCTACATGGCACAGGTGTGCCAGCCACCCTGCACAGGCACCATGAAGCTGTATGCCACCAGCATGTGGCCAGATTACATGTGACAGACAGTGGAGCACATCCCCTGCAACAGACACAAGCAAAAGCATGGAGGGCAGACAACAACAGCGGAGGCCACAGTGCCACCAGAGGCAGTCGTGCACCATTCTGGTGATGGGAGGCAACCTGGCATTGTGCCGGGTATAGTGGTTGTCCAGCATGGACAGCCACCACTGACATGCCAGCAGACCGTGCATATCACAGACATGCAAGGGTGTCAGCTGCACAGGCCATGGATGGTCTGACAGGGGTGCCATGCACACAGTGCATGCCCATGGACCACTGCACACAGGCATCCAGTGCACGTAGAACAACACACAAACCACAGACAGTGACTAATCCCCCCACCCACACCATAGGTGGTTCCCTTCTGGACACACACACGCCCGTGCTTGCACCACCCCTGATGCCATGCACACCACTGCAGCTGAGCACCTGTAGCCCACTTCAAATCAGAGACCACCACAGTTGTCATAAGAAAATGTATGTATTAAAAAATATAAACACTCTAATAGATATATATATATATATATATATATATATATACAAGGGTAGGGGAAAGGCCACAAACCACTTGGGGTAGGCATGGGACAGGGGTGTACAAATGGGAGAGGGAAGAAGGAGGTGAGGGTAGGTCCAGGGAGTTAGGTGTATCAGGGGGTCATGGAGGGCCTATTCTCTTTCCTGCTGTCCACTCCTGTGGTACCTCTGGGTGCTTCTCCTCTGGACCCCGTGCCACTCCATCCACTCCAGCAGTGCCAGGGACACCCGTGCCAGCTGCAGCATCTTGTGTATGCCTTGTTCCAGGGCCATCCAGCATTGTCCACCTAGGACAAGGGAGCAGAGTCAATATGAGTGACTGTCCAGCCCCCTGCAGCCCACCCATTATGCGTGGCATACAGCCGTGTGCCAAGCCCCAGTGATGGTGTGTGACCACCCACAGTGACTGCATCCACAAGACCTGCCTACCCAGGCACCCACAGCCATGCAGAGTGCTGCACACACCCACCGCCCATGTCCTGCACAGCACCACCATGGCCGTACAATGACATGACTATGCCATGCGAAGGCAGTGGCACAGCCATGTACCCAGTGCACACATGGACCACCATTGATGCGCTCCCAGACATGCAGTACCACTGGACAGTGCTGACTGTAACAAGTTGCATGCATGGCAGTGGTGTCAATGGATGGTGGCCATGCTCCGCTGCCCACCCTGTTACACAGCACGCAATAGTAATCATGGATGTAAGGCACTCACCATAATCAGGCTGGTCCCTGCACCTCTGTGGTCCTGCATCCCTCCTGGCCTGCTGGTCCTCTTGTCAGAGGCTCCTCTTCCTCACCCGCCTGTGCTCGTCTGGGCCTAAGGTGCAAACATGGAGAGAGAGGAACATCAGTACAATCCGGTAGCAAAGTCCCCCCACCCCTGTGTGTGTGCAATCCCACACAGCCATACCCATCAACCCCCCACCTGGATACCACCACCATGGCCAACATTGGACAGCCCCCCATGTGCCGGACACATGCAACCGTGATACTCGTATGGATGTTAAGAGTGTATGGATGGGGTACCTACCTTGCCATGGCACTGTGCTCCTCCTGTCATGTGCCCACAGGCAGGCAAGCCTGTCTGGGTCTCTCCGCTAGAGGTTCCCATATCGGTGGCAACACTGCTCGGCCATGTGCCCAATTCCTGTGGCCTCCTCCAGCACCACTGGAAACATCCTCCCATACTGCGCTCCTGGCTCTGTCCAGGGGTGCATCACTATAAAGTGCCCCAGCATGGGGCTCTACTATGGCCACCAAATTGGCCAGCTCCACCTGGCTCCACACAGCAGCCCTCCTCCGTGCCATCTCTACAGCTGGTTGGGGTGAAAATGATGGCTTGGTAGCACAGTCCGCCACGTGCAGATGCTGCATGGAACAGAGCTGCCATTCCCTATCACGCTGTCACCGAACAGCATGATAGTGGTGCACCCATGTGGATGCATGGCGCAAGGGGCAAAGGTCAGCACAGGGTCAAGGGTCTCTCACGCACGGACCACCACAGCATGATTGGTACTCAATGTGTGTAGCACAATTGGGTCCCTGTGTGTCACCTCCTGAAGTTGCACCATGCTACGTGGCCCCAGTGAGCCTATGGTTGCCTCAGTGCCACAGTGCCATATATCACGAACAGCACAGTAGCACCACTGGCACAATGGTGGCCGTGCCCTGCATTGCCACCATGCGCAGCACGTCAGAAAGCATGGCGGTGTCAGCGTCATCACCCTGGGCATGCGCGGTTTGGTGTTTACTGCATGTCACAGAAATGCGCCCTTGTTCGAGCACGTTCAACACAATTGGTAATAAAACGCAACAGGCTAAACACAGTCAGTATATGCAAATCATTAATCAGCTATTCATCGGCAAGATACTCCACATCCATCCATTAAAATTGAGCCTCACCTCATTTGCATGCATTGCATTATAAAAATTTGACATTGGAGTGCACTGGCCATAGTCGGTTATTGCAGTCTACTTGGTGAGTTGCATGCTGTCTGAGAGTCATGGACTGTGGTGCATACGGGACATGCATGGGACTGCACAGTCACAGGTAACACCTGTCATTCTCACAAGGTTGAATAATGAGCGATCGTGGAGGTGGAGGAAGAGGAACAGAGGTGTGGGAGAAGAGGAGGCCTAACTTCACAAAGGCAGAAACAGATGCCCTGTTTGAGGCCTACCTCGACCAGGAGCTGCTGCTCAGTGGATGATGGGGGAACACCACAGTCCCATGCTGCTCCATGGAAGGGGTGGTGTGTGCCATCAACTTGCATGGCAGCCACCAGCGGTCAAGCAGGAGTGCAAAAGAAGAGGGACACGGACGGTGGAGGATTAGGACAAGGTGGCTGCCATCAGGGCAGCACAGTCTGTGATCGGGTTGGGGACAGAAGTGGACGTGCAACGCATACCCCACAAGAAGAGTGGGTTGCTGGCAGCATGCAGTGTTGTGCCACATCGAGGGTGTTCCAGGTGGTGGATTCCAGACGGGTGGTAGCTACTGCATAGTAGGTCCTGGTCTGTCAATGAGGGGGACAGGGTAAGGCAGATACATTAATGCTACTGTGTTCCCATACAGCTCCTGAACATCTACATGGGCCATGGTGGTGAGCTTGCCCACTGAGGGTGGTACCATGGACATGGGAGGGTCCGTCCACCTCCACAGGCATAAGGAGTTCCCAAGGGACGTGGGCCCACACCTGGATGTCAGGACCGATGTTGTTGAGCAGGTGGAGGCTCGTTGTCCCAGCATGTCCATGGATGCCAGCATGCTGAGACTTGCTGTGCCAGATCCATCACTGAGATGATGGAGCTCACTTCATGGACAGTGATGCATGTGGGCCCAAGGATGGCCACACACAGCAGGTGATGTCATGGGCATGGCTGTGGGTGGTGCCACCCAAGGCCAGCATGACATCACAGTCCAGCTCAGCCTGTCTGTACCAGTGGGGCAGCACTGGTGTGTGTCCAGGACAGTGGGGTCGCAGAGTGGCACCGAGGCCAGTGTCACAGTCGGACAATGGCCATGGGGACACCAGTGTAAGTGGTGGCATCAGTGCGCCACCTGTGGATATGCCAGGCTGGCCCTGGTGTGCAGTGCCCACCCAGGGGTGCTGCCCATCAGGACCATGAAACCTCATGAGGGACAGAATGACCGAGTCAGCAGATGACCTCCTAGAAAACTCCCACATACCCAAGAATCAGTGATTAGCAGGTGCGGCTCGTGATGGTGGATGCACTCAGTGCAGTTGCACCAGACAGAGGAGCGGTGCAGCAGAGACACCGCGCACTGCTCTGGCAAGGATGGACTGGATGCAGGAAGGACTGACCGCTGCCATTGACGAGCAGACACAGAGCAATCCACAGCTGTCCATGGCACATTGGGCACACAGTTGTTGCCATACATCACAGACTCGTGCAGTGCAATATCCACCCCATTACCAGTGTCATGTGATACCCTCCTTGTTGACACCGGGTTCAGCTGTAGGCATCGAGCATGCCTGGTGCAGGCATGTTTGGTGTGCTAGCAGACCCCTCTTCGCGGCAGTCGTATTCGCACGGTGGAATCCTGGGGACAGTTGGTGCCACCCACCAGGGCCAATGGTCAGCCTGTCACTGCTGGCAGGTCTCAGCGGGCTGCCCACACTTCCGTGGCAACCATCGGCACTGCCAGCGCGTGACTCGTCCTGATGCCTCCTGTGTGCATTGTGTTGTTCAATGTGCAATGCACGGTGGGGTACCTGGCCCTGCATGCAGACACACATTCCCTCTGCACACCCTCCTGGCTGCTGTCCACTGTGGAGTGTGCATGATGATGCCTTATATTCCACTGTCCACCACTGTGCAATGGTGCCCAGCATCTGACACATGCACAATGACAGGCAATGGGCGTGGTGGCCTGTGGGTGTGTGTGTGGCTAGGGGTCGTGGTTGGGGTCAGCTTGCCTCCTACCCTTTGTGCATGTCTTGTGAGGTGTGTGTGTGTGTCTCCACATGCCGTGTTAGACCTTGCCATCCATCCCTGATGGCGGTTCCATGCTCAATAAATTCCCTTAAAGACATGCACCCCTAGGGTTTGTCCATGCGTGTTTGTGGGTTGTGCCTTTGCCACTGGTGGTTCCACATGGCTCCATGACTCCACCTGGTTGGTTGAAGTGCACCCTGTGATGGTGTCCTGGTGCAGCTGTGCCATCCGGATCAGTCAGGGTCCCGCCGACCAAGGGGCTGCCCATCACCATCTTCACCAGCGTCCTCCTCGTCCCCTCCCTTGTCCCCCTCTTGACCTGTACAGGTATCCCACAGTCATTGGTCATGTATGCAGGATGTAACAGGCCAGAATAACCCACAGGCCTTTGAGGGGGCTGTACTGTAGGGGCACTGAGATGTGTCCACAGGCAATGGGCGTGCCTGCCAGCATCCCTAACACCCGCTCACATGACATTGCATGCTCTGGCATGTGCCCAATTAGCATTGCTGCTATAGGGGTCCTGACCACCGGTAAGGTGTGAGCAGCTAGGGATGGGTGGGTATCCACTGTCACCTGTGCGTAGGGGTGGCCGGTGGTTTGGTGATCAGCATCACTCTACACTGGACCATCTTGGCCCAGCCACCCATGTCACCTCTGACTGTGCCTCCAAGCTCCATGTCTTTCTGCATACTTTGCATACTCACACACTGGGTGACAAGGTGGGGATGTCCACTCTCAAAACCTGTGGCACAGTGGACTGGTGCCAGATGGAAGGCATCATGTGTCTCCCAAGTGCATGGTGCAGACGACCCATTTGTGCCCCTGGCATCACACCACCTGGCAGTTGATGCTTGCATACCCCTTCTGATTCATGTATGCGGCCCCTTCAGGGATGGCCACATGGGTGCAGTCTATTGCCCCGAGCATGCCAGGCATATGTGCTACCCTGTGGAAATCCTGTATGTTTGCTGTGCACTCCACCAGTGTGCTGCAAGCGGATGTACGCTGCAGCATGTAGCGCAGCGCGGTGTGGTGGGAGAGGAGGATTGGACAGCCCTACTGGGTTATGTCTGTCATTTCCCTGTTAGTCACTGGAAGGTACCCATGGTGAGCAGGCACATACAAGCTGTCACTTTGGTCTCCACTGACAGAGCATGGCTCGTCATGTGGGTGCCTGCATCACTTCACTGCACTGCTCACAGGCACGCTCACACACCCAATTCAGGCAGTACTGGCCCACATGATCAGTGTAGAGCTTGAAGCTGATGCGGTTTGGTGCTGCCTGTTGAGGGGCATACCATTGACTGGCCCCTTCACGGCCACACACCCCTGCGCCACTTCTCACCCTCTCACATAACTGCCTCCATCGGATGGTGACACTGGCTATGTACCTGGATTCTGACCTCTGGCAGCATGTTTCTCTGTTTCCCTGCTATCCTTGCTGCTTCTCTCCTGCAGGAACACCTCCTGTAGTGGTCTCAGTGCTGTGTGGCACTTTCCCTTTTGACCTGCACTGTGGCAGAGGCTCCCCCACACCTTCCCTGTTCCTGTGGGTTCCAGGTGCTCTGTCTCTCACCTGCCCTGTCCTGCTCACAGTTTTGTGTGCCTGTGTTGCTGCCTGCAGTTCAGCAACATGTGGCTTCCTTGTAGCATCTTTTTGCTCTCTTGTTCCTTTTTATTTTAGATCATTTCCACTATCAGGCAACTTCCGTTAGCTCCCCTATTGCACATGGTGCATGTTGTTGAATGTCACTGCACCATTTACTGCATGGTTCCTCCCTTCAGCTGCGCATGCATTCATTACTTCGCTGGGCGCCTTGCACATTGTGATTTGGGGGCACGCCTGCCTCCCCGCTGAATATCATCGCAGAATGGTGTATTTTCGGATCTGCACTGGCGCATCCCTCGTTGCACATGGTACAACTCTTTTGAATAGCTGGGCCTGAGTTTAATGCCTCTGTCGTGTTGTGCTTAATTGTGTGAAATTATACCAGTTACAAAGTGGTGATTAATATAATATAATATAATATAATATAATATAATATAATATAATATAATATAATATAATATAATATAATATATTATAATAACATACTAACATACTAAATGCCAGAAGAATAGGCCTAATGGTCTTTACGTGTCTGCTCGTTTGTCTGCCCCCACCCTAGGGCTGACCTTGCTGCCCCCCCTCCTCGCTGGCTCCGCCTTCCCAGTCCCTGGATACTCTTGCTGAACTGGTTTTGCTTCCAGAACCCTTCCCTGTACCTGTCCCACCACACTGACACGAACTCCTCCACTGTTTCCTTCCACCAGCCACCCAGGGCAGTGTATTCCATTCCTCCACCCTCAGAGTGAAGTAGCACCTTCTCCTTTCTCCACTGGAAGCTCCCCCTTCAGCTTCCACCCAATGCAGTCTAGGTGCCCCACCTCCTTTCTTTCAGAGCACCCTTACTGATCCTCCCCATTTACTCCCCTTCATGTACCTGAAGACCTCATCATGTTCCCCAGTCCCTCTCCCCCAATGTGCACATATTCAGCTCTTCGACCTCTCCCCATAGGTCCTGTCACAAAACCCCAAATCATTTTGGCTGCCTCCTCTGGACCCTCTCAGGAGTTCAATGTCCCTCTTTAAATGTGGCCTCCAAAACTGCATCCACAGAACTCAAAGTTCAAGCCTCACCAAGCAGTTATACAGTGGGATTATCACTCTCCTTCTAGGTGAGCCCTCTAACAATGCATCCAAGCATCAAGCAGCCTTTGGCTGCCTCCTGCAACCCTCTGAGTTGTTCATCTTGACATCACACCACCCCAGGTCACTCTCGCCATTGAGATGTATAACATCCCCCAGGGTGTACACTTGGCGGTTTTCTCGCTCCGGTGCAGTATCTTGCATTTCTGCATTGAACCTCAGATTCCACTTTCTAGATAACCTTTCCAGAACCTCCAGGTCCCGCTATAGGGCCATCTTCCCCTCCTCCTCCCCATCCACCACTGCCCCCAGTTTAGAGTCATCCACAAAGAGACTCATCTAACTCCTGATACATTTCCTTATGTTAGAGATGTAGGAATTGAACAGGAGGGACCCAAGGGCTGATCCCTGAGGGACTTCACTAATGAACCTCCTTGGGGATGAGACTATCTCTCTGACCATGACCCTCTGGGTCTGGTTCATTAGACAGTTTCCTATCCATCTGATCATCTGGTTCCCCAACCCCATTTCTCCCCGATTATTCAACAGGCCCCGTGAGTAACAGAGTCAAATGCCTTGCTGAAGTCAAGGAAGAGGATGTCCACTGGTCTTCCCAGGTCCAAGGAACTCATCACCCAGTCATAGAACTCCACAAGGTTTGTCTGACATGATTTCCCCAGGATGAATCCATGCTGTCTATTGTCCAGGCTCCCCAACTTTTCCAGGTCCTCCCAGTCTCTTCTTGACAATGCCCTCCATTACCTTGCCTACCACCAATGTCCAGCTGATGGGCTTGTAGTTCCCTGCCACCTCCCTTGATCCCCTCTTGTGGATCGGCACTATATGCGCCACCTTCCAATCCTGGGGCACCCACACTGTCATCAGAGAAATGCTGAAGAGCTCCAGCAGGGGTTTTGCCAGAAATTCCACCAGTTCCTTCAGCACTCTGGGATGTAATTTATCCTGCCCTGGTGCTTGCTCCATCTTATGGGACCCGAGAGCTTTTCTCACTCTCTCTGCCATGATTTCCACCTCTGTTACCTCATCCTCCTGCTTTGCCTTCCCCACACCTGCTAATGAAATGTCTCTCAATTAGAGCTTAGTATAAAATAATATAGTATACTATAACATAACTTAATATAATACAACATAACATAATATAATGATGTGGTGTTATAATATTATAACTATTAAATTAATTAACTATGTGTTAATTTATCTCTCTGACAGTGGGGTGCTAAACTATGTGTTAAAATGTCTCTGTGATAGTGCAGTGCTGAACTATTTGTTAAATTCTGTCAAACATTTGTTAAATTGTAAGTCTTGTAGTGAGGGTCTAAAGAGTTAGTTAAATACTCTCTATTATAGGGTTGTGCTTAACTGTGTGAAATTATCCCAGTTACTGAGTGGTGGTTATCGTAATATAATTTAATATAATATGATATCATATGATAAGAAATGAAATGATATGATATGATATACGATATACAATATGATGTGAAATGATATGCTATGATATAATATAATGCTGAGGTGTTATAATATTATAACTTTTAAATTAATTATCTCTGTAAAAGTGTGGTGATTAAATGTGTTAGATTATCTCTCTTAGAGTGTTGTGCTAAACCGTGTGAAATTATCCATGTAAAAGTGTGGAGATTAATATAATATAATATAATATAATATAATATAATATAATATAATATAATATAATATAATATAATATAATATAATATAATATTATATTATAATATAATGATGTGCTGTTATAATACTATAACTATTAAATTAATTAACTATTTGTTAATTTATCTTTGCAGATGACACAAAGATCTGCAACAGAGTTGATACACAAGGTGTGGTGGAAAGGATGAGAAGGGACTTGGCAAGGTTAGAGGAATGGTCAAATGTATGGCAGCTTAGATTCAATGCTAAGAAGTGCAAGGTAATGCAGCTGGGAAACAAAAACCCAGGGGAAGAGTACACAATGGGGGGGGTGAGATACTAACAACAACAAAAATGGAAAGGGGCCTGGGGTAGTCATATCAGATGACCTAAATGTGGGCAAGCAATGTGAGGGCAGCAAGGAGGGCTGGGGGATACTGGGATGCATAGGGAGAGGCATCACCAGTAGAAACAGGAAGTTAATCCTCTGTACAGACAGCTGGTCCAGAGCCCATCTGGAGTACTGCGTGTAGTTCTGGAGACCCAATCTCTGCAAAGACATAGACAGGATGGAAGCTGTCCAGAAGGGGGCATTCAAAAATGTGCAGGGTCTGCACCAGAAAACATATGAAGAGGAGAGGCTGAAGGAGCCTAATATGTATAGCCTCGAGGAAAGGAGGGAGAGGTGGGACATGATAGAAACTTTCAAGTACCTCAAGGGAATCAACAAAGTCCAAGAGGGTAACATCTTTCAAAAAAAGAGGTGTGCAAGAACAAGGGGGCACAATTTGAAGATAGAGGAGGTTGGCTCAGAGGTAATTTAAGGAAGTATTTTTCACAGAGAGGGTTGTGGATGCATGGAACGGCCTTCCGGAGGAGGTTGTGGAGTCAAAAACAGTGGTGGAATTCAAGCATGCATGGGACAGTCATAAGGCCATTCTAGGGGGTGGGGTTAGGAAGAAGTAGGCTGCTGGTTAACTAGGATCTGCAGCTTATCCAGTAGGTAGGTAAATGGGCAGACTGGGTGGGCCAAGCGGTCCTTATCTGCCATCAAATTCTATGTTTCTATGTTTCTATCTATGTGAAAGTGTGGTGCTAAACTATGTGTTAAAATATCTGGGCAATACTGTGGTGCTGAACTATGTGTTCGATTATCCGAGTAAAGTGTATTGCTTAAATATGTTACATTATCATTGTGACATTGTGGTGCTAATTAATGTGTTAAATTTTCTCCAAAGTGAGATAAATTGTCTCTTTTGCAGCATAGCTCTAAACAGTGAGATAAAAGCTGTATGTTACAGAGTCTTGCTTGCCTGTCAGAAATGTTCTCTGTTACTGTGTGGTGATTAATATAATATAATATAATATGATATGATATGATATGATATGACATGACATGACATGACATGATATATGATATGTGATATGATGTGATGTGATGTGATGTGATGTAATATGATATGATATGATATGATATAATATAATATGGTATAATGTAATATTACAATTTAATGAAATATAAAATAATATAAAATATTATAATGTAACTTTATAATTATGTGTTAATTTCTCTGTGACAGTGTGGCGCTAATTAATGTGTTAAATTCTCTCAAAAGTGAGATAAATTGTCTCTGTTGCAGCGTAGCTCTAAACAATGGCCCAGATATTCAAACTGCACCCAAAAAGTGCGCAACCGCAGGAGCAATTGCAAGTCCATTGCGCCTATGCTCAAGAAGCGTGATATTCAAAAACTGCGCAGGTCAAGATGCGCCTACAGCCAACTATTGAATATCGCACTACCTGCGCCACAGCACAACTAGGGAGGAGAAGCTGAGCATATCTGATGTGCCATAGCGCAACAAGGGATGTTCAGCTGGCAGTCCAGATGTACCATAGCACAACCAGGGATGCCCCCCAGCAGCAGGACAGCAATGCAACAGCACAACCAGGGATGCAGGGGCCCACCACCCATGCCACAGATGGGCAGAGGAGCACATAGCAGAACAGATATTGTCCCCCCACACACCATGCACTGCACAACTGGGGAAGGGCTGGAATAACCACTGGCCAATGGAGACCAGCAACCAACCCACAGCCAGGCCATGGTGCCCCATCACACCCCCTGGCAAGCTGTGACTGGCACACAAGGAGGGCTGACCACCCCATGCTGCACCATCCCACCAATGCAGAGCACACCCTGGACCGTGACCCCCAGACACCCTGCCCAGGAGCAGCGTACACTAGTGCAGGATATCCATGCATGCCACCAACCCACTGTGACAATGCAACCCTGTGCACCACATAACCATGCAAGGCAGCCCCACCATGAGCACCCATCAGTGGGTGGCAGCACACAGCGATGCAATGACTGCATACACAGTGCCACTAGGCACATCCCCCCAAGGTACAGCTGAGAGACCGACCATGCATTGGCACATGAGGTACCCCACACATGACAGGGCATGCCCCAGACCGCACCACCAGTGGTACAGCACCCTGCACACCCTCCCAAGGACACACCCCGATTCAGCACTGGCCACAACAGCCAGCGCAGACACCCACAGTGGTGCATGGAAGCATGCACCACACAGGATGCAACACAGTGCATGGACAAACACCCACCTATACCCAAGGGCACACCAACATAGGGGCACAGTAGCGGGGCACCCAAGCCCCCAGCGTGTGGCCATGGAAACCGTGTACACATGGTCTGCACTCCTCCATGGCACAGGGGTGCCAGCCACCCTGCGCAGGCACTGTGGAGCTGTACGCCACCAGCATTTGCCCAGAGCACAAATGACAGACAGTGGTGCACATCCCCTGCAACACACACAAGCAACAGCATGGAGGTGGGACAGCAACAGCGGAGGCCAACATGCACCACACCAGTGACAGGAGGCAACCCTGCATTGTGCCAGGTACAGTGGCTGTCCTGCATGGACAGCCACCACTGACATGCCAGCGGACTGTGCTGGTCACAGACATGCAAGGGTATCAGCTACACAGGCCATGGATGGGCCATGAACACAGAGCATGCACCATGGACCACTGCACACAGTCATCCAGTGCACAGGGAACAACACACACACCACAGACAGTGACTGATAGCTACTCTCTTACCATAATCACTTCCCCATGGACACACACACACGCACATGACTGCACCACCCCTGATGTCATGCACACCACTGCAGCTGAAGCACCTATAGCCCACTGCAAAACAGAGACCACCACATTAGGTATATCAAAACAAATTTATTGTAAAACATGACACAAAACTATATACATATATTTACAAAAGGTTGCGCGGAGGGCCACAAACAAGGTGGGGGGGTATGAGGCAGGGGTGAACAAATGGTAGAGGGAAGGAGGGGTGCAAGGGTGGGTCCATGGGGTAGGGAAGATCAGGGGCATTAGTACGCTCAGCAGGAGCCCCTCTCCCCACTCTGGCTGCTCCTCCCGCCATGCCGCCGTCGTACTCCCAGCCGGTCTATCCTTTCAAGGATCTACAGGGAGGCCATGGTAACATTTTGGATCTCCAGCAGTGTCACTCTGATTTCCTGCACTGCCGTCCACCTAGGACAAGGGAGCAGAGTCAATAGGTGTGAATGCACAGCCCCATGCAGCCCACCCACTGTGTATGGCATACAGCCATAGGACATGCCTCTGGGATGGTGTGTGACCACTCACAGTGATTGCTTCCACAAGACCTGCCCACCCAGGCACACACAGCAATGTGGACCAATGCACACACCCACCGGCCAAGTCCTGCACAGCACCACTGTGGCTGTTCAGTGACATGGCTATGTGGTGCAAAGGCAGTGGCACAGCCATGCACCCGGTGCATGCATGGACCACCATTGATGCACTCCCAGACATGCAGTGCCACTGGACAGTGCTGACTGTAACAAGTTGCATGAATGGCAGTGGTGTCAATGGATGGTGGCCATGCCCCGCTGCCCACCCTGTTACACAGCATGCAATAGTAATCATGGATGTAAGGCACTCACCATCATCAGGCTGGTCCCTGCACCTCTGTGGACTTTTGACCCTCCCGGACTGATGGTCCTCCTGCTGGTGCCTCCTCTCCCTCACCAGCCAGCACTCGTCTGGGCCTAAGGTGCAAACATGGAGAGAGGAACATCAGTACAATCCTGTAGCAAAGTCCCCCCGCCCCCATGTGTGTGCAATCTCACCCAGCCAGACCCACTCACCCCACACCCTCAAAACACCAGCACGGCCAACACCAGATGGCCCCCCCCATGTGCCAGCCACATGCAACCATGATACCTGTATGGAAGATAAAAGTGTATGGATGTTGCACCTACCTGTTAGTAGCACTGTGCCCCTCCTTGCATGTGCCCGCAGGCGGGCAAGCAGGTCTGGGTCCCTCCGACTCAGGTCCGCATATCCGTGGCGGCACTGCTCTGCTGTCTGCCCACACTGGTGGCCTCCTCCAGGGCATCAGCCACCTCCTGCCACATCTGACTCCTGGTGCTGTCCAGTGGTATCTCACCAAATAGTGGGCCAACATGTGGCTCCACAATGGCAACCCAAGTTTGCCATCTCCACCTGGCTCCAGTGTACTGCTCCCCTCTGCGTCATCTCTACTGCTCAGTTAAGTCAAAATGGTGCTCTGCAGTGTGATTCCACCGTGTGCAGATGTTGCACAGTACAGCGCTGCCATTCCCTATCATGCTGTCACTGATCAGTGCGATAGTGGTGCACCAATGCCTGATGCATGGCACCTAGGGGGGCAAAGGTTGGGCACAGGGTCAAGGGTCTCTGGTGCATGGAGAGCCACTGCATGAATGGAACCCAATGCATCTAGTGCAATTGGGTGCCTGTGTGCCGCCTCCTGTAGCGGCCTACCATGCTGTTGTCCCAGTCCACCTGCGATGCCCCAGTGCCACAGCGCCATATAGGTGAACAGTGCTGTAGCGCCACTGGCACAATGGTGGCCATGCCCTGCATTGCCTCCCATGCACAGCATGTCAGCAGTGTGGCAGGCGCCTGTGTCATCAACCCAGGCATGCACAGTTAGGTGTGTACTGCGCATGTCACAGAACTGCACCCTTGTCTCAGCATGTTCAACAAAATTGCGCAAAGCGCAAAAGTGCAATATTCAGCCATCATATGCAAATCAGCTAATCAGCCATTCAATGGCACAGTCACTGCATTTGCATTCACTTAAAGATGCGCCTCTCCTCATTTGCATGGGTTGCGCTATAAAAGGGCGACATTGGGCTGCACTGGCCATAGTCGGTTACTGCAGTCTATTGGTGAGTTGCATGTTGTTTGGGAGTGTAGACTGTGGATTTTGGGACATGCATGGGACTGCACAGTCACAGGTAACAGCTGTCATTCTCACAGGCTGAATCATGACCGAGCGAGTTGTGGAGGAAGAGGAACAGAGTTGTGGGAGGAGGAGGAGGAGGTGAAATTACATGAAGGCCGAGATGGATGCCCTGTTTGAGGCCTATCTAGACCAGGAGCCACTTCTCAGCGGATGCCAGGAAACACCACAGACCTCTGCTGCTGCATGGGAGGAGGTGGCACATGCTGTAAACCTGCATGGCAGCCACCAGTGCTCCGTGCAGGAGTGCATGAAGAAGTTGGACACAGATAGGAGGAGGATTAAGGAGAAGGTGGCTGCCATCAGGGCAGCACAGTCTGCGACAGGTGGGGGACAGCCGGAGGTGCTATGCCTGACCCCACATGGGGAGAGGGTTGCTGGCAGCATGCAGCATTGTGCCATTGAGGGTGTTCTGGGTGGTGGATTCCAGACAGGTGGTAGCCGGTCACTGCATGGTAGGTCACGGTCTGTCTATTGGGGGGGACAGGGTAGGTCACATGCACTAATGTGACTTTGTTTTCCCTTACAGCTCCTGAGCATCTGCATGGGTCAGTGGTCATGGACTTCTCCACTGAGGCTGATCAGATGGAGATGGAGGAAGGCCCATCCACCTCCACAGGAATACATGGCTCAGTGCGACAGTGTGCCCGCCTGGACATCCAGACTGATGTTGTTGGTGCAGGTGCAGAGGAGGCCCTGCCCATGTCCCAGCATGCCGGCATCCATGGATGCTGGCATGCTGGGACTCGGGCTGGTGCCGGGTCCATCACCAATGATGATGTCGCTAACATCATGGGCAGTGACACATGTGTGCCACATGATGGACACACAGCAGGTAACATCACGGACATGGCTGTAGGTGGTGCTGCCGTGGAGGCCAGCGTGTCATCACAGTCCCAGCCTGTGCCTGTCAGCACCAGTAGAGCAGCACTGGTGTGTGTACAGGACAGTGGAACTGTTGTGGCCACTGTGGCAGCAACATTGAGCCCTGGGGAGTGGCAGCTGGAGGGGCAGCATCAGCAGTCAGCCAATGGGCCTGGGGGTTCAGTGTCAGGGGGCACCATCAGTGCACCACCTGTGGACATGCCCAGGCCTGGCCCTGGTGTGCAGTGCCCATCCTCAAGGGGTGATGAGCATCAGGGCCATGCACACCCTGAGGGACAGCATGCTGATCAAGCAGATGACCTCTTGGATAAGCACACCCCGCATACTGCTAGCATCAGTCAATTCCATAATTCTTTTTTTTAGTTAAATTGACTGAAACTATGAAACTATTATGGAACTAAGATCAGAAGTATCACTGCTGGAGGAGTTTAGAAAAGGTAATAGATCAATGAAAGTCATCAGGAAAGTGGGTGAAATCAAAGAAAAATGCTGTATTAAAACAGATCAAGACCTAAATTTTACCATCTCAAATAACAAGCTTAAGATCTCTGCTCAAGCCGAGAAGCTCAGGAGATACGTAGAAAGGAACAATGAAAAAATGCAAAATAGATGGTTTAGAGAAGACCCGAAGAAATTCTATAGGGAGCTGGGAAAGAAAACAGCTAACATAAAAACTCCACCAGTAAAGAAAGAAATTGAGGAATTCTGGAGAAGTATTTATGAAGACCCAGTTGAACATAATAGGGATGCAGAGTGGATACAGGAAATAAAAGACAGCATTAAAATGGTACTACTAGAGATATGGAGTGGCTGACGTAACTGCTAAGGAGATAGAAATGAAGATAAGGAAGGCCTCCAACTGGAAAACCCCAGGTCCAGATGCAGTACCCAACTTCTGGCTGAAAGTAATAACATCTTTGCACCAAGATTTAGCTACCTCAAAAACTATTTATACGCCATCACCCTGACTTGACACCCATCTGGTTAACAACAGGAATACCACACTCCTTATTAAATCTGAACCTGCCAGTCTCCCCAAGAACTATCGCCCAATAACCTGTTTACCAACAACATATAAACTATATACTGGAATCGATGCAGATAGAGTCTACAACCATTTAGACTGCAATAAACTCATGGCAATAGAACAAAAAGGTAATAAAAGAAAATCATATGGCACAAAGGACCATCTCATGTTGAACAAAGCCATTATGGAGAGCTGCAAAAAATTCCGAAATCTTAGTGTAGCATGGATCGACTACAAAAAAGCATTTGACAGTATCCCACACTCCTGGATCACTGAGTGTTTACGAATCTACAGGATACATCCCACACTGATAAACTACATCACAACAACAATGACAAAGTGGCAAACCACTCTGCAATTAAATCATGAGAAAGGTCAAATCACCATTCCAAATATAAGTATCCAACGAGGGATATTTCAAGGTGACTCTTTGTCACCACTTCTGTTTTGCCTTGCCCTCAATCCCTTGAGTAGCCTAATCAACAACCTAGGCTATGGATACAGCTTGAACCCCAGAAACAAAAACAATCAACAGCTAACATCTCACCTTCTATTTGTAGATGACCTAAAACTTTACAGTTCATCTGACAAACATTTGAAAGAACAACTACAAATTGTTAAGACCTTCTCTGATGACATACGGATGACGTTTGGCCTAGACAAATGTGCCAAAGCAACATTTGTAGCAGGAAAGTTAACTCGTAAAGAAAACATGAATCTGGCGGAGGTTTGTGACATAAAAGAACTTGAGCAAGAGGGAGTGTATAAATATCTGGGAATAGAAGAAGGAGCAACAGCACAACATGAACAAATGAGAGTAAAAATAAGCAAGGAATATTTTAGAAGGTTAAAGCTAATTTTGAAAACTGCTTTGACAACACGAAATAAAGTGCAAGCTATAAATCAACTCGCCTTCCAGTGATATCATACAGCTTTGGTGTGATAGACTGGCCACAGAAAGTGTTGAACCAGCTAGATATAAAAACAAGAAAAATGTTTCATGCTCACCAATTAATATACAAAATCAGTGTATGCCAGATTATACATCCCAGGGCAGAGGGAGGCATGGGCCTCATTGAGATTGATTACACATATAGATCCACAATAGTGGGGCTACATACATACTTACTGACATCCTTAGACCCAAATATAGTCAAGGTCTTGCATCATGAAGAAAATAAGCCTAAAATGACTTCACTCATCAAATTAGAGAAGCCTTCAGAAGGGTAGCAGAGATTGATGTCAATCCAAAGGTAGATAAGGAATTGTCAGCAACAGAAAATGCAAAGAATCAGAAAAGGAGTATAAGGATAAAGACCAACAGAAAAGAAAAACAATTGGAAAGTCCATAATTATAGTGGAAAATACAGGGAGTTACTGGAGCAACCACAGGTCGATCAAGCCCTGACCCATGATTGGTTAAAAAGAGGTGAATTTAGGCCACGAGATGAGAGACTAATAATGGCAGCCCAAGATAGTGGGCTACGCACAAGATGGTTCACAAAATCCATAGAAAAAACAGGAGAAACAGACAAGTGTAGGTTCTGTAGTACAGAATTAGAAACAGTTGCGCATCTTGTGGCTGGATGTGAAGTACTTATGGCAGAAGGCCTGTATACTGAAAGACACAACAATGTAGCAAGATTGATCCACTGGAAACTGTGCAAACACTATAACATACAGGTAGCAGAGAGACACTGGAAACATGAACCACAAAGAATCACAGAGAATGAAGAAGTAATGATCACATGGGATCACCCCATACCAACAGCCAAGAAAGTGGAAGCAAGAAAGCCTGATATTGTAATACAAGAAAAGAGGACAAAGGTAGCATTACTGATTGAAATAGCCACCCTAGTGACTACAGTGTGCTGCGTACAGAGAGACACAAAATCATGAAATACCAAGATATGCAGTCAGAAACCAAACTGATGTGGAATAAGGACACACAGATTGTTCCAGTAGTGCTTGGAGCAATGGGACTAATCAAAAAGAATTTTCAGGCACATTTAAATATGCTACCAATATTTGTGACACCTTATGAACTGCAAAAGGAAGCTATTTTGGGGACGTTGCGTGTGCTGAGAAGAGCACTCTCAGCAAACATCAAAGATTAATACAGTACTAATTTCTTGAGTTTTGAATATGTCCTGGCTAAAGAATGGGGTCCATTCTTGCCACGGTGTTAGAAATCCCTAAACATTTGGAGACACTAACCCCTAGCATCAGTCAATCAGCAGATGCAGCTTGTGATGGCAGTGGATGCACTCAGTGTGGCTCTGCAGGGGGCAGAGGAGTATCGCAGCAGAGAAACCACTCTGCTCCTGGCAGGAATCAGCCGGATGTGGGAGGATGTGACCGCTGCCATTGACAGGCTGACACATATAATCACAGCTACCATGGTCACAGGGGGCACACAGTTATTTGCCCATGCGTCACAGACACCACACAGTGCAATGTCCACCCCCCGTTCCTGGCATCGTGCGACACCATACTTGGCGACACTGGGTTCAGCTGGGGGCATTCCGGGCATGCCTGGTTCAGTGTGCTGCAGACCCCTGCACAAGCACGGTTGTGTTCACACAGTGGAACCCCTGGGGGCCATCAGTGCCACCACATGAGGCCAGTGGTCAGCCTCTCACTGCTGGTGGGTCTCGGCGAGGCCAACCATGCATCCGTGGCACCCGGGGCACTGTGGCACATAACTAACCTGTCTCCCAGTGCGACTACTGTCTGATGCTGCCCTGTGTGCATCGTGTCATTCAGGTGGGTACCTGGCCCTGTATGCACACACACAGTCCATCTGCACACCCTCCCTGCTGCTGTCCACAGTTGCATGTGGATGATGATGCCTGCATTGCACTGTACACCAGTGTGCAATGGTGCCCAGAGTCTGACACACGCACAATGACAGGCAGTGGGCATGGTGGTCTGTGGACATGTGTGTGGCTAGGGGTGGTGTTCTGGGTCAGTGTGTCTCCTACCCTTTGTGCATGTCTGGTGAGTTGGTGGTGTGTGTGGTTCCATGCCCGGCCACTTCCCTTGATGGCATGCACCCCTGCTGTGTGTCCATGCGTGTTTGTGGGTTGTGCCTTTGCCACTGGTCCCATGACTTACCTGGGTTGGCTGAAGTGCTCCTCCATGATGGTGTCCTGATGCAGCTGTGCCAGCCGGAGCAGTCAGGGGTCCCGTCGCCCAAGGGGGGCTGCCCATCACCATTGTCACAGGCATCCTCATCATCCCCATTGCTGTCCCCCTCTTCGACCTGTAGAGCTATCCCACATTCATTGGCCATGTTGTGCAATCTGTGGCACAGTGCCGACTGGTGCCAGATGAAGGCATCGTGTGCTCCCCTAGGGTGCATGGCACAGACATTGATTATGCGCTTCCTGGCATTGCACACCACCTGGCAGTTGATGCTAACACAGCCCTTGCGATTAATGTATGCGGCCCCCTCGGGCCAGGTGGTGTGAGGATGGCCACATGTGTGTAGTCTATTGCCCCTAGCACACCAGGCATACATGCTGCCCTGTGGAACTTCTGTATGTTTGCTGTGCACTCCGCCGGTGTGCTGGGGAAATGGATGTACTCCGCAGCACGTGGCAGCAGTGTGCTGAGGAATTGGGTGAGGTGGCATGATGCGGCTGACTGGTTTATAACTGTGGTGTCCCTGCTGGTCTCTGGAAGGTACCAGTGGCAAGCAAGCACATGCAAGCTGTCACTTTAGTCTCCTCTGACAGAGCATGGATCTGTCGTGTGGATGCCTGCATCACATCACTGCACAGCTCACAGAGCCACCTCAGAATTGCCCAATTCAGGTGGTACCGGCCCACAATCTCAGTATCACCATACAGCTTGAAGCTGGTGCAGGCTCGGTACTGCCTGTTGGGGCATACCACCAAGGGGCCCTTCCATGATATAATGTGAAATAGTATGCTATGATTGATATGATATGATATGTGATGAGATATGATGTAATATGATATGATATAATATAATACAGTGTAATATAATATTACAATGTAATATAATGTAATATAACATATACCATATCATAATATAATATAACATAATATATAATACATTATAAATTACTGGTGTGGTGTTATACTATAACTGTTAATTGAATAAACTATGTGCTAATTTGTCTCTGTGACAGTGTCGTGTTAATATCTTTTCATACTATATCATATAATTCCATATCATATCATATCATATCATATTACATTATACTATACTATATCATATTATATTATAATATAATATGATATATGATATGATAACATAATATAATATAATTTATTATGATATAAAATGATATGATATGGTATATGACATGATACAATATAATCTTGTGCTATTATAATATAACTGCATTAATTTATCTCTGTGACAGAGTGATGTTAAACTCTGTTAAAATATCTCTGCGATAGTGTGGTGCTGAATTATGTGTTAAAATATCTCTGTACCTATGTTATGGTTAAATGTGTTACATTATCTCTGCTACACTGTGGTGTTTATCTGTTGGTGAAATTATCTCAAACAACTGTTTAATTGTCTCTAGAGAAGTGTGGCTCTAAACAATGTGTAAAATGCTCTATGTTACAATGTGGTGCTTAATTGCATGAAATTATCAGTTATGAAGTGGTGAGTAACATATATTATATATTATACTATATTATATACTATATATATATTATATAGTATATTATAATCTAATCCAATATGATATAGTATAATATAATATAATATATAATACAATACAATATAATATTATGTAATGTGATATGATATGATATGATATGATATGATATGATATGATATGATATGATATGCTACAATATGATGTGATATAATATATTACAATATGATAAGAAATGATGTAATATAATATAATGTAATGTATTGTAATGTAATATAACATATAATATAAAATAATATAATATGATATATTATAATATAATATAACATATAATAATAATAATAATATAGTGGTGTGGTGTTATAATAGTATAACTATTAAACTAATTATTTGTTAATTTATCCTAGTGTCAGAGTGATGGTAAACTATGTGTAAAATCATCTAAAACATGAGTTAAATTGTTCTATTGTTGTGTAGTTTTAAACTATGAAATAAATGCTCTCTTTTAGAGTGTTGTGCTTAACTGTGAGATATCATGCCTGTTACGTAGTGGTGATTAATATAATATAATATAATATAATATAATATAATATAATATAATATAATATAATATAATATAATATAATATAATATAATATAATATAATATAGCATTGTTTTACAATATTATAAATATTATATTATTGTGTTAATTTATCTGTCTGACAGTGTGATGCTAAACTGTGTGTTAAATTAACTCTGAGTGTGTTGTGCTAAACTATGTGTTTAATTATCTCTGTGACATCGCAGCACTAAAACTATGTGATAAATTATATCTGTGACAGTGTAGTGCTAAAACTGAGTAAATTTATTTCCTGGGCAGTGTAAAGCTGAAATTTGTTTTAACTTATCTCTATCACAGTGTGGTTCTTAAGTTTGTGTTACATTATCCATGTGACAGTGTGTTGCTAATTTATGTGTTAAATTATCTCAAACATGGGTAAATAGTTAAATAATCTCTGTTGCAGTGTGGTTCTCATCAATGAGTTATATGCTCTCTGTTTCTGCCTTTTACTTATCTGTGCAAAATTATCTTTGTGACATTATGGTGATAAATGTAATGTAACAGAGCATAACATAACATAACATCACATAACATAACATAACATAACATAACGTAACGTAACGTAACGTAACGTAACGTAACATAACATAACATTGCAGTGCTAAACAGTGTGATGCTTCATTGTGAGAGAGCACTGCTAAACTGTTTAAATTGTTTCTTTTACTGTGTGGTGCTAAACTGTATGTTAAAATACCTCTGTGATAGTGTGGTGCTGAACTATGGTTTAAACTATCACGGTGTGGCTCTTATGTGGAAAATTATCTCTGTAACAGAGTGGGGCTAATTTATGTGTTAAATAATCTCCCTGACATCAATGGGTATTTTAACATGCAAGACACTGTGGTGATAAACTATGCATTAAATTAGCTCTTTGACAGTGTGGTGCTAATTTTTGTGTTAAATTATCTCACACAAGGGTTAAATTGTTTCTGTTGCAGTGTAGTTCTAAACAATGAGTTAAATGCTCTCTCTTTCAGTGTTGTGCTTAACTGGGTGGTGATTAATATATTATAAAGTAATATATCATATCAGAACATAACATAACATCACATACCTAACATAAATTAATATAATGGTGTGGTGTTATAACTATTAAATTACTTAACTATGTGTGAAATTATCTCTGTTACACTGCAGTGCTAAACTGTGTGTTAAATTACCACTGCGAGAGTGCAATAATCAACTGTCTTAAATTGTCTCTTTTACAGTGTGGTGCTAATCTTTGTGTAGAACTATAACTGTAATATGGAGTTGCTAATCTGTGTGTTAAATTATCTCTCTGACATCTATGGTTTACTTTATCACGCAAGACAGTGTGCTGTTAAGCTATTCAATTTTCTCTGTGCAGGATGATGCTGAACATTGTGTTAAAATATCTCTTTGATAGTGTGGTGCTGAGCTATGGTTTAAAGTATATCACAGTGTGACTCAAAATGATGTGGAAAACTATCTCTTTAGTAGTGTGGTGCTAATTTATGTGTAACATTATCTCTCTGACATCTGTGGGTTACTTTATCTCACAAGACAGTGTGGTGATAAACTATTTTGAGAGATATCTCTGTGATAGTGTAGTGCTGAACTTTGGCTTAAATTATCGCTGTAACAGTGTGGTTCTAAAGTATATGTTACACTCTGTGACAGTTTAGTGCTAATTTACATGTTAAATTATCTCAGACATGGGTTAAATAGTTTCTGCTGCAGTGTAGTTCTAAACAATGAGTTAATTGGTCTCTGTTTCAGTGTTGTACTCAACTCTGTGAAATATATTATGTTAAAGTGTGGTGATTAGTACAATATAACATACTATATCATAACCTAACCCATCATAACCTAACATAACATAACATAATGCTGTGGTGTTATAACTATTTAATTACTTAGCTATGTGTTAATTTCTCTTAGTCAAAGTGTGATGCTAAACTATGTGTTAAAATATTATTGTTAGAGTGTGATGATAAAAGTATGTGCTAAATTACCTCGGTAACAGTGTGGTGCTTAAAATTGATACATAATCTCTGTGAGGGTGTTGTCCAATTTTATGTGCTGCATTATCTTAAACATGGGTTAAATTGTCTCTGTTGCAGTGCTGTGGATAACTGTGTGAAATTTTGTCTGTTATAGTTGTAGTTATAGATTAACATCACATCACATAAAATAGCATAACATAACCCCATAAAGTAATATAATGATGTGGTGTTATAACTATTAAATTATTTAACTAAGTGTTAATTTATGTCAGACAAAGTGTGGTGCTAAACTATGTGTGAAATTCACTCTGGCAGTGTAGTTCTAAACTAGATGTAAATTATCTCTGAGACAGTGTAGTGCTTTAGCATGTGTTAAATTATCACTGTGAGAGTGCGATGCTAAACTGTCTTAATTATTTCTTTTAATGTGGTGCTAAACTGTGGTTCTAAACAATGCAGTGTGCATCTTTTGCAGTGTAGTGCTAAACTGTGTGTTAAATTAACACATAGTTTAGCACCACTGTTTGACTGAGATATACTAACACATAGTTAAGTAATTTAATAGTTATAACACCTCACCATTATATTATTTTATGTTAGATATGTTATTTTATGTTATATGTTCTGATATGATATATTACTTTATAATATATTAATCACCACACAGTTAAGCACAACACTGAATGAGAGAGCAGTTAACTCATTGTTTAGAACCACACTGCAACAGAAACTATTTAACCCATATTTTAGATAATTTAACACATAAATTAGCAACACACTGTCACAGGGATAATGTAACACATACTTTAGAACCGCAATGTGATAGAGATAAGTTAAACCATAATTCAGCTTTACACTGTCAAATAAATAAATGTACATAGTTTTAGTACTGCACTGTCACAGAGATAATTAAAAAACATTATTTAAAACCACACTCTCAGAGGTTAATTTAACACAGTTTAGCACCATCCTGTGAAATAAACTTTTTAAAAGAGTTTAGCATAGCACTCTCACAGTGATAGTTTAACACAAAGTTTGGCACTGCATTGTGGTACAGATAAAGTAATAATGTTTAGCACTACACTGTCACAGATATAATTTATCACATAGTTTTAGTGCTGCGATGTCACAGAGATAATTAAACACATAGTTTAGCACCACACTCTCAAAGTTAATTTAACACACAGTTTTGCACCACACTGTAAAAGAGACAATTTAAGATAGTTTATCATCGCACTCTCACAGTTATACTTTAACACAAAGTTTTAGTGCTGCATTGTCACAGAGATAAACACATAGTTTAGCACAACATGCTCAGAGTTAATTTAACACACAGTTTAGCATCACACTATCACACAGATAAATTAACACATAATTAATTTAATATTTATATTATAACACAATGCTATTATATTATATTATATTATATTATATTATATTATATTATATTATATTATATCACCACTACGTAACAGGCATGATATCACACAATTAAGCACAACACTGAAAAAGAGAGCACTTATTTCATTATTTAAAACTACACAATAGAGCAATTTAACCCATATTTTAGATGATTTTACACATAGTTTAGCATCACTTTGACACAAGGATAAATTAACAAATTAAATAGTTATACTATTATAACACCAGTCCACTATATTATATTGCATTATAATATATTACATTATATTATAGTTCTTCATTTCTTATCATATCGTAATATATTATATCATATTATATTGTATTGTATTGTATTACATTATATTATATTATATTATATTATATTATATTATATATATTATATTATATTATGTTATGTTATGTTATGTTATGTTATGTTATGTTATGTTATGTTATGTTGTATTATATTATATTGTTACTCAATGTTCCATATCAGATAATTTCACAGGGTTAAGCACAACATTGTAACAGAGGGCATTTTATACATTGTTTAGAATCTCACTACTCAAGAGACAATTAAACTCTTGTTTGAGATAATTTCACCAACAGATTGGCATGACACTTTTACAGAGCTAATGTAACACATTTAATCACTACACTGTTACAGAGATAATTTAACACATAGTTAAGCACCACACTATCACAGAGATATTTTTTTACACAGTTTAACACCACGCTGCCGAAGAGATAAGTTAATGCAGTTATGTCATAAAAGCACACCAGTATATTGTATCATATCATATTACATTGTAATAAATTATATTATATCATATCATATCCAGGGATAATAATACACAGTTAAGCACAAGATTGTAGCAGGGAGAATTTAACTAACTGTTTAGCTTCTCACCATAAGAGATGCAATTTAACACATGTTTGAGATAATTTACACATAGTTCAGCACCACACTAGCGCAGAGATATTTTAGCAAAGAGATAAATTATCACAGAGTTAATTAATATAATAGTTAAAGTATTATAACATCACATTATATTATATTATATTATATTATATTATATTATATTATATTATATTATATTATATTATATTATATTATATTATATTATATTATATTATATCATATCATATGATATTGAATTATCTTATATTATACTATATCATAATGTATTATATTCTATTACATTAATCACCACTTTGTAACAGGTGTAATTTCATGCGGTGAAGCACAACACTGTAACAGAGAGCATGTATCTCATTGTTTAAAAACTCTCTACAATACAGACACCACACTTTCACAGAGAAAAATTAACACATAGTTAATTGCTTTAATATCTATACTATTATAACAGCACACCATCATATTATATTATATTATATGACATGATATGATATATTATATTATTTTATATTATTTCACTATGTGTAACATTATCTCAACAATGGGTTAAATTGCATCTCTTGTGCTGAGAGTCTAAACAATGAGTTAATTATGCTCTCTTTCAGTGTTGTGCTTAACTGCGTGAAATTATCAGTGTGACAGAGTGGTGATTAATATAAGATATATAATACAATATAATGTGATATAATATTATATGATATGATACAATATAATGATGTGGTATTATAACTGCATTAAATTATCGATGTGACATAGTGGTTTTAAACTGTGTTAAAATATCTCTGTGATAGTGTGGAGTTGAATTATGTTTTAAATTATCTCTGTAACTGTTTAATGATTAAATGTGCTTAATTATCTTTGTGACCGTGTGCGGCTAATCTGTGTTTTAATTTATCTCAAACAAGAGTTATAGTGCCTCTCTTGTATTTTGGTTCTAAACAATGAATTAAATGCTCTGATACAGTGTTGTGCTTAACTGCGTAAAATTATCCCTGTTACAGAATGGTGATTAATGTAATATAATGTAATATAATATAATATAATATGATACAATATAATATCATGTAATATAATATAATATAATATAATATAATATAATATAATATAATATAATATAATATAATATAATATAATATAATATAATATAATATAATATAATATAATATAATATAATATAATAACATTCTAAAATGCCAGAACAATAAACTTAACGGTCTTTTCTGTCTGCTCATTTGGTCAGCCCCACCCTGTTAACTGACCTTGCTGCCCCCCTCTCCCACTCTGGCTTCTGCCTTCCCAGCCCTGGATTTTCTCACTGCACTGGTTTTTGCTTCCAGAACCCCACCCCTTCTGGAACCCCTCCACTGTTTCTGCTTCCACTAGCCACAGAGGCAGTGCATTCCATGACTCCACCACCCTCTCAGTGAAGTAGCACTGCCTCCTTTCTCCATTGACTCTCCACCTCCAGCTTCCACCCATGCCCTCTAAGTGCCCCACCTCATTTCTTCAGAGTTCCTTGACTGCTCCTCCCCTATTTACACCGTCATGTGCGTGAAAACCTCTATTATTTCTCCCCAGTCCCTTCTGTCTTCCAATGTGAACATATTTAGCTCGTTGAGCCTCTCCCCTTAGGTCCTTTCCCACAAGCCCACAATCATTTTGGTTGCCCTTCTCTGGACCCTCTCTCCAGGAATTCAATGTCCCTCTTTAAATGTGGCCTACAAAATTGCATGCAGTACTTGAGGTTAAGCAGTTATACAGTGGGAGTATTACTTCACTCCTTCTGGCGGTGAACCCCTAGCAATGCACCCCAGCATCATGTTGGCCTTTGACACTGCCCTCCTACAACTCTCTGAGTTGTTCATCTTGACATCTATTACCACCCCAGGTCCCTCTCAGCCATCAATACTTGTAGCATTTTCCCCCCAGGGTGTCAACTTGGCCTGGGTTTCTGGCTCCCAGGTGCAGTACCCTGCATATTCCTGCTTTGAACCTCAGCTTCCACTTTCTAGACAACTTTTCCAGAGCCTTCAGGTCCCCCTGTAGGACCACCCTCCCTCCTCCTCATCCACCACCACTCCTAGTTTTGAGTCATCCACAAAGAGACTCAGCTCACTCTTGCTGCATTTCCCAATGTCAGATACATAGGCATTGAACAGGAGGGGCCCAAGGACTGATCCCTGAGGGACTCCAGTAATGACCCTCCTTGGGGATGTGACTATCCCTCCAACCACTACCCTCTGGGTCCAGTTCTGGAGACAATATCCCATCCATCTGATCATCTGGTTCCCCAACCCCATTTCTCCTACATTATTCAAAGGCCCATGTGAGGAACAGAGTCAAATGCCTTGCTGAAGTCAAGAAAGAGGATGTCCACTGGTCTTCCCAGGTCCATGGCACTCATCAGCAAGTCATAGAACTCCATAAGGTTTGTCTGACATGATTTCCTCAGGATGAATCCATGCTGTCTATTGCCCAGGCTCCCCAATTTTTACAGGTCCCCCCAGTCTCTCCTTGAAAATGTCCTCCATTACCTTGCCCATTATCAATGTCAGGCTGATGGGTCTATAGTTCCCTGCCACTTCTCCTGATCTCCACTTGTGGCAAGGCACATGCGTCACCCTGGGGCACCCATTCTGTCCTCAGAGAGATGCTGAAGGGCTCCATCAGGGGTTTTGCCTGGACATCCGCCAGTTCCTTCAGCACTCTGGGATGTAATTTATTTGGCCCTGGTGCTTTCTCCATCTTATGTGACCCAAGGGCTTCCCTCACTCTCTCTGCCATGATTTCCACCTCTGCTACCTCATCTTCCTGCTTTGCCTTCCCCATACCGGCCAGTGATGCACCCCTCCCCAGAGGTTTAATATAAGATACGATAATATAATATAATATAATATAATATAATATAATATAATATAATATAATATAATATAATATAATATAACATAATATAATATAATATCATACACAACAAGGCAACACAATACAATACAATACAGTATAATATAAAATAGTGGTGTGGTGTTATAATAGTGTAACTATTAAATTAATTTAGAATGTGTTAATTTATCTCTCTCACAGTGAGATACTAAACTATCTGTTACATCATCTCAATCATTCGTTAATTTGTCTCTATTGTAGTGTGGTTCTAAACACTGAGACCCGGATAGTCAAACTGTGCCCAAAAAGTGCGAAACAGCAGGAGCAAGCGCAATTCCACTGCGCCCATGCGCAAGAAGCACGATATTCAAAAACTGCACAGGTCAAGATGCACCTGCAGCACACGACTGAATATCATGTCACCTGTGCCATAGCGCAACCAGGGATGCCCCATGGAGCAGGGCAGCAGTGCAACAGCACAACCAGGGATGCACAGGGACAGGATGCAGGGGCCCACCACCCATGCCACAAATGGGCAGAGGAGCACGCAGCAGAACAGACATCACCCAACACACCCCATGCACTGCAAAACCGGTAGAGAGCTGGGATAAACACCAGCCCATGGATACCTGCAACCAACCCACAGCCAGAGCATGGTGCCCCAGCACACCCCCCTGGCAAGCTGTGGCTGGAACACAAGGAATACCAACCACCCTGTGCCTCAGTATCCCACCAATGCAAAGCACACCCTGCACTACAATCCCCATACACCCTGCCCAGGAGTTGCGCCCAACAGTACAGGACACCCCATGCAAGCCACCACCCTCACTGTGACAATGCAACCCTTTGCATCAAGGAGCCATGCAAGGGAGCCCCACCATGTGCCCCCTGCAGCCGGGTGGCAGCAGACAGTGATGCAACAACTGCATCCACAGTGCCACCCTGCCCGTCCCCCTGAGGTGCAGCTGAGAAACCGACCATGCATCAGCACACGAGGTACTCCACATGCAACAGGACATGCCCCGGACCCCACCACCAGTGGTACTGTACCCTGCACACCAACCCAAGGACACATTTGATCCCAGCACTGGCCACAACAGCCAGCACAGACACACACAGTGTTGGATGGAAGCATGTGCCACACAGGATGCAACACAGTGCATGGACAAACAGCCAACCATACCCCAGGGAACACCAACACAGGGACACAGTAGCAGGTCAACCAAGCCACTGGCATGTGGCCACGGCAGCTGTGTACACACAGCCAGCACCCCTACATGGCACAGCTGTGCCAGACACCCTGCGCAGGCACCATGAAGCTGTATGCCACCAGCATGCAACCGGAGCACAAGTGGCAGACAGTGGAGCACATTCCCTGCAACAGACACAAGTGACAGCATGGAAGGTGGACAACAACAGTGGAGGCCACAGTGCCACTGGAGGCAGACATGCACTATATTAGTGATGGGAGGCAACCTGGCATTGTACCAGGTATAGTGGTTGTCCAGCATGGACAGCCACCAATGACATGCCTGCAGATTGTGCATTTCACAGACATGCAAGGGTGTCAGCTGCACAGGCCATGGATGGTCTGACAGGGGTGCCATGCACACAGTGCATGCACCATGGACCACTGCACACAGGCATCCAGTGCACAGAGAACAACACACAAATGACAGACAGTGACTGATCCCCCCAGCCACACCATAGGCGGTTCCCTTTCGGACACACACATGCCCATGCTTGCACCACCCCTGATTGCATGCACACCACTGCAGCTGAGCACCTGTAGCCCACTGCAAATCAGAGACCACCACAGTTGTCATAACAAAATGTATGTATTAAAAAAGATAAACACTCAAACATATGTACAAATATATACAAGGGTGAGGGGAAGGGCCACAAACCCTGGGGGGCGGGCATGGGGCAGAGGTGTACAAATGGGAGAGGGAAGAAGGGGTGTGAGGGTGGGTCCAGGGGTTAGGTGTGTCAGGGGGTCATGGAGGGCCTATTCTGTTCCCCACTCTCCACTCCTGTGGCACCTCTGGGTGCTTCTCCTCCACATCCCGTGCCACTCCATCCACTCCAGCAGTGCCAGGGACACCTGCACCAGCTGCAGCAGTTCCTGTATGCCTTGTTCCAGGGCCATACAGCGTTGTCCACCTAGGATAAAGGAGCAGAGACAATACGCATGACTGTCCAGCCCCCTGCAGCCCACCCATTGTGCATTTCAAACAGTCATGTGCCATGCCCATGTGATGGTGTGTGACCACCAACAGTGACTGCATCCACAAGACCTGCCTACCCAGGCACCCACAGCCATGTGGACTGCTGCACACTCCCACCACCCATGTCCCGCACAGCACCACCATGGCCATACAGATATAATTTTACCCAAACTTCAACACCACAATATCACAGAGATATGTTAACACAAAGGTCAGCACCACACTGTCACAGAGATAATTTAACACATAGTTTAGCAAAACACTTTGACTGAGATAAGTTAACAGATAGTTAATTTAACAGATATAATATTATAACACCACATTATATTATATTATATTATATTATATTATATTATATTATATTATATTATATTATATTATATTATATTATATTATATTATATTATATTATATTAAATTAGTCTCCACTCAATGACAAGGCTAATTTCACACAGTTAAGCACAACACTGTAACAGCGAGCAATGAAGTCATTGTTTTGAACCACACTGCAACAGAGACAATATAACCCATGTTTGAGATAATTTAGCACATAGAAAAGCAGCACACTGTCACAGAGACAAATTAACACATAGTTAATTATACAGTTATTTTATAATATATGATATTATATTGTAATATTATATTATACCATATTATATTATATTATATCATATTATATCATATCATATCATAGTACATCACATCACATCACTTATCATATATCATATCATATCATATTATATTATATTATATTATATTATATTATATTATATTATATTATATTATATTATATTATATTATATTATATTATATTATATTATATTATATTATATTATATTGTGTTAATCCCACACTGTAACAGAGAAAATTTCAGACAGGCAAGCAAAACTCTGTAACAGACAGCATTTAATTCATTGTTTAGAGCTCATCTGCACCAAAGACAACTTTTCTCACTTTTGAGAAAAATTTAATATAACAACACACACTGTCACCATGATAATGTAACATATTTAAGCACTACACTTTTACTCCATTAATCTAACACATAGATCAGCACCACAGCCTTGCCCAGATATTTTAACACATAGTTTAGCACCACACTGTCAAAGAAATATATTAAAACATAGTTAATGAAATAGTTACACTATAACACCTCAGCATTAAATTATATTACACTATCTTATTTTATAATATATCATATCATATCATTTCATATCACCTCACCTCACATCACATCACATCACATCATATCATATCATATCATATCATATCATATCATATCATATCACCCCACATCCTATCATATCATATCATATCATATCATATCATATCATATCATATCATATCATATCATATCATATCATATCATATCATGTGCTATAATGTTATGTTATATCACATTATGTTATATTATGCTATATTATGTTATATTATATTACTTTCAACTCCATGACAAGAATAATTTCTCACAATTAAGCCCAAAACTGTAAGAGAGATGAATGAACTCATCGTTTTGAACCACACTGCAAAACAAATAATATAACCCATGTTTGAGGTAATTTAGCACATAAATTAACACGACACAGCCACAGAGACAAATTAACACATAGTTAATTAATTTAATAGTTATAATATTATAACACCACACCACTATTTTATAAAGTATTATATATTATGTTATGTTATGTTATGTTATATGTTACATACATTATATTATATTGAAATATTATATTATACTGTAATATATGATATCATATCATGTCATATCATATTATATCATACCACATCACATCTCATCACATTTCATATCATATTAATCATTGCATATGATATCATATTATATCATATCATATCTTATATTATATTCTAATATATTATGTTAATCACCACACCGTAAGGTAGAAAATTTCACACAGGCAAGCAAAACTCTGTAACAGACAGCATTTAACTCATTGTTTAGAGCTACGCTGCAACAGAGAGAATTTATCTAGCTTTTCAGATAATTTAACACATTAATTAGCGCCACTCTGTCACAATGATAATGTAACATATTTAAGCACTACACTTTTATTCCGATAATCTAACAGATAGTACAGCACCACAGTATTGCCCAGCTATTTTAACACACAGTTTAGCACCCCCCTGTCAAAGAAATATATTAAAACATGGTCTATTAAATAGTTAAATTATAACACCACACCATTCTACTATATTACACTATATTATATTATATCATATCATATCATATCATATCATATCATATTATATTATATTATATTATATTATATTATATTATATTACATTACATTACATTATATTATATTATATTATATTATATTATATTATATTATATTATATTATATTATAATATATATTACATCATATCATACTCATATCATATCATATCATATCTTATCATATCATATAATATCAACTCATATCACATCACATCATATATCACATCATATGATATTATTTTATGTTATGTTATAGTTACATTTTATTATATTATGCTATACTATATTATATTGTATTATATTTTGATATTTTATATTATATTATGTTGCATTATATTATATTATATTATATTATATTATATTATATTATATTATATTATATTATATTATATTATATTATATTATATTATACTATGTCATATTAATCACCACTCTGTAATAGGGTAATGTCTCAGAGTTTAGCACAGCACTGTAACAGAGAGCATTTAACTCATTGTTTAGAACGACACTTCAACATAGACAATTTAACCCATTGTTTCAATGATTTAACAAATAGTTTAGCACCACACTGTCACAGAGATAAATTTACACATTGGCCCAGATATTCAAACTGCACCAAAAAAGTGCCCAACAGCAGGAGCAAGCGCAAGTCCATTGCGCACATGCGCATAAAGTGCGATATTCAAAAAATGCGCAGGCCAAGATGTGCCTATGGCAGACAACTGAATATCGCACCACCTGCACCATAGCACAACTAGAGAGGTGAAGCTGAGCATATCTGATGCACCATAGCACAACAAGGGATGCCCCCCAGCAGCAGGACAGCAATGCAACAGCACAACCAGGGATACAGGGGCCCACCATCCATGCCGCAAGAGTGGCAGAGGAACACACAGCAGAACAGACATCATCCCCCCACACCCCATGCACTGCACAACTGGGGGAGGGCTGGAATAACCACTGGCCCATGGAGACCAGCAACCAACCCACAGCTGGGCCATGGTGCCCCATCACACCCCCTGGCAAGCTGTGACCGGCACACAAGGATGGCCGACCACCCTGTACCACACCATCCCACAAATTCAGAGCACACCCTGCACCATAATCCTCATACACCCTGCCCAGGAGTAGCACCCAACAGTGCAGGACACCCCATGCATGCCACCACCCCAACTGTGACAATGCAACCCATGCAAGGCAGCCCCACTGTGGACACCCTGCAGTGGGTTTCAGCAGACAGTGATGCAACAGATGCATACACAGTGCCACCCTGCACGTCCCCCAAGGTACAGCTGAGAGATGGACCATGTGTCAGCACATGATGTACCCCACATGTGACAGGGCATGCCCTGACCCAACCTCCAGTGGTACAGCACCCTGCACATCCTCCCAAGGACACATCCAATCCCAGCACTGGCCACAGCAGCCATGACTGACAAGCCAGCAGACCGTGCATATCACTGACATGCAAGGGTGTCAGCTGCACAGGCCATGGATGGTCCGACAGGGGTGCCATGCACAGAGTGCATGCCCCATGGACCACTGCACACAGGCATCCAGTGCACAGAGTACAACACACAAACCACAGACAGTGACTGATCCCCCTGCTCACACCATAGGTGGTTCACCTCTGCACACTCACACACACGCCCATGTGTGCACCACCCCTGATGCCATGCACACCACTGCAGCTGAGCACCTGTAGCCCGCTGCAAATCAGAGACCACCACAGTTGTTATAACAAAATGTATGTATTATAATATAACAACCATGTAACATATTTACAAATATATACAAGGGGGAAGGGCCACAAACCAGGTGGGTGCAGGCATGGGGCAGGGGTGTAGAAATTGTAGAGGTAAGAAAGGGTGTGAGGGTGGGTCCAGGGGGTATGGTTGTCAGGGGGTCATGGAGGGTCTATTCCTTACCCTCCTCTGCACTCCTGTGACACCTCCGGGTTCTCCACCTCCGGACCCCATGTCTCTCCAACCTCTCCAAGGCTGCCAGGGATGCCCATGACAGCTGCAGGATTTCTTGTATTGCCCGTTCCAGGGCCATCCAGTGTTGTCCACCTAGGACAAGTGAGCAGAGTCAATACGTGTGACTGTCCAGTCCCCTGCAGCAAACCCATTGTGCATGGCATACAGCCATGTGCCACACCCCTGTGATGGTGTGCAACCTCCCACAGTGACCATGTCCACAAGACCTGCCTACCCAGGCAGCCACAGCCATGTGGACCACTGCACACACCCACCGCCCATGTCCTGCACAGCACCACCGTGGCTGTACAGTGACTTGGCTATGCGGTGTTAAGGCAGTGGCACAGCCATGTTCCCGGTGCACGCATGGACCACCATTGATGCACTCTCAGACATGCAGTGCCACTGGACAGTGCTGACTGTAACAAGTTGTGTGCATGGCAGTGGTGTCAATGGATGGTGGTCATGCCCCGCTGCCCGCCCTGTTACACAGCATGCAATAGTAATCATGGATCTAAGGCACTCACCATCATCAGGCTGGTCCCTGTGCCACTGTGGACCTTCACCCCTCCCGGCCTGATGGTCCTCCTGCTGGTGCCTCCTCTCCCTCACCAGCCTGTGCTCATCTGGACTTAAGGTGCAAACATGGAGAGAGGAACATCAGCACAATCCAATAGCAAAGTCCCCCCACCCCATGTATGTGCAATCCCACACAGCCAGACCCACCCACCCCACACCCTGATAACACCACCACAGCCAACACCAGATGGTCCCCCCATGTTCTGGACACATGCAACCGTGATACCTGTATAGAAGATAAAAGTGTATGGATGTTGCACCTACCTGGCTGTGGCACCGTGCCCCTCCTAGCATGTGCCTGCAGGCAGGCAAGCAGGTCCGGGTCCCTCCACTTCAGGTCCCCATATCTGTGGTGGCACTGCTCTGCCATCTGCGCCATACCAGCGGCCTCCTCCATGGCATCAGCCACCTCCTGCCACACCTGACTCCTGGCCCTGTCCAGGAGTGCCTCACCAAATAGTGGGCCAACATGTGGCTAAACAATGGCAACCAGGTTTGCCAGCTCCATGTGGCTCCACTGTACAGCTCTTCTCCGTGCCATCTCTATTGCTCAGTAGAGTCAAACTGGCACTCTGCAGTGTGGTTCCACCACGTGCAGATGCTGCGTGGTACAGTGCTGCCATTCCCTATTGTGCTGTCACCGAACAGCACGATACTGGTGCACCCATGCCTGACGCATGGCACCTAGGGTGCAAAGGTCGGGCACAGGGTCAAAGGTCTTTGGCGCATGGACAGCCATAGCGCGATTGGAACCCAATGCACGTAGCATGATTGGGTGCCTGTGTGCCACCTCCTGTAGTGGCCTACTGCACTGTTGCCCCAGTGCGCCTATGATGCCGCAGTGCCACAGTGCCATATAGGTGAACAGCGCTGTACCGCCACTGGTACAATGGTGGCCATGCCATGCATTGCCTCCGGCACACAGCACATCAGCAGCGCGGCAGGCACCTGCGTCTTCAACCTGGGCATGCGCAGTTAGGTGTGTACTGTGCATGTCACAGAACTGCACATTTGGTTCAGCACATTCAACACAATTGTGCAAAGCGCAAAAGCACGATATTCAGCCGTTATATGAAAATCAGCTAATCAGCCATTCAATGACGCAGTCACTGCATTTGCATCCACTTAAAGATGCACTTTGCCTCATTTGCGTGGGTTGTGCTATAACAGTGCGACATTGGGCTGCACTGACCATAGTTGGTTACTGCAGTCTATTGGTGAGTTGCATGCTGTTTGGGAGTGTGGACTGTGGATTTTGGGACATGCATGGGACTGCAAAGTCACAGGTAACACCTGTCATTCTCAAAGGCTGAATCATGACCAAGCAAGTTGTGGAGGAAGAGGAACAGATTTGTGGGATGAGGAGAAGGCCAAATTTCATGAAGGCAGAGACGGATGCCCTGTTCGAGGCCTACCTAGACCAGGACCCGCTTCTCAGTGGATGCCAGGGAACCCCACAGGTCTGTGCTGCTGGATGGAAGGAGGTGGCATGTGCTGTAAACCTGCATGGCAGCCACCAGCACTCCATGAAGGAGTGAATGAAGAAGATGGGCACAGACGGGCAGAGTATTAAGGAGAAGGTGGCTGCCATCAGGGCAGCACAGTCTGTGACAGGTGGGGGACAGTTGGAGGGGCTATGCCTGACCCCACAGGAGGAGAGGGTGGCTGGCAGCATGCAGCACTGTGCCATTGAGGGTGTTCCAAGTGGTGGATTCCAGATGGGTGGATGCCCGTCACTGCATGGAAGGGCATGGTCTGTCTATTGGGGGGGACAGGGTAGGTCACATGCAGTAACGCGACTTTGTTTTCTCTTACAGCTCCTGAGCATCTGCATGGGTCAGCGGTGGTGGGCTTCTCCACTGAGGCCAGTCAGATGGAGATGGAGGAAGGCCCATCCACCTCCACAGGAATACGCAGCTCAGGGTGACAGTGGGCCCACCTGGACATCCAGACTGATGTTGTTGTAGCAGGTGTGGAGGAGGCCCAGCCCATGTCCCAGCATGCCAGCGTCCATGGATGTAAGCATGCTGTGACTCGGGCTGGTGCTGGGTCCACCACCGATGATGATGTCACTAACGTCATCATGGGCAGTGACACATGTGTTCCACAGGATGGCCACACAGCAGGTAACATCACGGTCATGGCTGTGGGTGGTTCTGCTGTGAAGGCCTGCGTGTGATCACAGTCCCAGCCCATGCCTGTCAGCACTGGTGTGTGTACAGGACAGTGGGACTGTTGCAGCCACTGCGGTGGCACCAGTGAGCCCTGGGGAGTGGCAGCCAGGGGGCAGCATCAGCAGTCAGCCAATGGGATTGGGGGTACTGTGTCAGGGGGCAGCGTCAGTGCACCACCTGTGGACATGCCCAGGCTTGGACCGGGTGTGCAGCACCTACGCTTAAAGGGTGCTGAGCATCAGGACCGTGCACACCCTGAGGGACAGAATGTTGATCAGGCAGATGACCTCTTGGATGAGCACACCCGTATACTGCAAGCATCAGTCAATCAGCAGATGTGGCTTGTGATAGCAGTGGATGCACTGAGTGCAGCTCAGCAGTGGGAAGAGGAGCGTCACAGCAGAGAAACCGCTCTGCTCCTGGCAGGGATGGACCGGATGCGGGAGGATGTGACCGCTGCCATTGACAGGCTGACACATACAATCACAACTGCCATGGCCACAGGGGGCACACAGTTAGTTGCCCATGCATCACAGACACTGCGCAGTGCAATGTCCACCCCCCCATTCCTGGTGCTGTGCGACAACCTCCTTGTCAACACCGGGTTCAGCTGTGGGCATCCCTAGCATCCCTGGTGCAGGCATGTTCGGTGTGCTGCAGACCCCTGCATGAGCATGGTCGTGTTCACACAGTGGAACCCCTGGGGGATCATCAGTGCCACCCCATGAGGCCAGTGGTCAGCCTGTCAGTGCTGGCGGGTCTCAGCAGGGCCACCCATGCATCCATGGCAGCTGGGGCACTGTGGCACATGACTGGCCTGTCTCCCAATGTGGCTACTCTCAGATGCTGCCCTGTGTGCATTGTGTCATTCAGCAGGCAATGCACGGGTGGGAACTCTGCCCTGCATGCAGACACACAGTCCATCTGCACACCCTCCCGGCTGCTGTCCGCAGTTTCGTGTGCATGATGATGCCTGCATTGCGCTGTACACCAGTGTGCAATGGTGCCCAGCATCTGATACACGCACAATGACAGGCAGTGGGCATGGTGGTCTGTGGACATGTGTGTGGCTAGGGGTGGCATTCTGGGTCAGTGTGCCTCCTACCCTTTGTGCATGTCTGGTGCATTGTGTGTGTGTGTGTGTCTGTCTGCGTGCCATGTTAGACCTCACCCATCCCTGGTGGTGTGTGTGGTTCCATGCCCAGCCACTTCCCTTGATGGCATGCACCGCTGGTGTGTGCCCATGAGTGTTTGTGGGTTGTGCCTTTGCCACTGGTGGTTGCACATGGCCCCATGACTTACCTGGGTTGGCTGAACTGCTCCTCCATGATGGTGTCCCGGTGAAGCTGTGCCAGCCAGAGCAGTCAGGGGCCCATCACCCAAGATGGGCTGCCCATCACCATTGTCACTGGTGTCCTCATTGTCCCCATCACTATCCCCCTCTTTGACCTGTACGGCTATCCCACATTTGTTGGCCATGTTGTGCAGAGTGCAACAGGCCAGGAATAGCCTTTAGGCCTTTGAGGGGCTGTACTGTAGGGCACCACTGGAGGTGTCCAGGCAACAGAAACATGCCTTCAACATCCCGAACACCTGCTCGATGACATTACGTGTGGTGGCATGTGCCCCATTGTAGCGTTGCTGAGATGGGGTCGTGGGCCACCGGTATGGTGTGAGCAGCCAGGGATGGAGTGGGTATCCACTGTCACCTGTGTGTAGAGGGTGGAGGTTAGTTTAGTGATCAGCATCACCCTGCCTGGGCCATGTAGGCCTCTACCCATGTCACCTCTAACCATGCCCCTCCCAAGCCCTATGTTTGTCCATGTGGTTTGCATACTCACCCACTAGGTGGCCAGTGGGGATGTTCCCACTCTCGAATCTGTGGCACAGTGCAGACTGGTGCCAGATGAAGGCATCATGTGCTCCCCCAGAGTGCATGGCACAGACATTGATTATGCACCCCCTGGCATCGCACACCACCTGACAGTGGATGCCAGCATAGCCTTTGCGATTCATGTATGTCCCCCCTTTGGGGCCAGGTGGTGTGTGGATGACCACATGGGTGCAGTCTATTGCCCTGAGCACACCAGGCATACGTGCTACCTGTGGAACTCCTGTATGTTTGCTGTGCACTCCACTGGTGTGCTGGGGAAATGGATGTACTCCGCAGCATGTGGCAGCAGTGCGCTGAGGAATTGAGTGAGGTGGTGTGATGCGGCTGACTGGGTTATGCCTGTGGTGTCCCTGTTGGTCTCTGGAAGGTACCTGTGTCGAGCAAGCACATGCAAGCTGTCACTTTAGTCTCCACTGACAGAGCATGACTCCATCGTGTGGGTGCCTGCATCACATCACTGCATAGCTCACATAGCCACCTCAGAATTGTCTGATTCAGGCGGTACCGGCCCACGACCTCAGTATCACTATACAGTTCGAAGCTGGTTCGGGCTTGGTACTGCCTGTTGGGGGCATACTGCCATTGGGCCCTTCCATGGCTGCACCCCCCTGCTGCCCACCTTCTCACCTCCCTCATTACTGCCTCCATCTGGATGGTGGCACTGGCCATGTCCCTGGCTTGTGTTCTCCCCCCCAGCAGCTGTTTCTGTGTTCCCCCTGCTGTCCTGGCTGCTACTTCCACTGCACCGGGAACACCTGACTCTGCTGGCCTCACTGCTGTGTGGCACTTCCCCCTTCTGCACTGTGGCTCCCTGTGGGCCTGTGGGTTCCAGGTGCCCTTTCACTGTCCTGCCCTTGTGTGTGTGTTGCCTGTGTGGCTTACTATAGTTCAACAACTTGTGGCTTCCTTGTAGCATTCTTGCACCTCTCCCTTGTTCCTTTTTATTTTGGATCATTTCCGCTATGGCACAACTTCCGCTTGCTCCCCTATTGCACATGGCGCATGTTGTTGAATATCGCACTGTGCCATTTATGCATGGTTCCTCCCCCTTCAGTTGCACATATATTCATTATCATTGTGCTATTGCTCAGCGTGATTTGGGGGGTGCAACTGCTTCTGGCTGAATATCGCAGGATGGTGCATTTTCAGACTTGCGCTGGCGCAACCCTATTGCACATGGCACAACCCTTTTGAATATATGGGCCACAGTGTTTATCTCATTGTTTAGAGCTAGGCTGCAAAAGAGACAATTTATCTCACTTTTGGGAACATTTAACACATTAATTAGCGCCACTTCATCACAATGATAATGTAACATATTTAAGCACTACACTTTTACTCGGATAATCGAACACATAGTTAAGCACCACAGTATTGCCCAGATATTTTAACACATAGTTTAGCACCACACTGTCAAAGAGATATATTAAAACATAGTTAATTAAATAGTTATATCATAAAACCACACCATTCTATTCTATTATATTATATTATATTATATTATATTATATTATATTATATTATATTATATTATATTATATTATATTATATTATATTATATTATATTATATTATATTATATTATATTATAATATATTTTATTAGATCACAACACATTACATCACATCATATATCAAACCATATCATCTCTCATCACATCACGTCATTATCATATGATATCATATGATATGATATTATGTTATATTATATTATTTTATGTTATGTTATATTATATTATATTATATTATATTATATTATATTATATTATATTATATTATATTATATTATATTATATTATATTATATTATATTATATTATATTATATTATATTATATTACATCATATCATATTATATTATATTGTATTGTATTACTCTCCACTCCATGACAAGGATAATTTCACACAGTTAAGCACAACACTGTAAAAGAGTGAAATGAACTCATTATTTTGAACCACACTGAAACACAGACAATATAACCCATGACTGAGATAATTTGGCACAAAAATTAACACAACACTTTCACAGAAACAAATTAACACATAGGCCCAGACTTTCAAAAGGGTTGCGCCATGTGCAATAGGGATGTTCCAGCACAAGTCCGAAAATGCGGCATTCTGCGATATTCAGTCGGAGGCAGATGTGCACCCCAAATCACACGGCGCAAGAGTGCAATAATAATGAATGCATGCACAACTGAATGGGGAGGAACCATGCATAAATGGCACAGTTCGATATTCAACAACATCTACCATGCGCAATAGGAGAGCAAACGGAAGTTGCGCAATAGCAGAAATGATCCAAAATAAAATGGAACAAGAGAGAAGTGCAAGAATGCTACAGGGAAGCCACATGTTGCTGAACTGCAGGCAGCCACACAGGCACACCAAAACTGGGAGCAGGACAGGGTAGGAGAGAGACAGAGCATCTGGAACCCCCAGGAACAGGGAAGGTGTGGGGAGCCTCTGCCACAGTGCAGGTCAAAAGGGGGACCATTAAACTCTTGTTTGAGATAATTTCACCAAAAGTCTGGCACAACACTCTCACAGAGATTATGTAACACATTTAATCACCACACTGTTACAGAGATAATTTAACACATAGTTAAGCACCACACTATCGCAGAGATATTTTTTTTCACTGTTTAACACCACTGTTCCAAAGAGATAAATTAATGCAGTTATATTATAAGAGCAAATCATTATATTGTATCATATCATATATCATATCATATTACATTGTAATAAATTATATTATATCACATCATATCCAGGGATAATAATACACAGTTAAGCACAAGATTGTAGCAGAGAGAATTTAACTAACTGTTTAGATTCCCACTATAAGAGATACAATTTAACCCATGTTTGAGATAATTTACACTTAGTTCAGCACCACACTATCGCAGAGATATTTTATCACACTGTCACGGAGATAAATTATCACAGAGTTAACTAATATAATAGTTAAAATATTATAACACCACATTATATTATATTATATTATATTATATTATATTATATTATATTATATTATATTATATTATATTATATTATATTATATTATATTATATTATATTATATTATATTATATTATATTATATTATATTATATTATATTATATTATATTATATCCTATCATATGATATTGTATTATCTTATATTATACTATATGATATCATATCATAATATATTATATTATATTACATTAATCACCACTCTGTAAAAGGTGTAATTTCATGCAGTGAAGCACAACACTGTAACAGAGAGCATCTAACTCATTGTTTAAAAACTCTCTACAATAGAGACACCACACTTTCACAGAGATAAATTAATGCACAGTGAATTGCTTTAATATTTATAATATTATAACAGCACACCATCATATTATATTAGATTATATGACATGATATGATATATTATATTTGTTTATATTATTTTAAGATGTTTAACATGATCTCAGACATGGGTATAATTGTATCTCTTGTGCTGAGAGTCTAAACAATGCATTAATTATGCTCTCTTTCAGTGTTGTGCATAACTGTGTGAAATTATCAGTGTGACAGAGTGGTGATTAATATAAGATAATATAATACAATTTAATATGATAATATATAATTTGATATGATATGGTACAATATAATGCTGTGGTATTATAACTGCGTTAAATTATAAATGTGACATAGTGGTGTTAAACTATGTGTTAAAATATCTGTGATAGTGTGGAGTTGAATTATGTGTTACATTATCTCTGTAACTGTGTAATGATTAAATGTGCTAAATTATCTTTGTGACAGTGTGCTGCTAATCTGTGTGTTAATTTATCTCAAGCAAGATTTATACTGCCTCCGTTGTAATGTGGTTCTAAACAATGAGTTAAATGCTCTGTTACAGTGTTGTGCTTAACAGTGTGAAATTATATGATATGATATGATATGATATAATATAATGTAATATAATATAATGTAATATAATATAATATAATGTGGTGTTATAATACTTTAACTATTAACTCTGTGATAATTTATTTCTTTGTTAAAATATCTCTGCGATAGTGTGTTGCTGAACTATGTGTAAATTATCTCAAACATGTTAAATTGCATCTCTTATAGTGAGAAGCTAAACAGTTAAATAAATTCTCTCTGCTACAATCTTGTGCTTAGCTGTGTATTATTATCCCTGGATATGATATGATATAATTTATTACAATGTAATATGATATGATATATGATATGATACAGCATAATGGTGTGCTCTTATAATATAATTGCATTAATTTATATATTTGGCAGAGTAGTGTTAAACTGTGTAAACAATATCTCTGTGATAGTGTGGTGTTTAACTATGTGTTAAATTATCTCTGTAACAGTGTAGTGATTAAATGTGTTACATTATCTCTGTGAAAGTATCATGCCAATCTGTTGGTGAAATTATCTCAAACAAGAGTTTGTCTCTTGAGTAATGAGATTCTAAACAATGTGTAAAATGCTCTCTGCTACAATGTTGTGCTTAACTGTGTGAAATTATCTGATATGGAGCAGTGAGTAACATAATATAATATAATATATAATATAAAAATATATAATATAATTCATTACAATACATTATAATATTATGTAATGTAATATATGATATGATATGACATGACTGGATATGATACAATATGCTACAATATGATATAATATATTACGATATGATAAGAAATTATGTAATATAATATAATGTAATGTATTGTAATGTAATATAACATAAAATAATATAATATAATATGATATATTATAATATAATATAACATATTATAATGCAATATAATACAGTGGAATCGTATTATAATAGTATAACTATTAAATTAATTATTTGTTAATTTATCCTTGTGTCAGAGTGATGCTAAACTAGGTGTAAAATCATCTAAAAAAATGGTTAAATTGCTCTATTGTGTAGTTTTAAACAATGAAATAAGTGCTCTCTTTTACAGTGTTGTGCTTAACTGTATGATATCATGCCTGTTACTTAGTGGTGACTAATATAATAATATAAAAATAAATAATATAATATAATAGCGTTGTGTTATAATATTGTAAATATTAAATTAATTAACTATGTGTTAATTTATCTGTGTGATAGTGTGATGCTAAACTGTGTGTTTATCTCTGTGACAATGCAGCACTAAAACTATGTGATAAATTATATCTGTGACAATGTAGTGCTAAACATTGTTACTTTATCTGTACCACAATGCAGTGCCAAACTTTGTATTAAACTAGCACTGTTAGAGTGCAGTGCTAAACTCTTTTAAAAAGTTTATTTCACAGGGTGGTGCTAAACTGTGTGTTAAATTAACTCTGAGAGTGTGGTATTAATCAATGTTTTTAATTATCTCTGTTACAGTGCAGTACTAAAACGGTGTAAATTTTTTTATTTGACAGTGTAACGCTGAATTATGGTTTAACTTATCTCTATCACAGTGTGGTTCTAAAGTACGTGTTAAATTATCTCTGTAACAGTGTGGTGCTAATTTATGTGTTAAATTATCTTAGACATGGCTTAAATAGTTAAATACTCTCTCTTGCAATGCGGTTCTCATCAATATGTTGTCTGTTTCAGTCATTTACTTATCTGTGTGAAATTATCTTTGTTACATTATGGTGATAAATGTAATGTAACAGAGCTACACTATCATAACATAACATAACATGAGAGTGCTATGTGATGTTATCACTGTGAGAGTGCACTGCTAAACTGTTTTAAATTGTTTCTTTTACAGTGTGGTTCTAAACTGTATGTTAAAATACCTCTGTAATAGTGTGGCACTATCACAGAGATATCTCTCAAAATAGTTTATCACCACACTGTCTTGTGAGATAAAGTAACCCACAGATGTCAGAGAGATAATGTTACACATAAATTAGCACCACACTATTAAAGAGATATTTTTCCACAGCATTTTGAGTCACACTGTGATATACTTTAAACCATAGCTCAGCACCACAATATGAAAGAGGTATTTTAACACAACGTTCAGCATCATCCTGCCACAGAGAAAATTGAATAGTTTATCAGCACACTGTCTTGCGAGATAAAGTAACCCATAGATGTCAGAGAGATAATTTAACACACAGTTTAGCAACTCCATATTACAGTTATATTTCTACACAAAGTGTCTCTGTGACAGGATGATGCTGAACATTGAACACAACGTTAAAATACCTCTTTGATAGTGTGGTGCTGAACAAGACCATCATCAAGATCATTGCACTCTCGCAGTGGTAATTTAACACACAGTTTAGCACTGCAGTGTGACAGAGATAATTTAACACATAGTTTAGCACCACAGTTTGATTGAGATATAACACATAGTTAAGTAATTTAATAGTTATGACGCCACACCATTATATTAATTTATGTTAGGTGTGTGATGTTATGTTATGTTCTGATGTGATATATTACTTTATAATATATTAATCACCACCCAGTTAAGCACAACACTGAAAGAGAGAACATTTAACTCATTGTTTAGAACCACACTGCAACAGAAACAATTTAACCCTTGTGTGAGATAATTTAACACAAAAAATAGCACCACACTGTCAAAGAGCTCATTTAATGCATAGTTTATCACCATAGTGTCTTGCATGTTAAAATACCCATTGACGTCAGTGAGATTATTTGACACATAAATTTAGGCCCACTCTGTTACAGAGATAATTTTCCACATAATTAAGAGCCACACTGTGATAGTTCAGCACCACACTATCACAGAGGTATTTTAACATACAGTTTAGCACCACACAGTAAAAAAAAAAATTTAAAGCAGTTTAGCAATGCACTCTCACAGTGAAAGCATCACATTGTTTAGCACTGCAATGTTATGTTATGTGATGTTATGTTATGTTACGCTCTGTTACATGACATTTATCACCATAATGTCACAAAGATAATTTCGCACAGATAAGTAAAAGACAGAAATAGAGACCATTGATGAGAACCACACTGCAACAGAGATTATTTAACTATTTAACCAATGTTTGAGATAATTGAACACTTAAATTAACAACACACTGTCATATGGATAATGTAACACATACTTTAGAACCACACTGTGATAGAGATAAGTTAAACCATATTTCTGCTTTACACTGTCAAAGAAAGAAATTTACACAGTTTTAGAACTGCACTATCACAGAGATAATTAAACAAATAGTGGAGCACCACAGTCTCAAAGTTAATTTAACACATAGTTTTGCACCACACCGTAAAAGAGACAATTTAAGATAGTTTATCATCGCACTCTTACAGTTATACATTAACACAAAGTTTTAGTGCTGCATTGTCACAGAGATAAACACATCTTTTAGCACAACACACTCAGAGTTAATTTAACACACAGTTTAGCTGTCACACAGATAAATTAACACATAGTTAATTAATTTAATATTTATAATATTATAAAACAATGCTTTTATATTGTACTATTTATTTTTATATTACATTATTATATAATATTAAATTATGTTATATTATATTATATTATATTATATTATATTATATTATATTATATTATATTAAATTATATTATATTATATTAATCACCACTACGTAACAGGCATGATATCTCACAGTTAAGCACCACACTGTAAAAGAGAGCATTTATTTCATAGTTTAAAACTACACAACAATAGAATAATTTAACTTATGTTTTAGATGATTTTACACATAGTTTTAGCATCACTCTGACACAAGGATAAATTAACAAATAATTAAATAGTTATACTATTATAACACCACACCACTATATTATTTTGAATTATAATGTTATATTATATTATAATATATCATATTATATTATTTTATTTTATATGTTATATTACATTACAATACATTACATTATATTATATTACATCATTTCTTATCATATCGTAATATACAATATCATATCATATTGTAGCATATCATATCATATCCAATCATGTCATATCATATCATATTACATTACTTAATATTATATTGTATTGTATTATATTTTATTATATTATATTATACTTTATTATATTGGATTAGATTATAATATATATAATATATTATGTTACTCACCACTTCATAACTGATAATTTCACATAATTAAGCACCTCATTGTAACATAGAGCATTTTCTCATTGTTTAGAGCCACACTACTCTACAGACAATTAAACACTTGTTTGAGATAATTTCACCAAGATATTAACACCACACTGTAACAGAGATAGTGTAGCACATTTAATCAGAACGTTGTTACAAAGATATTTTAACACATAGTTCAGCACCACACTATCGCAGAGATATTTTAATAGAGTTTAACACCACTCTGTCACAGAGATAAATTAATGCAGTTATATTATAATAGCACATTATATTGTATCATGTCATATACCATATCATATCATATTATATCATAATAAATTATATTATATTATGTTATCATATCATATATCATATTATATTATAATATAATATGATATAGTATAGTATAATATAATATGATATGATATGGTATGGAATGATATGATATAGTATGAAAAGATATTAACACGACACTGTCACAGAGACAAATTAGCACATAGTTTATTCAATTAACAGTTATAATATTATAACACCACGCCACTAATTTATAATGTATTATATATTATGTTATATTATATTATGATATGTTATATTACATTATATTACATTGTAATATTATATTATACTGTATTGCATTATATTATATCATATCATATTACATCATATCTCATCACATATCATATCATATCAATCATAGCATACTATTTCACATTATATCATGGAAGGGCCTCTTGGCGTATGCCCCCAACAGGCAGTACCGAGCCCGCACCGGCTTCGAGCTGTATGGTGATACTGAGATTGTGGGCAATTCTGAGGTGGCTCTGTGAGCTGTGCAGTGATGTGATGCAGGCACCCACATGACAGATCCATGCTCTGTCAGAGGAGACTAAAGTGACAGCTTGCATGTGCTTGCTCGCCATGGGTACATTCCAGAGACCAGCAGGGACACCACAGTTATAAACCAGTCGGCCGCATCATGCCATCTCACCCAATTCCTCAGTGCACTGCTGCCACATGCTGCGGAGGACATCCATTTCCCAGCACACCGGTGGAGTGCACAGCAAACATACAGGAGTTCCACAAGGGCAGCATATGCCTGGTGTGCTAGAGACAGACTGCACACATGTGACATCTGCACACCACCTGGCCCCGAGAGGGCCGCATACATTAATTACAAGGGCTATGTTAGCATCAACTGCCAGGTGGTGTGCGATGCAAGGGGGCGCATAATCAATGTCTGTGCCATGGGTACAGGGGGAGCACACGATGCCTTCATCTGGCACCAGTCAGCACTGTGCCACAGATTTGAGAGTGGGGACATCCCCACTGGTCATTTAGTGGGTAAGTATGCAATCCACACGGACAAACATAGGGCTTGGGTGGGACATGGTCAGAAGTGACATGGGTAGTGGCCTACATGGCCTGGGGCAGGGCGATGCTGATCACCAAACTAACATCCACCCTCTACACACAGGTGACAGTGGATACCCACTCCGTCCCTGGCTGTTCACACCATACCGGTGGCACACGACCCCATCACAGCAACGCTACAATGAGGCACATGCTACCACATGTAATGTCATCGAGCGGGTGTTCGGGATGCTGAAGGCACATTTCCATTGCCTGGACACCTCTGGCGGTGCCCTACAGTACAGCCCCTCAAAGGCCTGTGAGCTATTCCTGGCCTGTTGCACAACATGGCCAACGAATGTGGGATAGCTCTACAGGTCAAAGAGGGGGACAGCGAATGGGATGATGAGGACGCCGGTGACAATGGTGATGTGCAGCCCCCACTTGGGTGACGGGAACCCCGACTGCTCTGGCTGGCACCGCTGCACCGGGACACCATCACGGTAAGTCATGGGACCAGTGGCAAAGGCACAACCCACAAACATGCATAGACACACACCAGGGGTGCATGCCATCAAGGGAAGTGGCCCAGCATGGAACCACACACACCACCAGGGATGGGTGAGGTCTAACATGGCACACGGACAGACACACACACACACACACACACACACACACACACACACACACACACACACAACTCACTAGACATGCACAAAGGGTAGGAGGTACACCGACCCAGGACGCCACCCCTTGCAACACACATGTCCACAGACCACCACGCCCACTGCCTGTCATTGTGCATGTTTCAGATGCTGGGCACCATTGCACTGGCATACAATGCAATACAGGCATCATCATCCACGCGGCTGCGGACAGCGTGGGAGGGTGTGCAGATGGACTGTGTGTGTGCATGCAAGGCTGTATACCCACAGATGACACAATGCACACAGGCAGCATCAGACAGTAGTCACACTGGGAGACAGGTTAGTTATGTGCCACAGTGCCCCGGGTGCCACGGATGCATGGGTGGCCCCACTGAGACCCGCCAGCAGTGACAGACTGACCACTGGCCTCATGGGATGGCACCGATGGTCCCCCAAGGGTTCCAATGTGTGAATGCAACTGTGCTCATGCAGGGGTCTGCAGCACACCGAACATGCCTGTGCCAAGCGTGCTCAGGATGCCCACAGCTGAACCCAGTGTCAACAAGGATGGTGTCGCATGACACCAGAAATGGGGGGTGGACATTGCACTGCACGGTGTCTGTGATGCATGGGCAAATAACTGTGTGCCCCCTGTGGCCATGGCAGCTGTGATTGTATGTGTCAGCCTGTCAATGGCAGCGGTCACATCCTCCCGCATCCGGTCTATCCCTGTCAGGAGCAGAGCGGTTTCTCTGCTGCGATGCTCCTCTGCCCCCTGCAGAGCCACACTGAGTGCATCCACCTCATCACAAGCCACATCTGCTGATTGACTGATGCTTGCAGTATGCGGTGTGCTCATCCAAGAGGTCATCTGCCTGATCGGCATCTGTGTCCTCAGGTGTGCATGGCCCTGATGCTCATCACCCCTTGAGGGTGGGCACTGCACACCAGGGCCAGGCCTGGGCATGTCCACAGGCAGTGCACTGATGCCGCCCCCTGACACTGTACCTCCAAGCCCATTGGCCGACTGCTGATGCTGCCCCTCTGGCTGCCGCTCCCCAGGGCTCAATGTTGCCACCACAGTGGCCGCAACAGTTCCACTGTCCTGTACACACACCAGTGCTGCCCCACCGGTGCTGACAGGCACAGGCTGGGACTGTGATGACATGAAGGCCTCAACGGTAGCACCACCCACAGCCATATCCGCGATGTTACCTGCTGTGTGGCTATCCTGTGGCACACACGTGTCACTGCCCATGATGTTAGCGACATCATCATTGGTGACGGACCTGGCAACAGCCGGATGCTAGCACGCTGGGACATGGGCAGGGCCTCCTCTGCACCTGCTCTGACAACATCCATCTGGACGTCCAGGTGGGCCCACTGTTGCACTGAGCCACAAATTCCAATGGAGGTGGATGGGCCCTCCTCCATCTCCATCTGACCGGCCTCAGTTTAGAAGCCCACCACCGCTGATCCATGCAGATGCTCAGGTGCGGTAAGAGAAAACAAAGTTGCATTACTGCATGTGACCTACCCTGTCCCCCCCAAGAGACAGACCATGACCTACCATGCACCCTCAATGGCACAACGCTGCATGCTGTCAGCAACCCTCTCCTCCTGTGGGGTCAGGCGTAGCACCTCTGAGTGTCCCCCACCTGCCGCAGACCACGCTGCCCTGATGGCAGCCACCTTCTCTTTAATCCTCCTCCTGCCTGTGCCCATCTTCTTCATTCACTCCTGCATGGAGCGCTGGTGGCTGCCATGCAGGTTTACAGCATGTGCCACCTCCTCCCATGCAGCAGCACAGGCCTGTGGCATTCCCTGGCATCCGCTGAGAAGTGGCTCCTGGTCTAGATAGGCCTCAAACAGGGCATCCATCTTGGCCTTCATGTAATTTGGCCTACTCCTCCTCCCACAACTCTGTTCCTCTTCCTCCACAACTCGGTCGGTCATGATTCAGCCTGTGAGAATGACAGGTGTTACCTGTGACTGTGCAGTTCCATGCATGTCCCAAAATCCACAGTCTACACTCCCAAACAGCATGGAACTCACCAATAGACTGCAGTAACTGACTATGGCCAGTGCAGCCCAATGTCACACTTTTATAGCGCAACCCATGCAAATGAGGCGAGGCGCATCTTTAAGAGAATGCAAATGCAGTGACTGTGCCAGTGAATGACTGATTAGCTGATTTGCATATGGTGGCTGAATATTGTGCTTTTGCACTTTGCGCAATTGTGTTGAATGTGCTGAGACAAGGGCGCAGTTTGGTGACATGTGCAGTACACACTTAACTGTGCATGCCCAGGTTGATGACGCAGGCGCCTGCCACACTGCTGACGTGCTGTGCACGGGAGGCAGTGCTGGGCATGGCCACCATTGTGCCAGTGGTGCTACAGCGCTGTTCACCTATATGGCGCTGTGGCACTGGGGCATTGTAGGCGCACTGGGACAACAGCGTGGTAGTCCGCTACAGCAGGTGGCACACAGGAACCCAATTGCACTAGATGCATTGGGTTCCATTCGCGCTGTGGCTCTCCATGCACCAGACACCCTTGATCCTGTGCCCAACCTTTGACCCCTAGGCGCCATGCATCAGGCATGGGTGCACCACTATTGTGCTGTTCGGTGACAGCATAATAAGGAATGTCAGCGCTGTACCGCGCAACATCTGCACATGGTGGAATCATGCTGCAGAGCACCATTTTGACTTAACCGAGCAGTAGAGATGGCATAGAGGAGAGCAGTACAGTGGAGCCAGGTGGAGATGGCAAACTTGGTTGCCATTGTGGAGCCACATGTTGGCCCACTATTTGATGAGATACCACTGGACAGCACCAGGAGTCAGGTGTGGCAGGAGGTGGCCGATGCCCTGGAGGAGGCCAACAGTGTGGGGCGGACAGTGGAGCAGTGCCACCACAGATATGGGGACCTGAGGTGGAGGGACCCAGACCTGCTTGCCTGCCTGCAGGCACATGCCAGGAGGGGCACAGTGCCACTACCAGGTAGGTGCAACATCCATACACTTTTATCTTCCATACAGGTATCATGGTTGCATGTGTCCGGCACATGGGAGGGCCATCTGGTGTTGGCCGTGGTGGTGTTTTCAGGGTATGGGGTGGGTGGATCTGGCTGGATGAGATTGCACACACATGGTGGCAGGGGGACTTTGCTACAGAATTGTACTGATGTTCCTCTCTCCATGTTTGCAACTTAGGCCCAGATGAGCGCCGGCTGGTGAGGGAGAGGAGGCGCCAGCAGGAGGACCATCAGTCCGGGAGGGGCAAAGGTCCACAGAGGTGCAGGGACCAACTTGATAATGGTGAGTTCCTTACATCTATGATTACTATTGCATGCTGTGTAACAGCGCAGCCAGCGGGGTATGGCCACTATCCATTGACACCACTGCCATTCATGCAACTTGTTACAGTCAGCACTGTCCAGTGGCACTGCATGTCTGGAAGTGCATCAATGGTGGTCCATGCATGCACCAGGTACATGGCTGTGCCACTGCCTTTGCACCACATAGCCATGTCACTGAACAGCCTCAGTGGTGCTGTGCAGGACTTGGTCGGTGGGTGTGTGCAGTGGTCCACATTGATGTGTGCACCTGGGTGGGCAGGTCTTGCGGACACGATCACTGTGGGTGGTCACACACCATCACAGAGGCATGTCCCATGGCCGTATGCCATGCACAGTGGGTGGGCTGCATGGGGCTGTGCATTCACACCTATTGACTCTGCTCCCATGTCCTGGGTGGATGGCAGCTGCAGGAAATCAGAGCGACACTGCTGTAGATCCTACATGTTGCCATGGCCTCCCTGTAGATCCTTGAAAGGATAGACCAGCTGGGAGTACGACAGCAGCATGGCGGGAGGAGTAGCCAGAGCGGGGAGTGGGGCTCCTGCTGAGCGTACTAATGCCCCTGAACTTCCCTACCCCTGGACCCACCCTCACACCCCTCCTTCCCTCTTCCATTTGTTCACCCCACCCCTTACCTTGTTTGTGGCCCTCCCCCAAACCTTTTGTAAATATATGTATATAGTTTTGTGTGATGTTTTACAATACATTTGTTTTGATATACCTAATGTAGTGGTCTCTGTTTTGCAATGGGCTATAGGTGCTCAGCTGCAGTGGTGTGCATGGCATCAGGGGTGGTGCAGTCAGTGTGCGTGTGTGTGTGTCTGTGGGGAAGTGACTATGGTGAGGGAGTAGCTATCAGTCACTGTCTGTGGTGTGTGTGTTGTTCCCTGTACACTGGATGACAGTGTGCAGTGGTCCATGGTGCATGCTCTGTGACCATGGCCCATCCATGGCCTGTGCAGCTGACACCCTTGCATGTCTGTGACCTGCACGGTCCACTGGCATGTCAGTGGTGGCTGTCCATGCAGGACAGCCACTGTACCTGGCACACTGCTGGGTTGCCTCCTGTCACTGGTGTGGTGCATGTCTGCCTCAGGTGACACTGTGGCCTCCGCTGTTGCTGTCCCACCTCCATGCTGTCACTTGTGTGTGTTGCAGGGGATGTGCACCACTGTCTGTCACTTGTGCGCTGGGCAAATGCTGGTGACGTACAGCTCCACAGTGCCTGCACAATGTGGCTGGCACTCCTGTGCCACGGAGGAGTGCTGGCCATGTGTACATGCTTTCCATGGCCACACGCTGGGGCTTGGTTGCCCCTCTACTGTGCCCTTGTGTTGGTGTGCCCTTGGGTATGGGTGGGTGTTTGTCCATGAACTGTGTTGCTTCCTGTGTGGTGCATGCTTCCATGCACCACTGTGGGTGTCTGCGTGGCTGCTGTGGCCAGTGCTGGATCGGGGTGTGTCATTGGGAGGGTGTGCAGGGTGCTGTGCCACTGGTGGTGGGGTCCAGGGCATGCCCTGTCATGTGTGTCGGGTACCTCGTGTGCCAAAGCATGGTCGGTCTCTCAGCTGTACCTTGGGGTGATGTGCGTGGTGGCACTGTGTATGCAGTCGTTGCATCGCTGTGTGCTGCCACCCACTGATGGGTGCTCATGGTGGGGCTGCCTTGCATGGTTCTGGGTTGCATTGTCACAGGGGGGGTGGTGGCATGCATGGGGTATCCTGCACTGGTGTACGCTGCTCCTGCGCAGGGTGGCTGGGGGTCATGGTGCAGGGTGTGCTCTGCATTGGTGGGATGGTGTGGCATGGGGTGGTCAGCCCTCCTTGTGTGCCGGTCACAGCTTGCCAGGGGTTGTGATGGGGCATCATGGCCTGGCTGTGGGTTGGTTGCTGGTCTCCATTGGCCATTGGTTATTCCAGCCCTCCCCCAGTTGTGCAGTGTATGGGGCGACGGGGGACAATGTCTGTTCAGCTGTGTGTTCCTCTGCCCATCTGTGGCATGGGTGGTGGGCCCCTTCATACCTGGTTGTGCTGTTGCATTGCTGCCCTGCTGCTGGGGGGCATCCCTGGTTGTGCTATGGTGCATCTGGACTGCTCAGCTGAAGATCCCTTGTTGCGCTATGGTGCATCCGATATGCTCAGCTTCACCTCCCTAGTTGTGCTGTGGCCCAGGTGGTGCGATATTCAGTCATTGGCTGCAGGCGCATCTTGGCCTGCACAGTTTTTGAATATTGCGCTTCTTGCGCATGGGCACAATGGACTTGCAATTGCTCCTGCCTTTGCGCACTTTTTGGGCGCAGTTTGAATATCTGGTCCATTGTTTAGAGCTACGCTGCAACAGAGACAATTTATCTCACTTTTGAGAAAATTTAACACATTAATTAGCACCACACTGTCACAGAGAAATTAACACATGATTATAAAGTTACTTTATAATATATTATATTATTTTATATTACATTAAATTGTAGTATATTATACCATATTATATTATATCATATCATATCATATTACATCACATCACATCACATCACATATCATATCATATCATATATCATATCATATCATATCATATCATATCATATCATATCATATCATATCATATCATATCATGTTAATCACCACACTGTAACAGAGAAAATTTCACACAGGCAAGCAAGACTCTATAACATACAGCATTTATCTCACTGTTTAGAGCTACGCTGCAAAAGAGACAATTTATCTCACTTTTGAGAAAATTTAACACATTAATTAGCACCACATTGTCACAATGATAATGTAACATATTTAAGCACTACTCTTTTACTCAGATAATCGAACACATAGTTCAGCACCACAGTATTGCCCAGATATTTTAACACATAGTTTAGCACCACACTTTCACATAGATAGAAACATAGAATTTGACGGCAGATAAGGACCGCTTGGCCCTCCCTGTCTGCCCATTTCCCTACCTACTGGATAAGCTGCAGATCCTAGTTAACCAGCAGCCTACTTCTTCCTAACCCCACCCGCTAGAATGGCCTTATGACTGTCCCATGCATGCTTGAATTCCACCACTGTTTTTGACTCCACAACCTCCTCCAGAAGGCCGTGCCATGCATCCACAACCCTCTCTGTGAAAAAATACTTCCTTAAATTACCTCTGAGCCACCTCCCTCTATCTTCAAATTGTGCCCCCTTGTTCTTGCACACCTCTTTTTTTGAAAGATGCTACCCTCTTGGACTTTGTTGATTCCCTTGAGGTACTTGAAAGTTTCTATCATGTCCCCCCTCTCCCTCCTTTCCTCGAGGCTATACATATTAGGCTCCTTTAGTCTCTCTTCATATGTCTTCCAGTGCAGACCCTGCACCATTTTAGTTGCCCCTTCTGGACAGCTTCCATCCTGTCTATGTCTTTGCAGAGATTGGGTCTCCAGAACTGCACGCAGTACTCCAGATGGGGTCTCACCAGCTGTCTGTACAGAGGGATAATAACTTCCTGTTTTCTAATGGTGATACCTCTCCCTGTGCATCCCAGTATCCCCCAGCCCTCCTTGCTGCCCTCTCACATTGCTTGCCCACCTTTAGGTCATCTGATATGACTACCCCCAGGTCCCTTTCCATTTTTGTTGTTGTTAGTATCTCACTCCCCCATTGTGTACTCTTCCCCTGGGTTTTTGTTTCCCAGGTGCATTACCTTGCACTTCTTAGCATTGAATCTAAGCTGCCATACATTTGACCATTCCTCTAATCTTGCCAAGTCCCTTCTCATCCTTTCCACCACATCTTGTGCATCAACTCTGTTGCAGATCTTTGTGTCATCTGCAAAGATAAATTAACAAATAGTTAATTTAATAATTATAGTACTATAACAGCACATCATTATATTATATTTTATTATAATATAATATATATTATATAATATTATATTATATTATATTATATTATATTATATTATATTATATTATATTAATCACCACACTTTTACATGGATAATTTCACACGGTTTAGCACAACACTCTAAGAGAGATAATCTAACACATTTAATCACCACACTTTTACAGAGATAATTTATCACATAGTTAATTAATTTAATAGTTATAATATTATAACACATCACCATTATATTATATCATAGCATATCATTTCATATCATATCGTATATCATATCATATCATATCATTTCATTTCATATCATATGATATCATATTATATTATATTATATTACAGTAATCACCACTGCGTAACTGGGATAATTTCACACAGTTAAGCACAACCCTATAATAGAGAGTATTTAACTTGCTGTTTAGACCCTCACTACAAGACTTACAATTTAACAAATGTTTGACAGAATTTAACAAATAGTTCAGCATTGCAGTATCACAGAGATACATTAACACATAGTTAATTAATTTAATAGTTATAATATTATAACACCACATCATTATGTTATATTATGTTGTATTATATTAAGTTATGTTATAGTATACTATATTATTTTATACTATAGCTATGGGGTGGGGCATCGTTGGCAGGTGTGGGGAAGGCAAAGCAGGAGGATGAGGTAGCAGAGGTGGGAATCATGGCAGAGAGAGTGAGGGAAGCTCTCAGGTCCCATAAGATGAAGAAAACACCAGGGCAGGATAAATTACATCCCAGAGTGCTGAAGAAACTGGAAAAATTCCTGGCAAAGCCCCTGATGGAGCTCTTCAGCATTTCTCTGACAACAGGGTGGGTGCCCCAGGATTGGAAGGTGGCGCATATAGTGCCGATCCACAAGCGGGGATCAAGAGAGGTGGCAGGGAACTACAGGCCCATCTGTGGAAAACAGAAACAATTTAACCCATGTTTGAGATAATTTAACTCATAAATTAGCACCACACTGTCACAGAGATAATGTAACATATTTAAGCACCCCACTCTGATAGAGATAATTTAAACCAGAGTTCAGCACCACACTGTCACATCCACATGCAACAGACATAATTTAGCAACTTGTTTATCACCACAGTGTCTACCAGATAAAGTAACCCATAGATGTCACAGAGATAATTTAACATATAGTTTATCACCTACATATTACAGAGACATTTTACACATAGTTTAGCAACACACTGTAAAAGAAACAAGACAGTTTAGTATCACACTCTCACAGTGATCATTTTAAAACATAGTTTAGCACCACAGTTTGATGGGGGTGATATGGCTTATGCGATGCAAAGGCAGTGGCACAGCCATGTACCCGGTGTACGCATGGATCACCATTGACGCACTCCCAGACATGCAGTGCCACTGGACAGTGCTGACTGTAACAAATTGCGTGCATGGCAGTGGTGTCAATGGATGGTGGCCATGCCCCACTGCCCACCCTGTTACCCAGCATGCAATAATAATCACCACAGTTTGATTGAAATAAATTAACACATAGTTAATTAATTTAATGGTTATAATATTAAAACACCATACCATTATATATTAAGTTATGTTTGTTATATTACATGATTTTGTGTTATGATATATTATGTTATATTAATCACCACTGTGTAACAGAGACCACGCCATAACAGACATTTCACAGAGTTAATAACTACATTGAAACAGAGAGCATTTCACACATTATTTAGAACCACACTGCAACATAGACAATATAATCCATGTTTGAGTTAATTTAACACATACAGTAGCACCACATTGTCACAGAAATAATGTAAAACATGTAAGCATCACAGTTACAGCAATAATTTAACACCTACTTTAGAACAACACTGTGTGCAGGCAGCAGGGGGGCCCAGCCGTGGAAGGGCCCTTCGGTGGTATGCCCCCAACAGGTAGTACCGAGCCCGCACCAGCTTCGAGCTTTACACTGATACTGATATTGTGGGACAGTACTTCCTGAACCGGGTGATCCTGAGGTGGCTCTGTGAGCTGTGCAGTGATGTGATGCAGGCACCCACACGACGGAGCCATGCTCTGTCAGTGGAGACCAAAGTGACAGCTTGTATGTGCCTGCTCGCCATGGGTACCTTCCAGAGACCAACATGGGAAATGACAAGCATAACCCAGTTGGCCGCGTCATGCCTCCTCAACCAATTCCTCAGTGCACTGCTGCCACATGCTGTGGAGTACATCCCTTAGCCAGCACACCGGCGGAGCGCACAGCAAACATACAGGATTTCCACAGGGTAGCACATAGGCCTGGCGTGCTCAGGGCAATAGACTGCACCCATGTGGCCATCCACATGCCACCTGGCCCTGAAGGGGCCGATACATGAATTGGAAGGGGTATGCAAGCATCAACTGCCAAGTGGTGTGCGATGCCAGGGGGCGCATAATCAATGTCTGTGCCACGCACCCTGAAGCACATGATGCCTTCATCTGGCACCAGTCTGCACTGTGCCACAGGTTCAAGAGTGGGGACATCCCCACTGGCCACCTAGTGGGTGAGTATGCAAAGCACACAAAAGACATGGAGCTTGGGAGGGGCATAGTCAGAGGTGACATGGGTATTGGCCTAGATGGTCCAAGGCAGGGCGATGCTGATCACCAAACTAACATCCACCCTCTACACACAGGTGACAGTGGATACCCACTCTGTCCCTGGCTGCTCACACCATACCGGCGGCCCACGACCCCATAGCAGCAACACTACAATGAGGCACATGCCACCACGCAATGTCATTGAGCGGGTGTTTGGGATGCTGAAGGCACGTTTCTGTTGCCTGGACATGTCTGGTGGTGCCCTACAGTACAGCCCCTCAAAGGCATGCTGGCTATTCCTGGCCTGTTGCATCCTGCACAACATGGCCAATGACTGTGGGATAGTCGTACAGGTCGAGGAGGGGGACAGCGATGGGGACGATGAGGATGCTGGTGAAGATGGTGATGGGCAGCCCTCCCTTGGTCGGAGGACCCCTGACTGATCCAGATGGCACAGCTGCACCGGGACACCATCACAGAGGAGCACTTCAACCAACCCAGGTAAGTCATGGGGCCATGTGGAACCACCAGTGGCAAAGACACAACCCACAAACACGCATGGACAAACCCTTGGGGTGCATGTCGTTAAGGAAATTGGCTGAGCATGGAACCACACACGCCATCAGGGATGGGCAAGGTCTAACACAGCACGCAGTCACACACACACACACCTCACACAGACATGCACAAAGGGTAGGAGGCACGCCGACCCCAACCGCCACCCCTAGCCACACACACGTCCAGAGACCACCTTGCCCAGTGCTTGCCCAGTGCATGTGTCAGACACTGGGCACCATTGCACAGTGGCAAACAGTGCAACGCAGGCATCATCATGCACAGTCCACAGTGGACAGCAGTTGGGAGAGTGTGTAGATGGAACGCGTGTGTGCATGCAGGGCCGGGTACCCCACCCGTGCATTGCATGTTGAACAACACAATGCACACAGGGCAGCATCAGACAGGTGGGAGACAGGTCAGTCATGCGCCACAGTGCCATGGCTGCCAAGGATGCATGGGCAGCCCGCTGAGACCCACCAGCAGTGACAAGCTGACCAATGGCCTCATGGGGTGGCACTGATGGTCCCAGGGATTCCACTGCATGAACATGACCGTGCTTGTGCAGGGGTCTGCAGCACACCAAACATGCCTGCACCAGGCGTGCTCGTGATTCCCACTGCTGAACCCGTTGTCAACAAGGAAGGTGTCACATGACGCGGGAATGGGGGTGTGGACATTGCACTGCGTGGTGTCTGCAATGTATGGGCAAATACCTGTGTGCCCATTGTGGACATGACAGCTGTGATTGCCTGTGTCTGCCTATCAATGGCAGTGGTCACATCCTCCCACATCCAGTCCATCCCTGCCAGGAGCAGAGCGGTGTCTGTGCTGTGCCATTCCTCTGCCTGGTGCAGAGCCGCAATGAGTGCATCCACCACCATCACAAGCCGCACCTGCTGATCAACTGATTCTTAGAGTTTATGGGTGTGCTCATCTAAGAGGTCATCTGCCTGATCGGCATGCTGTCCCTCATGGTGTTCGCAGCCCTGATGGTCAGCACCCCTTGAGGGTGGGTGCTGCACACCAGGGCCAGGCCTGGGCATGTCCATAGGTGGTGCACTGATGCCATCCCCTGACACTGTACTCCCATGGCCATTGGCTGACTACTGACACTGCCCCTCCAGGGCTCAATGGTGCCACCGCAGTGGCTGCAACAGCCCCACTGTCCTGGACACACAGCAGTGCTGCCCACTTTTGCAGACAGGCACATGCTGGGACTGTGATGTGATGCAGACCTCCATGGTGGCACCACCCACGGCCATGCCCGTGATGTCACCTGCTGTGTGGCCATCCTGTGGCCTACATGTATCACTGCCCATGACATTAGCTCCATCATCATCAGTGACGGATCCGGCACCAGCCCAAGTCTCAGCATGCTGGCATCCATGGATGCTGGCACACTGGGACATGGGCAGGGCCTCCTCCATACCTGCTCCACCAACATCAGTCCAGATGTCCAGGTGGGCCCACTGTCACCCTGACCCTCGTATGCCTGTGGAGGTGGACTGGCCCTCCTCTATCTCCATGCTACCACTCTCAGTGGACAAGCCCACCACCGCTGACCCATGTAGATGCTCTGGAGCTGTAAAGGAAAAACAGTAGCATTAATATATGTGACCTACCCTGTCCCCACATTGACAGACCAGGACCTACCATGCAGTGACGTGCTACCATCCGTCTGGAATCCACCACCCGGAACACCATCGATGGCACAATGCTGCATGCTGCCAGCAACCCGCTCTTCTTGTGGGGTCAGGTGTTGCACGTCCGGCTGTCCCCCACTGGTCGCAGACCGTGCTGCCCTGATGGCAGCCACCTTGTCATTAATCCTCCGCTTGTCCATGCCCATCTTCTTTTTGCACTTCTGCATGGACCGCTGGTGGCTGCCATGCAAGTTGATGGCATGCGCCACCTCTTCCCATGCAGCAGCATGGGCCTGTGGTGTTCCCCGCCATCCACTGAGCAGCGGCTCCTGGACAAGGTAGGCCTCAAACAGGGCATCTGTTTCTGCTTTGGTGAAGTTAGGCCTCCTCTTCTACCCATGTCTCTGTTCCTCTTCCTCCACCTCATGATCGCTCATTATTCATCCTGTGAGAATGACAGGTGTTACCTGTGGCTGTGCAATCCCATGTATGTCCCACACACCACAGTCCACACTCCCAAACAGCATGCAACTCACCACAATAGACTGCAGTAACCGACTATGGCCAGTGCAGCCCAATGTCGCATTTTTATAGTGCAACGCATGCAAATGAGGTGAGGCGCATTTTTAAGTGGATGCAGAATGCAGTGTCTGTGCCATTGAATGGCTGATTAGCTGATTTGCATATGCCAGCTGAATATCGCTCTGTTGCGCTTTGCGCAATTGTGTTGAACGTGCTCAGCCAAGGGCGCAGTTCGGTGAATCATGCAGACACCAAACTGCGCATGCCCGGGTGATGACGCAGATGCCTGTCATGCTGCTGATGTGCTGTGCGAGGAGGCAATGCAGGCACAGCCACCATTGTGCCAATGTAACTACTGCACTGTTCATATATGGCGCTGTGGCACTGGGGTGCCATAAGCGCACTGGAGCCACGCGCTGTAGGCGCTACAAGAGGTGGTACACAGGCACCAATTGTGCTACAAGCATTGGGTTTCAATGCGCTGTGGCTGTCCGTGTGTGAGACACCCTTGACCCTGTGTCAGACCTTTGTCCCTAGGTGCCATGCATGGGTACACCACTATCACGCTGTTCAGTGACAGCATGATAGGGAATGGCAGCCTGCACCATACAGCATCTGCACATGGCAGACCACGCTGCTGAGCGCCATTTTGACTCTAACTATCTGTTGAGATGGCACTGAGAAGGGCTGCTAGTGGAGCCAGGTTGAATTAGCAAATTTGGTGGCCGTTGTGAGCCCATGCTCATATGGTGATGCACCCCTGGACAGGGCCAGGAGTGCAGTTTGGCAGGAGGTGGCTGATGCGCTGGAGGAGGCTACAGGAATGGGCCATGGCAGAGCAGTGTCGCAACAGGTATGGGGACCTCAGGTGCAGGGACAGGAAATGCTTGCCAGCCTGTGGGGACATGCCAGGAGGGACGGTGCCACAGCCAGGTAGGTGCCCCATCCATGCACTGTTATCATCCATATCGGGTATCACGGTTGCATGTGTCCGGCACATGGGGGCCATCCAGTGTTGGCCGTGGTGGTGGTATCGGGGTGGGGGGTGGATGGGTATGGCCGTGTGGGACTGCACACACATGGGGTGGGGGACTTGCTACCAGATTGTACTGATGTTCCTCTCTCCATATTTGCACCTTAGGCCCAGAAGAGCTCAGGCTGGCGAGGGAGAAGAGGCGCCACCAGGAGGACCAGCAGGCTGGGATGGGTGCAGGTCTGCAGAGGTGCAGGGACCAGCCTGATGATGGTGAGTGCCTTACATCCATGATTACTATTGCATGCTGTGTAACAGGGCGGGCAGCGGGTCATGGCCACCATCCATTGACACCACTGCCATGCACGCAATTTGTTACAGTCAGCACTGTCCAGTGGCACTGCATGTCTGGGAGTGCATCAATGGTGGTCCATGCATGCAGCAGGTACATGGCTGTGCCACTGCCTTCACACTGCATAGCCAAGTCACTGTACGGCCACGGTGGTGCTGTGCAGACGTGGGTGGTGGGTGTGTGCTGTGGTCAGCATGGCTTTGGGTGTCTGGGTAGGCAGGTCTTGTGGAGATGGTCACTGTGGGTGGTTGCACACCATCACAGGGGTGCAGCACATGGCTGTATGCCATACACAATGGGTGGGCTGCAGGGGGCTGGACAGTCACACGTATTGACTCTGCTCCCTCATCCTAGGTGGACGACAACTTCAGGCCATTGAGAGGGGACTGCAGGAGCTGTTACAGGTGTCAAGGGTGACCCTGGAGCTCCTCTAAAGGATGGACTGACATGGGGTGAGGAGTCGGAGGACACATCGGTGCCACATGGAGGACAAGCGGGGCAGCCGATCGCCCATCCATGCCCCTGAAAACACCTTCCTCCCTGGACCCACCCTCAAACCCCCTTCTTCACTCTCCTATCTGTTCACCCCTGCCCCTAACCCCCTACCTGGTATGTGGCCCTTCCCCCATTGTACATATTTGTAAATAGTTGTTTTGCTTACCTGTTTTTAATACATTTGTTTTGTTATGACAACTATGGTGGTCTCTGATTTGCAGTGGGCTACAGGTGCTCAGCTGCAGTGGTGTGCATGGCGTCAGGGGTGGTGCACTCATGGGTCTGTGTGTGAGTTTGGAAGGGAACCACCTATGGTGTGGGCAGGGGGATCAGTCACTGTCTGTGGTTTGTGTGTTGTTATCTGTGCACTGAATGCCTGTGTGCAGTGGTCCATGGTGCATGCACTGTATGCATGACATCCCTATCAGACCATCCATGGCCTGTGCAGCTGACACCCTTGCATGTCTGTGATATGCACGGTCAGCTGGCAAGTTAGTGGTACCCGGGACAATGCCAGGTTGCCTCCCTTCACCAGTATGGTGCACATCGGCCTCCGGTGGCACTGTGGCCTCTGCTGTTGTTGTCCCCCTCCATGCTGTCACTTGTGTCTGTTGCAGGGGATGTGCTCCACTGTCTGTCACTTGTGCTCCCGCTGCATGCTGGTGGCATACAGCTTCATGGTGCCTGCGCAGGGTGGCTGGCACACCTGTGCCATGTAGGGGTGCTGGATGTGTGTACACAGCAGCCATCACCACATGCCAGTGGCTTGGTTGACCCTCTACTATGCCCCTGCGTTGGTGTGCCCTTGGGTATGGGGGGTGTTTGTCCATGCACTGTGTTGCATCCTGTGTGGTGCATGCTTCCATGCAACACTGTGTGTGTCTGTGCTGGCTGTTGTGGCCAGTGCTGGGATGGGATGTGTCCTTGGGAGGGTGTGCAGGGTGCTGTACTGCTGGTGGTGGGGTCCAGGACATGCCCTGTCACATGTGGGTACCTCATGTGCTACGCATGGTTGGTCTCTCAGCTGTATCTCAGAGGGGCGTGAAGGGTGGCACTGTGTATGCTGTTGTTGCATCACTGTCTGCTGCCACCACTACAGGAGTGCACATGGTTGGGCTGCCTTGCATGGCTATGTGGTACACAGGGTTGCATTGTCACAGAGGGGTGGTGGCATGCATGGCATGTCCTGCACTGTTGGCGCTACTCCTGGGAAGGGTGTATGGTGATTGTGGTGCAGGGTGTGCTCTGCATTGGTGGCATGGTGTGGCACAAGGTGGTCAGCCCTCCTTGTGTGCCAGTCACATCTTGCCAGGGGTGTGCTGGGGCATCATGCCCGTCTGTGGGTTGGTTGCTGGTATCCATGGGCGGTGGTTATTCCAGCTCTCCCCAGTTGTGCAGTGCATTGTGTGGGGACAATGTCTGTTCTGCTAGTGTTCCTCTGCCCATCTGTGGCATGGGTGGTGGGCCCTGCATCCCTGGTTGTGCTGTTTCATTGCTGCCCTGCTCCACGGGGCATCCCTGGTTGCACTATGGTGCATCTGGAATGCACAACTGCCATCCCTGGTTGTGTTATGGTGCAGGTGGCATGATATTCAGTTGTGTGCTGCAGGCGCATCTTGGCCTGTGCAGTTTTGAATATTGCACTTCTTGCGCATGGGCACAGTAGACTTGCACTTGCTCCTGCTGTTGTGCACTTTTGGACACAGTTTGAATATCCAGCCCATAGTTTATTAATTTAATGTTTATAATATTATAACACCACACTAGTATTTTATAATGTATTATATTATATTATGTTATATTATGTTATGTTATGTTATGTTATATTATTTATATATTTGTATGTTATATGTTACCTTACATTATATTATTTTATAATGTAATATTATATTATATCATATTATATTATATTATACAATATATCATGTTACATCACATCATATCACATATTATATCACATCAATCATAGCATACTATATCATATGTTATATTATATATTATATCCTATCACATCACATCAAATCATATACCATATATCATATCACATCTCATCACATCACACCACATCACATCACATGATATGATATGATATTATGTTATGTTATATTACATTATATTATATTATATTATATTATGTTGTATTGTATTACTTTCCACTGCATGACAAGAATAATTTCACACAGTTAAGCACAACACTGTAACAGAGCAATGAACTCATTGTTTTGAACCACACTGCAGCACAGACAATATAACCCATGTTTGAGATAATTTAGCACATAAATTAACACGACTCTGTCACAGAGACAAATTAGCACACAGTTTATTCATTTAATAGTTCTAATATTATAACACCACACCACTAATTTATGATGTATTATATATTATGTTATATTATGTTATATTACATGTTATATTACTTTGTAATATTATATTATATTATATTATATTATATTATATTATATTATATTATATTATATTATATTAACTATAATCATTATATTATATCATATCATATCATATCATATTACATCACATCTCAATCACATATCATATCATATCAATCATAGCATACTATGTCACATTATATCATATCATATTATTTTATATTATAATACATTATGTTAATCACCACACCGTAACAGAAAATTTCACACAGGCAAGCAAAGCTCTGTAACAGACAGCATTTAACTCATTGTTTAGAGCTATGCTGCAACAGAGACAATTTACCTCACTTTTGAGAAAATTTAACACATTAATTAGTGCCACACTGTCACAGAGAAATTAAGACATAATTAATTATAAAGTTACATTATATTATATTAAATTGTAATATTGTATTAAACCATATTATATCATATCATATCGTATTATATCATATGACATCACATCACATATCATATCATATCAAATCAATCATAGCATGCTATATACTATCCTATCCTATCTATCCTATCCTATCCTATCATATCATATCATATTATATTATATTATATTAATCACCACACCTAACGGAGAAAATTTCACACAGCAAGCAAAACTCTGTAACATACAGCATTTATCTCACTGTTTAGAGCTACACTGCAAAAGAGACAATTTATCTCACTTTTGAGAAAATTTAATGCATTAATTAGCACCACACTGCCACAATGATAATGTAACATATTTAAGCACTATTCTTTTACTCGGATAGTAGAACAAATAGTTCAGCACCACAGTATTGTCCAGATATTTTAAACATAGTTAAGCACCACACTTTCATTAGATAAATCAATAAATAGTTAATTAATTTAATAATTATAGTATTATAAAAGCATCATTATATTATAATATTGTATTATATTATATTATATTAATCACTTGACTGTTCCTTGTTGCTTGAATTCCACCACTGTTTTGACTCCACAACCTCCTCCGTGTTGTTCCATGCATCACAACCCTCTCTGTGAAAAATACTTCCTTAAATTACCTCTGAGCTAACCTCCTCTGTCTTTAAATTGTGCCCCTTGTTCTTGCACACCTCTTTTTTGAAAGATGTCTTACCCTCTTGGACTTTGTTGATTCCCTTGAGGTACTTGAAAGTTTTCTATCATGTCCCACCTCTCCCTCCTTTCCTCGAGGCTATACATATTAGGCTCCTTTAGCCTCTCTCTTCATAGTTTCTTGTGCAGACCCTGCATATTTTTGTTGTTCTTCTGGACAGCTCTATCCTGTCATGCTTTGCAGATATTGGGTTCAGAACTACACGCAGTACTCCAGATGGGCTCCTGGCCAGCTGTCTGCCACAGAGGATGTAACTTCCTATTTTCTACTGGTGATGCCTCTCCCTATGCATCGAAAGTGTCCCCCAGCCTGCCCCTCTCATTGCTTGCCCACATTTGTATCTGATATGACTACCCCAGGCCCTTTCCATTTTGTTGTTGTTAGTATCTCACCCCCATTTTGTACTCTTCCTGGTTTTGTTTCCTAGCTGCATTACTGCACTTTAGCATTGAATCTAAGCTGCCACATTTGACCATTCTCTAACCTCATGTCCTTCTCATCCTTCCTCTACACCTTGTGTATCAACCTGTTGGAGATCTTGTGTCATCTCAAAGATAAATTAATAAATATTAATTAATTTAATAGTTATAGTATTATAACAGCACATCATTATATTATAATATAATATTATATTATATTATATTATATTATAATATATTATATTATATTATATTATATTATATTATATTATATTATATTATATTAATCTCACACTTTTTACATGGATAATTTTGCACGGTTTATTACATACCTCTAGAGAGCTAATCTAACACATTTAATCACCACACTTTTACAGAGATAATTAATTTAAAAGTTATAATATTATAACTACCTCAGCATTATATTATATCATAGCATATCATTTCACATCATTGTATATAAGTATATCCTTATGCTTATCATTTCATTTCTTATCATATGATATCATATTATATTAAATTATATTACGATAACCACCACTCAGTTACTTGGGATAATTTCACACAGTTAGCACAACCCTATAATAGAGAGTATTTAACTAACTCTTTGGACCTTCACTACAAGACTTATAATTTAACAAATGTTTGACAGAATTTAACAAATAGTTCATCACTGCACTATCACAGAGACATTTTAATACATAGTTTAGCACCCACTGTCAGAGAGATAAATTAACACATAGTTAATTAATTTAATAGTTATAATATAACACCACATCATTATATTATGTTATGTTGTATTATATTAAGTTATGTTATAATATACTATATTATTTTATACTAAGCTCTAATTGAGAGACTTTTTCATTAGCAGTGTGGGGAAGGCAAAAGCAGGATGAGGTAACAGGAGGTGGAAATCATGGCAGAGAGAGTGAGCAAAAGCTCGGGTCCCATAGATGGAGTGCAACACCAGGGCAGGATAAATTACATCCCAGAGTGCTGAAGGAACTGGTGGAATTTCTGGCAAAACCCCTGCTGGAGCTCTTCAGCATTCTCTGGTAAATAATAAAGGGTGCCCCAGGTTGGAAGGTGGGCGCATATAGTGCCGATCCACAAGAGGGGATCAAGGGAGGTGTGAGGGGAACTACAAGCCCATCAGCTGGACATTGGTGGTAGGCAAGGTAATGGAGGGCATTGTCAAGAGACTGGGAGGACCTGGAAAAGTTGGGGAGCCTGGACGTAGACAGCATGGATTCATCCTGGGAAATCATGTCAGACAAACCTTTGTGAGTTCTATGACTGGGTGATGAGTTCCTTGACCTGGGAAGACCAGTGGACATCCTCTTCCTTGACTTCAGCAAGGCATTTGACTCTTGTTACTCACGGGGCCTGTTGAATAATCGAGGAGAAATGGGGTGGGAACCAGATGATCAGATGGATAGAAACTGTCTAATGAACCAGACCCAGAGGGTCATGTTCTGAAGAGATAGTCTCATCCCCAAGGAGGTTCATTGGTGAAGTCCCTCAGGGATCAGCCCTTGGGTCCCTCCTGTTCAATTCCTACATCTCTAACATAAGGAAATGTATCAGGAGTTAGATGAGTCTCTTTGTGGATGACTCTAAACTGGGGGCAGTGGTGGATGGGGAGGAGGAGGGGAAGATGGCCCTATAGCGGGACCTGGAGGTTCTGGAAAGGTTATCTAGAAAGTGGAATCTGAGGTTCAATGCAGGAAAATGCAAGATACTGCACCTGGGAGCAAGAAAACCGGGCCAAGTGTACACCCTGGGGGGGGGATGTTACACATCTCAATGGCTGAGAGTGACCTGGGGTGGCAGTGGATGTCAAGATGAACAACTCAGAGAGTTGCAGGAGGGCAGCTACAAGGGCCAACATGATGCTTGGATGCATTGCTAGAGGGCTCACCTCCAGAAGGAGGAGTGATAATCCCACTGTATAACTGTGGTGAGGCTGAACCTTGAGTTCTGCATGCAGTTTTGGAGGCCACATTTAAAGAGGGACATTGAACTCCTGGAGAGGGTCCAGAGGAGGGCAACCAAAATGATTTGGGGTTTTGTGGGACAGGACCTATGGGGAGAGGCTCGAAGAGCTGAATATGTACACATTGGGAAGAGAGAAGGGACTGGGGAACATGATAGAGGTCTTCAGGTACATGAAGGGGGTAAATAGGGGAGGATCAGTAAGGGTGCTCTGAAGAAAGGAGGTGGGGCACCTAGACTGCATGGGTGGAAGCTGAAGGGGGAGCTTCAGTGGAGAAAGGAGAAGGTGCTACTTCACTTAGAGGGTGGAGGAATGGAATACACTGCCTAGGTGGCTGGTGGAAGCAGAAACAGTGGAGGAGTTCAAGTGTGGGTGGGACAGGTACAGGGGAAGGGTTCTGGAAGCAAAACCAGTTCAGCAAGAGTATCCAGGGACTGGGAAGGCAGAAGCCAGCGAGGGAGAGGGGCGGCAAGGTCGGCTCCTGGGGTGGGGGCAGACCAAGCGAGCGAGCCACGAAAGACCATTAACTAGGCCTATTCTTCTGGCATTTAGTATGTTAGTATATTTATTATATTATATTATATTATATTATATTATATTATATTATATTATATTATATTATATTATATTATATTATATTATATTAATCACCACTTTGTAACTGGTATAATTTCACACAATTAAGCACAACACTGTAACAGAGAGCATTAAACTCAGGCCCAGCTATTCAAAAGAGTTGTGCCATGTGCAACAGGGATGCGCCAGTGCAAGTCCGAAAATACACCATTCTGTGATATTCAGCGGGAGGCAGACGTGCCCCCCAAATCACAATGTGCAAGAGCGCAATGATAATGAATGCATGCGCAACTGAAGGGGGAGGAACCATGCATAAATGGTGCAGTGCGATATTCAACAACATGCACCATGTGCAATAGGGGAGCTAACGGAAGTTGCACGATAGTGGAAATGATCCAAAATAAAAAGGAACAAGAGAGAGGTGCAAGAATGCTACAAGGAAGCCACATGTTGCTGAACTGCAGGCAGCAACACAGGCACACAAAAACTGTGAGCAGGACAGGGCAGGAGAGAGACAGAGCACCTGGAACCCACAGGAACAGGGAAGGTGTGGGAGCCTCTGCCACAGTGCAGGTCAAAAGGGGGAAGTGCCACACAGCACTGAGACCACTACAGGGAGGTGTTCCCGGTGCAGGGAGAGAAGCAGCAAGGATAGCAGGGGAAACAGAGAAACAGCTGCCAGAGGCCACAATCCAGGTACATAGCCAGTGTCACCATCCAGATGGAGGCAGTTATGAGAGGGTGAGAAGGCAGGCGGCAGGGGTGTGTGGCCGTGGAAGGGCCAGTCAATGGTATGCCCCCAACAGGCAGTACCGAAACCGCATCAGCTTCAAGCTCTACACTGATCATGGGCCAGTACTGCCTGAACTGGGTGACTGTGAGGGCAGCTCTGTGAGCAGTGCAGTGAAGTGATGCAGGCACCCACATGACGGAGCCATGCTCTGTCAGTGGAGACCAAAGTGACAGCTTGTATGTGCCTGCTCACCATGGGTACCTTCCAGTGACCAACAGGGGAAATGACAGACATAACCCAGTAGGCTGTGTCAATCCTCCTCTCCCAATTACACACAGCACACTGCTGCCACATGCTGCAGAGTACATCCATTTCCCCAGCACACTGGTGGAGTGCACAGCAAACATACAGGATTTCCACAGGATAGCACATATGCCTGGCATGCTCGGGGCAATAGACTGCACCCATGTGGCCATCCCTGAAGGGGCTGCATACATGAATCAGAAGGGGTATGCAAGCATCAACTGCCAGGTGGTGTGCGATGCCAGGGGGCACATAATCAATGTCTGCACCATGCACTCTGGGGGAGGACATGATGCCTTCATCTGGCACCAGTCCACACTGTGCCACAGGTTTGAGAGTGGGGACATCCCCACTGGCCACCTAGTGGGTGAGTATGCAAAGCATGCAGAAAGACATGGAGCTTGGGAGGGGCACAGTCAGAGGTGACATGGGTGGCTTGGGCCAAGATGGTCCAGTGGAGGTGATGCTGATCACCCAAACCGCGGCCACCCTCTACGCACAGGTGACAGGTGGATGCCCACCATCCCTAGCTGCTCACACCTTTGCTCGTGTGGTCGTGGACCCCTATTAGCAGCAATGCTACAATTGGGCACATGCCAGAGCATGCAATGTCATTGAGCGGGTGTTAGGGATGCTGAAGGCACGTTTCCATTGCCTGGACACATCTGGCAGTGCCCTACAGTACAGCCCCTCAAAGGCCTGTGGGTTATTCCTGGCCTGTTACATCCTGCATAACATGACCAATGACTGTGGGATACCTGTACAGGTCGAAGAGGGGGACAGCGATGGGGACGATGAGGACGCTGGTGAAGATGGTGATGGGCAGCCCCCTTGGTCGAAGGGACCCCTGACTGATCCGGATGGCACAGCTGCACCAGGACACCATCACAGAGGTGCACTTCAACCAACCCAGGTAAGTCATGGAGCCATGTGGAACCACCAGTGGCAAAGGCACAACCCACAAACACGCATGGACAAACCCTAGGGGTGCATGTCTTTAAGGGAATTGGCTGAGCATGGAACCGCCCACGCCATCAGGGATGGGCAAGGTCTAACACGGCATGTGGAGACACACACACACACCTCACAAGACATGCACAAAGGGTAGGAGGCAAGCTGACCCCAACCACGACCCCTAGCCACACACACACCCACAGGCCACCACGCCCATTGCCTGTCATTGAGCATGTGTCAGATGCTGGGCACCATTGCACAGTGGTGGACAGTGGAATATAAGGCATCATCATGCACACTCCACAGTGGACAGCAGCCAGGAGGGTGTGCAGAGGGAATGTGTGTCTGCATGCAGGGCCAGGTACCCCACCCGTGCATTGCACATTGAACAACACAATGCACACAGGAGAGCATCAGACGTAGTCACGTGCCACAGTGCCATGGCTGCCACGGAAGTGTGGGCAGCCCCGCTGAGACCTGCCAGCAGTGACAGGCTGACCATTGGCCTCATGGGGTGGCACCAACTGTCCCCCAAGGATTCCACTGCGTGAACATGACCGTGCTCGCGCAGGGGTCTGCAGCACACCAAACATGCCTGCACCAGGCATGCTCGGGATGCCCACAGCTGAACCCGGTGTCAACAAGGAGGGTATCACATGACACTGGTAATGGGGGGTGGATATTGCACTGCACGGAGTCTGTGATGCATGGCAACAACTGTGTGCCCAATGTGGCCATGGATAGCTGTGGATTGCCTGTGTCTGACTCGTCACTGGCAGCGGTCACATCCTCCCTGCACTCCAGTCCATCCTGCCAGGAGCAGAGCCGGTTGTCTCTGCTGCACGCTCTCCTCTGTCTGGTGCAGAACTGCACTGAGTGCATCCACCATCGTCACAAGCCGCACCTGCTATTCGACTGATTCTTGGGTATGGGAGTGCTCTTCTAGGAGGTCATCTGCCTGATCGGCATTCTGTCCCTCATGGTGTTCATGGCCCTGATGGGCAGCACCCCTTGAGGGTGGGCACTGCACACCAGGGCCAGGCCTGGGCATATCCACAGGTGGCGCACTGATGCCACCACCTTACACTGTACCCCCATGGCCATTGTCCGACTGCTGACACTGGCCCTCCGGCTGCCACTCTCCACGACCCCACTGTCCTGGACACACACCAGTGCTGCCCCACTGGTACAGACAGGCACAGGCTGGGACTGTGATGTCATGCAGGCCTCCACGGTGGCACCACCCACAGCCATGCCCATGACATCACCTGCTGTGTGGCCATCCTGTGGCCCACATGCATCACTGTCCATGAAGTGAGCTCCATCATCATCAGTGATGGATCTGGCACAGCCCAAGTCTCAGCATGCTGGCATCCATGGACATGCATGCTGGGACATGGGCAGGGCCTCCTCCACACCTGCTCCAACAACATCAGTCCGGACATCCAGGTGGGCCCACTGTCACCCAGGAACTCGTATGCCTGTGGAGGTGGACGGACCCTCCTCTATGTCCATGGTACCACCCTCAGTGGGCAAGCTCACCACCGATGACCCATGTAGATGCTCAGGAGCTGTAAGGGAACACAGTAGCATTAATGTATCTGCCTTACCCTGTCCCCCTCATTGACAGACCAGGACCTACCATGCAGTAATGGGCTACCACCTGTCTGGAATCCACCACCTGGAACACCCTCGATGGCACAACACTGCATGCTGCCAGCAACCCACTCTTCTTGTGGGGTAGGGTGTTGCACGTCCACCTGTCCCCAACCGATCACAGACTGTGCTGCCCTGATGGCAGCCACCTTGTCCTTAATCCTCCACTTGTCCGTGTCCCTCTTCTTTTTGCACTCCTGCTTGGACCGCTGGTGGCTGCCATGCAAGTTGATGGCACACACCACCTCTTCCAATGCAGCAGCATGGGACTGTGGTGTTCCCCACCGTCCACTGAGCAGCAGCTCCTGGTCGAGGTAGGCCTCAAACAGGGCATCTGTTTCTGCCTTTGTGAAGTTAGGCCTCCTCTTCCTCCCACACCTCTGTTCCTCTTCCTCCACCTCACGATCGCTCATTATTCAACCTGTGAGAATGACAGGTGTTACCTGTGACTGTGCAGTCCCATGCATGTCCCACACACCACAGTCCACACTCTCAAACAGCATGCAACTCACCACAGTAGACTGCAATAACCGACTATGGCCAGTGCACCCCAATGTCAAATTTTTATAATGCAATGCATGCAAATGAGGTGAGGCTCAATTTTAAATGGATGCAGATGCAGTATCTGTGCCATTGAATAGCTGATTAATGATTTGCATATACTGACTGTGTTTAGCCTGTTGCGTTTTATTACCAATTGTGTTGAACGTGCTCGAACAAGGGCGCATTTCTGTGACATGCAGTAAACACCAAACTGCGCATGCCCAGGGTGATGACGCTGACACCTGCCATGCTTCTGGCGTGCTGCGCATGGTAGGCAATGCAGGGCACGGCCACCATTGTGCCAGTGGTGCTACTGTGCTGTTCGCATATATGGCACTGTGGCACTGAGGCACCGTAGGCTCACTGGGGCCACAGCATGGTAGGCAACTTCAGGAGGTGACACACAGGGACCCAATTGTGCTACACACATTGAGTACCAATCATGCTGTGGTGGTCCGTGCGTGAGAGACCCTTGACCCTGTGCTGACCTTTGCCCCCTTGGCGCCATGCATCCACATGGGTGCACCACTATCATGCTGTTCGGTGACAGCGTGATAGGGAATGGCAGCTCTGTTCCATGCAGCATCTGCACGTGGCGGACTGTGCTACCAAGCACCATTTTGACTCCAACCAGCTGTAGAGATGGCACGGAGGAGGGCTGCTGTGTGGAGCCAGGTGGAGCTGGCCAATTTGGTGGCCATAGTAGAGCCCCATGCTGGGGCACTTTATAGTGATGCACCCCTGGACAGAGCCAGGAGCGCAGTATGGGAGGATGTTTCCAGTGGTGCTGGAGGAGGCCACAGGAATTGGGCACATGGCCGAGCAGTGTTGCCACCGATATGGGAACCTCTAGCGGAGAGACCCAGACAGGCTTGCCTGCCTGTGGGCACATGACAGGAGGAGCACAGTGCCATGGCAAGGTAGGTACCCCATCCATACACTCTTAACATCCATACGAGTATCACGGTTGCATGTGTCCGGTAGCATGGGGGCTGTCCAATGTTGGCCATGGTGGTGGTATCCAGGTGGGGGGTTGATGGGTATGGCTGTGTGGGATTGCACACACACAGGGGTGGGGGGACTTTGCTACCGGATTGTACTGATGTTCCTCTCTCCATGTTTGCACCTTAGGCCCAGACGAGCACAGGCGGGTGAGGAAGAGGAGCCTCTGACAAGAGGACCAGCAGGCCAGGAGGGATGCAGGACCACAGAGGTGCAGGGACCAGCCTGATTATGGTGAGTGCCTTACATCCATGATTACTATTGCGTGCTGTGTAACAGGGTGGGCAGCGGAGCATGGCCACCATCCATTGACACCACTGCCATGCATGCAACTTGTTACAGTCAGCACTGTCCAGTGGTACTGCATGTCTGGGAGCGCATCAATGGTGGTCCATGTGTGCACTGGGTACATGGCTGTGCCACTGCCTTCGCATGGCATAGTCATGTCATTGTACGGCCATGGTGGTGCTGTGCAGGACATGGGCGGTGGGTGTGTGCAGCACTCTGCATGGCTGTGGGTGCCTGGGTAGGCAGGTCTTGTGGATGCAGTCACTGTGGGTGGTCACACACCATCACTGGGGCTTGGCACACGGCTGTATGCCACGCATAATGGGTGGGCTGCAGGGGGCTGGACAGTCACTCATATTGACTCTGCTCCCTTGTCCTAGGTGGACAATGCTGGATGGCCCTGGAACAAGGCATACACAAGATGCTGCAGCTGGCACGGGTGTCCCTGGCACTGCTGGAGTGGATGGAGTGGCACGGGGTCCAGAGGAGAAGCACCCAGAGGTACCACAGGAGTGGACAGCAGGAAAGAGAATAGGCCCTCCATGACCCCCTGATACACCTAACTCCCCTGGACCTACCCTCACACCCCTTCTTCCCTCTCCCATTTGTACACCCCTGTCCCATGCCTACCCCCCAAGTGGTTTGTTGGCCTTTCCCTACCCTTGTATATATATATATATATATATATATATATATATGTTAGAGTGTTTATATTTTTTAATACATACATTTTCTTATGACAACTGTGGTGGTCTCTGATTTGAAGTGGGCTACAGGTGCTCAGCTGCAGTGGTGTGCATGGCATCAGGGGTGGTGCAAGCACGGGCGTGTGTGTGTCCAGAAGGGAACCACCTATGGTGTGGGTTGGGGGATTAGTCACTGTCTGTGGTTTGTGTGTTGTTCTACGTGCACTGGATGCCTGTGCAGTGGTCCATGGGCATACTGTGTGCCATGGCACCCCTGTCAGACCATCCATGGCCTGTGCAGCTGACACCCTTGCATGTCTGTGATATGCACGTCTGCTGGCATGTCAGTGGTGGCTGTCCATGCTGGACAACCACTATACCGGCACAATGCCAGGTTGCCTCCCATCACCAGAATGGTGCATGACTGCCTCTGGTGGCACTGTGGCTTCCGCTGTTTGTTGTCTGCCCTCCATGCTTTTGGCTTGTGTCTGTTGCAGGGGATGTGCTCCACTGTCTGTCACATGTAATCTGGCCACATGCTGGTGGCATACAGCTTCATGGTGCCTGTGCGGGGTGGCTGGCACACCTGTGCCATGTGGGGTGCTGGCCGTGTGTACACAGCTGCAGTGGCCCACACACCGTGGCTTGTGGTTGACCTGCTACTGTGTCCCTGTGTTGGTGTGCCATTGGGTATGGATGGCTGTTTGTCCATGAACTGTGTTGCATCCTGTGTGGTCCATGCTTCCGTTCAACACTGTGTGTGTCTGTGCTGGCTGTTGTGGCCACTGCTGGGATGGGATGTGTCCTTGGGAGGGTGTGCAGGGTGCTGTACCACTGGTGGTGGGGTCCAGAGCATGTCCTGTCACATGTGGGGTACCTCATGTGCTGATGCATGGTTGGTCTCTCAGCTGTACTTCAGGGGGGCATGCAGGGTGGCACTGTGGATGCAGTTGTTGCATCACTGGGTCTGCTGCCACCCACTGCAGGGGTGCCTGCGGTGGGGCTGCCTGGTACTGCTCCATGGTGCATGGGTTGCATTGTCACAGTGGGGCTCTGGCATGCGGGGGTGCCCTGCACTGTTGGGCAGTACTCCTGGCAAGGGTGTATGGTGATCATGGTGCAGGGTGTGCTCTGCATTGGTGCGATGGTGTGGCATGGGGTGGTCAGCCCTCCATGTGTGCCAGTCACGGCTTGCCAGAGGGTGTGCTGGGGCGCCATGCCCCGGCTGTGTGTTGGTTGCTGGTATCCATAGGCTAGTGGTTATTCCAGCTCTCCACCAGTTGTGCAGTGCATGTGGTGTGGGGGAGCAATGTCTGTTCTGCTGTGTGCTCCTCTGCCCATCTGTGGCATGGGTGGTGGGCCCCTGTATCCTGTCCCTGCGCATCCCTGGTTGTGCTGTTGCACTGCTGCCCTGCCCCACGGGGCATCCCTGGTTGCATTATGGCACATCTGGACTGCTCTACTGAGCATCCCTGGTTGTGCTATGGTGCAGGTGGCGTTATATTCAGTCGTGTGTCACAGGCGCATCTTGACCTGTGCAGTTTTTGAATGTCATGCTTCTTGCACATGGGCGCAGTGGGCTTACACTTGCTCCTGCTGTTGCGCACTTTTTGGGCACAGTTTGAATATCCGGGCCTCAGTGTTTAGAACCACACTACAAAAGAGACAAATTAACCAATGATTAAGATGATTTAATACATAGTTTAGCATCTCACTGTGAGAGAGATAAATTAACACATACTAAATTAATTTAATAGTTACAATATTATAACACCGCTCCACTATTTTATATTATATTATATTATATTATATTATATTATATTATATTATATTATATTATATTATATTATATTATACCTCTGGGAGGGTGCATCACTGGCAGGTGTGGGGAAGGCAAAGCAGGAAGATGAGGTAGCAGAGGTAGAAATCATGGCAGAGAGAGTGAGGGAAGCCCTTGGGTCCCATAAGATGGAGAAAGCACCAGGGCTGGATAAATTACATCCCAGAGTGCTGAAGGAACTGGTGGATGTCCTGGCAAACCCTGATGGACCTCTTCAGCTTCTCTCTGAGGACAGGGTGGGTGCCCCAGGATTGGAAGGGGTGTATACAGTGCCTAGCCACAAGTGGGGCTCAAGGGAGGTGGCAGGGAACTACAGGCCCATTAGCATGACATTGATAGTGGGCAAGGTAATGGAGGACATTGTCAAGAGAGACTAGGGGACCCTGGAAAAGTTGGGGAGCCTGGATGAGAGACAGCATGGATTCATCATGTGGAAATCATGTCAGAAAAACTTTGTGGAGTTCTATGACTGGCTGATGAGTGTCATGGATCTGGAAAGACCAGTGGACATCCTCTTTCTTGATTTCAGCAAGGCATTTGACTCTGTTCCTCACATGGGCCTGTTGAATAATGTAGGAGAAATGGGAGTGGGGAACCAGATTTTATTTTTATTTATTTATTTAGTTTTTGTTGACCAGGTAAGTGCACTAGACAAATCCTGCCTATTTTCAGGCATGACCCAGGGAGGGATACAGATGGATGCCAACTGACCTTGAACCAGATTAAGCTGTTGGTGGTATTTTTAGTGAATGAGGGAAATTTGGCCAGGACACCAGGAAATTCCCTTACTCTTTTCGATAAGTGCCATGGGATCTTTAACATCCACCTGAACTACCACCAATCCAGGAAGATGGGACCTCGGTTTAACATCTCATCAGAAAGATGGCATCCCAGAAGTGCAACACCCCTCTCATGCTTCACTACAGTGTCATTACTGGGATATTAACCCAAGTGCCAGAGGTGGGAACTGAACCCACAGCCAAGTGTGCTACCTACTAAACCACTGACTGCACATGATCATGTGGATAGGAAATTGTCTCCAGAACTGGACCCAGAGGGTTGTAGTTGGAGGGATAGTCGCATCCCCAAGGATGGTCATTACTGGAGTCCTTGGGCCCCTCCTGTTCAATGCCTATGTATCTAACATTAGGAAATGCAGCAGGAGTTAGATGAGTCTCTTTGTGGATGACTCAAAACTTGGAGCGGTGGTGGATGGGGAGGAGGGAAGGTAGTCCTACAGGGGGACCTGGAGGCTCTGGAAAGGTTGTCTAGAAAGTGGAAGCTGAGGTTCAAAGCAGGAATATGCAGGGTACTGCACCTGGGAGCCAGAAACCCAGGCCAAGTTGACACCTGAGTGGGGGAGTGCTACAAGTATTGATGGCTGAGAGGGACCTGGGGTGGTAGTAGATGTCAAGATGAACAACTCAGAGAGTTGTAGGAGGGCAGTGGCAAAGTCCAACATGATGCTTGGATGCATCGCTAGGGGGCTCACCTCCAGAAGGAGTGAAGTAATAATCCCAATATATAACTGCTTGGTGAGGACAAACATCGAGTATTGCATGCAGTTTTGGAGGCCACATTTAAAGATGGACATTGAACTCCTGGAGAAAGAGTCCAGAGAAGGGCAACCAAAATGATTTCGGGCTTGTGGGAAAGGACCTAAGGGGAGAGGCTCGAAGAGCTAAATATGTACACATTGGAAGAGAGAAGGGACTGGGGAGAAACGATAGAGGTTTTCATGCAAATGAAGGGGTGAATAGGGGAGGAGCAGCCAGGATACTCTGAAGAAAGGAGGTGGGGCACTTAGAGGGCATGGGTGGAAGCTGGAGGGAGATAGTCAGTGGAGAAAGGAAGGGTGCTACTTCACTGAGAGGGTGGTGGAGTCATGGAATGCACTGCCTCGGTGGCTGGTGGAAGCAGAAATGGTGTAGGGTTCCAGAAGGGGTGGTGTTCTGGAAGCAAAAACCGGTGCAGCGAGAAAATCCAGGACTGGGAAGGCAGAAGCCAGAGAGGGAGTGGGGGCAGCAAGGTCAGTTAACAGGGTGGGTGCTGACCAAATGAGCAGACAGAAAAGACCGTTAGGCTTATTGTTCTGGCATTTTAGAATGTCAGTATGTTAGTATATTATATTATATTATATTATATTATATTATATTATATTATATTATATTATATTATATTATATTATGTTATGTTATGTTATGTTATGCTATGCTATGCTATGCTATGCTATGCTATGCTATGCTATGCTATGCTATGTTATGTTATGTTATGTTATATTATATTATATTATATTATATTATATTATATTACATTATATGATATTAAATTGTATTGCATTATATTGTATTGTATTATATTATATTATATTATATTATATTATATTATATTATATTATATTATATTATATTATATTATATTATATTATATTAATCACCACTCTGTAAGAGGGATAATTTCACTCAGTTAAGCACAACACTACGTAACAGAGCATTGACCTCATTGTTTTGAGCGACACTGCAATAGAGATGATTTTACTCATGTTTGAGGTAATGTAACAAATAAATTAGTACCACACTGTCACAGAGATAAATTAACATGTAATTACTTAATTTATTACTTATAATATTAGAGCACCTCACCATTATATTATATTTCATTATATTATTTTATATTATATTATACAATACTATATTAATCATCACTTCTTAACTGGTATAATTTCACACAGTTAAGCACAACACTGTAACAGAGCATTTAACTCATTGTTTAGAACCACAATACAAGAGAAGCAATATAACTCTTGTCTGACATAGATTAACAGATAGATTAACAGCACACTGTCACAAAGATAATTTAGCACATTTAATCATTACACAGTTGCAGAGATAATTTAACACATAATTCAACTCCACATTATCACAGAGATATTTTAACACATAGTTTAACACCACTATGTCACATCAATAATGTAACAGTTATAATACCACACCATTATATTGTATCATATTATATCATATTATATCATATTATATTGTATTATATTATCTTATATTAATCACCACTGTCACACTGATAATTTCATGCAGTTAAGCACAACACTGAAAGAGAGCGTAATTAACACATTGTTTAGCCTCTCAGCACAAGAGATACAATTTAACCTATGTTTGAGATAATGTTACACATAGTTAAATAATATAAAAATATATTATATCATATCATGTCATATAATATAATATGATATAAGATGATGGTGTGCTGTTATAATATTATAAATATTAAAGCAATTAACAATGTGTTAATTTTTCTCTGTGAAAGTTTGGTGTCTCTATTGTAGAGAGGTTTTTAAACAATGAGTTAGATGCTCTCTTTTACAGTGTGGTCCTTCACTGCATGAAATTACACCTGTTACAGAGTGGTGATTAATGTAATATAATATAATATAATATAATATATATATGATATGATTATAAAGTATAATATAATATAATATAATATAATATAATGTAATGTAATGTAATGTAATGTAATATAATATAATATAATATAATATAATATAATATAATATAATATTATATTATATAATGTGGTGTTATATATTTATCTATTATATTTATTAACTCTGTGAAAATTTATCTCCGTGACAGTTTGGTACTAAACTATGTGTTAAAATATCTCTGTGATAGTGTGGTGCTGAACTATGTGTAAATGATCTCAAACATGGGTTATATTGTATCTCTTATAGTGAGAAGCTAAACAGTTAAATTCTCTGCTACAATCTTGTGCTTAATCTGTATTATTATCCCTGGATATGATATGATATAATATAATTTATTACAATGTAATATGATATGATATATGATATGATACAGTATAATGGTGTGCTCTTATAATATAACTGCATTAATTTATATCTTTGGCAGAGTAGTGTTAAACTGTGTAAAATGCTTAACTATGTGTTAAATTATCTCTGTAACAGTGTAGAGATTAAATGTGTTACATTATCTCTGTGAGAGAGTCGTGCCAATCTGTTGGTGAAATTATCACAAACAAGAGTTTAATTGTCTCTCAAGTACTGTGATTCTAAACAATGTGTAAAATGCTCTCTGTTACAATGTTTGCTTAACTGTGTGAAATTATCTGATATGGAGCAGTGAGTGACATAATATAATATAATATAATATAATATAATATAATATAATATAATATAATATAATATAATATAATATAATAAAATATAATATAATATAATATGATGTGATGTGATGTGATGTGATGTGATGTGATGTGATGTGATATGATATGATATAATATAATATGATATAATATAATATAATATAATATAATATAATATAATATAATATAATATAATATAATATAATATAATATAATATAATACAATACAATATAATATTATGTAATGTAATATAATATAAAATAATATGATATGATATGAAATGATATATGATATGATAAGAAATAATGTAATAAACATAATGTGATATAATATAATGTCATATAATACAATATGATATAATGTAATATAACATAAAATAATATAATATAATGTAATGGTGTGGTAATGTAATATGATATGATATGATATGATATGATATGATATGACATGATTGGATATGATACGAGATGCTACAATATGATATGTTATAATATATTACGATATGATAAGAAATGATGTAATATAATATAATGCAATGTAATATAACATATAAAATAATATATGATACATTTTAATATAACATAATATAATATAATATAATATAATATAATATAATATAATATAATATAATATAATATAATATAATATAATATAATATAATATAATATAATATAGAGGTGTGGTGTTATAATAATATAACTATTAAACTAATTAACTATGTGTTAATGTATCCCTGTGTCAAAGTCAAGTTAAACTATGTAGAAAATCCTCTCAAACATGGGTTAAATTGCTGTTTTGTTGTGTGGTTTTAAACAATGAAATAAATGCTCTGGTTTACAGTATTCTGCTTAACTGTGTGATACTGTGTGGTACCTGTTACGTAGTAATGTTATACAATACATTACATAGAGAATAATACAAGGGGTGGTGTGTGTATTGATTTTACACACACCAGTTAGTGGATGCTACATAAACCCCAAGGGCGAAGCCTGAGGGGTTTGTATACTTCATTCCACAACAAGGGTGTGTGTAAAATCTGAGTTTTACACACACTACCCCTTATTTTATTTTTTATAATTGCTGGACAGCAATTTTTTCCAGCCCTGTGTCTGAATCTCTCTCACACACACCACACTCTTACTCTATGTCTCACATACACACACAGTGTGACTCTCTGTCACACATACACCCTGTCTGTCTTTCCAGTTGTCTTTTTTCAGTTTGTTTTTTAATCATTGCTTTTTTTATCTTTGGCCAAAGTTCTGTGTGAAATCCTTGATCGTCTTACCTCAAAGGGAGTGAGGTATGAGCGTTCATGTTGTCTTCTATAGCTTTTCGAATGCGTGATCAACCAGATATTTAAATGACTGTTTAATTTTTTTTTTTAAAAGATGAGTACTTTCAGTCTGGTGGCTCAGCGGCTCCTCTCGGCTCCTCGTTATGTGGGTAAGGATGCACCATGTTTGCTCATGAGTGGAAGCCCACCCACTAGGACATTAATAGCCAATCAGGGAGTGGCTGTTCTCGATTGACGTGGCGTGTGTTTGCCGTTATAATCCGCAGGTTATAACAGCAAATTATAACTCGGTCAGCCTATGGAGAAAATTGCTGGCCAGTAATTATAATAATATAATATAATATAATATAATATAATATAATATAATATAATATAATATAATATAATATAATAATATAAAATAATACAATACATTATAATATAATAGGATATGAGGTAGTGTAATGTCATGTGATATGATATGATATGATATGATATGATATGATATGATATGATTTGATATGATATGATATGGAAGGATAAAATGTAATATAATGGTGTGATGTTATAGTATTACATCTATTAAATTAATTAACTATGTGTTATTTTATTTATGTGACAGTGGGGTGTTAAACTTACTGCTAAAATGTATCTCCCAATAGTGTGTTGCTGAACTATGTTTTAAATTATTACTATAAAAGTGTGCTGCTTAAATGTGTTACATTATCTCTGTGACAGTGTTGCACTAATTAAGGAGTTAAATTAACTCAAACATGGGTTAAAATGTCTCTGTTGCAGTGTGTTTCCAAACAATGAATTAAATCATCTCTTTTACAGTGTTGTGCTTAACTCATACGTAATGGTGCTTAATACAATATAATATAAAATAATGTAATACTAATATAATATAATATAATATCATACAATATAATAAACTACAATATATTATGAAATGATATGATATAATATAATATAATATAATATAATATAATATAATATAATATAATATAATATAATATAATATAATATAATATAATATAATATAATATAATATAATATACTATAACAGTGTGGTGTTATAATATTATAACTATTAAATTAATGAACCGTGTTAATTTGTTTCATAATATAATATAACACAATACAATATAAAGCAATACAATGCATTATATGAGGTATAATAGGATATAATATAAGATTATGTAATACAATATAGTATAATATAGTATAGTATGATATAATATGATATGGTATGGTATGATATGATATGATATGAAATGTTATGTTATGATATGATATGATTTGTTACAAGAGGTGCTGTGATATGATATGAAATAATATGATATAATATTGTATGATGTGATGGGATGTGATATGATATATTATGATACGATATGATATAATATAATATAATGGTGTGGTGTAATAATATTATAAGTATTATATTAACTATTTGTTAATTTATCTATGTGACAGTGTGATGCTAATTTATGTGTAAAATTATCTCAACCATGGGCTGAGTTCTCTTTGTTGCAGTGTGTTTCAAAAAATTAGTTCAATGCTCTCTGTTGCAGTGTTGTGCATAACTATTTGAAATTATCCTTGTCACAGAGTGGTGATCAATATAATATAATATAATATAATATAATATAATATAATATAATATAATATAACAATTTAATGTAATATAAAATAATATAATATATTATAAAGTAACTTTATAATTATGTGTTAATTTCTCTGTAACAGTGTGGCACTAATTAATGTGTTAAATTTTCTCAAAAGTGAGATAAATAGTCTCTGTTGCAGCGTAGCTCTAAACAATTGCCCAGATATTCAAACTGTGCCCAAAAAGTGCACAACAGCAGGAGCAATTGCAAGTCCTTTGCACCCATGCGCAAGAAGCACGATATTCAAAAACTGCACAGGCCAAGATGCGCCTACATCTGATGAATGAATATCGCACCACCTGCACCACAGCACAACTAGGGAGGTGAAGCTGAGCATATCTGATGCGTCATAGCGCAACAAGGGATGTTCAGCTGAGCAGTCCAGATGCACCATAGCACAACCAGGCATTCCCCCCCAGCAGCAGGGCAGCAGTGCAACAGCACAACCAGGGTTGCAGGGCCCCACCACCCATGCCACAGATGGGCAGAGGAACACACAGCAGAACAGACATCATCCCCCCACACCCCATGCACTGCACAACTGGGGAGGGCTGGAATAACCACTGGCCCATGGAGACCAGCAACCAACCCACAGCTGGGCCATGGTGCCCCATCACACCCCCTGGCAAGCTGTGACCGGCACACAAGGAGGGCTGACCACCCTGTGCCACGCCATCCCACCAATGTAGAGCACACCCTGCACTGTGACCCCCAGACACCCTGCCCAGGAGCAGCATCCACCAGTGCAGAATACCCCATGCATGCCACCACCCCCAGTGTGACAATGCAACCCTGTGCTCCACAGAACCATGCAAGGCAGCCCCACCATGAGCACCCATCAGTGGGTGGCAGCACACAGCGATGCAATGACTGCATACACAGTGCCACCACGCACATCCCCCAGAGGTACAGCTGAGAGAAAGACCATGCATCAGCACACGAGGTACCCCACATGTGACAGGACATGCCCTGGACCCCACCACCAGTGGTACAGCACCCTGCACACCCTCCCAAAGACACACCCTGATCCAGCACTGGCCACAACAGCCAGCGCAGACACCCACAGTGGTGCATGGAAGCATGCACCACACAGATTGCAACACAGTGCATGGACAAACACCCACCCATACCCAAGGGCACATCAACACAGGGACACAGTAGTGGGGCAACCAAGCCCACAGCATGTGGCCATGGAAATGTGTACACATGGCCAGTACTCCTCCATGGCACAGGAGTGCCAGCCACCCTGCACAGGCACTGTGGAGCTGTATGCCTACTAGCATTTCAGAAGAGCACAACTGACAGACAGTGGTGCACATCCCTGCAACACACACAAGCAACAGCATGGAGGTTGGACAGCAACAGCAGAGGCCAGTGTCACCTGAGGTAGATATGCACCACACCAATGACAGGATGCTGCATGGACATGCCAGAGCACAGTGCAGGTCACATACATGCAATGGTGTCTGCTGCACAGGCCATGGATGGGCTGACAGGGGTGCCATGGACACAGAGCATGCACCATGGACCACTGCACACAGTCATCCAGTGCACAGGGAACAGCACACACACTACAGACAGTGACTGATAGCTACTCCCACACCCTAGTCACTTCCCCATGGACACACACACACATATGACTGCACCACCCCTGATGCCATGCACACCACTGCAGCTGAGCACCTACAGCCCACTGCAAAACAGAGACCACCACATTAGGTATATCAAAACAAATGTATTGTAAAACATCACACAAAACTATATACATGTATTTACAAAAGGTTTGGGGAAGGGCCACAAACAAGGTGGGGGGGAAGGAGCAGGGGTGAACAAATGGTAGAGGGAAGGAGGGGTGTGAGAGTTGGTCCATGGGGTAAGGAAAATCAGTGGCATTAGTACGCTCAGCAGGAGCCCAGCTTCCCACTCTGGCTGCTCCTCCCACCATGCTGCCATCGTACTCCCAGCCAGTCTATCCTTTCAAGCATCTACAGGGAGGTTCTGGCAACATGTAGGATCTCCTGCAGTGTTGCTCTGATTTCCTGCAGCTGCCATCTGACTAGGACATGGGAGCAGAGTCAATAGGTGTGGAAAGCCCAGCCCTGGGCCAGGCCACCCACTGTGCATGGCATACAGCCATGGGACATACCTCTATGATGGTGTGTGACCACCCACAGTGATCACATCCACAAGACCTGCCTACCCAGTTGCACACAGCTATGCAGACCACTGCACACACCCACCGGCCAAGTCCTGCACAACACCACTGTGGTTGTTCACTGACATGGCTATGTGGTGTGAAGGCAGTGGCACAGCCATGTACCCGGTGCATGCATGGAACACCATTGATGCACTCCCAGACATGCAGTGCCACTGGACAGTGCTGACTGTAACAAGTTGCATGCATGGTAGTGGTGTCAATGGATGGTAGCCATGCCCCGCTGCCCACCCTGTTACACAGCATGCAATAGTAATCATGGATGTAAGGCACTCACCATCATCAGACTGGTCCCTGCACCTCTGCGGACCTTCGCCCTTCCCGGCCTGATGGTCCTCCTGCTGGTGCCTCCTCTCCTTGCCAGCCGGGCACTGCCTGGGCCTAGGGTGCAAACATGGAGAGAGGAACATCAGTACCATCCTGTAGCAAAGTCCCCCTGCCCCATGTGTGTGCAATCCAACCCAACCAGACCCACACACCCCACACCCTGAAAACACCACCACGGCCAACACCAGACGGCCCCCCCATGTACCAGACACATGCAAGCGTGATACCCGTATGGAAGATAAAAGTGTATGGATGTTGCATCTACCTGGTAGTGGCACCATGCCCCTCCTGGCATGTGCCCACAGGCGGGCAAGCAGGTCCATGTCCCTCCACCTCAGGTCCCCATATCTGTAGCAGCACTGCTCCGCCGTCCGTCCCACACTGTTGGCCTCCTTCAGGGCGTCGGCCACCTCCTGCCACACCTGACTCCTGGCCCTGTCCAGGGGTATCTCACCAAATAGTGGGCCAACATGTGGCTCCACAATGGCAACCAGGTTTGCCATCTCCACCTGGCTCCACTGTACTGCTCTCCTCCACACCATCTCTACTGCTCGGTTAAGTCAAAATGGCGCTCTGCAGCATGGTTCTGCCATGTGCAGATTTTGTGCAGTACAGCGCTGCCATTCCCTATCATGCTGTCACTGAACAGCTGATAGTGGTGCACCCATGCCTGATGCATGGTGCCTAGGGGGCCAAGGTCAGGCACAGGGTCATGGGTCTCTGGCGCACGGACAGCCACAATGCGATTGGAACCCAATGCATCTAGCGTGATTGGGTGCCTGTGTGCCACCTCCTGTAGCGGCCTACCGCGCTGTTGCCCCAGTGCACCTACGATGTCCCAGTGCACCAGCGCCATATAGGTGAACAGCGCTGTAGCACCACTGGCACAATGGTGGCCATGCCCTGCATTGCCTCCCATGCACAGCACATCAGCAGTGTGACAGGCACCCGCATCATCAACCCAGTCATGCGCAGATAAGTGTTTACTGCGCATGTCACAGAACTGCACCCTTGGCTCAGCACATTCAACACAATTGCGCAAAGCGCAAAAGCGTGATATTCAGCTGTCATATGCAAATCAGCTAATCAGCCATTCAATGGCATAGTCACTGCATTTGCATCCACTTAAAGATGCGCCTCACCTCATTTGCATGGTTTACGCTATAAAAGTGTGACATTGGGCTGCACTGGCCATAGTCAGTTACTGCAGTCTCTTGGTGAGTTGCATGCTGTTTGGGAGTGTGGACTGTGGATTTTGGGACATGCATGGGACTGCACAGTCACAGGTAACACCTGTCATTCTCACAGGCTGAATCATGACCGAGCAAGTTGTGGAGGAAGAGGAACAAAGTTGTGGGAGGAGGAGGCCAAATTTCAGGAAGGCCGAGATGGATGCCCTGTTCGAGGCCTACCTAGACCAGGAGCCATGTCTCAGCAGACACCAGGGAACACCACAGGCCTGTGCTGCTGCATGGGAGGAGGTGGCACATGCTGTAAACCTGCATGGCAGCCACCAGCACTCCGTGCAGGAGTGCATAAAGAAGATGGGCACAGACAGGAGGAGGATTAAGGAGAAGGTGCCTGCCATCAGGGCAGCACAGTCTGCAACAGGTGGGGGACAGCCGGAGGTGCATGCAGCGTTGTGCCATTGAGGGTGTTCCGGGTGGTGGATTCCAGACAGGTGATAGCCCGTCACTGCATGGCAGGTCATGGTCTGTCTATTGGGGGACAGGGTAGGTCACATGCAGTAACGCAACTTTGTTTTCCCTTACAGCTCCAGAGCATCTGCATGGGTCAGCGGCGGTGGGCTTCTCCACTGAGGCCTGGTCAGATGGAGATGGAGGAGGGCCCATCCACCGCTACAGGAATATGCAGCTCAGTGTGACAGTGGGCCCGCCTGGACCTCCAGACTGATGTTGTTGGAGCAGGTGCAGAGGAGGCCCTGCCATGTCCCAGCGTGTCAGCATCCATGAATGCCAGCATGCTGGGACTCGGGCTGGTGCTGGGTCCGTCACCAATGATGATGTCGCTAACATCATGGGCAGTGGCACGTGTGTGCCACATGATGGCCACACAGCAGGTAACATCGTGGCCATGGCTGTGGGTGGTGCCGCCGTGGAGGCCTGCGTGTCATCACAGTCCCAGCCTGTGCCTGTCAGCACCGGTAGGGCAGCACTGGTGTGTGTACAGGATAGTGGAACTGTTGCAGCCACTGTGGTGGCAACATTGAGCCCTGGGGAGTGGCAGCCAGAGGGGCAGCATCAGCAGTCGGCCAATGGGCTTGGGGGTACAGTGTCAGGTGCCGGCGTCAGTGCACCACCTGTGGACATGCCCAGGCCAGGCCCTGGTGTTCAGCGTCCATCCTCAAGGGGTGATGAGCAACAGGCCATGCACACCCTGAGGGACAGCATGCCGATCAGGCAGATGACCTCTTGGATGAGCACACCCACATACTGCAAGCATCAGTCAATCACCAGATGCAGCTTGTGACAGCAGTGGATGCACTGAGTGTGGCTCTGCAGGGGCAGAGGAGAGTCGCAGCAGAGAAACCACTCTGCTCCTGGCAGGGATGGACTGGATGTGGGAGGATGTGACCGCTGCCATTGACAGGCTGACACAAGTAATCACAGCTGCCATGGCCACAGGGGACACACAGTTAGTTGCCCATGCATCACAGACACTGCACAGTGCAATGTTCACCCCCCATTCCTGGCATCATGTGACACCATCCTTGTAAACACCGAGTTCAGCTGTGGGCATCCCGAGCATGCCTGGCACAGGCATGTTCAGTGTGATGCAGACCCCTGCATGAGCATGGTAGCGTTCATGCAGTGGAACCCCTGGGGGACCATCGGTGCCACCCCATGAGGCCAGTGGTCAGCCCGTCAATGCTGGCGGGTCTCGGCGGGGCCACCCATGCATCTGTGGCAGCTGGGGCACTGTGGCGCATAACTAACCTGTCTCCCAGCATGGCTACTGTCTGATGCTGCCCTGTGTGCATTGTGTCAATCAGCAGGCAATGCACGGGTGGGTACCCAGCCTTGCATGCACACACACAGTCCATCTTCACACCCTCCTGGCTGCTGTCCACAGGTGTGTGTGTATGATGATGCCTGCATTGCGCTGTATGCCAGTGTGCAACAGTGCCACGCGTCTGACACACGCACAATGACAGGCAGTGGGGGTGGTGGTCTGTGGACATGTGTGTGGCTAGGGGTGGCATTCTGGGTCAATGTGCCTCCTATCCTTTGTGCATGTCTGGTGAGTTGTTTGTGTGTGTGTGTCTGTCTGTCTGCCTGCCATGTTAGACCTCACCCATTCCTGATGGTGTATGCGGTTCCATGCCCGGCCACTTCCCTTGACAGCATGCTCCCCTGGTGTGTGTCCATGCGTGTTTGTGGGTTGTGCCTTGCCACTGGTCCCATGACTTACCTGGGTTGGCTGAAGTGCTCCTCTGTGATGGTGTCCCAGTGCAGCTGTGCCAGCCAGAGCAGTCAGGGTCCCATCACCCAAGGGGGCTGACCATCACTATTGTCACCAGCTCCTCCATCATCCCCATCGCTGTCCCCTCTTTGACCTGTAGAGCTATCCCACATTCATTGGCAATGCTGTGCGGAATGCAACATGCCAGGAATAGCCCACAGGCCTTTGAGGGGCTGTACTGAAGGGCACTGCTGGAGGTGTCCAGGCAATGGAAATGTGCCTTCAGCATCTCGAACACCCGCCCGATGACATTACGTGTGGTGGCATGTGCCTCATTGTAGCATTGCTGTGATGGGGTCGCAGGCCGCTGGTATGGTGTGAGCAGCCAGGGACGGATTGGGTATCCACTGTCACCTGTGTGTAGAGGGTGGAGGTTAGTTTGGTGATCAGCATCGCCCTGTAGGCCACTACCCATGTCACCTGTGACCATGCCCCTCCCAAGCCCTATGTTTGTCCATGTGGTTTGCATACTCACCCACTAAGTGACCAGTGGGGATGTTCCCACTCTCGAATCTGTGGCACAGTGCCGACTGGTGCCAGATGAAGGCATCGTGTGCTCCCCCAGGGTGCACTGCACAAACATTGATTATGCACCCCCTGGCATCGCACACCACCTGACAGTTGATGCTAGCATAGCCCTTGTGATTAATGTATGCAGCCCCCTCTGGGCCAGGTGGTGTGCAGATGGCCACATGTGTGCAGTCTATTGCCCCTAACACACCAGGCATACATGCTGCATTGTGGAACTCCTGTATGTTTGCTGTTCGCACCACCGGTGTGCTGGGCAAATGGATGTACTCCACAGCATGTTGCAGCTGAGGAATTAGGTGAGGTGGCATGAGGCAGCCGACTGGTTTATACCTGTGGTGTCCCCTGTTGCTCTCTGGAAGGTACCCATGGCGAGCAAGCACATGCAAGCTGTCACTTTAGTCTCCACTGACAGAGCATGGCTCCGTCGTGTGGGTGCCTGCATCACATCACTGCACAGCTCACAGAGCCACCTCAGAATTGCCCAATTCAGGTGGTACCAACCCATGATCTCAGTATCACTGTACAGCTTGAAGCTGGTGCGGGCTCGGTACTGCCTGTTGGGGGCATACCGCCGAGGGGCCTTACCGTGATGTAATGTGAAATAGTATGCTGGATTGATATGATATGATATGTGATGAGATGTGATGTAATATGATATGGTATGATATGATATAATATAATGCAATATAGAATAATATAATATAATATTTAATATAGTACAGTATAATATTACATTGTAATATAATGTAATATAACATATAACATATAACATAATATAACAATATATAATGCATTATAAATTAGTGGTGTGGTGTTATAATATAACTATTAAATGAATAAACTATGTGCTAATTTGGGTCTGTGACAGTGTCATGTTAATATCTATTCATATATCATATTATTCCATATCATATTACATTATACTATATTATATTATATCATATTATATTGTAATATATTATGTTAAATTACATTATATCATATCATATCATTTCATATCATGTCATATATCATATCACATCACATCACATCACATCACATGATATCAGATCTTTTATCATATATCATATGATGTATCATATGATATCATATCATATGATATATATTATATTATATTGTATCGTATTGTATTGTATTGCATTGTATTATATTACATTATGTTATATTATATTATATTATATTATATTATATTATATTATATTATATTATATTATATTATATTATATTATATTATATTATATTATGATATATTAATCACCGCTTCGTAACAGATACAATTTCAGGCAATTAAGCACAACAGTGTAACAGAGAGCATTCAACTCATTGTTTAGCACCACACTTCAAATCAGACAATTTTACCCATCTTTGTGATGATTTAACACATAGTTTAACACCACACTGTCACAGGGATAAATTAACACATCGTTAATTAATTTAATAGATATAATATTATTTCACCACACCCATGTATTCTATTCTATTTTATTCTACTCTATTCTATTCATCACCACTCTCTCATAGGGTAATTTCACAAAGTTAAGCACAACACTGTAACAGACAGCATTGAACTCAATTTTTAGAACCAGACTGCAACACCCAATTTAACCCATATTTGAGATAATTTAACACTTAGATCAGCACCACACTGTCACAGAGATAATTTAACACATAATTCATCCCCACACTATCGAAGAAATATTTTGACAGTTAGTTTAGCACCACACTCTCACAGAAATAAATTAACACACAGTTAATTAATTTAATAGATGTATTATAACTCCACACCATTTTATTATATTATATTATATTATATTATATTATATTATATTATATTATATTATATTATATTATATTATTATATTATATTATATTATCACATAGTTCATATCATATCATAACATATCATATCATATCATATCATATCATATCATATCATATCATATCATATCATATCATATCATATAATACTGTATTATATTATATTGATCTCCACTCTGTAATGGATAATTTTCACACAGTTAAGCACAACATTGTAACAGAGAGCATTTAACTCGTTGCCTGAAACCACACTACAAGAGACACAAATTAACAATTTTTGAGCTATTCAACACAGAGATTAGCACCACACTGTCACAGAGATAATGTAATACATTTAATCCTCACACTGTTAGAGATAATTTAACACATTGTTCAGCACCACACAATTGCACAGACATTTTGAAACATAGTTCAACACCATCTCTGTTTCAGTGTTGTGCTTAACTTTGAGAAATTACCCTATGAGAGAGTGGTGATTAATAGAATAGAATACACAGGTGTGGGGTTATAATATAACTTAAATTAATTAACTGTGTTAATTTATATCTGTGACAGTGTGGTGCTAAGTATGTGTTAATTTATATCTGTGACAGTGTGGTGCGAAACTGTGTTAAAATATCTCTGCGATAGTGTAATCCTGAACTATGTGTTAAATTATCACTGTGAGAGTGCAATGATATACTGTCTTAAATTGTACCTTTTACAGTGTGGTGCTAAACTGTGTTAAATTAACTCCATGAGTGTGGTGTTAAACTATGTTTTTAATTATCTCTGTGACAGTGCAGTGCTAAAACTGTGTAAAATTATCTCTGTGACTGTGTAAAGCTGAAATCTGGTTTAAATTATCTCTATCACAGTGTGTTTCTAAATTATGTGTAAAATTATCTCTGTAACAGTGTGGTGCTAAATGTGTTATATTGTCCCTGTGATAGTGGAAAGAATTTATGTGTTAAATTATCTCAATCATGTGTTAAATAGTCTCTGTTGCAGTGTGGTTCTCATCAATGAGTTAAATGATCTCTGTTACAGCGTTGTGCTAAACTGAATGAAATTATTCCTGTTACAGAGAGGTGATTAATAGAATAGAATAGAATAGAATAGAATAGAATAGAATAGAATAGAATAGAATACACTGGTGTGGGGTTATAATATAACTTAAATTAATTAACTATGTGTTAATTTATATCTGTGACAGTGTGGTGTTAAACTATGTTACAATTGCTCTGCAATAGTGTGCTGAGCTATGTGTTAAAATATCTCTGTGATAGTGTGGTGAAGAACTATGGTTAAAATTATGTCTATCACAGTGTTGTTTTAAACTATGTTAAATTATCTCTGTAACAGTGAGGTGCTTAGATGTGTTACATTATCTCTGTGACTGTGGGTATGTGTTAAATTATCTCAAACATGTGTTAAGTTGTCTCTCTTGCTGTGTGGGTCCAAAGAAGGAGTTAAATGTTCTCTGTTTCAGTACTTAACGGTGTGAAATTATCTCTGTTATGGTGCGGAGAATAACATAATATAATGTAACATGTCACATCCATAATTTAAGGCAGTTATAATACCACAGCATTATATCATAGCATATCATATCATATCATATCATATCATATCATATTATCTTATATTAATCACCATGCTGTCACACTGATAATTTCACGCAGTTAAACAACACTGAAAGAGAGCGTAATTAACTCATTGTTTAGACTCTCAGCACAAGAGATACAATTTAACCCATTGTTGAGATAATGACACATAGTAAAATAATACAAAATAATATATATATATCATATCATGTCATATAATATAATATAATATGATGGTGTGCTGTTATAATATTATAGATATTAAAGCAATTAACTATGTGTTAATTTTTCTCTGTGAGAGCGTGGTGTCTCTATTGTAGAGAGTTTTTAATCAATGAGTTAGATGCTCTCTGTTACAGTGTTGTGCTTCACTGCATGAAATTACACCTGATACAGAGTGGTGATTAATGTAATAGGATATAATATATTATGATATGATGTAGTATAATATAAGATAATACAATATTATATGATATGATTTAATATAATGGCATATAATATAATATAATGTGCTGTCATAATATTTTAACTATTATATTAATTAACTCAGTGATAATTTATATCCGTGATAGTGTGGTACTAAACTATGTGTAAATTATCTTAAACATGTGTTAAATTATATCTCTTATAGTGAGAAACTAGGTAAATTCTCCCTTGCTTCAATCTTGTGCTTAACTGTGTATTATTATCCCTAGATATGAATTTATTACAATGTAATATGGTATGATAAATGATATGATACAATATAATCGTGTGCTGTTATAATATAACTGCATTAATTTATCTCTTTGGCAGAGTGGTGTTAAACTGTGTAAAAAAATATCTCTGTAACAGTGTAGTGATTAAATGTGTTACATATCTCTGTGAAAGTGTCGTGCCAATCTGTTGGTGAAATTATCTCAAACCAGAGTTTAATTGTCTCTTGAGTAGTGAGATTCTAAACAATGTGTAAAATGCTCTCTGTTACAGTGTTGTGCTTAACTGTGTGAAATTATCTGATATGGAGCGGTGAGTAATATAATATAATATAATATAATATAATATAATATAATATAATATAATATAATATAATATGTGACATTATATGATACGATACAATACGATATGATATGATAAGATACGATACGATACAATACGATACGATACGATACGATATGATATGATATGCTATGACATGACTGGATATGATGCAATATGCTACAATATGATATGATATAATATATTACAATATGATAAGAAATTATGTATTATAATATAATGTATTGTAATGTAATATAACATATAAAATAATATAATATAATATAATATGATATAATATGATATAACATATTATAATGCAATATAATATAGTGATGTGGTGTTATAATAGTATAACTAGTAAATTAATTATTTATTAATTTATCCCTGTGTCAGGTGATGCTAAATGATGTGTATAGTCATTTAAACGTGTTAAATTGTTCTATTTTTGTGTAGTTTTAAAATATGAAATAAATGCTCTCTTTTACAGTGTTGTGCTAAACTGTGAGATATCATGCCTGTTTCCTAGTGGTGATTAATATAATATAATATAATATAATATAATATAATATAATATAATATAATATAATATAATATAATATAATATAATATAATATAATATAATATAATATAATATAATATAATATAATATAATATAATATAATATAATATAATATAATATAATATAATATAAAAATAAATAATATAATAAGCATTGTTTTATAATATTATAAATATTAAATTAATTAACTATGTGTTAATTTATCTGTGTGACTGTGTGATGCTAAACTTTGTGCTAAATTAACTCTGAGTGTGTTGTGCTAAACTATGTGTTTAATTATCTCTGTGACATCGCAGCACTAAAACTATGTGATAAATTATATCTTTGACAGTGTAGCACTAAACATTGTTACTTTATCTGTACTGCAGTGCCAAACTTTGTGTTAAACTATCACTGTGAGAGTGCAATGCTAAACTCTTTTAAAATGTTTGTTTCACAGGGTGGTGCTAAACTGTGTGTTAAATTAACTCTGAGAGTGTGGTATTAAATAATGTTTTTAATTATCTCTGTGACAGTGCAGTACTAAAACTATGTAAATTTATTTATTTGACAGTGTAAAGCTGAATTGTGGTTTAACTTATCTCTGTCACAGTGTGGTTCTAAAGTACGTGTTAAATTATCCCTGTAACAGTGTGTTGCTAATTTATGTGTTAAATTATCTCACACAAGGGTTAAATTGTTTCTGTTGCAGTGTGGTTCTAAACAATGAGTTAACTGCTCTCTCTTTCAGTGTTGTGCTTAACTGTGTGGTGATTAATATATTATAAAGTAATATATCATATCAGAACATATAACATAAAATCACATATCTAACATAAAATAATATAATGGTGAGGTGTTATAACTATTAAATTACTTAACTATGTGTTAGTATATCTCAGTCAAACAGTGGTGCTAAACTATGTGTTAATTTAACACACAGTTTAGCCCCACACTGCAAAAGATGCACACTGCATTGTTTAGAACCACAGTTTAGCACCACATTAAAAGAAACAATTAAGACAGTTTAGCATCGCACTCTCACAGTGATAATTTAACACATCCTTTAGCACTACACTGTCGCAGAGATAATTTACATCTTGTTTAGCACCACACTGTCAGAGTTAATTTCACACATAGTTTAGCACCACACTTTGTCTGACATAAATTAACACTTAGTTAAATAATTTAATAGTTATAACACCACACCTTTAATATTATTTTATGGTGTTATGTTATGCTATTTTATGTGATGTGATGTTAATCACCACACCATAACAGACATAATTTCACACAGTTATTCACAACACTGCAACAGAGACAATTTAACCCATTTTTGAGATAATGCAGCACATAAATTTGGCTCACACTTACAGAGATTATGTAACAGTTTTAAGCACCACACTGTTATCGAGGTAATTTAGCACATACTTTAATTATCACACTCTCACAATAATATTTCAACACATTCAAACTTTGACTGAGAGAAATTATCACATAGTTAAGTAATTAAATAGTCATAACACCACAGCATTATGTTATGTTATGTTAGGTTATGATATAGTATGTTATATTATACCATTCACCACACTTTAACATAATATATTTCACAGAGTTGAGTACAACACTGAAACAAAGACCAATTAACTCATTGTTTAAAACCACACTGCAGCAGAAACTATTTAACCCATGTCTGAGATAATTTAACATGTAAATTAGTACCAAACTGTCACAGAGATAGTGCAACATATACTTTAGAACCACACTTTTGTAGTGATATTTTAAACCAGAGTTCAGCACTACACTATCACAGAGATATCTCTCTAAATAGTTTATCACCAAACTGTCTTGTGAGATAAAGTAACCCATAGATGTCAGAGAGATAATTTAACACACAGTTTAGCAACTCCATATTACAGTTATATTTCTACATAAAGTTTAGCACCACACTGTAAAAGAGACAATTTAGATAGCTTATCATCACACTCTAAAAATTATATTGTAACACACAGTTTAGCACCAAAGTTTGACTGAGATATATTAACACATAATTAAGTAATTTAATAGTTATAACACCACACCATTATATTAATTTATGTTAGGTATGTGATGTTATGTTATGTTCTGATATGATATATTACTTTATAATATATTAATCACCACACAGTTAAGCACAACACTGAAAGAGAGAGCATTTAACTCATTGTTTAGAACCACACTGCAACAGAAACAATTTAACCCTTGTGTGAGATAATTTAACACAAAAATTAGCACCACACTTTCAAAGAGCTAATTTAATGCATAGTTTATCACCATAGTGTCTTACTTGTTAAAATACCCATTGATGTCAGAGAGATTATTTAACACATACATTAGCCCTACTCTGTTGCAGAGATAATTTTCCACATAATTTAGAGCCACACCGTGACAGTTTAAACCATAGTTCAGCACCACACTATCACAGAGGTATTTTAACATAGGGTTTAGCACCACACAGTAAAAGAAACACTTTAAAACAGTTTAGCAGTGCACTCCCACAGTGAAAGCATCACATTGTTTAGCACTGCAATGTTATGTTATGTACTGTTATGTTATGTTATGTTATGTTATGTTATGTTATGTTATGTTATGTTATGTTATGTTACATTACGTTTATCACCATAATGTCACAAAGATAATTTCACACAGATAAGTAAAAGACAGAACCAGAGAGCATATAACTCACTGATGAGAACCACACTGCAACAGAGATTATTTAACTAACCCATGTTTGAGATCATTTAACACATAAATTAGCAACACACTGTCACATGGATAACATAACACATACTTTAGAACCACACTGTGATAGAGATAAGTTAAACCATATTTCAGCTTTACACTGTCAAATAAATAAATTTACACAGTTTTAGTACTGCACTGTCACAGAGATAATTAAAAACATTGTTTAATACCACACTCTCAGAGTTAATTTAACACACAGTTTAGCATCACACTGTCACACAGATAAATTAACACATAGTTAATTAATTTAATATTTATAATATTATAAAACAACGCTATTTATTATATTATTTATTTTTATATTACATTATTATATTATATTATATTATGTTATATTATATTATATTAATCATCACTACATAACAGGCATGATATCTCACAGTTAAGCACAACACTGTAAAAGAGAGCATTTATTTCATAGTTTAAAACTACACAAAAATAGAACAATTTAACACGTTTTAGATGATTTTACACATTGTTTAGCTTCACTCTGATGCAAGGATAAATTAACAAATGATTAGTTTTATAGTTATACTATTATAACACCACTCCACTATATTATTTTGTATTATAATATGTTATATTATATTATATTATTTTATTTTATATGTTATATTACATTACAATACATTACATTATATTATATCATTTCTTATCATAACGCAATATAGCATATCATATCATATCATATCATATCATATCATATCATATCATATCATATCATATCAATTATATCATATCATATCACATTACATAATATTATATTGTATTATAGTATATTTTATTATATTATATTGGATTAGATTATAATATATCATATTATATTATGTTACTCACCACTTCATAACTGATAATTTCACGCAATTAAGCACCACATTGTAATATAGAGCATTTTACACATTGTTTAGAGCCACACTACTCTAGAGACAATTAAACACTTGTTTGAGATAATTTCACCATCAGATTAACCCACATTGTAATAGAGATAATGTAACACATTTAATCAGAACATTGTTGCAAAGATATTTTAACACATAGTTCAGCACCCCACTATCGCAGAGATATTTTAACAGAGTTTAACACCACTCTGTCAAAGAGATAAATTAATGCAGTTATATTATAATAGCACAACATTATATTGTATCATGTCATATACCATATCACATCATATTGTATCATAATAAATTATATTATGTTATCATATCATATATCATATCATATTATATTATATTACATAATAATATATAATATTGTATTGTATTATGTTGTATTTTATTATATTATACTAGTTTATATTATATTATAATATATTAATCACCACTCCGTAACAATGGTAATTTCATGCAGTTAAGCACCACACTGTAATAGAGAGCATTGAACTTATTCTTTTGAACCACACTGAAACAGAGACAGTTTTTCCCATCCTTCAGATAGTGTTATACATAAATTAACACCACACTGTCACAGAGACAAATTAACACATAGCAAATTAATTCAATAGTTATACTATTATAACATGATACCATTATATTATATTATGTTATATTATTCACCACTTCGTGACAAGGATAATTTCAAACAGTTATGCACAACACTGTATCAGAGAGCATTGAACTAATTGTTTGAAACACAGTGCAACAAAAAAAACTGAACCCATGGTTGTGATATTTTTCACATAAATTAGCATCACACTGTCACATAGATAAATTAATAAATAGTTAATTTAATATTTACAATATTATTACACCACACCAATATATTATATCATATCGTATCATAATATATCATATCACATCCCATCACATCATACAATATCATATCATATTATTTCATATCATATCACATCACATCTTAAAACAAAACATATCATATCATACCATTGCATATTATATTATACTATACTATATTATACTATATTGTATTACATAATCTTATCATAATGCATTGTACTACTTTGTATTGTATTGTGTTATATTGCGTTATATTATATTATGAGACAAATTAACACAGTTAATTAATTTAATAGTTATAATATTATAACACCACACTGTTATAGTATATTATATGATAATTTATATTATATTATATTATATTATATTATATTATATTATATTATATTATATTATATTATATTATATTATATTATATTAGTATTATATTATTTTATATTATATTGTATTAACCACCATTACGTAAGAGTTAAGCACAACACTGTAAAAGAGATGATTTAATTAATTGTTTGGAAACACACTGCAACAGAGACAATTTAACCCATGTCTGAGAAAATTTAACTCCTTAATTAGTGCCTCACTGTCACAGAGATAATGTAACACATTTAGCAGCACACTTTTATAGTAATAATTTAAAACATAGTTCAGCAACACACTATTGGGAGATACATTTTAGCAGTAAGTTTAACACCACACCATCACAGAAATAAAATAACACAGTTAATTAATTTAATAGATATAATACTATAACACTACACCGTTATATTGCATTGTATCCTTCCGTATCATATCATATCATATCATATCATATCATATCATATCATATCATATCATATCATATCATATCATATCATATCATATCATATCACATGACAGCACATTACACTACCTCATATCCGATTATATTACTTTGTATTGTATTATTTTATATATTATTATATTATATTATATTATATTATATTATATTATATTATATTATATTATATTATTATAATGTATTATATAACATTATGTTATAATAATCACCACTACGTAACAGGTACCAAACAGTATCACACAGTTAAGCAGAATACTGTAAAACAGAGCATTTCATTGTTTAAAACCACACAACAAAAGAGCAATTTAATCCATGTTTGAGATGATTTTCCACATAGTTTAGCATGACTCTGACACAAGGATAAAGTAACACATAGTTAATTAATTTAATAGTTATATTATTATAACACCACACCTCTAGATTATATTATATTATATTATATTACATTATATTATATTATAATATGTTATACTAACATACTAACATACTATTTGCCAGCAGATTAGGCCTTACAGTCTATCGAGTCTGCTCAAACCTCAGATCCCTAGTAGGGTGCTGAGGCCCTCCCCTCCCTTGTGTTTCAGAAACCCCCATCATCCATCCCCACCCCCCTGGGACAGGCCCTCATCTGATACATCCACTTTCTGTGTCTGTCCCACCCTCTCTTGAAGCCCTCCACTGTGGATCTCTGAACCAGCTCAGCCAGGCAGTGCATTCCAAGGGTCCACCACCCTCTCAGTGAAAACCTCCTCCTCTTTTCCCCCCACCCTTCCACCTTCCAACTTCAAACCATGCCTCTGGTGATACCTCCTGCTTTAGTCTAAAGATCCCTCCATGTTTACCCTATTTATTCCCTTGAGGTACTTGAAGACCTCAGTCATGTCCCCCATCTCTCCTCTCCTCCAGTGAAAACAGGCAGAGCTCCTTAAGTCTGTCCTCATATGTCAAATCCCTAGCCCTCGTATCATCTTAGTTGCCTCCTCTGTACCTCTCCAGGAGCTGTATGTCCCTCTTCAAGTGTGGTCTCCAGTACTGCACACAGTACTCAAGGTGTGGTCTAACCAGTCCATTGTACAGCAGCAGAATCATTTCCTTGTTCCTAGAGGTGATCCCCCTTACGATGAATCCCAACATCCTGTTTTGCGTTTACTGCCTCTCTCCTGCACTGCTCAGAGTTATTCATACATGCATCCACCATGACCCTAGGTCTTTTTCCCTATTGAGGCCTCAGCGCCTCCCTCCCAGGATGTACCTGTGTTTAGGGTTTCCCCGCCCAAGATGCAACACCTTGCACTTAGTGATATTGAAATTTAATTTCCATCTGTGAGTCCAGCTTTCCAGGGTGTCCAGGTCCCCTTGCAGGGCCAACCTCCCCTCTTCTCCCTCAATTACTGCTCCCATCTTGGAGTCATCAGTGAAGAGACTCATTTCACACCCTATACCCTCCCTGACATCCGATATGTATGCATTAAACAGGATCAGACCCAGGACCGAGCCCTGCGGTACCCCACTACCAACCTCTCTAGGGTTTGAGAGCTCCCCACAGACCACTACTCTCTGGGTGCATCCAGCTAGCCAGTTTTCAATCCATCTGACCATCAAAGGGTCTACTCCTAACCCCATCAGTTTCTCCACCAGACCATTGTGGGGGACAGAGTCAAACACCTTGCTGAAGTCCAAGAATAATACATCCACAGGCTTTTCCCTGTCCAGTTCTGATGTTACCCATTCATAGAACTCCACAAGATTGGTTTGACATGATCTACCTGGCACAAACCCATGTTGCCAACTATCCAGACCTCCTGCCTCTTCCAAGTACACCCCCAATCGTTCCTTTAGTATACTCTCCATTAATTTTCCCACCACCAAGGTCAAACTGAAGGGTCTATAGTTACCTGGTACTTCCCTCGACCCCCCTTTATGGATTGGCACCACATGTGCCTCTCGCCAATCCCTAGGTACCCTCCCTGTCTCAAGTGACCTGTTGAAGAGCTCCGCCAGGGGTGCAGCCAGTATGTCCACCAATTCCCATAGTACTCTCAGATGAATGCCATCCGGCCCAGGAGATTTGTCTTTCTTTAGGGCCTTGAGGGCTAACCCCACCCTTGGAGAGACAGCATCATCCATCCCTCCACCTTACTGGTCTTTTATCCTTATCCAGATGTGACACCCCTGGGGTACCTCTCCCTTCCTCTTGCTCCATTTCTGTTGCTCCCCTGATCCCACTTACTGCCGCTTCTATCCCCATCGTGCCTTGCTTTGTAGATATCCCATCCCCCTCCCTAGTGAACACAGAGGCAAAGTACTCATTAAATACCACTGCCTGATCCCTCACCTCTTCCACCCACCCTCCTTCTGATCTCAATCTGCTGAGATGGCCCTTAGTTTTTCTCTGCTCCTCAATGTACTGGAAGAACCCTTTCCCTCCATGTATCCCCTGTGCCAGCTGCTGCTCTTTACTAGACTTTGCTTCCCTCACCATCCGGGTGACTTTTCTAAATGCAAGATGGTACATTTCCTTATACCAGCATGGTTTATGTGACCTTGCTCCCTTACGTTTCAACTTAGCGCAGATCCTCATGAAGTCCCTGTTTTCTGACCTCCCATCTCCTTCCCTCACTTGTCATTGATGTAATCCCCTTCAAGTGATCCTTGAGAATATTTCCCATGCCCACAAAGTCTGCCCCCTGAAGTCCACTGTATCCAGTCCAGTCCAATGTACAGTTATATTTTATTATAATATATTATATTATATTATTTTATATGTTACATTACATTGCATTATACTATATTACATCATTTATCATGATATGTTATAACATATCATATTGTAGCACCTTGTATCATATCCAATCATGTCATATCATATCATATCATATCATATCATATCATATCATATCATATCATATCATATCATATCATATCATATCATATCATATCATATCATATCACATTACCACACCATTACATTATATTATTTTATGTTATATTACATTATATCATATATTATATGACATGATATTATATCACATTATGTTTATTACATTATTTCTTATCATATCATATCCCCCTGTCTCTCCTTTTATGTAATACAATTTAATATCATGTAATATAATATAATATGCTATAATATAATATAACATATTATAATATAGTATAATCTAATGTAATATAATGTAATATAATATAATATAATATAATATAATATAATATAATATAATATAATATAATATAATATAATATAATATAATATAATATAATATACTAACATACTGACATTCTAAAATGCCAGAACAATAAACCTAACGGTCTTTTCTGTCTGCTCATTGGGTCAGCACCCACCCTCTTAACTGACCTTGCAGCCCCCCTCTCCCTCTCTGGCTTCTGCCTTCCCAGTCCTGGATTTTCTCACTGCACTGGTTTTTGCTTCCAGAACCCCACCCCTTCTGGAACCCTCCACCATTTCTGCTTCCACCAGCCACTGAGGCAGTGCATTCTATGACTCCATCACCCTCTCAGTGAAGCAGCACCTCCTCCTTTCTCCACTGACTCTCCCCCTCCAGCTTCCACCCATGCCCTCTAAGTGCCCCATCTCCTTTCTTCAAAGTATCCTGACTGCTTCTCCAATATTCACCCCTTCATGTGCATGAAAACCTCTATCGTTTCTCCCCAGTCCCTTTTCTCTTCCAATGTGTACATATTTAGCTCGTCGAGCCTCTCCCCTTAGGTCCTTTCCCAAAGGCTGAAATCATTTTGGTTGCCCTTCTCTGGACCCTTTCTCCAGGAGTTCAATGTCCATCTTTAAATGTGGCCTCCAAAACTGCATGCAGTACTCAAGGTTTTTCCTCACCAAGCAGTTATACATTGGGATTATTACTTCACTTCTTCTGGAGGTAAGCCCCTTAGCGATGCATCCAAGCATCATGTTGGCTTTTGCCACTGCCCTCCTACAACTCTCTGAGTTGTTCATTTTGACATCTACTACCACTCCAGGTCCCTCTCAGCCATCAATACTTGTAGCATTCCCCCCCGGGTGTCTACTTGGCCTGGGTTTCTGGCTTCCAGGAGCAGTACCCTGCATATTCCTGCTTTGAACCTCAGCTTCCACTTTCTAAACAACCTTTCCAGACCCTCCAGGTCCCCCTGTAGGACCACCCTCCCTCCGCCCCATCCAACACCGCTTCAAGTTTTGAGTCATCCACAAAGAGACTCAGCTCACTCCTGCTGCATTTCCTAATGTCAGATACATAGGCATTGAACAGGAGGGGCCCCAAGGACTCCAGTAATGACCATCCTTGGGGATGCAACTATCCCTCCAACCACAACCCTTGAAGCCCAGTTCTGGAGACAATTTCCTATCTACAAGATCATGTGCAGTGTCAGTGGCTCAGTAGGTAGCACACTCGGCTGTGGGTTCAGTTCCCACCTCTGGCACTTGGGTTAATATCCCAGTAATTACACTATAGTGCAGCATGAGGGGGTTGTTGCACTTCTGGGATGCCATCTTTCTGATGAGATGTTAAACTGAGGTCCCATCTGCCTGGATTGGTGGTAGGTTCAGGTGGATGTTAAAGATCCCATGGCACTTATCAGAAAGAGTAGGGGAATTTCCCCGGTGTCCTGGCCAAATTTCCCTCACTCACTAAAAATACCACCAGCAGCTTAATCTGGTTCAAGGTCAGTTGGCATCCGTCTGTATCCCCCTCCCCCAGGTCGTGCCTGAAAATAGGCAGGATTTGTCTAGTGCACTTATCCGATCAACAAAAACTAAATAAATAAATAAAAATAAAATCTGGTTCCCCACCCCCATTTCTCCTACATTATTCAACAGGCCCATGTGAGGAACAGAGTCAAATACCTTGCTGAAGTCAAGAAAGAGGATGTCCACTGGTCTTCCCAGGTCCATGGCACTCATCAGCCAGTCATAGAACTCCACAAGGTTTGTCTGACATGATTTCCACATGATGTATCCATGCTGTCTATCGTCCAGGCTCCCCAACTTTTCCAGGTCCCCCCTAGTCTCTCCTTGACAATGTCCTCCATTACCTTGATCACTATCAATGTCATGCTGATGGGCTTATAGTTCCCTGCCACCTCCCTTGATCCCTGCTTGTGGCTAGGCACTGTATACACCACCTTCCAATCCAGGGGCACCCATCCTGTTCTCAGAGAGATCAGTGGTTTTACCAGGACATCCACCATTTCCTTCAGTACTCTGGGATGTAATTTATCCGGCCTGGTGCTTCTCCATCTTGTGGGACCCAAGGGCTTCCCTCACTCTCTCTGCCATGATTTCTACCTCTGCTACCTCATCTTCCTGCTTTGCCTCTCCCACACCTGCCAGTGACGCACCCTGCTCAGAGAGGTATAATATAATATAATATAATATAATATAATATAATATAATATAATATAATATAATATAATATAATATAATATAATATATCATATCATACAAGACAAGACAAGACAATATAATACAATACAATACAATACATAATAATATAATATAATATAATATAATATAGTATAGTATAGTATAGTATAATATAATATAATATAATATAATATAATATAATATAATATAATATAATATAATATAATATAATATAATATAATATAATATAATATAAAATAAAATAGTGGAGTGGTGTTACAATATTGTAACTATTAAATTAATTTAATATGTGTTAAATTATCTCAATCATTGGAAAAATTTTCTCTATTGTAGTGTGGTTCTAAACACTGAGGCCCAGATATTCAAACTGTGCTCAAAAAGTGCACAACAGCAGGAGCAAGCGCAAGTCCACTGCACCCTTGCGCAAGAAGCATGATATTCAAAAATTGCACAGGTCAGGATGCGCCTGCGACACACGACTGAATATCATGGCACCTGCACCATAGCACAACCAGGGATGTGCAGTTGCGCATTTAAGATGCGCCATAGGGCAACCAGGGATGCTCAGTGGAGCAGTCCAGATGTGCCATAGCACAACCAAGGATGCCCCGTGGAGCAGGGCAGCAGTGCAACAGCACAATCAGGGATGCGCAGGGACAGGATGCAGGGGCCCACCACCCATGCCACAGATGGGCAGAGGTGCACACAGCAGAACAGACATCACCCCCCCACACCACATGCACTGCCCAACCAGTGGAGAGCTGCAATAACCACTGGCCCATGGATACCAGCAACCACCCCACAGCCGGGGCATGGTGCCCCAGCACACCCTCTGGCAAGCTGTGACTGGCACACAAGGAAGGCTGTGCCACACCATCCCACCAATTCAGTGTACACCCTGCACCATGATCACCCTTCCCAGGAGTAGCACCCAACAGTGCAGGACACCCCATGCATGCCAGGACCCCCACTGTGACAATGCAACCCTATGCACCACAGTGCCATGCAAGGCAGCCCCACCATGTGCACCCTGCAGTGGGTGGCAGCAGACAGCGATGCAACAACTGCATCCACAGTGCCACCCTGCATGACCCCTGAAGTACAGCTGAGAGACCAACCACGCATCGGCACATGAGTTACCCCACATGTGACAGGACGTGCCCCGGACCCCACCACCAGTGGTACAGCACCCTGCACACCCTCCCAAGCACACATCCCATCCCAGCACTGGCCACAACAGCCAGCACAGACACACACAGTGTTGAACGAAGCATGCACCACACAGGATGCAACACAGTTCATGGACAAACAGCCACCCATACCCAATGGCACACCAACACAGGGACACAGTAGCAGGTCAACCAAGCCACTGGTGTGTGGCCACAGCAGCCGTGTACACACTGCCAGCACCCCTGCATGGCACAGGTGTGCCAGCCACCCTAACGCAGGGCACCATGAAGCTGTATGCCACCAGCATGCGGCCAGAGCACAAGGACAGACAGTGGAGCACATCCCTGCATCAGACACACAAATGACAGCATGGAGGGTGGACACACAGCGGAAGCCACAGTGCCACTGGAGGCAGCCATGCACCATACTGGTGATGGGAAGCAACCTGGCATTGTGCCGGGTATAGTGGTTGTCCAGCATGGACAGCCACCACTGACATTCCAGCAGACTGTGCATATCACAGACATGCAAGGGTGTCAGCTGCACAGGCCATGGATGGTCAGACGGGTGCCATGCACACAGTGCATGTACCATGGACCACTGCACACAGGCATCCAGTGCACAGAGAACAACGCACAAACCACAGACAGTGACTGATCCCCCCACCCACACCATAGGTGGTTCCCTTCTGGACACACACATGCCCATGCTTGCAGCACCCCTGACACCATGCACATCACTGCAGCTGAGCAACTGTAGCCCACTGCAAATCAGAGACCACCACATAACAAAATGTATTTATTAAAAATATAAACACTCAAACAAATGTACAAATATATACAAGGGTGTGGGGAAGGGCCACAAAGCTCATGGGGGTGGACATGGGGCTGGGGTGTACAAATGGGAGAGGGAAGAAGGGTGAGGGTGGGTCCAGGGGGGGGTTAGGTGTATCAGAGGGTCATGGAGGACCTATTCTCTTCCCCGCTCTTTACTCCTGTTGCACCTCCGGGTGCTTCTCCTCCAGACCCCATGCCACTCCATCCACTCCAGCAGTGCCAGGGACGCCCATGCCAGCTGCAGCATCTCATGTATGCCTTGTTCCAGGGCCATCCAGCATTGACCACCTAGGACAAGGGAGCAGAGTCGATATGTGTGACTGTCCAGCCCCCTGCAGCCCACCCATTATGCATGGCATACTTCCGTGTGCCATGCCCCTGTGATGGTGTGTGACCACTCACAGTGACCGCATCCACAAGACCTGCCTACCCAGGCACCCACAGCCATGTGGAGTGCTGCACACACCCACCGCCCATGTCCCACACAACAACACCATGGCCATACAGTACGAAGGCAGTGGCACAGCCATGTACCCAGTGCACACATGGACTACCATTGATGCCCTCCCAGACATGCAGTGCCACTGGACAGTGCTGACTGTAGCAAGTTATGTGCATGGCAGTGGTGTCAATGGATGGTGGCCATGCCCCATTGCCCACCCATTACACAGCTTACAATAGATGTAAGGATGTAAGGCACCCACCATCATCAGGCTGGTCCCTGCACCTCTGTGGTCCAGCATCCCTCCTGGCCTGCTGGTCCTCTTGGCAGAGGCTCCTCTTCCTTGCCCACCAGTGCTCCTCTGGGCCTAAGGTGCAAACATGGAGAGAGGAACATCAGTACAATCCGGTAGCAAAGTCTCCCCACCCCTGCAATCCCACACAGCCATGCCCATCAACCCCCCACCTGGATACCACCACCATGGCCAACATTGGACAGCCCCCCATGTACCAGACACATGCAACCATGATATTTGTATGGACTTTAAGTGTGTATGGATGGGGCATCTACCTGGCCATGGCACCGTGCCCTCCAGGCATGTGCCTGCAGGGAGGCAAGCCTGTCTAGGTCTCTCCACCAGAGGTCCCCGTGTCAGTGGCAACACTGCTCGGCCATGCACCTGATTCCTGTGGCCTCCTCCAGCACCACTGGAACCTCCTCCCATACTGCGTTCCTGGCCCTGTCCAGGGGTGCATCACTATAAAGTGCCCCAGCATGGGGCTCTACTATGGCCACCAAGTTGGCCAGCTCCACCTGGCTCCACACAGCAGCCCTCCTCCGTGCCATCTCTACAGCTGGTTGGAGTCAAAATGGCGCTTGGTAGCGCAGTCCACCACATGCAGATGCTGCACAGAACAGAGCTGCTATTCCCTAACATGCTGTAAATGAACAGCATGATAGTGGTGCACCCATGCAGAAGCATGGCAGCTAGGGGGCAAAGGTCAGGCACAGGGTCAAGGGTCTCTCACGCACGGACCGCCACAGCACGATTGGCACTCAATGTGTGTAGTGCGATTGGGTGCCTGTGTGTCACCTCCTGTAGTGGTCTACCGCACTGAGGCCCCAGTGAGCCTACAGTGCCTCAGTGCCACAGTGCCATATATGTGAACAGCGCAGTAGCACCACTGGCGCAATGGTGGCCATGCCCTGCATTGCCTACCATGCACAGCACGTCAGCAGCATGGCAGGTGTCAGCATCATCACCCTGGGCATGCGCAGTTCAGTGTGTACTGCACATGTCACAGAAATGTGCACTTGCCTGAGCATGTTCAATAGAATTGCGCAAAACTCAACAGCGCGATATTCAGCCGGCATATGCAAATTGACTAATCAGCCACTCAATGGCGCAGATACTGCATCTGCATCCACTTAAAATTGAGCCTCACCTCATTTGCATGCATTGCACTATAAAGTGTGACATTGGGCTGCACTGGCCATAGTCGGTTATTGCAGTCTATTCTGGTGAGTTGCATGCTGTTTGGGAGTGTGGACTGTGGTGTGTGGGACATGCATGGGACTGCACTGTCACAGGTATCACCTGTCTTTCTCACAGGATGAATAATGAGCGATCGTGAGGTGGAGGAAGAGGAACAGAGATGTGGGAGGAAGAGCAGGCCTAACTTCACAAAGGCAGAAACAGATGCCCTGTTTGAGGCCTACCTCGACCAGGAGCCGCTGCTCAGCGGACAGTGGGGAACACCACAGACCCGTGCTGCTGCATGGGAAGAGGTGGCGCTGTGCCATCAACTTGCATGGCAGCCACCAGCGGTCTGTGCAGGAGTGCAAAAAGAAGATGGGCACGGACAAGCAGAGGATTAAGGACAAGGTGGCTGCCATCAGGGCAGCATGGTCTGTGATCAGTTGGGGACAGGTGGACGTGCAACACCTTACCCCACAAGAAGAGCGGGTTGCTGGCAGCATGCAGTGTTGTGCCAATGAGGGTGTTCCAGGTGGTGGATTCCAGGCAGGTGGTAGCCCATCACTGCATGGTAGGTCCTGGTCTGTCAATGAGGGGACAGGGTAGGGCAGATACATTAATGCTACTGTGTTCCCTAACGGCTCCTGAGCATCTACATGGGTCAGCGGTGGTGGGCTTGTCCACTGAGGGTGGTACCATGGAAATAGAGCAGGGTCCATCCACCTCCACAGGCATACAAGGTTCTGGGCAACACTGGGCCCACCTGGATGTCTGGACTAATGTTGGTGGAGCAGGTGTGGAGGAGGCCCTGCCCGTGTCCCAGTGTGCTAGCATCCATGGATGCCAGCATGCTGAGACTTGGGCTGTGCCAGATCCATCACTGATGATGATGGAGCTCACTTCATGGACAGTGATATGTGTGGGCTGCAGGATAGCCACACAGCAGGTGACATCATGGGCATGGCAGTGGGTGGTGCCACCGTGGAGGCCTGCATGACATCACAGTCCCAGCCTGTGCCTGTCTGCACCAGTGGGGCAGCACTGATGTGTGCCCAGGAAAGTGGGGCTGTTGCGGCCACTGTGGTGGCACTGTTGAGCCCTGGAGAGCGGCAGCCAGGGGGGCAGTGTCAGCAGCTGGCCAATGGCCATGGGGGTACAGTGTCAGGGGGTGGCATCAGTGCACCACCTGTGGACATGCCCAGGCCTGGCTCTGGTGAACAGCACCCACCCTCAAGGGGTGCTGCCCATCAGGGCCACGAACACCATGAGGGACAGCATGCCGATCAGGCAGATGACCTCCTAGAAGAGCACACCCACATACTTCAAGAATCAGTCAATCAGCAGGTGCGGCTTGTGATGGCAGTGGAAGCACTCAGTGTGGTTCTGCACCAGACAGAGGAGCGGTGCAGCAGAGACACCGCTCTGCTCCTGGCAGGGATGGACCGGATGCGGGAGGATGTGACCGCTGCCATTGACAGGCAAACACAGGCAATCACAGCTGTCATGGCCACAATGGGCACACAGTTATTTGCCCATGTGTCACAGTCACCGCGCAGTGCAATATCCCACCCCATTACCAGCATTGTGTGACACCCTCCTTGTTGACACCGGGATCAGCTGTGGGCATCCCGAGCACACTAGGCGCAGGCATGTTCAGTGTGCTGCAGAGCCCTGCATGAGCACGGTCATGTTCATGCAGTGGAATCCCTGGTGGACAGTCAGTGCCACCCCTTGAGGCCATTGGTCAGCCTGTCACTGCTGGCACATCTCGGTGGGGCTGCCCACACTTCCATGGCACTGTGGCTTGTGACTTCTGTCTGATGCTGCCCTGTGTGCATTGTGTTGTTCAACGTGCAATGCACGGGTGGGGTACCTGGCCCTGCATGCAGACACAGCTTCCCTCTGCACACCCTCCTGGCTTCTGTCCAATGTAGAGTGAGCATGATGATGCCTGTATTCTGCTGTCCACCACTGTGCAGTGGTGCCCAGCGTCTGACACATGCACAATGACAGGCACTGGGTGTGGTGGTCTGTGGATGTGTGTACAGCTAGGGGTGGTGGTTGGGGTCAGCGTGCCTCCTACTCTTTGTGCATGTCTTGTGAGGTGTGTGTGTGTGTGACCACATGCCGTGTTAGACCTTGCCCATCCCTGACGGTGTGGGCGGTTCCATGCTCGGCCAATTCCCCTTAAAGACATGCACCCCTACGGTTTGTACATGCGTGTTTGTGGGTTGTGCCTTTGCCACTGGTGGTTCCACATGGCTTAATGACTTACCTGGGTTGGTTGAAGTGCTCCTCTGTGATGGTGTCCTGGTGCAGCTGTGCCATCCAGATCAGTTGGGGTCCCTTCAACCAAGGGGGGGCTGCCCATCACCATCTTCACCAGCGTCCTCATCATCCCAATTGCTCCCCCTCTTTGACCTGTACAGCTATCCCACAGTCATTGGCCATGTTGTGCAGGATGCAACAGGCCAGGAATAGTCCACAGGCCTTTGAGGGGCTGTACTGTAGGGCACCACCAGACATGTCCAGGCAATGGAAACGTGCCTTCAGCATCCCGAACACCCACTCAATGACATTGCGTGCTGTGGCATGTGCCCAATTGTAGCGTTGCTACTATGGGGTCGTGCCACCGGTATGGTGTGAGCAGCCAGGGATGGACTGGGTATCCACTGTCACCTGTGTGTAGAGGGTGGATGTTAGTTTGGTGATCAGCGTCACCCTGCCTTGGACCATCCTCCTGCTTTGCCTTCCCCGGACTTGCCATTGATGCCCCACCCCAGAGCTATAGTATAAAATAATATAGTATACTATAACATAACTTAAAATAATATAACATAAGATAATATAATGATGTGGTGTTATAATATTATAACTATTAAATTAATTAACTATGTGTTAATTTATCTCTCTGACAGTGGGGGTGCCCTTCTACAACTGTCTGAGTTGTTCATCTTGACATCTACTACCACTCCAGGTCCCTCTCAGCCATCAATACTTGTAGCATTCCCCCCTCCCCTTGTGTTGACTTGGCCTGGTTTTCTGGCTCCCAGGAGCAGTTCCCTGCATATTCCTGCTTTGAACCTCAGCTTCCACTTTCTAGACAACCTTTCCAGAGCCTCCAGGTCCCCCTGTAGGACCACCCTCCCTCCTCCCCATCCAACACTGCTTCAAGTTTTGAGTCATCCACAAAGAGACTCAGCTCACTCCTGCTGCATTTCCTAATGTCAGATACATAGGCATTGAACAGGAGGGGCCCCAAGGACTCCAGTAATGACCATCCTTGGGGATGTGACTATCCCTCCAACCACAACCCTCTGGGTCCAGTTCTGGAGACAATTTCCTATCCACATGATCATGTGCAGTGTCAGTGGCTCAGTAGGTAGCACACTCGGCTGTGGGTTCAGTTCCCACCTCTGGCACTTGGGTTAATATCCCAGTAATGACACTGTAGTGCAGCATGAGAGGGGTGTTGCACTTCTGGGATGCCGTCTTTCTGATGAGACGTTAAACTGAGGTCCCATCTGCCTGGATTGGTGGTAGTTCAGGTGGATGTTAAAGATCCCATGGCACTTATCGAAAAGAGTAGGGGAATTTCCCGGTGTCCTGGCCAAATTTCCCTCATTCACTAAAAATACCACCAGCAGCTTAATCTGGTTCAAGGTCAGTTGGCATCCATTTGTATCCCCCTTTCCCAGGTCGTGCCTGAAAATAGGCAGGATTCGTCTAGTGCACTTACCCGGTCAACAAAAACTAAATTAATAAATAAAAATAAAATCTGGTTCCCCACCCCCATTTCTCCTACATTATTCAACAGGCCCATGTGAGGAACAGAGTCAAATACCTTGCTGAAGTCAAGAAAGAGGATGTCCACTGGTCTTCCCAGGTCCATGGCACTCATCAGCCAGTCATAGAACTCCACAAAGTTTGTCTGACATGATTTCCACATGATGAATCCATGCTGTCTATCGTCCAGGCTCCCCAAATTTTCCATGTCCCCCCAGTCTCTCCTTGACAATGTCCTCCATTACCTTGCCCACTATCAATGTCATGCTGATGGGCCTGTAGTTCCCTGCCACCACCCTTGATCCCTGCTAGGTCCTGGTCTGTCAATGAGGGGGACAGGGTAGGGCAGATACATTAATTCTACTGGGTTCCCTTACGGCTCCTGAGCATTTACATGGGTAAGTGGTGGTGGGCTTGTCCACTGAGGGTGGTACCATGGACATAGAGGAGGGTCCATCCACCTCCACAGGCATGCGAGGTTCTGGGCGACACTGGGCCCACCTGGATGTCTGGACTGATGTGGGTGGAGCAGGTGCGGAGGAGGTCCTGCCCATGTCCCAACGTGCTAGCATCCATGGATGCCAGCATGCTGAGACTTGGGCTGTGCCAGATCCATCACTGATGAAAATGGAGCTCACTTCATGGACAGTGATATGTGTGGGCTGCAGGATGGCCACACAGCAGGTGACATCATGGGCATGGCTGTGGGTGGTGCCACCGTGGAGGCCTGCATGACATCACAGTCCCAGCCTGTGCCTGTCTGCACCAGTGGGGCAGCACTGGTGTGTGTCCAGGACAGTGGGGCTGTTGCGGCCACTGTGGCAGCACCGTTGAGCCCTGGAGAGCGGCAGCTGGGGGGCAGTGTCAGCAGTCGGCCAATGGCCATGGGGGTACAGTGTCAGGGGGTGGCTTCAGTGCACCACCTGTGGACATGCCCAGGCCTGGCCCTGGTGCACAGCACCCACCCTCAAGGGGTGCTGCCCATCAGGGCCACGAACACCATGAGGGACAGCATGAGGATCAGGCAGATGACCTCCTAGAAGAGCACACCCACATACTTCAAGAATCAGTCAATCAGCAGGTGCGGCTTGTGACGGCAGTGGATGCACTCAGTGCGGTTCTGCACCAGACAGAGGAGCGGTGCAGCAGAGACACTGCTCTGCTCCTGGCAGGGATGGACCGGATGCAGGAGGATGTGACCACTGCCATTGATAGGCAGACACAGGCAATCACAGCTTTCATGGCCACAATGGGCACACAGTTATTTGCCCATGTGTCACAGACACCACGCAGTGCAATATCCCACCCCATTTCCAGCATTGTGTGACACCCTCCTTGTTGACACTGGGATCAGCTGTGGGCATCCCGAGCACACCAGGCACAGGCATGTTCGGTGTGCTGCAGTTCCCTGCATGAGCATGGTCATGTTCATGCAGTGGAATCCCTGGTGGACAGTCAGTGCCACCCCATGAGGCCATTGGTCAGCCTGTCACTGCTGGCACATCTCGGCAGGGCTGCCCACACTTCTGTGGCAGCCATGGCACTGTGGCGTGTGACTACTGTCTGATGCTGCCCTGTGTGCATTGTGTTGTTCAATGTGCAATGCACTGGTGGGGTACCAGGCCCTGCATGCAGACACAGCTTCACTCTGCACACCCTCCTGGCTGCTGTCCACTGTAGAGTGAGCATGATGATGCCTGTATTCCGCTGTCCACCACTGTGCAATGGTGCCTAGCGTCTGACACATGCACAATGACAGGCACTGGGCGTGGTGGTCTGTGGACGTGTGTGTGGCTAGGGGTGGTGGTTGGGGTGAGCGTGCCTCCTACTCTTTGTGCATGTCTTGTGAGGTGTGTGTGTGTGTGTGTGTGTGTGCGTGTGACCACATGCCGTGTTAGACCTTGCCCATCCCTGACGGCGTGGGCGGTTCCATGCTCGGCCAATTCCCTTAAAGACATGCACCCCTACGGTTTGTACATGCATGTTTGTGGGTTGTGCCTTTGCCACTGGTGATTCCACATGGCTCAATGACTTACCTGGATTGGTTGAAGTGCTCCTCTGTGATGGTGTCCTGGTGCAGCTGTGCCATCCAGATCAGTCGGGGGTCCCTTCGACCAAGGGGGGGGCTGCCCATCACCATCTTCACCAGCGTCCTCATCGTCCCCATCGCTCTCCCCCTCTTTGACCTGTACGGCTATCCCACAGTCATTGGCCATGTTGTGCAGGATGCAACAGGCCAGGAATAGTCCACAGGCCTTTGAGGGGCTGTACTCTAGGGCACCACCAGACGTGTCCAGGCAATGGAAACATGCCTTCAGCATCCCGAACACCCACTCAATGACATTGCGTGCTGTGGCATGTGCCCAATTGTAGCGTTGCTACTATGGGGTCGTGGCCACCGGTATGGTGTGAGCAGCCAGGGATGGACTGGGTATCCACTGTCACCTGTGTGTAGAGGGTGGATGTTAGTTTGGTGATCAGCATTGCCCTGCCTTGAACCATCTAGGCCAATACCCATGTCACCTCTGACTATGCTCCTCCCAAGCTCCATGTCTTTCTGTGTGCTTTGCATACTCATCCACTAGGTGGCCGGTGGGGATGTCCTCACTCTCGAATCTGTGGCACAGTGTGGACTGGTGCCAGATGAAGGCATCATGTGCTCCCCCAGAGTGCATAGCACAGACATTGATTATGTGCCCCCTGGCATCCCACACCACCTGGCAGTTGATGCTTGCATACCCCTTCCGATTCATGCATGTAGCCCCTTTGGGTCCCACGTGGCATGTGGATGGCCACATAGGTGCAGTCTATTACCCCAAGCACGCCAGGCATACGTGCTACCCTGTGGAAATCCTGTATGTTTGCTGTGCACTTCACCAGTGTGCTGGGGAAATGGATGTACTCTGCAGCATGTGGCAGCAGTGCGCTGAGTAACCGGGTGAGGAGGCATGACACGGCCTACTGGGTTTACCTGTCATTTCCCTGTTGATCTCTGGAAGGTACCCATGGTGAGCGGGCACATACAAGCTGTCACTTTGGTCTCCACTGACAGAGCATGGCTCCGTTGTGTGGGTGCCTACATCACATCACTGCACTGCTCACAGAGCCACCTCATGATCGCCTGGTTCAGGCAGTACTAGCCCACGATCTCAGTATCAGTGTAGAGCTCGAAGCTCAAGTGGGCTCAGTATGCCTGTTGGGGGCATACTGCCGACCGGCCCTTCCATGGCCGCACCCGCCTGCTGCCTGCCTTCTCACCCCCTCATAACTGCCTCCATCTGGATGGTGACACTGGCCATGTCCCTGGCTTGTGACCCCTGGCAGCTGTTTCTCTGTTTCCCCTGCTGTCCTTGCTGCTTCTCCTCCTGCACCAGGAACACCTCCTTGTAGTGGCCTCAGAGCTGTGTGGCACTTCCCCCTTTTGACCTGCACTGTGGCAGAGGCTCCCCACACCTTCCCTGTTCCTGGGGGTTCCAGGTCCTCTGTCTCTCTCCTGCCTTGTCCTGCTCCCAGTTTTTGTGTGCCTGTGTGGCTGCCTGCAGTTCAGCAACAGGTGGCTTCCCTGTAGCGTTCTTGCACCTCTCTCTTGTTTCTTTTTATTTTGGATCATTTAGTATCAACAACTTCCATGCAGCTCCCTATTGCGCATGGCACATGTTGTTGAATATCGCACTGCGCCATTTATGCATAGTTCCTCCCCCTTCAGTTGCGCATTCATTCATTATCATTGCGCTCTTGCACATTGTGATTTGGGGGGGTGCATCTGCCTCCCACTGAATATCACAGAATGGTGTATTTTCGGACTTGCACTGGTGCATCCCTGTTGCACATGGCGCAGCTCTTTTGAATATCTGGGCCTGAGTTTAATGGTGTCTGTTACAGTGTTGTGCTTAATTGTGTGAAATTATACCAGTTACAAAGTGGTGATTAATATAATATAATATAATATAATATAATATAATATAATATAATATAATATAATATAATAACATACTAACATACTAAAATGCCAGAAGAATAGGCCTAATGGTCTTTCGTGTCTGCTCATTTGGTCAGCCCCCACCCTAGGAGCTGACCTTGCTGCCCCCTCTCCCTCTCTGGCTTCTGCCTTCCCAGTCCTGGATACTCTTGCTGGACTGGTTTTGCATCCAGAACCCTTCCCCTGTACCTGTCCCACCCACTCTTGAACTCCTCCCCCATTTCTGCCTCCACCAGCCACCTAGGCAGTGCATTCCATTCCTCCACGACTCTCTAAGTGAAGTAGCACCTTCTCCTTTCTCCACTGAAGCTCCCCCTTCAGCTTCCACCCATGCACTCTAGGTGCCCCACCTCCTTTCTTCAGAGCACCCTGACTGTTCCTCCCCTATTTACCCCCTTCATGTACCTGAAGACCTCTATCATGTCCCCCAGTCCCTTCTCTCTTCCCAATGTGTACATATTTAGCTCTTCGAGCCACTCCCCATAGGTCCTTTCCCACAAGCCCCAAATCATTGTGGTTGCCCTCCTCTGGACCCTCTCCAGGAGTTCAAAGTCCTTCTTTAAATGTGGCCTCCAAAACTGCATGCAGTACTCGAGGTTCAGCCTCACCAAGCAGTTATCCAATGGGATTATCACTCCCCTCCTTCTGGAGGTGAGACCCCTAGCAATGCATCCAAGCATCATGTTGTCCCTTGCAGCTGCCCTCCTGCAACTCTCCAAGTTGTTCATCTTGACATCCACTACCACACCAGGTCACTCTCTGCCATCGAGATGTGTAGCATTCCCTCCCAGGGTGTACACTTGGCCCAGGTTTCTGCTCCCAGATGCAGTACCTTGCATTTTCCTGCATTGAACCTCAGATTCCACTTTCTAGATAACCTTTCCAGAACCTCCAGGTCACCCTATAGGGCCACCTTCTCCTCCTCCTCCCCATCCACCACTGTCCCCAGTTTAGAGTCATCCGCAAAGAGACTCATCTAACTCCTGATACACTTCCTTATGTCAGAGATGTAGGCGTTGAACAGGAGGGACGCAAGGACTGATCCCTGAGGGACTCCACTAATGAAACCTCCTTGGGTATGAGACTATTCCTCCAACCATAACCCTCTGGGTCTGGTTCATTAGACAATTTCCTATCCATCTGATCATCTGGTTCCCCACCCCCATTTCTCCCAGATTATTCAACAGGTCCCGTGAGTAACAGAGTCAAACTCCTTGCTGAAGTCAAGGAAGAGGATGTCCACTGGTCTTCCCAGGTCCAAGGCACTCATCACCCAGTCATAGAACTCCACAAGGTTTGTCTGACAAGATTTCCCCAGGATGAATACATGTTGTCTATTGTCTAGGCTCCCCAACTTTTCCAGGTCCCCCACAGTCTCTTCTTGAAAATGCCCTCCATTACCTTGCCCACCACCAATGTCAGGCTGATGGGCCTGTAATTCCCTGCCACCTCCCTTGATCCCCGCTTGTGGATCGGCACTATATGCACCACCTTCCAATCCTGGAGCACCCACCCTGTCGTCAGAGAAATGCTGAAAAGCTCCATCAGGGGTTTTGCCAGGAATTCAGGCAGTTCCTTCAGCACTCTGGGATGTAATTTATCCTGCCCTGGTGCTTTCTCCATCTTATGGGACCCGAGAGCTTCCCTCACTCTCTCTGCCATGATTTCCACCTCTGCTACCTCATCCTCCTGCTCCTACCCAGAGCTATAGTATAAAATAATATAGTATACTATAACATAACTTAAAATAATATAACATACTATAATATAATGATGTGGTGTTATAATATTATAACTATTAAATTAATTATCTATGTGTTAATTTATCTCTCTGACAGTGGGGTGCTAAACTATGTGTTAAAACATCTCTGTGATAGTGCAGTGCTGAACTATTTGTTAAATTCTGTCAAACATTTGTTAAATTGTAAGTCTTGTAGTGAGGGTCTAAACAGTTAGTTAAATACTCTCTATTATAGGGTTGTGCTTAACTGTGTGAAATTATCCCAGTTACGGAGTGGTGATTACTGTGATATAATTTAATATAATATGATATCATATGATATGATATGAAATTAAATGATATGATATGATATATGATATGATATGAAATGATATGCTATGATATAATATAATGCTGAGGTGTTATAATATTATAACTATTAAATTAATTAACTATGTGATACATTATCTCTGTAAAAGTGTGGTGATTAAATGTGTTAGATTATCTCTCTTAGAGTGTTGTGCTAAACCGTGTGAAATTATCCATGTAAAAGTGTGGTGATTCATATAATATAATATAATATAATATAATATAATATAATATAATATAATATAATATAATATAATATAATATAATAATATAATAAAATATAATATAATGATGTGCTGTTATAATACTATAACTATTAAATTAATTAACTATTTGTTAATTTATCTTTGCAGATGACACAAAGATCTGCAACAGAGTTGATGCACAAGGTGGGGTGGAAAGGATGAGAAGGGACTTGGCAAGGTTAGAGGAATGGTCAATAGTATGGCAGCTTAGATTCAATGCTAAGAAGTGCAAGGTAAAGCACCTGGGAAACAAAAACCCGGGGGAAGGGTACACAATGGGGGGTGAGATACTAACAACAACAAAAATGGAAAGGGACCTGGGGGTAGTCATATCAGATGACCTAAAGGTGGGCAAGCAATGTGAGAGGGCAGCAAGGAGGGCTGGGGGGATACTGGGATGAATAGGGAGAGGCATCACCAGTAGAAAACAGGAAGTTATTATCCCTCTGTACAGACAGCTGGTGAGACCGCATCTGGAGTACTGCATGCAGTTCTGGAGTCCCAATCTCCGCAAAGACATAGACAGGATGGAAGCTGTCCAGAAGGGGGCAACTAAAATGGTGCAGGGTCTGCACCGGAAGACATATGAAGAGAGACTAAAGGAGCCTAACAAGGGAATCAACAAAGTCCAAGAGGGTAGCATCTTTCAAAAAAAGAGGTGTGCAAGAACAAGGGGGCACAATTTGAAGATAGAAGGAGGGCGGCTCAGAGGTAATTTAAGGAAGTATTTTTTCACAGAGAGGGTTGTGGATGCATGGAATGGCCTTCCGGAGGAGGTTGTGGAGTCAAAAACAGTGGTGGAATTCAAGCATGCATGGGACAGTCATAAGGCCATTCTAGGGGGTGGGGTTAGGAAGAAGTAGGCTGCTGGTTAACTAGGATCTGCAGCTTATCCAGTAGGTAGGGAAATGGGCAGACTGGGTGGGCCAAGCGGTCCTTATCTGCCATCAAATTCTATGTTTCTATGTTTCTATCTATGTGAAAGTGTGGTGCTCAACTATGTGTTAAAATATCTGGGCAATACTGTGGTGCTGAACTATGTGTTTGATTATCCGAGTAAAAGAGTTGTGCTTAAATATGTTACATTATCATTGTGGCATTGTGGTGCTAATTAATGTGTTAAATTTTCTCAAAAGTGAGATAAATTGTCTCTTTTGCAGCGTAGCTCTAAACAGTGAGATAAATGCTGTATGTTACAGTCTTGCTTGCCTGTGTGAAATTTTCTCTGTTACAGTGTATTGATTAACATAATATAATATAATTTGATATGATATGATATGATATGATATGATATGATATGATATGATATGATATGATATGATATGATATAGCATGCTATGATTGATTTGATATGATATGATATGTGATGTGATGTGATGTGATATGATATGATATAATATAATATGGTATAATATAATAGTACAATTTAATGTAATATAAAATATAATATATTATAAAGTAACTTTATAATTATGTGTTAATTTCTCTGTGACAGTGTGGCGCTAATTAATGTGTTAAATTTTCTCAAAAGTGAGATAAATTGTCTCTGTTGCAACGTAGCTCTAAACAATGGCCCAGATAGTCAAACTGCGCAAAAAGTGCGCAACAGCAGGAGCAATTGCAAGTCCATTGTGCACAAGAAGCGCGATATTCAAAAACTCGCAGGCCAAGATGCGCCTACACAGCCAACGACATTGAATATCACACCACCTGCGCCACAGCACAACTAGGGAGGTGAAGCTGAGCATATCTGATGCACCATAGCGCAACAAGGGATGTTCAGCTGAGCAGTCCAGATGCACCATAGCGCAACCAGGGATGCCCCCAGCAGCAGGGCAGCAATGCAACAGCACAACTAGGAATGCAGGGGCCCACCACCCATGCCACAGATGGGCAGAGGAACACACAGCAGAACAGAAAATTGTCTCCCTACTCCCCATGCACTGCACAACTGGGGGAGGGCTGAAATAACCACTGGCCCATGGAGACCAGCAACCAACCCACAGCCGGGCCATGGTGCCCCATCACACCCACTGGCAAGCTGTGACCGGCACACAAAGAGGGCTGACCACCCCATGCCACACCATCCCACCAATGCAGAGCACACCCCTGCACCATGACCCCCAGACACCCTGCCCAGGAGCAGCGTACACCAGTGCAGGATACTCCATCCATGCCACCACCCCCACTGTGACAATGCAAATCCTGTGCACCACAGAACCATGCAAGGCAGCCCCACCATGAGCACCCATCAGTGGGTGGCAGCACACAGCGATGCAATGACTGCATACACAGTGCCACCACGCACATCCCCCCAAGGTACAGCTGAGACACCCACCATGCATCGGCACATGAGGTACCCCACACATGACAGGGCATGCCCCAGACCCTACCACCAGTGGTACAGCACCCTGCACACCCCTCCCAAGGACACACCCCGATCCAGCACTGGCCACAACAGCCAGCGCAGACACCCACAGTGGTGCATGGAAGCATGCAGCAGACAGGATGCAACACAGTGCATGGACAAACACCCACCCATACCCAAGGGCACACCAACACAGGGGCACAGTAGCAGGGCAACCAAGACCCAGCATGTGGCCATGGAAACTGTGTACACATGGCCAGCACTCCTCCATGGCACAGGAGTGCCAGCCACCCTGCATAGGCACTGTGGAGCTGTACGCCACCAGCATTTGTCCTGAGCACAAGTGACAGACAGTGGTGCACATCCCCTGCAACACACACAAGCGACAGCAAGGAGGTGGGACAGCAACAGCGGAGGCCACAGTGTCACCCAAGGCAGACATGCACCACACCAATGACAGGAGGCAATCCGGCATTGTGCAAGGTACAGTGGCTGTCCTGCATGGACAGCCACCACTGACATGCCAGTGGACTGTGCAGGTCACAGACATGCAAGTGTGTCAGCTGCACAGGTCATGGATGGGCTGACAGGGGTGCCATGGACACAAAGCATGCACCATGAACCACTGCACACAGTCATCCAGTGCACAGGGAACAACACACACACCACCGACAGTGACTGATAGCTCCTGCCACACCATAGTCACTTCCCCACGGACACACACACACACGCACATGACTGCACCACCCCTGATGCCATGCACATGACTGCCGCTGAGCACCTATAGCCAGCTGCAAAACAGAAACCACCACATTAGGTATATCAAAACAAATGTATTGAAAAACATCACACAAAACTATATACATATATTTACAAAAGGTTGTGGGGAGGGCCACAAACAAGGTGGGGGTGGGTAAGGGGCGGGGTGAACAAATGGTAGAGGGAAGGAGGGGTGTGAGGGTGGGTCCAGGGGTTAGGGAAGATCAGGGGCATTAGTATGCTCAGCACGAGCCCCACTGTCCACTCTGGCTGCTCCTCCCGCCGTGCCGCCGTCGTACTCCCAGCAAGTCTATCCTTTCAAGGATCTACAGGGAGGCCATGGCAACATGTAGGATCTCCAGCAGTGTCGCTCTGATTTCCTGCAGCTGCCGTCCACCTAGGACAAGGCAGCAGAGTCAATAGGTGTGAATGCACAGCCCCATGCAGCCCACCCACTGTGCATGGCATACGGCCATGGGACATGCCTCTGTGATGGTGTGTGACCACCCACAGTGATCGCGTCCACAAGACCTGCCCACCCAGGAGCACACAGCAATGTGGACCGCTGCACACACCCACTGGCCAAGTCCTGCACAGCACCTCTGTGGCTGTTCAGTGACATGGCTATGTTGTGCGAAGGCAGTGGCACAGCCATGTACCCAGTGCATGCATGGACCACCATTGACGCACTCCCAGACATGCAGTGCCACTGGACAGTGCTGACTGTAACAAGTTGCATGCATGTCAGTGGTGTCAATGGATGGTGGCCATGCCCTGCTGCCCCCCCGTTACACAGCATGTAATAGTAATCTTGGATGTAAGGCACTCACCATCATCAGGCTGGCCCCTGCACCTCTGTGGACCTTTGCCCCTCCCAGACTGATGGTCCTCCTGCTGGCGCCTCCTCTCCCTCACCAGCCGGCGCTCGTCTGGGCCTAAGGTGCAAATATGGAGAGAGGAACATCAGTACAATCCTGTAGCAAAGTCCCCCCACCCCATGTGTGTGCAATCTCACCCAGCCAGACCCACCCACCCCACACCCTGAAAACACCACCACGGCCAACACCAGATGGCACCCCCATGTGCTGGACATGTGCAACCGTGATACCTGTATGGAAGACAGAAGTGTATGGATGTTGCACCTACCTGGTAGTAGCACCGTTCCCCTCCTGGCATGTGCCCACAGGTGGGAAAGCAGGTCTGGGTCCCTCCGCCTCTGGTCCCCATATCTGTGGCGGCACTGCTCCACCATCCGCCCCACACCGGTGGCCTCCTCCAGGGCGTTGGCCATCTCCTGCCACACCTGACTCCTGGTGCTGTCCAGTGATATCTCATCAAATAGTGGCCAAACATGTGGCTCCACAATGGCAACCAAGTTTGCCATCTCCACCTGGCTCCACTGTACTGCTCTCCTCTGCGCCATCTCTACTGCTCAGTTAAGTCAAAATGGTGCTCTGCAGTGTGGTCCCACCATGTGCAGATGTTGCGCTGTACAGCGCTGCCATTCCCTATCACGCTGTCTCCGAACAGTGCGATAGTGGTGCACCCATGCCTGATGCATGGCACCTAGGGCACAAAGGTTGGGCACAGGGTCAAGGGTCTCTGGTGCATGGAGAAGCCACAGCGTGAATAGAACCCAATGCATCTAGTGCAATTGGGTGCCTGTGTGCCACCTCCTGTAGTGGCCTATCGCGCTGTTGCCTCAGTGTGCCTATGATGCCCCAGTGCCACAGCGCCATATAGGTGAACAACGCTGTAGCACCACTGGCACAATGGTGGCCATGCCTTGCATTGCCTTCCATGCAAAGCACATCAGCAGTGTGGCAGGTGCCTGCATCATCAACCCGGGCATGCACAGTTAGGTGTGTACTGCGCATGTCACAGAACTGCGCCCTTGTCTCAGCACGTTCAACACAATTGTGCAAAGTGGAAAAGCACAATATTCAGCCATCATATGCAAATCATTTAATCAGCCGTTCAATGGCACAGTCACTGCATTTGCATTCACTTAAAGATGTGCCTCGCCTCATTTGCATGGGTTGGGCTATAAAAGTGTGACATTGGGCTGTACTGGCCATAGTTGGTTACTGCAGTCTATTGGTGAGTTGCATGCTGTTTGGGAGTGTAGACTGTGGATTTTGCGACATTCATGGTACTGCACAGTCACAGGTAACACCTGTCATTCTCACAGGCTGAATCATGACCAAGCGAGTTGTGGAGGAAGAGGAACAGAGTTGTGGGAGGAGGAGGAGGCCAAATTACATGAAGGCCGAGATGGATGCCCTGTTCAAGGCCTATCTAGGCCAGGAGCCACTTCTCAGCGGATGTCAGGGAATGCCACAGGCCTGTGCTGCTGCATGGGAGGAGGTGGCACATGCTGTAAACCTGCATGGCAGCCACCAGTGCTCCGTGCAGGAGTGCATGAAGAAGATGGGCACAGACAGGAAGAGGATTAAGGAGAAGGTGGCTGCCATCAGGGCAGCATGGTCTGCGATAGGTGGGGGACACCCAGAGGTGCTACGCCTGACCCCACAGCAGGAGAGGGTTGCTGGCAGTATGCAGCATTGTGCCATTGAGGGTGTTCTGGTTGATGGATTCCAGACGGGCAGTAGCCCATTACTGCATGGTAGGTCATGGTCTGTCTATTGGGGGGGACAGGGTAGGTTACATGCAGTAATGCGACTTTGTTTTCCCTTACACCTCCTGAGCATCTGCATGGGTCAACTGTGGTGGGCTTCTCCACTGAGGCTGGTCAGATGGAGATGGAGGAGGGCCCATTCACCGCCACAGGAATATGTGGCTCAGTGCAACAGTGTACCCACCTGGACGTCCAGACTGATGTTGTTGGAGCAGGTGCAGAGGAGGCCCTGCCCATGTCCCAGTGTGCCAGCATCCACGAATGCCAGCATGCTGGGACTCGTGCTCGTGCCGGGTCCATCACCAATGATGATGTCACGAACATCATGGGCAGTGACACGTGTGTGCCAGAGGATGGCCACACAGCAGGTAACATCATGGACGTGGCTGTGGGTGGTGCTGCCGTGGAGGCCTGCATGTCATCACAGTCCAAGCCTGTGCCTGTCAGCACTGGTGGGGCAGCACTGGTGTGTGTACAGGACAGTGGAACTGTTGCAGCCACTGCGGCAGCAACATTGAGTGCTGGGGAGCGGCAGCCGGACAGACAGCATCAGCAGTTGCCAGTGGGCTTGGGGATACAGTATCGGGGGCAGCGTCAGTGTACCACCCATGGACATGCCAAGGCCTGGCCCCGGTGTGCAGTGCCCAACCTCAAGGGGTGATGAGCATCAGGGCCACGCACACCCTGAGGGACAGCATGCTGATCAGGCAGATGACCTCTTGGATGAGCACACCCGCATACTGCAAGCAACAGTCAATCAGCAGATGTAGCTTGTGATGGCAGAGGATGCACTGAGTGTGGCTTTGCAGGGGGCAGAGGAGCGTCACAGCAGAGAAACTGCTCTGCTCCTGGCAGGGATGGACCGGATGCGGGAGGATGTGACCGCTGCCATTGACAGGCTGACACATACAATCACAGCTGCAATGGCCACAGGGGGCACACAGTTATTTGCCCATGCGTCACAGACACTGTGCAGTGCAATGTCCACCCCCATTCCTGGCGTCATGCGACACCATCCTTGTCGACACCGGGTTCAGCTGGGGGCATCCTGAGCATGCCTGATGCAGGCATGTTCGGTGTGCTGCAGACCCCTGCGCGAGCATGGTTGCTTTCACACAGTGGGACCCCTGGGGGACCATCAGTGCCACCCCATGAGGCCAGTGGTCAGCCTGTCACTGCTGGCAGGTCTCGGCGGGGCCACCCAAGCATCCGTGGCACCCAGGGCACTGTGGCACATAACTAACCTGTCTCCCAGCGTGACTACTGTCTGATGCTGCTCTGTGTGCATTGTGTCATTCAGGTGGGTACCCGGCCCTGCACGCACACACACAGTCCATCTGCACACCCTCCCGGCTGCTGTCCGCAGTTGAGTGTGGATGATGATGCCTGCATTGCACTGTATGCGAGTGTGCAATGGTGCCCAGCATCTGACACATGCGCAATGACAGCAGTGGGCGTGGTTGTCTGTGGACATGTGAGTGGCTAGGGGTGGTGTTCTGGGTTGGTGTGCCTCCTACCCTTTGTGCATGTATGGTGAGTTGAGTGTGTGTGTGTGTGTGTCTGTCCACGTGCCATGTTAGACCTCACCCATCCCTTGTGATGTGTGTGGTTCCATGCACGGCCACTTCCCTTGATGGCATGCACCCCTGGTGTATGCCCATGCGTGTTTGTGGGTTGTGCCTTTGCCACTGGTACCATGACTTACCTGGGTTGGCTGAAGTGCTCCTCCGTGATGGTGTCCCGGTGCAGCTGTGCCAGCCAGAGCAGTCGGGGGTCCCATCGCCCAAGGGGGTGCTGCCCATCACCATTGTCACTGACATCCTCATCATCCCCATCGCTGTCCCCCTCTTCAACCTGTAGGGCTATCCCACATTCGTTGGCCATGTTGTGCAACAGGCCAGGAATAGCCCGCAGGCCATTGAGGGGCTGTACTGCAGAGCACCACCAGAGGTGTCCAGGCAACAGAAATGTGCCTTCAGCATCCTGAACACCTGCTCGATGACATTACGTGAGGTGGCATGTGCCTCATTGTAGCATTGCTATGATGGGGTCGTGGGCCACCAGTATGGTGTGAGCAGCCAGGGACAGAGTGGGTATCCACTGTCACTTGTGTGTAGAGAGTGGAGGTTAGTTTGGTGATCAGCATCGCCCTGCCCCGGACCATGTAGGCCACTACCCATGTCACCTCTGACCATGCCCTCCCAAGCCCTATGTTTGTCCGTGTGGTTTGCATACTCACCCATTAGTGACCAGTGGGGATGTCCCACTCTCAAATCTGTGGCACAGTGCTGACTGGTGCCAGATGAAGGCATCGTGTGCTCCCCCAGGGTGCATGGCACAGACATTGATTATGCGCCCCCTGGCATCGCACACCACCTGGCAGTTGATGCTAGCATAGCCCTTGCGATGAATGTATGTGACCCCCTCGGGGCCAGGTGGTGTGCGGATGGCCACATGTGTGCAGTCTATTGTGCCTAGCACACCAGGGATACATGCTGCCCTGTGGAACTCCTGTATGTTTGCTGTGCACTCCGCTGGTGAGCTGGGGAAATGGATGTACTCCGCAGCATGTGGCAGCAGTGTGCTGAGGAATTGGGTGAGGTGGCATGACGCGGCCGACTGGTTTATAACTGTGGTGTCCCTGTTGGTCTCTGGAAGGTACCCGTGGTGAGCAAGCACATGCAAGCTGTCGCTTTAGTCTCCACTGACAGAGCATGGCTCCGTGGTGTGGGTGCCTGCATCACATCACTGCACAGCTCACAGAGCCACCTCAGAATTGCCCAATTCAGGCGGCACTGGCCCACAATCTCAGTATCACCATACAGCTCGAAGCTGGTGCGGGCTCGGTACTGCCTGTTGGGGGCATACTGCTAAGGGGCCCTTCCATGATATAATGTGAAATATTATGCTATGATTGATATGATATGATATGTGATGAGATATGATATAGTATGATATGATATAATATAATGTAATACAGTATAATATAATATTACAATGTAATATAATGTAATATAACATATAACATAACATAATATAATATAACATAATATATAATACATTATAAATTAGTGGTGTGGTGTTGTAATATTATAACTATTAATTGAATAAACTATGTGCTAATTTGTCTCTGTGACAGTGTTGTGTTAATATCTTTTCATACTATATCAAATCATTCCATATCATATCATATCATATCATATCATATCATATCATATCATATCATATCATATCATATCATATTATACTATAGTATATCATATTATATTATAATATAATATGATATATGATATGATAACATAATATAATATAATTTATTATGATATATGATATGATATGGTATATGACATGATACAATATAATGTTGTGCTATTATAATATAACTGCATTAATTTATCTCTTTGACAGAGTGATGTTAAACTCTGTTAAAATATCTGCGATAGTGTGGTGCTGAACTATGTGTTAAAATATATTTTTAACAATGTTCTGATTAATTGTGTTACATTATCTCTGTTACAGTGTGGTGTTAATCTGTTGGTGAAATTATCTCAAACAAGTGTTTAATTGTCTCTAGAGTAGTGTGGCTCTAAACAATGTGTAAAATGCTCTATGTTACAATGTGGTGCTTAATTGTATGAAATTATCAGTTGTGAAGTGGTGAGTAACATAATATAATATATTATAATCTAATCCCAATATAATATAGTATATTATAATAAATTATAACATAATTCAATACAATATAATATTATGTAATGTAATATGACATGATATGATATGATATATGATATGATATGACATGATTGGATATGATACGATATGCTACAATATGATATGATATAATATATTACGATGTGATAAGAAATTATGTAATGTAATATAATGTAATGTATTGTATTGTAATGTAATATAACATATAAAATAAAATAATATAATATGATATATTATAATATAATATAACATATTATAATACAAAATAATATAGTGGTGTGGTGTTTTAAAACAATAACTATTAAATTAATTATTTGTTAATTTATCCTTGTGTCAGAGTGATGCTAAACTATGTGTAAAATCATCTAAAACATGAGTTAAATTGTTCTATTGTTGTGTAGTTTTAAACTATGAAATAAATGCTCTCTTTTACAGTGTTGTGCTTCAGTATGAGATATGCCTGTTACGTTGAGGTGATTAATATAATATAATATAATATAATATAATCTCTACCCAGGCAGTATAACGGTCCTCCTCTTACAGACGGGGTGCACTTATGTCCCTAATTTATCCCCCTTCCAATCCTGCAGACACAGCAGCTAACCCTAGGACTATAGGTGCTGCTCGCTATTCCAGAGCACTTTGTATCTAATCAACAACTAGTGATGCTTAATGTTTAATGTACTCATTATTTGTAACCTCTATGTCCTTACAGCCTGTATGTCTTCCACTACCTGGTGCCTGTAAACATATGTACTCATACTGTTAAAAACTATCCATTCCCCAGACTGTACTGATCTGTTACCTGTATGTTGTTGTTTCACCCGGGTCGCCCCTGAAAAAGGGACCTCTTAGGGCCCAGCGGGCCAACCCGGTCATCAAAATTCAATAAATAAATAATATAATATAATATAGTAATGCAATATAAACATAAATAATATAATATAATAGCGTTGTTTTATAATACTATAAATATTAAATTAACTATGTGTTAATTTATCTGTGTGACAGTGTGATGCTAAACTGTGTGTTAAATTAACTCTGAGTGTGTTGTGCTAAACTATGTGTTTATCTCTGTGACAATGCAGCACTAAAACTTTGTGTTAAAATATAACTGTGAGAGTGTGATGATAAACTATCTTAAATTGTCTCTTTTACAGTGTGGTGCAAAACTATGTGTTAAATTAACTTGGAGAGTGTGGTGCTCCACTATGTGTTTAATTATCTCTGTGACATCACAGCATTAAAACTATGTGATAAATTATATCTGACAGTGTACAGCTAAACATTGTTACTTTATCTCTACCACAATGCAGTGCCAAACTTTGTGTTAAATTATCACTGTGAGAGTGCAATGCTAAACTCTTTTAAAATGTTTCTTTCACAGGGTGGTGCTAAACTGTGTGTTAAATTAACTGACAGTGTGGTATTAAGCAATGTTTTTAATTATCTCTGTGACAGAGCAGTACTAAAACTGTATAAGTTTATTTCTTTGACAGTGTAAAGCTGAAATATGGTTTAACTTATCTCTATCACAGTGTGGGTCTAAAGTATGTGTTACATTATCCATGTGACAGTGTGTTGCTAATTTATGTGTTAAATTATCTCAAACATGGGTTAAATAGTTAAGTAATCTCTGTTGCAGTGTGGTTCTCATCAATGAGTTCTATGCTCTCTGTTTCTGTCTTTTACTTATCTCTGCAAAATTATCTCTGTGACATTATGGTGATAAATGTAATGTAACGGAGCATAACATCACATCACATCACATAACATAACATAACATAACATAACATAACATAACATAACATAACATAACATAACATAACATAACATAACATAACATTGCAGTGCTAAACAATGTGATACTTTCACTGTGCGAGTGCACCGCTAAACTGTTTTAAATTGTTTCTTTTACTGTGTGGTGCTAAACTGTATGTTAAAATACCTCTGTGATAGTGTGGTGCTGAACTATGGTTTAAACTGTCATGGTGTGGCTCAAAATTATGTGGAAAATTATCTCTGTAACAGAGTGGGGCTAATTTATGTGTTAAATAATCTCCCTGACGTCAATGGGTATTTTAACAAGCAAGACACTATCGTGATAAACTATGCATTAAATTAGCTCTTTGACAGTGTGGTGCTAATTTTTGTGTTAAATTATCTCACACAAGGGTTAAATTGTTTCTGTTGCAGTGTGGTTCTAAACAATGAGTTAAATGCTCTCTCTTTCAATGTTGTGCTTAAACTGTGTGGTAATTAATATATTATAAAGTAATATATCATATAAGGTGTGGTGTTATAACTATTAAATTACTTAACTATGTGGTGATATATCTCAGTCAAACTGTGGTGCTAAACTATGTGTTACAATATAATTTTTATAGTGTGATGATAAGCTATCTAAATTGTCTCTTTTACAGTGTGGTTCTTAACTCTGTGTTAAATTACCTCTGTCACACTGCAGTGCTAAACTGTGTGTTAAATTACCACTGCAAGAGTGCAATGATCAACTGTCTTAAATTGTCCCTTTTACAGTGAGGAGCTAAACTTTGTGTAGAAATATAATTGTAATATGGAGCTGCTAAACTGTGTGTTAAATTATCTTCCTGACATCTATGGGTTACTTTATCTCACAAGACAATGTGCAGATAAACTATTCAATTTTCTCTGTGACAGGATGATGCTGAATGTTGTGTTAAAATACCTCTTTGATTGTGTGGTGCTGAGCTATGGTTTAAAGTATAACACAGTGTGACTCAATATGATGTGGAAAATTATCTCTTTAAAAGTGTGGTGCTAATTTATGTGTAACATTATCTCTGATATCTGTGGGTAACTTTATCTCACAAGACAGTGTGGTGATAAACTATTTAGAGAGATATCTCTGTGATAGTGTAGTGCTGAACTTTGGTTTAAATTATCTCTACAACAGTGTGGTTCTAAAGTATATGTTACACTATCTCTGTGACAGTGCTGCGATGTCACAGAGATAATTAAACACATAGTTTAGCACCACACTCTCAAAGTTAATTTAACACAGAGTTTTGCACCACACTGTAAAAAGAGACAATTTAAGATAGTTTACCATCGCACTCTCACAGTTATACTTTAACACAAAGTGCTGCATTGTCACAGAGATAAAAACATAGTTTAGCACAACACACTCAGAGTTAATTTAACACACAGTTTAGCATCACACTATCACACAGATAAATTAACACATAGTTAATTAATTTAATATTTATAATATTATAACACAACTTTATTATATTAGTTACTGTTATATTACATTATTATATAATATTATATTATATTATTTTATATTATATTAATCACCACTATGTAACAGGCATGATATCACACAGTTAAGCACAACACTGCAAAAGAGAGCACTTATTTCATTGTTTAAAACTACACAATAGTAGTTTAGCATCACTCTGACAGAAGGATAAATTAACAAATAATTAATTTAATAGTTGTACTATTATAACACCACTCCACTATATCATATTGTATTATAATATATTATATTATATTATAATATATCATATTATATTATATTATTTTATATGCTATATTACATTACAATACATTACATTATATTACATCATTTCTTATCATATCATATCATATCATATCATATTACATTACATAATATTATATTGTATTGTATTGTATTATATTTTATTTTATTTTATTATATTATATTATATTATATTATATTATATTATATTATATTATATTATATTATATTATATTATATTATATTATATTACTCACTGCTCCATATCAGATAATTTCACACAGTTAAGCACAACATTGTAACAGATTGTAACACATTGTTTAGAATCTCACTACTCAAGAGTCAATTAAACTCTTGTTTGAGATAATTTCACCAACAGATTGGCACGACACTTTCACAGAGATAAAGTAACACATTAAATCACTATACTGTTACAGAGATAATTTAACACATAGTTAAGCACCACACTATAACAGAGATATTTCTTTACACAGTTTAACACCACTCTGCCAAAGAGATAAATTAATGCAGTTATATTATAAGAGCACACCATGATATTGTATCATCTTATTACATTGTAATAAATTATATTATATCATATCCAGGGACAATAATACACAGTTAGCACAAGATTGTAGCAGAGAGAATTTAACTAACTGTTTTGCTTCTCACTATAAGAGATACAATTTAACACATGTTTGAGATCATTAACATATAGTTCGGCACCACACTATCTCAGAGATATTTTAACAAATAGATAAATTATCACAGAGTTAATTAATATAATAATTAAAGTATTATAACACTACACTATATTATATTATATTACATTATATTATATTATATCATATCATATTGAATTATCTTATATTGTACTATATCATATCATAATATATTATAATCTATTACAGTAATCACCACTCTGTAACAGGTGTAATTTCATGCAATGAAGCACAACACTGTAACAGACAGCATGTATCTCATTGTTTAAAAACTCTCTACAATAGCGACACCACACTTTCACAGAGAAAATTTAACACGTAGTTAATTGCTTTAATATCTATAAGCACACCATCATAATATATTATATTATATGACATGATATGATATATTATATTATTTTATATTATTTTACTATGTGTAACATTATCTCAACAATGGGTAAAATTGTATCTCTTGTGCTGAGAGTCTAAACAATGAGTTAATTACACTCTCTTTCAGTGTTGTGCTTAACTGCATGAAATTATCAGTGTGACAGAGTGGTGATTAATATAAGATAATGTAATACAATATAATATGATATAATATGATACGATTTAATGCTGTGGTATTATAACTGCATTAAATTATCGATGTGACATAGCGGTGTTAAACTATGTGTTGAAATATCTTTGTGATAGTGTGGAGTTGAATTATATATTAAATTATCTCTGTAACTGTTTAATGATTAAATGTGCTAAATAATCTTTGTGACAGTGTACGGCTAATCTGTGTTTTAATTCATCGCAAACAAGAGTTATATTGCCTCTCTCTCTTGAATTGTGGTTCTAAACAATGAGTTAAAGTACTCTGAAACAGTGTAGTGCTTAACTGTGTGAAATTATCCCTGTTACAGAATGGTGATTAATTTAATATAATATAATATAATATAATATAATACAATACAATACAATATAATATAATATAATATAATATAATATAATATAATATAATATCATATAATATAATATCATATCATATCATATAATATAATATAATATAATATAATATAATATAATATAATATCATATAATATAATATCATATCATATCATATAATATAATATAATATAATATAATATAATATAATATAATATAATATAATATAATATAATATAATATAATATAATATACTAACATTCAAAAATGCTAGAACAATAAGCTTAACGGTATTTTCTGTCTGCTCATTTGGTCAGCCCCCACCCTGTTAAGTGACCTTGCTGCCCCCCTCTCCCTCTCCCTCTCTGGCTTCTGCCTTCCCAGTCTTGGATTTTCTCACTGCACTGGTTTTTGTTTCCAGAACCCCACCCCTTCTGGAAAAACTCCACAGTTTCTGCTTCCACCAGCCACCGAGGCAGTGCATTCCTTGACTCCACCACCCTCTCAGTGAAGTAGCACCTCCTCCTTTCTCCACTGACTCTCCCCCCTCCAGCTACCACCCATACTCTCTAAGTGCCCAACCTCCTTTCTTCAGAGTACCCTGACTGCTCCTCCCCTATTTACCCCTTGATGTGCGTGAAAACCTCTATCATTTCTCCCCAGTCCCTTCTCTCTTCCAATGTGTACATATTTAGCTCTTCGAGCCTCTCCCCTTAGGTCCTTTCCCACAAGCCCAAAATCATTTTGGTTGCCCTTCTCTGGACCCTCTCTCCAGAAGTTCAATGTCCCTCTTTAAATGTGGCCTCCAAAATTGCATGCAGTACTTGAGGTTTGTCCTCACCAAGCAGTTATACAGTGGGATTATTACTTCACTCCTTCTGGAGGTGAGCCCCAAGCGATGCATCCCAGCATCATGTTGGCCTTTGCCACTGCCCTCCTACAACTCTCTGAGTTGTTCATCTTGACATCTATTACCACCCAGGTCCCTCTCAGCCATCAATACTTGTAGCATTTCCCCTTAGGGTGTCGACTTGGCCTGGGTTTCTGGCTCCCAGGTGCAGTACCCTGCATATTCTTGCTTTGAACCTTAGCTTCCACTTGCTAGGCAACTTTTCCAGAGCCTCCAGGTCCCCCTGTAGGACCACCCTCCCTCCTCCCCATCCACCACTACTCCTAGTTTTGAGTCATCCACAAAGAGACTCAGCTCACTCCTGCTGCATTTCCTAATGTCAGATACATAGGCATTGAACAGGAGGAGCCCAAGGACTGATCCCTGAGGGACTCCAGTAATGACCCTCCTTGGGGATGCAACTATCCCTCCAACCATGACCCTCTGGTTCCAGTTCTGGAGACAATTTCCTATCCATCTGATCATCTGGTTCCCCACCCCCATTTCTCCTACATTATTCAGGCCCATGTGAGGAACAGAGTCAAATGCCTTGCTGCAGTCAAGAAAGAGGATGTCCACTGGTCTTCCCAGGTCCATGGCACTCATCAGCAAGTCATAGAACTCCATAAGGTTTGTCTGACATGATTTCCCCAGGATGAATCCATGCTGTCTATCATCCAGAATCCCCAATTTTTCCAGGTCCCCCCTAGTCTCTCCTTGAAAATGTCCTCCATTACCTTGCCCACTATCAATGTTAGGCTGATGGGCCTCTGCCACCTCCCCTGATCCCCACTTATGGCTAGGCACTGTATGCGCCACCTGGGGGCACCCATTCTGTCCTCAGAGAGATGCTGAAGAGCTCCATCAGGGGTTTTGGCAGGACATCCACCAGTTCCTTCAGCACTCTGGGATGTAATTTGTCTGGCCCTGGTGCTTTCTCCATCTTTTGTGACCCAAGGGTTTCCCTCACTCTCTCTGCCATGATTTCCACCTATGCTACCTCATCTTCCCGTTTTTGCCTTCCCCACACCTGCCAGTGATGCACCCCTCCCCAGAGGTATAATATAATAATATAATATAATATAATATAATATAATATAATATAATATATAATATAATATAATATAATATAATATAATATAATATAATATAATATAATATAATATAATATAATATCATGCACAACAAGATAACACAATACAATACAATATAATATAAAATAGTGGTGTGGTGTTATAATAGTGTAACTATTAAATTAATTTAGAATGTGTTAATTTATCTCTCTCACAGTGAGATGCTAAACCATCTGTTACATCATCTCAATCATTGGTTAATTTGTCTCTATTGTAGTGTGGTTCTAAACACTGAGGCCTGGATAGTCAAACTGCACCCAGAAAGTGCGCAACAGGAGGAGCAAGTGCAATTCCACCACACCCACGCGCAAGAAGCGCGATATTCAAAAACTGCGCAGGTCAAGATGCACCTGCGGCACACGATTGAATATCCCTTCACCTGCACCATAGCGCAACTAGGAATGTGCAGTTGCAAATTTCAGTTGTGCCATAGCGCAACCAGGGATGCTCATTGGAGCAGTCCAGATGCACCATAGTGCAATCAGGGATGCCCCGTGGAGTAGGGCAGCAGTGCAACAGCACAACCAGGGGATGCACAGGGGACAGGGATGCAGGGCCTCCACCCACCCACAAGCAGATGGGCGAGAGACTGAGCAGCAGAACAGACACCTCTCAACACACCCCATGTACTGCACAACCGGTGGAGAGCTGGGATAACCACCGACCGCATGGATACCTGCAACCAACCCTGGCGGGCATGGTGCCCCAGCACACTCCACAACGAAACGCGGCTGTGGCACACAAGGGTGCCAACCATCCGGCGCCTCATTATCCCATCAATGCAGAGCACCCCTGCACTGGCTTCATATCCCCATACCCTTCCCAGAGTAGCACCCAACAGTGCAGGGACACCCACGCATGCCAAATTACCCCTTTACTGTGACAATGCAGCCCTATGCACCAAGGGAGCCATGCAGGGGCCCACCATGTGCCCCTGCAGTGGGTGGCAGCGAACGATGCCAACAACTGCATCCACAGTGCCACCCTGAGCGTCCCCCGAGGTACAGCTGACAGACCGACCGTAAAGCCGACTGCACACGAGGTACCCATGCAGCAGGACGTACCCTGGTTCCCAACAATCAGTGGTGGCCAGCACCCTGCTCCTCCAAGGACACATCTGATCACAGCACTGGCCACAACAGCCAGCACAGACACACACAGTGTTGGATGGAAGCATGTGCCACAGGATGCAACACAGTGCATGGACAAACAGTCACCCATACCCACAACGGCGCAACAGGGACACAGTAGCAGGTCAGCAAGCCGCAGCGTGTAGCCACAACGGCTGTGTACACCGGCCAGCACCCTACATGGCACAGGTGGTGCCAGCCACCTGTGCAGGCACCATGAAGCAGTATGCCACCGGCATGCGGCGGGCACAAGTGACAGACAGTGGGCATATCCTCACAACAGATGCAAGTGACAGCATGGAGGGTGGACAACAACAGTGGAGCCTGGTGCCACCAGAGGCAGGCGATGCACTATATTGGTGATGGGGAGCAACCTGGCATTGTACCCGGTACAGTGGTTGTCCAGCATGGACAGCCACCACTGACATGCCAGCAGACTGTGCATACCAAGACATGCTAGGGTGTCAGCTGCACAGGCCATGAATGGTACGACAGTGGTGCCTCACACACAGTGCATACCGCCATGGACCACTACACAGGCATCCAGTGCACGAAGAACAACACACAAATGACAGACAGTGACTTGTCCCCACGCCCACACCGCAAGGCGGTTCCTTCCAGACACACACACCGCCCATGCTTGCACCACCTGATTGCATGCACACTACCAACTGAGCACTTGTATCCAGCGCTGCAAATCAGAACCACCACAGTTGTCATAACAAAATGTATGTATTAAAAGATTGCCACTCAAACATAAATACAAATATATACAAGGGTGGGGGAAGGGCCCACAAACCCTAGGGGCAGGCATGGGGCAGAGGTGTACAAATGGGAGAGAGAAGAAGGGGTGTGAGGTGGATCCGAGAGTTAGGTGTGTCGGGGTCCGCGAGACTATTCTCTTCCCGCTCTCCACTCCTGTGGCACCTCTGGGTGCTACTCCTCCGGACCCCGTGCCACTCCATCCACTCCAGCAGTGCCAGGGACACCTGCACCAGCTGCAGCAGTTCCATTATGCCCTGTTCCAGGGCCATCCAGCAGTGTACACCTAGGACAAGGGAGCAGAGTCAATATGTATGACTGTCCAGCCCCCTGCAGCCCACCCATTGTGCATGTCATACAGTCATGTGCCACACCCCTGTGATGGTGTGTGACCACCCCACAGTGACCACATCCACAAGACACACCGACAGGCACCCACAGCCATGTGGACCGCTGCACACTCCCACAGCCCATGTCCGCACAGCACCACCGTGGCTGTACAGTGATGTAAACATGCGGTGTGAAGGCAGTAACAACCACCGTACCCAGTGCATGGACCACTGATGCTCCCAGACATACAATGCCACTGGAAAGTGCTGACTGTAACAAACTGCGTGCATGGCAGTGGTGTCAATGGATGGTGGCCATGCCCCGCTGCCCACCCTGTTACCCAGCATGCAATAATAATCATGGATGTAAGACACTCACCACCATCTGGCTGGTCCCTGCACCTCTGTGGTCCTGCACCCCTTCTGGCCTGCTGGTCCTCTTGGCTGTGCCTCCTCTCCCTCTCCTGCTGGTGCTCCTCTGGGCCTAAGGTGCAAACATGGGAAGAGGAACATCAAGTACAATCTGGGAGGAAAGTCCCCCCACCCCCGATGTGTGTATACATTCAACAGCCATACCCATCCACCCCACCTGATACCACCACCATGGCCAAACTGGATGACCCCCCTATGTGATGGACACATGCAACTGTGATACCCGTACGGAAATTAACAGTGTATGGATGGGGCACCTACCTGGCCCTGGCAGTGTACCCCTCCTGGCATGTGCCCGCAGGCAGGCAGGCCTGTCCGGGTCTCTCTGCTGGAGGTCCCCATATTGCTGGTGACACTGCTGAGCCATGCACCTGATTCCTGTGGCCTCCTCCTGTGCCACCGCCACCTCCTCCCATACTGCACTAATGGCCCTGTCCAGGGGTGCATCACTATAAAGTGCCCCAGCATGGGTCTCTACTATGGCCACCAAAATGGCCAGCTGTACCTGGCTCCACACAGCAGCCCTCCTCCGTGCCATCTCTACTGCTGGTTGTAGTCAAAATGGTGCTCGGTAGCAAGGTCCATCATGTGCAGATGCTGCATGGTACAGCACTGCCATTCCCTATCGTGCTGTCACCAAACAGCGCAATAGTCGGGCACAAGGTCAAGGTGCTCTCACGCATGGACCACCACAGAGTGATTGGTTCTCAATGCGTGTAGCGTGATTGGGTGTACCACCTCCTGTAGTGGCCTACCGTGCTATGGCCCCAGTGTGCCTACGGTGCCCCAGTGTCCTATATGTGAACAGCGCAGTAGTGCCACTGGCACAACGGTGGCTGTACCCTGCATTTGCCTCCCACACAACTGCGTCAGCAGCATGGGGCGTCTGTTAAATGTCACACACCAGGCATGCACGGTTCAGGTGTACGCACATGTCACAGAAATGCACGCACAAAGCGTTCCACAATTGCACAAAGTGCAACAACACTATTAACGGCATACCAAATCCGCTAATCAGCCATTCAATGGTGCGAATGCATCTCTCCATTTAAAATATGCCTCACCTCATTTGCATGCGTTGCAATATAAAGTGTGACATTAGGCAGCATACTAGCCGTTATTGCAGTCCTCGTGGTGGTGCATGCTGTTTGGGGTGGACTGTGGTGTGTGGGACATCCAAGGACTGCACAGTCACGGTAACACCTGTCATTCTCACAGGATGAATAATCAGCGTCGTGGTGGAAGAAGAGGAATAGAGGCGTGGGGAGAAGAGGCCTAACTTCACAAAGGCGAAACAGATGCCTGTTTGAAACCTACCTTGACAGGGCCGCTGCTCAGTGGACGGCAGAACACCCACCATGGGTGCAGGGTGTTCCCACTACATAACTACATGGCTGCATGGGAAGAGGTGGTGGTGCCATCAATTTGCATGCAGCCACCAGCAGTCCATGCAGGAGTGCAAAAAGAAGATGAGCACAGACAAGCAGAGGATTAAGGACAAGGTGGCTGCTATCAGGGCAGCACGGTCTGCGACTGGTGGGGGACAAGTGGACGTGCAACACCTGACCTCAGAAGGTGGGTTGCTGGCAGCATGCAGCATTGTGCCATGAGGTGTTCAGGTGGTGGATTCAGACAGACTGAAGCCAATCACTGCATGGTAGGTCCTGGTTGGTCAATGGGGGGCAGGGTAGGGCAGATTCATGAGCACTGTGTTCCTACAGCTCTGAGCATCTACATGGGTCAGTGGTGGTGGGATTGTCCACTGAGGGCAGTACCATGGACATAGAAGAGGGCCCATTCACCTCCACAGGCATACCAGGGTCATGTCAGGGTGACAGTGGGCATGCCTGGATGTCCGGACTGATGTTGGTAGAGCAGGTGCAGAGGAGGCCTGCCCGTGTCCCAGTATGCCAGCATCAGGGATGCCAGCATGAGTCTTGGGCTGGTGCGGATCATCACTGATGAGTAGACTCACTTCATAGACAGTGATAATTGCCGGCCACAGATGGCCACCCAGCAGGTACATCATGGAAATGGCTGTGGGTGGTGCCACCATGAGCCTGCATGACTTCGGACCCAGCCTGCTGTCTGCCAGTGGGGCAACACTGGTGTGTGTCAGGACAGTGGGGCTGTTGCGTACTATGAAGCACCATTGAGCCTGGAGAGGGCAGCGGGGCAGTGTCAGCAGTCGGGACAATGTTCACAGAGTACAGTGTCAGGGGCGGTCAGTGCACCACCTGTGGACAGCAGGCTAACACAAGTGTGCAGTGCCCACCCTCAGTGGTGCTGCCATCAGGGCCATGAACACAAGGTAACAGCATGCCGATCAGGCAGATGACCTCTTGAAGAGCACACCGTAAACTCCAGAATCATTCGATCAGTGCGGCATGTTGGAGGTGGATGCACAGTGCGACCTACAGGCAGAGGAGGCGCCAGGACATCACTCTGCTCCTGGCGGCATGGACAGATGTGGGAGGATGTGTCCTGCCGGTGACAGGCGACACAGGCAATCACAACTGTCATGCCCAATGGGCACAATTTGCCCATCGTCACAGACCGACGCAGTGTGTCCACCCCATTCCGACGTAGTGTGACACCTTCTTGTGACGGGTTCAGCAGTAGGTCCCGGCACACCTGGGCGTGGGCATGTTCGGTGTGCTGAGACCCCTGCGTGAGCATGGTCCGTTCACAAGCGGTCTGGAGGACCACCGGTGCCACCCCATAAGGCCATTGGTCAGCCTGTCACTGCTGGCGGGTCTCAGCGGGCTACCAGCCATCCGTAGCAGTCATGCTGTGGTACGTGACCGGCCTTTCTCCCACCCACAGCTACTGTCTGATGCTGCCCTGTGTGCATGTGTTGTTCACATGCAATGCACAGGTGAAACTCCGGACCTGCATGCACACGTTCATCTGCACCTCTCGGCTGCCCTCCACTGTGGACTGTGCATGATGATGCCTGCATTGCACTGTCTCCCACTATGCAATGGTGCCCAGTGTTGGACACACGCACTGGGCATGCACTGGGCATGGTGGTCTGTGGACATGTGTGGCTAGGGGTGGCAGTTGGGGTCGGCGTTCCTCTACTGTGTATGTCTTGTGAGGTGTGTGTGTGACCACATGCCATGTTAGACCTGTCCCTGATGTGTATGCAGTTCCATGCTCAGCCAATTTCATTAACATAACACCCAAGGTTTGTCCATGCATGTTGTGGTTGTCTTTGCCACTGGTGGTTCACAGCCCCATGACTTACCTGGGTTTTTAAGTGCTCCTCTGTGATGGTGTCCTGGTGCAGTGCCATCTGGATCAGTCGGGGTCCCTCTGACCGGAGGGCTACCATCTCATCTTCCTGGCACGTCCTCCTTGAATTTTACATCGCTGTCTCCCCTCTTTTATTTTACTGTCGACTATCCCGGTCATTGGCCATGTTGTGGGATGCAACAACCAGAATAGCCACTGGCCTTTGAGGGCTGTACTGAGGGCACCACCAGAGGTGTCCAGGCAACAAAATATGCGCCAACATCCAAACACCGGCTCAATGACGTCGTGCGGTGGCATGTGCCTCATTCTAGGTTGCTGCTATGGGTTGGGCCACGGTATGGTGTGAGCAGCCAGGGCAAGATGGGTATCCTGTCACCTGTGTAGAGGTAGATATTAGTTGGCGATCAGCATTGCCTGTCTTGGTCTCTGGGCCAATACCCATGTCACCTCTGACTATGCCCTCCCAAGCTCAATGTCTTTCTGCGTGCTTTATACTCACCCACTAGGTGGCCAGTGGGGATGTCCCTCTTGAACCTGTGGCACAGTGCAACTGGTACAGATGAGGCATCCGTGCTTTAGGGTGCATGGCACAGACATGATGCACCCCTGGCACCACACACCACCACAGGTGTGCTTCCTTACCCTTCTGATTCATGTATGTGGCCTTCAGGCCAGATGGTGTATGGATGGCCACATGTGTGCAGTCTATTGCCTCAGCTACCGACATATAATGTGCTACCACATTAAATCTGTATGTTTGATGTCGCTCACGATTGTGCTGAAATGGATGTACTCCCAGCATGTGGTAGCAGTCGTGAGAAATGGGTGAGGAGGCGTGATGCAGCATAGGTTGTGCCTGTCATTTCCCCAGTTTCTGGAAGGGTACCCATGGTGAGCAGGCACATACAAGCTGTCACTGAGATGCTCCACTGACCTGAAACATGATCCGTCGTGTGGGTGCATCACACACTGCACAGATCACAGAGCCACCTCAGGATCGCTGGGTTGACGTACTGGCCCATGATCTCATATCAGTGTAAGCCTCGAAACTGGTGTGTTCAGTCCACTGCCCGTTGAAGGCTGCTCGCGACCAGACCCTTCTGCCTTGGAATGCTCCCCTGCTCCCTGTCTTCTCACCCCCTCATAACTGCCTCCATCTGGATGGTGGCACTAGCCCATCCTGGCCGTGGTACCCCCTGGCAGCTGTTCTGTGTTCCCCACTGTCATGCTGCTACTCCCTGCACCTTGAACACACCTCCTGTAGTGGCCTCAGTGCTGTGTGGCCTTCCCCTTTGACCTGCACTGCAACGAGGTTCCCACACCTTCCCTGTTCCGGGGTTCCAGGTGCTCTGTCTCTCCTTTCTGCCCACATTTTTGTCTGCCTGTGCGACTGCCAGCAGTTCAGCAAATTTAGCTCTATAACATTCTTGCCTCTCTCTTGTTCCTTTTTTATTTTGGATCATTTCAGCTATCGTAACTTCCATTGCTCCCTGTTGCGCTGCTTTATTGTTGAATAACCTTTTCCAATACCATTTATACCTATAGTTCCTCCTTCGATTTGCACATGCATTCATTATAGTTGTGCTCTTGCACATTGATTTGGGGCGCATCTGCTGTGCAGAACCACGAATGACCATTAGGCCTATTCTTCACAGCATTTTAATGTCAGCAGTTCAGCAAATTTGGCTTCCTATAGTATCTTGCCTCTCTCTTGTTCCTTTTATTTTGGATCATTTCACATCGTAACTTCCATTGCTCCCTGTTGCGCTGCTTTATTGTTGAATAACCTTTTCCAATACCATTTATACCTATAGTTCCTCCTTCGATTTGCACATGCATTCATTATAGTTGTGCTCTTGCACATTGATTTGGGGCGCATCTGCTGTGCAGAACCACGAATATTAGGCCTATTCTTCACAGCATTTAATGTGTGTTAGTATATTATATTATATTATATTATGTTATATTATTATATTATATTATATTATATTATATTATATTATATTATATTATATTATATTATATTATATTATATTAATCACCACTTTGTAACTGGTATAACTTCACACACTTAAACACAACACTGTAACAGAGAGCATTAATCTCGGTGTCTACATATTCAAATGTGATGTTGCCATGTGCAACAGGATTCACCAAAGTAAGTCCGAAAATGCACTGTTCTAGAGATATCCAGTGGGAGGCAGATAAAGCCCCCAATCACAATGCACAAGAGCTAATGATAATGAATGCATGTGCAACTGAAGGAGAAACCATGCATAAATTGTTACAGTGATATTCAACAACAGCGCCATGGCGCAATAGGGGAGCAAACGAAGTTGCGCGATAGTGGAAATGATCCAAAATAAAAAGGAACAAGAGAGACGGTTCAAGAACGCCATAGGAAGCCACATTTGAACTTAAGGCAGCCACACAGGCATACAAAAACTGGGAGCAGGGAAAGGGCAGAGAGAGACAGAGCAGGAACCCCAAGAACAGGGAGGTGTGGGAACCTCTGCACAGTGCAGGTCAAAAAGGGAAGTGCCACACAACACTGAGGCCACTTCAGAGGACATTCAAAGTGCAGGGGAGTAGGCAAGGACAGTGGGGAACTCATAAACAGCTGCTGGGCGGTAACACAAGCCAGGAATATGGCGGTAGTGCCACCATAATGATGGAGGCAGTTGGTGAGGGGTGAGAAGGCAGGCAGCAGGGGCACAGCCATGGAAGGGCCCATCGGCATATGCCCTCAACAGGTAGCACCGAGCCCGCACCAGCTCGAATTTACACTGATACTGATATCGTGCCGGTACTGCCTGAACTGGGCTTATCCTGAGGTCTCTGAGATCTGTGCAGTGATGTGATGCACACCCACACGACGGAGCCATGCACTGTCAGTGGAGACCAAAGTGACAGCTTGTATGGCCTGCTCGCCTAGGGCACTTCCAGAGACCAACAGGGAAATGACAGGCATAACCCAGTTGACGGCGTCATGCCTCCTCGACCCAATTCCTCAGCGCACTGCTGCCACATGCTGAGTAGCATCCATTTCCCCAGCACAGCGGCGGGCGCACAGCAGACATGGGATTTCCACAGGGTAGCACGTAGGCCTGGCGTGCTCCGGGAGCGTAGGCTGCACCCGTGTCATCCGCATGCCACCCTGGCCCTGAGGGGCCACGCCACATGAATCGGAAGGGGTATGCAAGCATCAACTGCCAAGTGGTGTTTGATGCCAGGGGGTGCATAGTCAATGTCTGTGCCACGCACCCTGAAGCACATGATACCTTCATCTGTCACCAGTCTGCACTGTGCCACAGGTTCAAGAGTGGGGACATCCACACTGGCCACCTAGTGAGTGAGTATGCAAAGCATGCAGAAAGACATTGAGCTTGGGAGGGGCATAGTCAGTGGTGACATGGGTATTGGCCTAGATGGTCCAAGGCAGGGCGACGCTGATCACCAAACTAACATCCACCCTCTACACACAGGTGACAGTGGATACCCACTCTGTCCCTGGCTGCTCACACCATACCGGTGGCCCACAACCCCATAGCAGCAACACTACAATGAGGCACATGCCACCACACGCAATGTCATTGAGCAGGTGTTTGGGATGCTGAAGGCATGTTTCCATTGTCTGGACATGTCTGTGATGTGCCCTACGGTACAGCCCTCAAAGGCCGAGTGGGCTGTTCACTGCCTGTTGCATCCTGCACACCATGGCCAATGACTGTGGAGATAGTCATACAGGTCGAAGGGGGGACAGCAATAATGGGACCATGAGGACACTGGTGTGAAGATGGTGATGGGCAGCCCCCATGGTTGGAGGGACCCCCAACTGATCCAGATGGCACAGCTGCACCGGTACACCATCACAGAGGAGCACTTCAACCAGCCCAGGTAAGTCATGCTGTGGCATGGAACCACCAGTGGCAAAGACACAACCCACAAACATGCATGGACTAACCCTTGGGGTGCATGTCATTAAGGAAATTGGGTGAGCATGGAACCACACATGCCGTCAGTGATGGGCAAGGTCTAACTAAGCACACAGTCACACACACACACACACACACACACACCTCACAGACTTGCACAAAGGGTAGGAGGCATGCCAACCCCAACTGCCACCCCTAGCCACACACACGTCCAGAGACCACCATGCCCAGTGCTTGCCCAGTGCATGTGTCAGACACTGGGCACCATTGCACAGTGGCAGACAGTGCAATGCAGGCATCATCATGCGCAGTCCACAGTGGACAGCAGCTGGGAGAGTGTGCAGATGAAACATGTGTGTGCATGCAGGGCTGGGTACCCCACCCATGCACTGCATGTTGAACAACACAATGCACACAGGGCAGCATCGGACAGGTGGGAGACAGGTCAGTCATGTGCCACAGTGCCATGGCTGCCATGGATGCATGGGAAGCCCCACCGAGACCCGCCAGCAGTGACAGGCTGACCAATGGCCTCATGGGGTGCGTACCCAGCGGTCCCCAGGATTCCACTGTGTGGATGCAACCATGCTTGCTCAGGGTCTGCAGCACACCAAACATGCCTGCGCCAGGCGTGCTCAGGATTCCCACTGCTGAACCTGTTGTTGACAAGGAAGGTGTCACATGATGCCTGGAATGTGGGTGTGGACATTGCACTGCGTGGTGTCTGCAACGTATGGGCAAATACCTGTGTGCCCATTGTGGACATGACAGTTGTGATTGCCTGTGTCTGTCTATCAATGGCAGCGGTCACATCTTCCCACATCCAGTCCATCCCTGCCAGAAGCAGAGTGGTGTCTGTGCTGTGCCACTCCTCTGCCTGGTGCAGAGCCGCACTGAGTGCATCCACCACCGTCACAAGCCGCACCTGCTGATCGACTGATTCTTGGAGTTTGCATGTGTGCTGCCTGATTGGCATGCTGTCCCTCATGGTGTTCGCAGCCCTGATGGGCAGCATCCCTTGAGGGTGGGCACTGCACACCAGGGCCAGGCCTGGGCATGTCCACAGGCAGTACACTGACGCTGCCCCCTGACACTGTACCCCCGTGGCCATTGGCCGACTGCTGACACTGCCCCCTGGCTGCCACACTCCAGGGCTTAACGGTGCTGCCACAGTGGCTGCAACAGCCCCACTGTCTGGGACACACACACCAGTGCTGCCCCACTGGTGCAGACAGGCACAGGCTGGGACTGTGATGTCATACAGGCCTCCATGGGGGCACCACCCACAGCCATGCCCATGATGTCACCTGCTGTGTGGCCATTCTGCGGCCCCCAAGTATCACTGTCCATGAAGTGAGCTCATCATCATCTGTCTTGGATCCGGCAGCAGCCCAAGTCTCAGCATGCCGGCATCCATGGATGCCGGCATGCTGGGACATGGGCAGGGCCTCCTCTGCACCTGCTCCACCAACATCAGTCAAGACGTCTAGGCGGGCCCACTGTTGCCCTGACCCTCATATGCCTGTGGAGGTGGATGGGCCCTCCTCTATGTCCATGGTACCACCCTCAATGGACAAGCACACCACTGCTGACCCGTGTAGATGCTCAGGAGCTGAAAGGGAACACAGTAGCATTAATGTATCTGCCCTACCCTGTCCCCCCCCATTGACAGACCAGGACCTACCATGCAGTTATGGGCTTCCAACTGTCTGAAATCCACCACCTGGAACACCCTCGATGGCACAGCGCCAGAATGCTGCCACACACTCTTTTTTGTGGGGTGAAGTGACGATGCAATTACGGTCGCGAACCCGTGCGCCCCCGATGGCAGCCACGCGTCATAATCCTCCTCTTGTCCATGCCCATCTTCTTTTTGCACTCCTGCATGTGGCCGTGGTGGCTGCCGGCTGCTGGGTTAATCTTGCCGCACCACCTCTTCCCATGCAGCAGCATGCTGGGCCCTGTGAAATCATTCCACGACTGTCCACTGAGCAGTGGCTCCTGGTCGAGGTAGGCCTCAAACAGGGCATCTGTTTCTGCAGTTGTGAAGTTAGGCCTCCTCTTCCTCCCACATCTCTGTTCCTCTTCCTCCACCTCACGATCACTCATTATTCATCCTGTGAGAATGACAGATGTTACCTGTGACTGTGCAGTCCCATGCATGTCCCACACACCACAGTCCACACTCCCAAACAGCATGCGACTCACCACAATAGTCTGAAATAACCGACTATGGCTAGTGCTGCCCAATGTCACCTTTTTATAGTGCAACGCATGCAAATGAGGTGAGGCACAATTTTAAATGGATGCAGATGCAGTATCTGCACATTTGAATGACTGATTTGCATATGCTGGTTGAATATCATGCTGTTGCACTTTGCGCAATTGTGTTGAACGTGCTCAGGCAAGTGCGCATTTCTGTGACATGTGCAGTACATACTGAACTGCGAATGCCCGGGTGAAGACACAGGCGCCTGCCACAAGGTGCTGTGCTGTGCATGGAGGCAATGCAGGGCATAGCCACCATTGTGCCAGTGGTGCTGCTGCGCTGTTACATATGGCATTCTGGCACTGGGGTTGCCGTAGGCTGCTGGGGCCATGTGCGGTGAAGCCACTGCAGGAGGTGACACACAGGCACCCAATCACGCTACACGCATTGTGTACCAATTGCGTTGAGGCAGTCCGTGCGTGAGAGCCCCTTGACCCTGTGCTCTACTATCGCGCTGATTGGTGACAGCATGATAGGAAATGGCAATGCTGTACCGTGCAGCATCTGCACATGGTGGACCGTGCTACTGAGCACCATTTTGACTCCAACCAGCTGTAGAGATGGCACAGAGGAGGGCTGCTGTGTGAAGCCAGGTGGAGCTGTCCAATTAGGTGGCCATAGTAGAGCCCCATGCCCCACTTTATAGTGATGCACCCCTGGACAGGGCCAGGAGTGCAGTATGGGAGGCAGTGGCGGTGGTCTTGGAGGAGGCCACAGGAATCGGGCGCATGGCCGAGCAGTGTCACCACCGATACAGGGACCTCTGGCGGACAGACCCAGACAGACTTGCCTGCCTGTGGGCACATGCCAGGAGGGGCACGGTGCCACGGCCAGGTAGGTGCTCCATCCATACACTGTTAACATCCATACGGGTATCACGGTTGCATGTGTCCGGCACATGGGGGGGCCATCCAATATTGGCCATGGTGGTGGTGGGTTGGGGGTGGATGGGTATGGCTGTGTGGGATTGCACACACACGGGGTTGGGGGACTTTGCTCCCAGATTGTACTGATGTTCCTCTCTCCAGGTTTGCACCTTAGACCCAGAGGAGCACCTGTGGGTGAGGGAGAGGAGGTACAGCCTAGAGGACCAGGAGGCCAGAAGGGATGCAGGACTACAAAGGTGCAGGGCCAGCTTGATGATGGTGAGTGCCTTACATCCATGACTACTATTGCATGCTGGGTAACAGGGTGGGCAGCAGGGCATGGCCACCATCCATTGACACCACTGCCATTCACGCAACTTGTTGCAGTCAGCACTGTCCAGTGACACTGCATGTCTGGGAGTGCGTCAGGCGGTGAGTCCATGCATGCACCAGGTACACTGGCTGTGTACTACCTTAGCACCGCATAAGCCATATCACTGTATGGCCATGGTGGTGCTGTGTGGGACATGGGCGGTGGGAGTGTGCAGTGGTCCACATGGCTGTGGGTGCCTGGGTAGGCCGGTCTTGTGGATCCGGTCACTGTGGGTGGTCACACACCATCACAGGGGCATGGCACATGACTGTATGCCATGCACAATGGGTGGGCTGCAGGGGGCTGGACAGTCATTCGTATTGACTCTGCTCCCTTGGTGGATAATGCTGGATGGCCCTGGAACAGGGCATACAGGAGCTGCTGCAGCTGGTGCAGGTGTCCCTGGCACTGCTGGAGTAGAAGGAGTGGCACGGGGTCCAGAGGAGAAGAACCCAGAGGTGCCACAGGAGTGGAGAGCGGGGAAGAGAATAGGCCCTTCATGACCCCCTGACACACTTAACCACCATGGACCCACCCTCATACCCCTTCTTCCCTCTCCCATTTGTACACCTCTGCCCCATGCCCGCCCCACTGGGTTTGTGGCCCTTCCCCCACCCTTTTATATATTTGCACATATGTTTGAGTGTTTCCCTTTTTTAATACAGACATTTTGTTATGACAACTTTGGTGGTCTCTGATTTGCAGCAGGCTACAGGTGCTCAGCTGCAGTGGTATGCATGGCATCAGGGGTGGTGCAAGCAAGTGTGTCCGGAAGGGAACCGCCTATGGTGTGGGCGGGGGGATCAGTCACTGTCTGTCATTTGTGTGTATGCAGTGGTCCACGGTGCATGCACTGTGTGCATGGCACCCCTGTCAGACCATACATGGCCTGTGCAGCTGACACCCTTGCATGTCAGTGATATGCACAGTCTGCTGGCATGTCAGTGGTGGCTGTCCATGCTGGACAACCACTGTACCTGGTACAATGCCAGGTTGCCTCCCATCACCAATATATTACACATCTGCCTCTGGTGGCACAGTGGCCTCCATTGTTGTTGTCCGCCCTCAATGCTGTCGCTTGTGTCTGTTGCAGGGGATGTGCTCCACTGTCTGTCACTTGTGCTCTGGCCACATGCTAGTGGTAGGGTGGCTGGCACACCTGTGCCATGTAGGGGTGCTGGCCTTGTGTACACGGCTGCTGTGGCCACATGCCAGTGGCTTGGTTGACCCGCTACTGTGTCCCTGTGTTGGTGTGCCCTGGGGTATGGGTGGGTGTTTGTCCATGCACTGTGTTGCATCTTGTGTGGCACATGCTTCCATCCAACACTGTGTGTGTCTGTGCTGGTTGTTGTGGCCAGTGCTGGGATGGGATGTGTCCTTGGGAGGGTGTGCAGGGTGCTGTACCACTGGTGGTGGGATCCAGGGCATGTTCTGTTGCATGTGGGGTACCTCGTGTGCCGACGCATGGTCGGTCTCTCAGCTGTACCTCAGGGGGATGTGCAGAGTGGCATTGTGGATGCCGTTGTTGCATCGCTCTCTGCTGCCACGCGCTGCAGGGTGCACATGGTGGGGCTGCCTTGCATGGCTCCTTGGTGCATAGGGTTGCATTGTCACAGTGAGGATGGTGGCATGCATGGGGTGTCCTGCACTGTTGAGTGCTACTCCTGGGAAGGGTGTATAGGGATCATAGTGCTGGGTGTGCTCTGCATTGGTGGTATGGCATGGCACAGGGTGGTTGGTGCTCCTTGTGTGCCTGTCACAGCTTGCCAGGGGGTGTGCTGGGGCACCATGCCCTGGCTGTGGGTTGGTTGCTGGTATCCATGGGCCAGTGGTTATTCCATCTCTGCACTGGTTGTGCAGTGCCTGGGGCCTGGGGGCAATGTCTGTTCTGCTGTGTGCTCCTCTGACCATTTGTGGCATGGGTTGTGGGCCCCTGCATCCTGTCCCTGCACATCCCTGGTTGTGCTGTTGCACTGCTGCCCTGCTCCATGCAGCGTCCCTCTTTGCGCTATGGCACATCTGGTCTGCTCCATTGAGTATCCCTGCATCTGAAATGTGCAACTGCACATCCCTGGTTCTGCTATGGTGCAGGTGGCATGATATTCAGTCATGCCACAGGCTCATCTTGATGCAGTTTTTGAATACGCTTCTTATGGGCATGGGCGCAGGACTTGTGCTTGTTCCTACTGTTGCGCACTTTTTGGGCGCAGTTTGAATATCCGGGCCTCAGTGTTTAGAACCACACTACAATAGAGACAAATTAACCAATGATTGAGATGATTTAACACATAGTTTAGCATCTCACTGTGAGAGAGATAAATTAACACATACTAAATTCATTTAATAGTTATACTATTATAACACCACACCACTATATTATATTATATATTATATTATATTGTATTGTATTGTATTGTCTTGTATGATATTATATTACATTAGATTATATTATATTATACCTCTGGGGAAGGGGTGCATCACTGGCAGGTGTGGGGAAGGCAAAGCAGGAAGATGAGGTAGCAGAGGTGGAAATCATGGCAGAGAGAGTGTGGGAAGCCCTTGGGTCCCATAAGATGGAGAAAGCACCAGGGCCAGATAAATTACATCCCAGAGTGCTGAAGGAACTGGTGGATGTCCTTGCAAAACCCCTGATGGAGCTCTTCAGCATCTCTCTGAGGACAGGATGGGTGCCCCAGGATTGGAAGGTGGCGCATACAGTGCCTAGCCACAAGTGGGGATCAGGGGAGGTGGTAGGGAACTACAGGCCCATCAGCCTGACATTAATAGTGGGCAAGGTAATGGAGGACATTGTCAAGGAGAGACTGGGGGGGACCTGGAAAAGTTGGGGAGCCTTGACAATAGACAGCATAGATTTATCCTGGGGAAATCATGTCAGACAAACCTTGCGGAGGTTCTATGACTGGCTGATGAGTGCCATGGACCTGGGAAGACCAGTGGACATCCTCTTTCTTGACTTCAGCAAGGCATTTGACTCTGTTCCTCACATAGGCCTGTTGAATAATGTAGGAGAAATGGGGGTGGGGAACCAGATGATCAGATGGATAGGAAATTTTCTCCAGAACTGGACCCAGAGGGTCATGGTTGGAGGGATAGTCGCATCCCCAAGGAGGGTCAATACTGGAGTCCCTCAGGGATCAGTCCTTGGGCCCCTCCTGTTCAATGCCTATGTATCTGACATTAGGAAATGCAACAGGAGTGAGCTGAGTCTCTCTGTGGATGACTCAAAACTAGGAGTGGTGGTTGATGGGGAGGAGGAAGGGTGGTCCTACAGGGGGACCTGGAGGCTCTGAAAAAGTTGTCTATAAAGGGGAAGCTGAGGTTCAAAGCAGGAATATGCAGGGTACTGCACCTGGCAGCCAGAAACCCAGGCCAAGTCGAGATCCTGGGGGTGAAATGCTACAAGTATTGATGGCTGAGAGTGACCTGTGGTGGTAGTAGATGTCAAGATGAACAACTCAGAGAGTTGTAGGAGGGCAGTGGCAAAGGCCAACATGATGCTTGGATGCATCGCTAGGGGCTCACCTCCTGAAGGAGTGAAGTAATAATCCCACTGTATAACTGCTTGGTGAGGACAAACCTCGAGTACTGCATGCATTTTTGAAGGCCACACTTAAAGAGGGACATTGAACTCCTTGAGAGAGGGTCCAGAGAAGGGCAACCAAAATGATTTTGGGCTTGTGGGAAAGGACCTAAGGAGAGAGGCTTGAAGAGCTAAATATGTACACATTGTAAGAGAGAAGGGACTGGGGAGAAATGATAGAGGTTTTCATGCACATGAAGGGGTAAATGGGGAGGAGCAGTCAGGATACATTAAGAAAGGAGGTGGGGCACTTAGAGGGCAAGGGTGGAAGCTGGAGGGGGGAGAGTCAGTGGAGAAAGGAGGAGGTGCTACTTCACTGAGAGGGTGGTGGAGTCATGGAATGCACTGCCTCGGTGGCTGGTGGAAGCAGAAAGAGTGGAGGGGTTCCAGAAGAGGTGGGGTTCTGGAAGCAAAAACCAGTGCAGTGAGAAAATCCAGGACTGGGAAGGCAGAAGCCAGAGAGGGAGAGGGGGCAGCAAGGTCTGTTAACAGGGTGGGGGCTGACAAAATGAGCACACAGAAAAGACCATTAGGCTTATTGTTCTGGCATTTAGAATGTTATATTATATTATATTATATTATATTATATTATATTATATTATATTATATTATATTATATTATATTATATTGTATTGTATTGTATTGTATTGTATTGTATTGTATTATATTATATTATATTATATTATATTATATTGTATTGTATTTATTGTATTGTATTATATTATATTATATTATATTATATTGTATTGTATTGTATAGTATTGTATTATATTATATTATATTATATTACATTATATTATATTATATTATATAATATTGCTCACCATTCTGTAACAGGGATAATTTCACACAGTTAAGCACAACACTGTATCAGAGAATTTAACTCATTGTTTAGAACTACAATACGAGAGGCAATATAACTCTTGTTTGAGACAGATTAACACACAGATTAGCCGCACACTGTCACAAAGATAATTAAGCACATTTAATCATTACACAGTTACAGAGATCATTTAACACATAATTCAACTCCACACTATCACAGAGATATTTTAACACATAGTTTAACACCACTATGTCACATCCATAGTTTAACACAGTTATAATACCACAGCATTATATTGTATCATATTATATTGTATTATATTATCTTAATCACCACTGTCATACTGATAATTTCATGCAGTTAAGCACAACACTGAAAGAGAGCATAGTTAACTCATTGTTTAGACTCTCAGCACTAGAGATACAATTTAACCCATTGTTGAGATAATGTTACACATAGTAAAATAATATAATATATCATATCATGTCATATTATATAATATAATATGATGGTGTGCTGTTATAATATTATAGATATTAAAGCAATTAACTATGTGTTAATTTTTCTCTGTGAAAGCATTATGTCTCTATTGTAGAGAGTTTTTAAACAATGAGTTAGATGCTCTCTGTGACAGTGTTGTGCTTCACTGCATGAAATTGCACCTGTTATAGAGTGGTGATTAATGTAATAGAATAGAATATATTATGATATGATGTAGTATAATATAAGAAAATACAATATGATATGACATGTTATAATAGAATGTAATATAATATAATGTGCTGTTATAATAGTTTAACTATTATATTAATTAACTCTGTGATGATTTATCTCCGTGACAGTGTGGTACTAAACTATGCATTAAAATATCTCTGCGATAGTGTGGTTGCTGAACTATGTTTAAATTATCTCAAACATGTGTTAAATTGTATCTCTTATAGTGAGAAGCTAAACAGTTAGTTAAATTCTCTCTACTACAATCTTGTGCTTAACTGTGTATTATTATCCCTGGATATGATATGATACAATATAATGATGTGCTCTTATAAAATAACTGCATTAATTTATGTCTTTGGCAGAGTGGTGTTAAATTGTGTAAAAAAATATCACTGCGATAGTGTGGTGCTTGTCTATGTGTTAAATTATCTCTGCAACAGTGTAGTGATTAATGTGTTACATTATCTCCGTGAAAGTGTCGTGCCAATCTGTTGGTGAAATTATCTCAAACAGGAGTTTAATTGTTTCTTGTGTAGAATGCTCTCTGTTACATTGTTGTGCTTAACTGTGTGAAAATATCAGATATGGAGCAGTGAGTAACATAATATAATATAAAACAATATAATATAGTATAATATAATAAAATATATAACATAACATAACATAACATAACATAACATAACATAACATAACATATAATATAATATAATATAATATAATATAATATAATATAATATAATATAATATAATATAATATAATATAATATAATATAATATAATAGAATAGAATAGAATACAACATATTATATAATGATAAGACATGACATGATTGGAAATGATACGATAAGCTACAATTTGATATGATATATTATGATATGATAAGAAATGATGTAATATAATGTAATGTAATGTAGTATAACTTATAAAATAATATAGTATAATATGATATATTATAATATAATATAACATATTATAATACAATATAATATAGTGGAGTGGTGTTATAATACTATAACTATTAAATTAATTATTTGTTAGTTTATCCTTTCGTCAGAGTGATGCTAAACTATGTGTAAAATCATCTAAAACATGGATTAAATTGCTCTATTGTTGTGTAGTTCTAAACAATGAAATAAATGCTTTTTTTTTTACAGCCTTGTGCTTAACTGTGTGATATCATGCCTGTTATATAGTGGTGATTAATATAATATAATATAATATAATATAATATAATATAATATAATATAATATAATATAATATAATATAATATAATATAATATAATATAATATAATATAATATAATATAATATAATATAATATAATATATTAGCGTTATATTATAATTATTAATTAACTATGTGTTAATTTATCTGTGTGACAGTGTGATGCTAAACTCTGTGTTAAATTAACTCTAAGTGTGTGGTGCTAAACTATGTGCTTATCTCTGTGACAATGCAGCACTAAAACTTTGTGTTAAAGTATAACTGTGAGAGTGCGATGGTAAACTATCTTAAATTGTCTCTTTTACAGTGTGGTGCAAAACTGTGTGTTAAATTAACTTTGTGACATTGCAGCACTAAAACTATGTGATAAATTATATCTGTGACAGTGTAGTGCTAAACATTGTTACTTTATCTGTACCACAATGCAGTGCCAAACTTTGTGTTAAATTATCACTGTGAGAGTGCAATGCTAAACTCTTTTAAAAAGTTTCTTTCGCAGGGTGGTGCTAAGCTGTGTTTTAAATTAACTCTGAGATTGTGGTATTAAACAATGTTTTTAATTATCTCTGTGACAGTGCATTACTAAAACTGTGTAAATTTATTTATTTGACAGTGTAAAGCTGAATTGTGGTTTAACTTATCTCTATCACAGTGTGGCTCTGAAGTATGTGTTAAATTATCTCTGTAACAATGTGGTGCTTAAATGTGTTACATTATCCCTGTGACAGTGTGTTGCTAATTTATGTGTTAAATTATCTCAAACATGGATTCAATAGTTAAATACTCTCTGTTGCAGTGTGGTTCTCAGCAATGAGTTATATGCTATCTGTTTCAGTCTTTTACTTATCTGTGTGAAATTATCTTTGTTACATTATGGTGATAAATGTAATGTAACAGAGCATAACATCATAACATTGCAGTGCTAAACTATGTGATGTTACCACTGTGAGTGTGCACTGCTAAACTGTTTTAAATTGTTTCCTTTACAGTGTGGTGCTAAACTGTATGTTAAAATACCTCTTTAATAGTGTGGTGCTGAACTATGATTTAAATTATCTATATATCAAAGTGTGGCTCTAAATTATGTGGAAAATTATCTCGGTAAAAGAGTAGGGCTAATTTATGTGTTAAATAATCTCCCTGACGTCTATGGGTTTTTTAACATGCAAGACAGTTTGGTGAAAAACTATGCAGTAAATTAGCTCTTTGACAGTGTGGTGCTAATTTTTGTGTTAAATTATCTCACACTAGGGTTAAATTGTTTCTGTTGCAGTGTGGTTCTAAACAATGAGTTAACTGCTCTCTCTTTCAGTGTTGTGCTTAACTGAGTGGTAATTAATATATTATAAAGTAATATATCATATCAGAACATAACATCACATACCTAACATAAAATAATATAATGGTGTGGTGTTATAACTATTAAATTACTTAACTCTGTGTTAATATATCTCAGCACCACACTGCAAAAGATGCACACTGCATTGTTTAGAACCACGGTTTAGCACCACATTAAAAGAAACAATTTAGACAGTTTAGCATCGCACTCTCACAGTGATAATTTACATCTAGTTTAGCACTACACTGTCAGAGTGAATTTCACACATAGTTTAGCACCATACTTTGTCTGACATAAATTAACACTTAGTTAAATAATTTAATAGTTATAACACCACACCATCATATTATTTTATGGTGTTATGTTATGCTATTTTATGTGATGTGATGTTAATCACTGCACCAAAGCAGACATATTTTCACACAGTTATCCACAACACTGCAACAAAGACAATTTAACCCATGTTTGAGATAATCTAACACATAAATTTGGACCACACTCTCACAGAGATTATGTAACAATTTTAAGCACCACACTGTTACCAAGGTAATTGAGCACACACTTTTATCCTCACACTCTCACAATAATATTTTAACACATAGTCTAGCATCACACTTTGACTGAGAGAAATTAACACATAGTTAAGTAATGAAATAGTTATAACACCACAGCATTATGTTAATTTATATTAGGTATGTGATGTTATGTTCTGATATGATATATTACTTTATAACATATTAATCACCACACAGTTAAGCACAACACTGAAAGAGAGAGCATTTAACTCATTGTTTAGAATCACACTGCAACAGAAAAAATGTAACCCTTGTGAGATAATTTAACACAAACATTAGCACCACCCTGTCAAAGAGCTAATTTATCACCATAGTGTTTTGCTTGTTAAAATACCCTTTGACATAAGAGAGATTATTTAACACATAAATTAGCCCCAGTCTGTTACAGAGATAATTTTCCACATAATTTAGAGCCACACCATGATATATAAATAGTTTAAACCATACTTCAGCACCACATCATCACAGAGGTATTTTAACATACAGTTTAGCACAACACAGTAAAAGAAACAATTTAAAATAGTTTAGCAGTGCACTCTCACAGGGAAAGCATCACATAGTTTAGCACTGCAATGTGATGTTGTGTTGTGTTATGTTATGTTATGTTATGTTATGTTATGTTATGTTATGTTATGTTATGTTATGTTATGTTATGTTATGTTATGTTATGTTACATTTATCACCATAATGTCACAAAGATAATTTCACACAGCTAAGTAAAAGACAGAAACAGAGCATATTACTCATTGATGAGAACCTCACTGCAACAGAGATTATATAACTATTTAAGCCATGTTTGAGATATTTTAACACATAAATTAGCAACACACAGTCACATGGACTATATTATATGATATTATATATCACATTATATATTATATATATTATATTATATTAATCACCACTCCGTGACAAGGATAATTTCAAACAGTTATGCCTAACACTGTGACAGAGAGCATTGAACTCATTTTTTGAAACACACTGCAACAAAGAGAACTCAGTCCATGGTTGAGATAATTTTACACATAAATTAGCATCACACTGTCACATAGATAAATTAAAACTAGTTCATTAATTTAATATTTATAATATTATTACACCACACTATTATATTATATTATATTATATTATATTATATTATATTATATTATATTATATTATATTATATTATATTATATTATATTATATTATATTATATTATATCATATCATACTATATCATATCACATCACATCATACAATATCATATCATTTTATTTCATATCATCTTATAACAAATCATATCATATATCATATCATATCATATTGTATTATACTATAATATCCCTTAGGCTGCCACCGACAAGATCTCTTGTTCAAAAAAACCTATGCGTTGTAAATCTTCCTGCAGTCTAAGGGCTATATTATACTATATTGTATTACATAATCTTATATTATATCATCTCCTATTATACCTCATATCATAATGCATTGTATTGCTTTGTATTGTATTGTGTTATATTGTCTTATATTATATTATGAGACTAATTAACACATAATTAATTAGTTATAATATTATAACACCACACTGTTATAGTGTATTATATGTTAATACATATTATATTACATTATGTTATGTAATATTATATTTTTTCATACCATGTCATTTTGTATTAAGCACCATTATGTAAGAGTTAAGCACAACACTGTAAAAGAGATGATTTAATTCATTGTTTGGAAACACACTGCAACAAAGATAATTTAACCCATGTTTGAGAAAATTTAACTCCTTAATTAGTGCCACACTGTCATAGAGATAATACAACACATTGAAGCAGCACACTTTTATAGTAATAATTTAAAACATAGTTCAGCAATACACTATTGGGAGATACATTTTAGCAGTAAGTTTAACGCCACACTGTCACAGAAATAAAATGGCGCATAGTTAATAAATTTAATAGATATAATACTGTAACACCACTCCATTATATTACAATGTATCCTTCCATATCATATCATATCATATCATATCATATCATATCATATCAAATCATATCATATCATATCATATCACATGACATAACATGACAGCACATTACACTACCTCATATCCTATTATATTATATTATATTATATTATATTATATTATATTATATTTCATTATTTCATATATTATCATATTATATTATTATAATGTATTATATAATTATATTATATAATGTATTATAACATTATGTTATAATAATCACCACTACATAACAGGTATAACAAGGTATCGCACAGTTAAGCAGAATACTGTAAAACAGAGCATTTATTTCATTGTTTAAAATCACACAACAAAAGAGCAATTTAACCCATGTTTGAATATGATTTTATGCATCTCTCTGATAGAGGGATAAATTAACACATAGTTAATTAATTTAATAGTTATACTATTATAACACCACACCTCTAGCTTATATTATATTATATTATATTATATTATATTATATTATATTATATTATATTATATTATATTATATTATATTAGTATTATATTATATTAAATCATATTATATTATTTTATATGTTATTATATTACATTACATTATATTATATTACATCATTACTTATTATATCGTAGCATATTATAACATATCATGTTGTAGCATCTCGTATCATATCCAATGTCATATCATGTCATATCAATCATATCATATTACATTACCACACCATTACATTATATTATTTTATGTTATATTATATCATATTATATTATATGACATTATATTATATCACATTATTTATCATATCATATATCATTTCATATCATATCATATTACTTTATATTATATTACATTACATTATATTATATTGTATTGTAATATATTATATTAATATTATATTATATTATATTATAATGTTACTCACTGCTCCATTTCAGATAATTTCACACAGTTAAGCACAACATTGTAACAGAGAGCATTTTACACATTGTTTAGAATCACAGTACTCGAGAGACAATTAAACTCCTGTTTGAGATAATTTCACCAACAGATTGCCACGACTCTCTCACAGAGATAATGTAACACATTAAATCACTACACGTACAGACATAATTTAACACATAGTTAAGCACCACACTATAGCAGAGAGATTTTTTTACACAGTTTAACACCACTCTGCCAAATATATAAATTAATGCAATTATATTATAAGAGCACACCATTATGTTGTTTCATATCATATATCATATTACATTGTAATAAATTATATCATATCATATCTTATCCAGGGATAATAATACACAGTTAAGCACAAGATTGTAGCAGAGATAATTTAACTAACTGTTTAGCTTCTCACTATAAGAGATACAATTTAACCCATGTTTGAGATAATTTACACATAGTTCAGCACTACACTATCACAGAGATATTTTAACACATAGTTTAGTACCACACTGTCACGGAGATAAATTTTCACAGAGTTAATTAATATAATAGATAAATATTATAACACCACATTATATTATATTATATTATATTATATTATATTATATTATATTATATTATATTATATTATATTATATCATATCATATCATATCATATCATATCATATCATATCATATCATATCATATTGTATTATACTATATCATATCAAAATATATTAAATTATATTACATTAATCACCACTCTGTAACAGGTGTAATTTCATGCAGTGAAGCACAAGACTGTAAAAGAGAGCATCTAACTCATTGTTTAAAAACTCTCTACAATAGAGACACCACACTTTAACAGAGAAAAATTAACACAGTTAATTGCTTTAATATTTATAATAGTATAACAGCACAGCATAATATTATATTATATTATATGACATGATATGATATATTATATTATTTTATATTATTTTACTATGTGTAACATTATCTCAAACATAGGTTAAATTGTATCTCTTGTGCTCAGAGGCTAAACAATGCGTTAATTATGCTCTCTTTCAGTGTTGTGCTTAACTGTGTGAAATTATACCTGTTAAGAAGTGGTGATTAATATAATATAATATAATATAATATAATATAATATAATATAATATAATATAATATAATATAATATAATATAATATAATATAATATAATATAATGGTGAGGTGCGATAATATTATAAGTAGTAAATTAAGTAATTACGTGTTAATTTATCTCTGTGACAGTGTGGTACTGATTATCTCAAACATGAATAAAATTATCTCTGTTGCAGAGTCGTTCAAAACAATGAGTTCAAAGCTCTCTGTTACAGTGTTGTGCTTAACTGTGTGAAATTATCCCTGTTACAGAGTGGTGATATAATATAATATAATATAATATAATATAATATAATATAATATAATATAATATAATAAACTAACATACTGACATTCTAAAATGCCAGAACAATAAGCCTAACGGTCATTTCTGTCTGCTCATTTGGTCAGCACCCACCCTGTTAACTGACCTTGCTGCCCCCCTGGCTTCTGCATTCCCAGTCCTGGATTTTCTCGCTGCACTGGTTTTTGCTTCCAGAAACCCACCCCTTCTGGAACCCCTCCACCGTTTCTGCTTCCACCAGCTACCGAGGCAGTGCATTCCATGACTCCACCACCCTCTCAGTGAAGTAGCACCTCCTCCTTTTTCCACTGACTCTTCCCCCTCCAGCTTCCACCCATGCCCTCTAAGTGCCCCACGTCCTTTCTTCAGAGTACCCTGACTGCTCCTCCCCTATTTACCCCTTCATCTGCGTGAAAACCTCTATTGTTTCTCCCCAGTCGCTTCTCTCTTCCAATGTGTACATATTTAGCTGTTCGAGCCTCTCCCCTTAGGTCCTTTCCCATAAGCCCAAAATCATTTTGGTTGCCCTTCTCTGGACCTTTTCTCCAGGAGTTCAATGTCCCTCTTTAAATGCGACCTCCAAAACTGCCTGCAGTACTTGAGGTTTGTCCTCACCAAGCAGTTATACATTGGGATTATTACTTCACTCCTCCTGGAGGTGAGCCCCTAGCGATGCATCCAAGCATCATGTTGGCCTTTGCCACTGCCCTCCTACAACTCTCTGAGTTGTTCATCTTGACATATACTACCACCCCAGGTCCCTCTCAGCCATCTATACTTACAGCATTTCCACCCCAGGGTATCGACTTGGCCTGGGTTTCTGGCTCCCAGGTGCAGTATCCTGCATATTCCTGCTTTAAACTCAGCTTCCACTTTCTAGACAACCTTTCCAGAGCCTCCAGGTCCCCCTGTAGGACCACCCTCCCTCCTCCCCATCCACCACCGCTCCAAGTTTTGAGTCATCCACAAAGAGACTCAGCTCACTCCTGTTGCATTTCCTAATGTCAGATACATAGGCATTGAACAGGAGGGGCCCTCCTTGGGGATGTGACTATCCCTCCAACCACGACCCTCTGGGTCCAGTTCTGGAGACAATTTTCTATCCACCTGATCATGTGCGGTGTGAGTGGCTTAGTAGGTAGCACACTCACCTCTGAGGCCAGGAGATCAGAGGGCTGTGGGGTTCAGTTCCCACCTCTGGCACTTGGGTTAATATCCCAGTACTGACACTGTAGTGCAGCATGAGAGGGGTGTTGCACTTCTGGGGTGCCGTCTTTCCGATGAGATGTTAAACCGAGGTCCCATCTGACTGGATTGCTAGTAGTTCAGGTGGATGTTAAAGATCCCATGGCACTTATCGAAAAGTGTAGGGGAATTTCCCCGGTATCCTGGCCAAATTCCCTCATTCACTAAAAATACCACCAACAGCTTAATCTGGTTCAAGGTCAGTTGGCATCCATCTGTATCCCCCTCCCCCGGGCCATGCCTGAAAATAGGCAGGATTTGTCTAGTGCACTTACCCGGTCAACAAAAACTAAAAAAATAAATAAAAATAAAATCTGGTTCCACACCCCCAATTTCTCCTACGTTATTCAACAGGTCCATGTGAGGAACAGAGTCAAATGCCTTGCTGAAGTCAAGAAAGAGGATGTCCACTGGTCTTCCCAGGTCGATGGCACTCAACAGCCAGTCATAGAACTCAACAAAGGTTTGTCTGACATGATTTCCACATGATGAATCCATGCTGTCTATCGTCCAGGCTCCCCAACTTTTCCAGGTCCCCCTTAGCCTCTCCTTGACAATGTCCTCCATTACCTTGCCCACTATCAATGTCAGGCTGATGAGCTGGAAGTTCCCTGCCACCTCTCTTGATCCCCGCTTGTGGCTAGGCACTGTATACACCACCTTCCAATTCTGGGGCACCCAGCCTGTCCGCAGAGAGATGCTGAAGAGCTCCATCAGGGGTTTTGCCAGGAAATCCGCCAGTTCCTTCAGCACTCTGGGATGTAATTTTTCTGACCCTGGTGCTTTCTCCATCTTATGGGACCCAAGGGCTTCCCTCATTCTCTCTGCCATGATTTCCACCTCTGCTACCTCATCTTCCTGCTTTGCCTTCCCCACACCTGCCAGTGATGCACCCCTTCCCAGAGGTATAATATAGTATAATATAATATAATATAATATAATATAATATAATATAATACAACACAAGACAATACAATACAATACAATACAATACAATATAATATAATATAATATAGTGGTGTGGTGTTATAATATTGTAACTATTAAATTAATTTAGTATGTGTTAATTTATCTCTCTCACAGTGAGATGCTAAACTATGTGTTAAATCATCTCAATCATTGGTTAATTTGTCTCTATTGTAGTGTGGTTCTAAACACTGAGGATGTGGATGTTCAAACTGGCCTTTACAGTGGGCAAACAGCGAAGAACAATGCATTACGCCCATGAATAAAAGCGTGATATTCAAAAACTGTGTAGGTCAAGATGCACCTGCAACACATGACCACCTGCACCATACCACCTGCACCACGACAGGTGCCACCTGCACCATAGCGCAACCAGGGATGTGCAGTTGTGTATTTCAGGTACGCCATAGTGCAACCAGGGATGCTCAGTGGAGCAGTCCAGATGTGCCATAGCGCAACCAGGGATGCCCCGTGGAGCAGGGCAGCAGTGCAAAAGCACAACCAGGGATGCACAGAGACAGGATGCCACAGATGGGCAGAGGAGCACACAACAGAACTGACTTTGACCCCCACACCACATGCACTGCACAACCGATGGAGAGCTGGAATAACCACTGGCCCATGGATACCAGCAACCAACCCACAGCTGGGGCATGGCACCCCAGCACACCCTCTGGCAAGCTGTGACTGGCACACAAGGAGGGCTGACCACCCCATGCCACACCATCCCACCAATGCAGAGCACCCTGCACCATGATCATACACACCTTCCCAGGAGTAGCCCCAAAGTGCAGGACACCCTATGCATGCAGATCCCCACCACCTGGTAACCCTATGCACCATGAGCCATGCAAGAGCAGCCCCACCATGTGCACCCTGCAGTGGTGGCAGCAGACTGCGTATGCAACAACTGCATACACAGTGCCACCCTGCATGCCCCCTGAGGTACAGCTGAGAGACCGACCATGCGTCGGCACATGAGATACCCCACATGTGACAGGACATACCCTGGACCCCACCACCAGTGGTACAGCACCCTACACACCCTCCCAAGGACACATCCCATCCCAGCATTGGCCACAACAGCCAGCACAGCCCCACACAGTGTTGCACAGAAGCATGCATCACACAGGATGCAACACAGTGCATGGACAAACAACCACCCATACCCAAGGGCACACCAACACAGGGACACAGTAGTAGGTCAACCAAGCCACTGGCGTGTGGCCACAGTAGCCGTGTACACACAGCCAGCAACCCTAAATGGCAAAGGTGTGCCAACCACCCTGCACAGGCACCATGAAGCTGTATGCCACCAGCATGTGGCGAGCACAAGTGACAGAACAGTGGAACACATCCCTGCAACAGACACAAGCGACAGCATGGAGGGGTGACAACAACAGTGGAGGCCACAGTGCCACCGGGGGCAGCCGTGCACCATACTGGTGATGGGAGGCAACCTGGCAATGTGCCGGGTACAGTGGTTGTCCAGCATGGACAGCCACCACTGACATGCCAGCAGACCGTGCATATCACAGACATGCAAGGGTGTCAGCTGCACAGGCCATGGATGGCCTGACAGGGGTGCCATGCACACAGTGCATGTACTGTGGACCACTGAACACAGGCATCCAGTGCACAGAGAACAACACACAAACCACAGACAGTGACTGATCCCCACCCTCACCATGAGGTGATTCCTTTCCAGACACACACATGCATCCTTGCATCACTCCTGGCCATGCACTAATGCAGCTGACACCTGTAGCCAGCTGCAAATCAAGCTTTCACCATAGTTGTCATAACAAAATGTATTAAAAAATATAAACACTCAAACATATGTACAAATATATACAAGGGTGGGGAAGGCCACAAACCAGGTGAGGCGGGCATGGAGCGCAAGGTGTACAAATGGGGAGGAAGAAGGGGTGTGAGGTGGGTCCAGGGGGATTAGGTGTGTCAGGGGGTCATGGAGGGCCTATTCTCTTCCCCACTCTCCACTCCTGTGGCACCTCTGGGTGCTTCTCCTCCAGACCCCCTGCCATTCTATCCGCTCCAGCAGTGCCTGGGATGCCCATGCCAGCTGCAGCACCTCCTGTATGCCCTGTTCCAGGGCCATCCAGTGTTGTCCACCTAGGACAAGGGAGCAGAGTCAATATGTTTGACTGTCTAGCCCCCTGCATCCCAACCATTGTGCATGGCATACAGCTGTGCCATGCCACTGTAATGGTGTGTGACTACCTCAGTGACCGCATCCACAAGACCACTGCCTACCCAGGCACCACAGCCAGCCAGACTGCTGCACACCCACATACATGTCCCTTTAGCACCACCATGGCTGTACAGTGACATGGCTATGCAATCTTAAGGCAGTGAGACAGCCATGTACCCGGTGCACACATGGACCACCATTGATGCACTCCCAGACATGCAGTGCCACTGGACAGTGCTGACTGTAACAAGTTGCATGTATGGCAGTGGTGTCAATGGATGGTGGCCATGCCCCGCTGCCCACCCTGTTACACAGCATGCAATAGTAATTATGGATGTAAGGCACTAACCAGAATTAGGCTGGTCCCTGCACCTCTGTGGTCCTGCATCCCTGCTGGCCTGCTGGTTCTCTTGGCAGAGGCTCCTCTTCCTCACCTGCCGGTGCTCCTCTGGGCCTAAGGTGCAAACATGGAGGGAGGAACATCAGTACAATCTGGTAGCAAAGTCCCCCCGCTCCTGTGTGTGTCCAATCCCACAGAGCCATATCCATCAACCCCCCCACCCAGATACCACCACCATGGCCAACATTGGACAGCCTCCCATGTGCCGGACACATGCAACCATGATACCCGTATCAACGTTAGCAGTGTATGGATGGGGCACCTACCTAGCCGTGGCACTGTTCCCCTCCTGGCATGTGCCCACAGGCAGGCAAGCCTGTCCGGGTCTCTCTGCTGGAGGTGTCCATATCAGTGGTGACACTGCTTGGCCATGCTCCCAATTCCCGTACTCTCCTCTAGCACCACCGCCACCTCCTCCCACCTGCCTAAGCCTGGCCTGTCAAGTGATGCATCACTAGAAAGTGCCCCAGCATGAGGGCTCTACTATAACAACCTAAATTGCCCGGCTCACCACAACCACACTGACCCCTCCTCTGTGCTATCTCCACAGCTGGTTGGAGTCAAAATAGTGCTCGGTAGCGCAGTCCACCATGTGCAGATGCTGCACGGTACAGCGCAGCCATTCCCTATCACACTGTCACCTAACAGCACAATAGTGGTGCACCCATGTGGATGCATGGTGCCTAAGGGGCAAAGGTTGGCACAGGGTCAAGGGTCTCTCATGCACGGACCACCACAGCGTGATTGGTACACAATGCGTGTAGCGCGATTGGGTGCCTGTGTGTCACCTCCTGTAGTGGCCTACTGTGCTGTGGCCCCAGTGCACCTACGGTGCCTCAGTGCCACAGCACCATATATGTGAACAGCGCAGTAGCACCACTGGCACAAAAGTGGCCATGCCCTGCATTGCCTCCCATGCACAGCATGTCAGCAGTGCAGTAAGCATCTGCGTCATCACCCTGGGCATGCACAATTCGGTGTGTACTGCACATGTCACAGAAATTCGCAATTAGCTGAGCATGTTTAACACAATTGTGCAAAACGTAACAGCGCAATATTCAGCCGGCATATGCAAATCGGCAAATCAGCCATTCCATGGCACAGATACTGCATCTGCATCCCATAAAATTACCTCACCTCATCTGCATGCATTAGCTATAAAATGTGACATTGGGCTGCACTGGCCATAGTCAGTTATTGCAGTCTATTGTGGTGTGAGTTGCGATGTATTGGGAGTGTGAACTGTGGTGTGCGGGACATGGGACTGCACAGTCACGGAAACAACACCTGTCATTCTCTAGGATGAATAATGAGCGATCGTAAAGTGGAGGAAGAGGAACAGAGATGTGGGAGGAAGAGGCCAAACTTCACAAAGGCAGAAACAGATGCCCTGTTTGAGGCCTACCTCGACAGGAGCAGCTGCTCAGCAGGCGTGAGGCTCCCTGAGCCCATACTGCATGGGAAGATGGCACATGCCATCAGCACGCCAACGGCCAAGAGTGAACCATGCAGGAGGTGCAAAAGAAGATGGGCATGGACAAGTGGAGGATTAGGACAAGGTGGCTCCATCAGGGCAGCATGGTCTGTGACCGGTTGGGGACAGGTGGACGTGCAACACCTTACCCCACAAGAAGAGTGGGTTGCTGGCAGCATGCAGTGTCATGCCATTGAGGGTGTTCCAGGTGGTGGATTCCAGACAGGTGGAAGCCCATCACTGCATGGTAGGTCCTGGTCTGTCAATGGGGGGACAGGGTAGGGCAGATACATTAATGCTACTCTGTTCCCTTACAGCTCCTGAGAGTCTACATGGGTCAAGCGGTGGAGGGCTTGTCCACTGAGGGCAGTACCATGGACATAGAGGAGGGTCTGTCCACCTCCACAGGCATACGAGGTTCAGGGCAACAGTGGGCCCACCTGGACATCCGGACTGATGTTGGTGGAGCAGTTGTGGAGGAGGTCCTGCCCATGTCCCAGCATGCCAGCGTCCATGGATGCCAGCATGCTGAACTTGGGCTGTGCCAGATCCGTCACTGATGATGATGGAGCTCACTTCATGGACAGTGATATGTGTGGGCTGCAGGATTGCCAAACAGCAGATGACATCATGGGCATGGCTGTGGGAGGTGCCAGCGTGGAGGCCTGCATGAAATCACAGTCCCAGCCTGTGCCTGCCTGCACCAGTGGGGCAGCACTGGTGTGTGTCCAGGACAGTGGGGCTGTTGCAGCCACTGTGGTGGCACCATTGAGCCCTGGAGAGTGGCAGCTGGAGGGGCAGTGTCAGCAGTCGGCCAATGGCCATGGGGGTACAGTGTCAGGGGGTGGCATCAGTGCACCACCTGTGGACATGCCCAGGCCTGGCCCTGGTGTGCAGCACCCACCCTCAAGTGGTGCTGCCCATCAGGGCCATGAACACCGTGAGGGACAGCATGCCGATCAGGCAGATGACCTCCTAGAAGAGCACACCCACATACTCCAAGATTCAGTCGATCAGCAGGTACAGCTTGTGATGGCTGTGGATGCACTCAGTGCGGCTCTGCACAAGGCAGAGGAGCGGCGCAGCAGAAACACCGCTCTGCTCCTGGCAGGGATGGACCGGATGTGGGAGGATGTGACCGCTGCCATTGACAGGCAGACACAGGCAATCACAGCTGTCATGGCCGCAATGGGCAGACAGTTATTTGCCCATGTGTCGCAGACACTGCACAGTACAATATCCACCCCCTCATTCCCAGCACCGTGTGACACCCTCCTTGTCAACACCGGGTTCAGCTGTGGGCATCTGGAGCACGCCTGGCGCAGGCATGTTTGGTGTGCTGCAGACCCCTGCATGAGCACAGTCACGTTCACACAGTGCAGCCCCTGAGGAACTGTCAGTGCCACCCCATGAGGTCTGTGGTCAGTCTGTCACTGTTGGTGGGTCTCGGTGGGGCTGCCCACTCATCTGTGGCAGCCATGGCACTGTGGCACGTGACTGACCTGTCTCCCAATATGGCTACTGTGTGATGCTGCCCTGTGTGCATTGTGTTGTTCAACATGCAATGCATGGGTGAGGTACCCGGCCCTGCATGCACACACACATTCCCTCTGCACACACCCCTGGCTGCTGTCCACTGTGGAGGGTGCATGATGAAGCCTGCATTCCGCTGTCGGCCACTGTGAAATGGTGCCCAGGGTCTGACACACGCACAATGACAGGCACTGGGCATGGTGGTCTGTGGACGTGTGTGTGGCTTGAGGTGGTGGTTGGGGTCGGCGTGCCTCCTACCCTTTGTGCATGTCTTGTGAGGTTTGTGTGTCTGTGACCACATGCTGTGTTAGACATTGCCCATTTCTGATGGTGTGGGTGGTTCCATGCTCGGCCAATTCCCTTAAAGACATGCACCCCTAGGGTTTGTCCATGCATGTTTGTGGGTTGTGCCTTTGCCACTGGTGGTTCCACATGGCTCCAGAAGCACCTGGGTTGGTTGAAGTCCCTCCTGTGTGATGGTGTCCTGATGCAGCTGTGCCATCTGGATCAGTAGGGGGTCCCTTCGACCAAGGGGGGCTGCCCATCACCATCTTCACCAGCGTCCTCATCGTCCCCATCACTGTCCTCCTCTTTGACCTGTACGGCTATCCCACAGTCATTGGCCATGCTGTGCAGGATGCAACAGGCTAGGAATAGCCCACAGGCCTTAGAGGGGCCATACTGTAGGGCACCGCCAGACGTGTCCAGGCAATGGAAACATGCCTTCAGCATCTCGAACACCCGCTCAATGACATTGCGTGTGGTGTCATGTGCCTCATTGTAGCATTGCTGCTATGGGGTTGTGGGCCACCGGTCTGGTGTGAGCAGCCAGGGATGGAGTGGGTATCCACTGTCACCTGTGTGTAGAGGGTGGAGGTTAGTTTGGTGATCAGCATCGCCCTGCCCCAGGCCATGTAGTCCTCTATCCATGTCACCTCTAACCATGCCCCTCCCAAGCCCTATGTTTGTCCATGTGGTTTGCATACTCACCCACTAGGTGGCCAGTAGGGATGTCCCCACTCTCAAATCTGTGGCACAGTGCCGACTGGTGCCAGATGAAGGCATCATGTGCTCCCCCAGGGTGCATGGCACAGACATTGATTATGCACCCCCTGGCATCGCACACCACCTGACAGTTGATGCTAGTATAGCCTTTGCGATTCATGTATGTGACCCCTTCGGGGCCAGGTGGTGTGTGGATGGCCACATGGGTGCATTCTATTGCCCCGAGCATGCCAGGAATACGACCCTGTGGAACTCCTGTATGTTTGCTGTGCACTCCGCCGGTGTGCTGGGGAAACGGATGTACTCTTAAACATGTGGCAGCAGTGCGCTGAGGAATTGGGTGAGGTGGTGTGATGCGGCTAACTGGGTTATGCCTTTGGTGTCCCCTGTTGGTCTCTGGAAGGTACCCGTGGTGAGCAAGCACATGCAAGCTGTCACTTTAGTCTCCACTGACAGAGCATGGCTGTCGTGTGAGTGCCTGCATCACATCACTGCAAAACTCACAGAGCCACCTCAGAATTGCCCGATTCAGGCAGTACCGGCCCACGATCTCAGTATCACTATACAGCTCGAAGCTGGTGCAGGCTCGGTACTGCCTATTGGGGGCATACTGCCGTTGGGCCCTTCCACTGCTGCACCCCCCTGCTGCCCACCTTCTCACCCCCCTCATTACTGCCTCCATCTTGATGGTGGCACTGCCATGTCCCTGGCTTGTGTTCACCCCCGGCAGCTGTTTCTGTGTTCCACCACTGTCCTGGATGCTACTTCCCATGCACTGGGAACACCTGACTGTGCTGGCCTCACTGCTGTGTGGCACTTCCCCCTTCTGCACTGTGGCTTCCCACACCTTCCCTTGAGCCTGTGGGTTCCAGGTGCCCTTTCACTGTCCTGCCCTGTGTGTGTGTGTGTGTGTTGCCTGTGTGGCTGGCTATAGTTCAACAACTTGTGGCTTCGTTGTAGCATTCTTGCGCCTCTCCCTTCTTCCTTTTTATTTTGGATCATTTCCGCTATGGCACAACTTCTGCTTGCTCCCCTATTGCACATAGGCGATGTTGTTGAATATCCACTGCGCCATTTATGCATTGTTCCTCCCCTTCAGTTACGCATACATTCATTATCATTGCGCTATTGCTTGGTGTGATTTGGAGGTGCAACTGCCTCCCGCTGAATATCGCAGAATGAGCGATTTTCAGACTTGCGCTTGACACAACCTACTATCGCATGGCACAACCCTTTGAAAATCTGGGCCACAGTGTTTATCTCATTGTTTAGAGCTAGGCTGCAAAGAGACAATTATCTCACTTTTGGGAACATTTAACACATTAATTAGCACTACACCGTCACAATGATAATGTAACATATTTAAGCACTACATTTTACTTCCTCGGATAATCAAACACATAGTTAAGCACCACGTATTGCCCAGATATTTTAACACATAGTTTAGCACCACACTGTCAAAGAGATATATTAAAACATAGTTAATTAAATAGTTATATCATAAAACCACACCATTCTATTCTATTCTATTCTATTCTATTCTATTCTATTCTATTCTATTCTATTCTATTCTATTCTATTATATTATATTATATATTATATTTTATTAAATCACATCACATTACATCACATCATAAATCAAACCATACATTTCTCATCACATCACATCACGTGATATCATATGATATATACGTATCATATTATATTATATTATATTATATTATATTATATTATATTATATTATATTATATATTATATTATATTATATATTATATTATATTACTCTCCAGTCCATGACAAGGATAATTTCACACAGTTAAGCACAACACTGTAACAGAGAGAAATGAACTCATTATTTTGAACCACACTGAAACACAGACAATATAACCCATGATTGAGATAATTTGGCACAAAAATTAACACAACACTTTCACAGAGAAAAATTAACACATAGGCCCAGACATTCAAAAGCATTGTGCCATGCGCAATAGGGATGTGCCAGCGCAAGTCCGAAAATGCGGCATTCTGCGATATTTAGCAGTAGGCAGATGCGCCCCCCAAATCACACTGCGCAAGAGTGCAGTGATAATGAATGCATACGCAAATGAAGGGGGAGGAACCATGCATAAATGGCACAGTTCGATATTCAACAACATGCGCCATGCACAATAGGGGAGCAAGAGGAAGTTGTGCGATAGTGGAAATTAGCCAAAATAAAAAGGAACAAGAGACAGGCACAAGAATGCCACAGGGAAGGCACATGTTCCTGAACCATAGGCCACCACAAAGGCAACACACACTCAGGGCAGGACAGAGACAGAGCACCTGGAACCCCCAGGAACAGAGAAGGTGTGGGGAGCCACTGCCTCAGTGCACTGCAAAAGGGGGAAGTGTCACACAGGACTGAGGCCACTACAGGAAGGTGTTCCCAGTGCAGGGAAAGTAGCAGCAAGGACAGTGGGGGGGAACACCGAAACAGCTGCCGGGGGGGAACACAAGCCAGGGACATGGCCAGTGCCACCATCCAGATGGAGGCAGTTATGAGGAGGGGTGAGAAGGCAGGCAGCAGGAGGGCACGGCCATGAAAGGGCCCATCAGTGGTATGTCCCCAACAGGCAGTACCGAGCCCACACCAGCTTCAAGCTGTACACTGATACTGAGGTTGTGGGCCGGTACCACCTAAACCGGACAATTCTGAGGAGGCTCTGTGAGCTGTGCAGTGATGTGATGCAGGCACCCACACGACAGAGCCATGCTCTGTCAGTGGAGAACAAAGTGACAGCTTGCATGTGCCTGCTCACCACAAGTACCTTCCAGAGACCAACAGGGGACACCACAGGCATAACCCAGTCGGCTGCGTCATGCCACCTCACCCAATTCTTCAGTGCATGGCTGCCACTTGCTGTGGAGTACATCCATTTCCCCAGCACACAGGCAGAGCACACAACACACATACAGGAGTCCCAGAGGGTAGCACGTATGCCTAGCATGCTCGGGGAAATAGACTGCACCCATGTGGCCATCCGCACACCACCTGGCCCTGAAGGGGCCACATACATGAATCAGAAGGGGTGTGCAAGCATCAACTGTCAGGTGGTGTGCGATGCCAGGGGGCGCATAATCAATGTCTGTGCCACGCACCCTGGGGGAGCACATGATGCCTTCATCTGGCACCAGTCAGCACTGTGCCACAGGTTCGAGAGTGGGGACATCCCCACTGGCCACTTAGTGGGTGAGTATGCAAACCACGCAGAAAGACATGGAGCTTGGGAGGGGCATAGTCAGAGGTGACAAGGGTATTGGCCTAGATGGCCCAAGGCAGAGTGATGCTGATCACCAAACTAACTTCCACCCTCTACACACAGGTGACAGTGGTTACCCGCTCTGTCCCTGGCTGCTCACACCACACCGGTGGCCCACGACCCCATAGCAGCAATACTACAATGAGGCACATGCCACCACATGCAATGTCATCGAGCGGGTGTTTGGGATGCTGAAGGCACATTTTCATTGCCTGGACATGTCTGGCTGTGCCCTACAGTACAGCTCCTCAAAGGCCTGTTTGTTATTCCTGGCCTGTTGCATCCTGCACAACATGGTCAACGACAGTGGGATAGCCATACAATTCGAAGACGGGGACAGTGATGGGGATGATGAGGATGCTGGTGAAGATGGTGATGGGCAGCCCCCCTTGGTCAAAGGGAACCCCTACTGATCTGGCTGGCACAGCTGCACTGGGACACCCTCACAGAGGAGGACTTCAGCCATCCCAGGTAAGTCATGGGGCCATGTGCAACCACCAGTGGCAAAGGCACAACCCACAGACATGCATGGACAAACACCAGGGGTGCATTTCGTTAAGGCAATTGGCCAAGCATTGAACCACACATGCCACCAGGGATGGGCAAGGTCTAACACGGCATGCGGTCACACACCCACACACCTCACATGATATGCACAAAGGGTAGGAGGCACGCCAACCCTGACCGCCACCCCTAGCCACACACACATCCACAGACCACCATGCCCAGTGCCTGTCATTGTGCATGCGTCAGACACCGGGCATCATTGCAGAGTGGCAGACAGTGCAACGCAGGCATCATCATGCACACGCACAGTGGACAGCAACCGGGAGGGTGTGCAAATGGAATGGGTGCATGCAGGGCCGGGTACCCCACCCGTGCATTGCACGCTGAATAACACAATGCACACAGGGTAGCATCAGACAGCAGCCATACTCGGAGACATGTCAGTCATGTGCCACAGTGCCATGGCTGCCATGGATGCATGGGTGGCCCTGCCGAGACCCGCCAGCAGCGATAGGCTGACCAATGGTGTCATGGAATGACACCGACGGCCCCCCAGGGGTTCCACTGCATGAATGCAACCGTGCTCATGCAGAGGTCTGCAGAACACCGAACATGCCTGCTCCAGGCGTGCTCGGGATGCCCACAGCTGAACCTGGTGTTGACAATGAGGGTGTCACATGACGCCGGGAACAGGGGGGTGGACATTGCACTGTGCAGTGTCTGTGACACATGGACAAATAACTCTGTGCCAATCATTACCATGACTGCTGTGATTGCCTGTGTCTGCCTGTCAATGGCAGCGGTCACATCCTCCAGCAACTGGTCCATCCCTGCCAGGAGCAGAGCGATGTCTCTGCTGCCCCGCTAATCTGCCTGGCACAGAGCCACACTGAGTGCATGCACTGCCGTCACAAGCCACACCTGCTGATTGACTGATGCTTGGAGTATGCGGATGTGCTCATCTAAGAGGTCATCCGCCTGATCGGCATGCTGTCCCTCATGGTGTTCGCAGCCCTGATGGTCAGCACCCCTTGAGGGTGGGTGCTGCACACCAGGGTCAGGCCTGGGCATGTCCACAGGCTGTGCACTGACTCCGCCCTGACACTGTACCCCATGGCCATTGGCCGACTGCTGACACTGCCCTCCAGGGCTCAATGGTGCCACTGCAGTGGCTGCAACAGCCCACTGTCCTGGACACACACCAGTGCTGCCCCACTTTTGCAGACAGGCACACACAGGGACTGTGATGTCACACAGGCCTCCATGGCGGCATCACCCACGGCCATGCCCGTGATGTCACCTGCTGTGTGGCCATCCTGTGGCCCACATGTATCACTGCCCATGACGTTAGCTCCATCATCATCAGTGATGGATCTGGCACCAGCCCGAGTCTCAGCATGCTGGCATCCATAGATGCTGGCATGCTGGGACATGGGCAGGGCCTCCACCATACCTGCTCCACCAACATCAGTCCAGATGTCCAGGCGGGCCCACTGTCACCCTGACCCTCGTATGCCTGTGGAAGTGGATGGGCCCTCCTCTATCTCCATGCTACCGCCCTCAGTGGAGAAGCCCACCACCACTGACCCATGTAGATGCTCAGGAGCTGTAAGGGAAAAACAGTAGCATTAATGTATGTAACCTACCCTGTCCACCCCACATTTACAGACCAGGGTCTACCATGCAGTGACGTGCTACCACCCATCTGGAATCCACCACCTGGAACGCCATCGATGGCACAATGCTGCATGCTGCCAGCAACCTGCTCTTCTTGTGGGGTCAGGTGTTGCACGTCCGGCTGTCCCCCACCAGTCACAGACCATGCTGCCCTGATGGCAGCCACCTTCTCCTTAACCATCTGCCTGTCCCTGCCCATCTTCTTTTTGTACTTCTGCACAGACCGCTGGTGGCTGCCATGCAGGTTGATGGCATGCGCCACCTCTTCCCATGCAGCAGCATGGGCCTGTGGTGTTCCCTGGCATCCGCTGAGCAGCTGCTCCTGGTCAAGGTAGACCTCAAACAGGGCATCTGTTTCTGCCTTGGTGAAGTTAGGCCTCCTCTTTCACCCATGTCTCTGTTCCTCTTCCTCCACCTCATGATCGGTCATTATTCATCCTGTGAGAATGACAGGTGTTACCTGTGACTGTGCAATCCCATGCATGTCCCACACACCACAGTCCACACTCCCAAACAGCATGCAACTCACCACAATAGACTGCAGTAACCGACTATGGCCAGTGCAGCCCAATGTCACATTTTTATAGTGCAACGCATGCAAATGAGGTGAAGCGCAATTTTAAGTGGATGCAAATGCAGTGTCTGCACCATTGAATGGCTGATTAGCTGATTTGCATATGCCAGCTGAATATCGCGCTGTTGCGCTTTGCGTAATTGTGTTGAATGTGCTCAGCCAAGGGCGCAGTTCTGTGACATGTGCAGTACACACCAAACTGCACATGCCCAGGGTGATGACACAGATGCCTGTCGCACTGCTGATGTGCTGTGTGCAGGAGGCAATGCAGGGCACGGCCACCATTGTGCCAGTGGCACTACTGCACTGTTCACATATATGGCGCTGTAGCACTGGGGTGCCATAGGCGCACTGGGGCCACAGTGCTGTACGCCACTACAGGAGGTGGTACACAGGCACCCAATTGTGCTACAAGCATTGGGTTCCAATCGTGCTGTGGCTGTCCATGTGCGAGACACCCTTGACCCTGTGTCAGACCTTTGTCCCTAGGTGCCATGCGTCTGGCATGGGTGCACCACTATCACACTGTTCAGTGACAGCACGATAGGGAATGGCAGCGCTGTACCATACAGCATCTGCACATGGCAGGACCATGCTGCCAAGCGCCATTTTGACTCCAACTATCTGTTGAGATGGCACGGAGAAGGGCTGCTATGTGGAGCCAGGTTGAATTGGCAAATCTGGTGGCCATTGTAGAGCCCCATGCTGGAGCTCTATATATGGTGATGCGCCCCTGGACAGGGCCAGGAGTGCAGTTTGGCAGGAGGTGGCTAATGCGCTGGAGGAGGCTACGGGAATCGAGCACACGGCAGAGCAGTGTAACGACAGGTACGGGGACCTCAGTCGCAGGGACCCAGAAATGCTTACCCACCTGAGGGGATGTGCCAGGAGGGGCACGGTGCCACAGCCAGGTAGGTGCCCCATCCATGCACTGTTATAGTCCATACGGGTATCACGGTTGCATGTGTCCGGCACATGGGAGGCCATCCAGTGTTGGCCGTGGTGGTGGTATCAGGGTGGGGGGTGGATGGGTATGGCCGTGTGGGATTGCACACACATGGGGGTGGGGGGACTTTGCTACCAGATTGTACTGATGTTCCTCTCTCCATATTTGCACCTTAGGCCCAGAAGAGCTCAGGCTGGTGAGGCAGAAGAGGCACCGCCAGGAGGGCCAGCAGGCCAGGAGGGGGTTAAGGTCTGCAGAGGTGCAGGGACCAGCCTGATGATGGTGAATGCCTTACATCCATGATTACTATTGCATGCTGTGTAACAGGGCGGGCAGCAGGGCATGGCCACCATCCATTGACACCACTGCCATGCACGCAATTTGTTACAGTCAGCACTGTCCAGTGGCACTGCATGTCTGGGAGTGCATCAATGGTGGTCCATGCATGCAGCAGGTACATGGCTGTGCCACTGCCTTCACACTGCATAGCCAAGTCACTGTACGGCCATGGTGGTGCTGTGCGGGGACATGGGCGGTGGGTGTGTGCTGTGGTCCGCATGGCTGTGGGTGTCTGGGTAGGCAGGTCTTGTGGTGACGGTCACTGTGGGTGGTCGCACACCATCACAGGGGTATGGCAGATGGCTGTATGCCATGCACAATGGGTGGGCTGAAGGGGGCTGGACAGTCACACGTATTGACTCTGCTCCCTCGTCCTAGGTGGTCGGTGACTTCAGGCCATTGAGAGGAGACTGCAGGAGCTTTTACAGGTGGCAAGGGTGACCCTGGAGCTCCTCTAAAGGATGGACTGACATGGGGTGAGGAGGTGGAGGACACATCGGTGCCACACATGGAGGACACACAGGGCAGATGATAGCCCATCCATGCCCCTGAAAACACCTTCCTCCCTGGACCCACCCTCACACCCCTTCTTTGCTCTCCCATATGTTCACCCCTGACCCTTACCCCCCACCTGGTATGTGGCCCTTACCCCTTTGTACATAATTGTAAATAGTTGTTTTGTTTACCTGTTTTTAATACATTTGTTTTGTTATGACAACTGTGGTGGTCTCTGATTTGCAGTGGGCTACAGGTGCTCAGCTGCAGTGGTGTGCATGGCGTCAGGAGTGGTGCACTCATGGGCGTGTGTGTGTGTCCGGAAGGGAACCGCCTATGGTGTGGGCGGGGGGTCAGTCACTGTCTGTGGTTTGTGTGTTGTTCTCTGTGCACTGGATGCCTGTGTGCAGTGGTCCATGGTGCATGCACTGTATGCATGGCACCCCTGTCAGACTGTCCATAGCCTGTGCAGCTGACACCCTTGCATGTCTGTGATATGCACGGTCTGCTGGGATGTCAGTGGTACCCGGCACAATGCCAGGTTGCCTCCCTTCACCAGTATGGTGCACATCTGCCTCCAGTGGCACTGTGGCCTCCGCTGTTTTTGTCCCCCCCCTCCATGCTGTCGCTTGTGTCTGTTGCAGGGGATGTGCTCCACTGTCTGTCACTTGTGCTCCAGCTGCATGCTGGTGGCATACAGCTTCATGGTGCCTGCGCAGGGTGGCTGGCACCCCTGTGCCATGTAGGGGTGCTGGATGTGTGTACACAGCAGCCATGGCCACACGCCAGTGGCTAGGTTGACCCACTACTTTTTCCCTGTGTTGGTGTGCCCTTGGGTGGGTGTTTGTCCATGCACTGTGTTGCATCCTGTGTGGTGCATGCTTCCATGCAACACTGTGTGTGTCTGTGCTGGCTGTTGTGGCCAGTGCTGGGATTGGATGTGTCCTTAGGAGGGTGTGCAGGGTGCTGTACCGCTGGTGATGGGGTCCGGGGCATGCCCTGTCGCATGTGGGATACCTCATGTGCTGACACATGGTTGGTCTCTCAGCTGTAGCTCGGGGGGATGTGCAGGGTGGCACTGTGTATGCTGTTGTTGCATCACTGTCTGCTGCCACCCACTGTAGGGTGCACATGGCTGGGCTGCCTTGCATGACTACGTGGTTCACAGGGTTGCATTGTCACAGTGGGGGTGGTGGTATGCATGGCATGTCCTGCACTGTTGGGCACTACTCCTGGGAAGGGTGTATGGTGATTGTGGTGCAGGGTAGGCTCTGCATTGGTGGGATGGTGTGGCACAAGGTGGTCAGCCCTCCTTGTGTGCCAGTCACATCTTGCCAGGGGGTGTGCTGGGGAACCATGCCCTGTCTGTGGGTTGGTTGCTGGTATCCATGGGCCGGTGGTTATTCCAGCTCTTCCCCAGTTGTGCAATGCATTTGGTGTGGGGGACGATGTCTGTTCTGCTGTGTGCTTCTCTGCCCATCTGTGGTATGGGTGGTGGGCCCCTGCAACCCTGGTTGTGCTGTTGCATTGCTGCCCTGCTCCATGGGGCATCCCTGGTTGCACTATGGTGCATCTGAAATGTGCAACTGCACATCCCTGGTTGTGCTATGGTGCATGTGGCATGATTTTCAGTTGTGTGCTGCAGGCGCATCTTGGCCTGCTCAGTTTTTGAATATTGCACTTCTTGCGCATGGGTGCAGTGGACTTGCGCTTGCTCCTGCTGTTGCGTACTTTTTGGGCTCAGTTTGAATATCCAGCCCATAGTTTATTAATTTAATGTTTATAATTTTATAACACCACACTAGTATTTTATAATGTATTATATTATATTATGTTATATTGTGTCATATTATGTTATGTTATATGTTGTATGTTATATGTTACATTACATTATATTATTTTATATTGTAATATTATATTATATCGTATTATATTATATGATATTATAGTATACAATATCATATCATATTACATCACATCATATCACATATTATATCATATCAATCATAGCATACTATATCATATGTTATATTATATGGCAATAAAAAATCCTGTTCTCTGATTGGTCAGTGTGTGCCTCGGACAGTGATGATATTGAGCCATAACATCTCTGTACTGAGTCCAGGCACACAACTGACCGGACAACAGTGAAAAATCCCTCCCTGCCCATGCAAGCCCCTGTCAAACCAACAGTCTGTTAATCCGTCACAGCTTAGAGCAGCTCTCCCCCCCCCAAACAACAAACACACATTTTCTGGATCACTGCCTCACTCCTTCATTCAAGTAAACGCAAGCAACAACATAAAAAAATAAAACGGCGGCTCTCCATGTTTGACTTCACTCTACCTGCCTGTGAATATGAAACCACGTTGCCCAAGCGCTCGGCCATTTCAAAAAACAACACAAACAGAGGAATTGTCATTTTAAACCCTCACCAGCTTCTCAAAACTGAAAAACTTTTCCCTTTTCACAAAAAGCACTTTTAACAAAATAAAAATGACCTGTAACTTACAGCTCCTGCTGATGTCCAGTTACGTAGAGGGAAACTGGAAGTAACCACTCGGCTTCGATGTTTGTTTTTTTTTTCACTCACCATGCCTTTCTGTCACAGGTAACGAAATAAAAAAATATGTCTTCTTCAACAGCTTCCAAAACAAGCAGCGGGAGCACACTAATTAAATACAAAACATACCACATGACGAGTGTCTTGGGGGGGTTCCATGCACAAGAAAGCCATACATTAGCAGCAGCACCACCTACTGGACTACTTTTTCTCTTATTTCTCAAACATACCTCTCATACAAAAAACAATACAAATATTTAAAAAAATTTTTATTTTTTTACTTTTAATATTATTTTAAACAGGCCATTGTATAATAGCAATAAGGCACTCCAGGGTGTGTGTTATTGTGTTACAACATTACTCCTGGGTGGTGGAAGCATCTTGGCTCTGCCTGGTGCTTCGACCCACCCCAGGAGTGACGTTATTACACAATAACACACACCCTGTCATGCCTTATTGCTTAATTATATCATATCACATCACATCACATCAAATCATATACCATATGATACCATAACACATCTCATCACATCACATCACCTCACATCACATCACACCACATCACATGATATGATATGATATTATGTTATGTTATATTACATTATATTATATTATGCTTTATTATATTATATTGCATTACTTTCCACTGCATGACAAGGATAATTTCACACAGTTAAGCACAGCACCGTAACAGAGAGCATGGAACTCATTGTTTTGAACCACACTGCAGCACAGACAATATAACCCATGTTTGAGATAATTTAGCACATAAATTAAGATGACTCTGTCACAGAGACAAATTAGCACATAGTTTATTCATTTAATAGTTATAATATTATAACACCACACAACTAATTTAAGATGTATTATATATTATGTTATATTATATGTTATATTACTTTGTAATATTATATTATACCGTATTATATTATATTATACTATATTGCAATATATTATATCATATCATATCATATTACATCACATCTCAAGCACATATCATATCATATCAATCATAGCATACTATGTCACATTATATCATATCATATTATTTTATATTATAATACATTATGTTAATCACCACACCGTAACAGAGAAAATTTCACACAGGCAAGCAAAGCTCTGTAACAGACAGCATTTAACTCATTGTTTAGAGCTATGCTGCAACAGAGACAGTTTACCTCACTTTTGAGAAAATTTAACACATTAATTAGTGCCACACTGTCACAGAGAAATTAACACATAATTAATTACAAAGCTACTTTATATTATATTATTTTATATTATATTAAACCATATTATAATATATCATATCATATCATATTATATCATATGACATCACATCACATCACATATCATATCATATCATATCATATCATATCATATCATATCATATTATGTTAATCACCACACCTTAACGGAGAAAATTTCACACAGGCAAGCAAAACTCTGTAACATACAGCATTTATCTCACTGTTTAGAGCTACTCTGCAAAAGAGACAATTTATCTCACTTTTGAGAAAATTTAACGCATTAATTAGCACCACACTGTCACAATGATAATGTAACATATTTAAGCATAACTCATTTACTCGTATAATCGAACAAATAGTTCAGCACCACAGTATTGCCCAGATATTTTAACACATAGTTTAGCACCACACTTTCACATAGATAAATCAACAAATAGTTAATTAATTTAATAATTATAGTATTATAAAAGCACATCATATTATATTATATTATATTATATTATATTAATCACCTCACTTTTACAGGGATAATTTCACACGGTTTAGCACAACACTCTAAGAGAGATAATCTAACACATTTAATCACCACACTTTTGCAGAGATAATTTATCACATAGTTAATTAATTTAATAGTTATAATATTATAACACCTCACCATTATATCATAGCATAGCATATCATTTCATATCATATCGTATACCATATGATATCATTTAATTTCATATCATATCATATGATATCATATTATATTATATTAAATTATATCACAGTAATCACCACTCCGTAACTGGGATAATTTCACACAGTTAAGCACAACCCTAAAATAGAGAGTATTTAACTAATTGTTTAGACCCTCACTACAAGACTTACAATTTAACAAATGTTTGACAGAATTTAACAAATAGTTTAGCACCACACTATTGCTGAGATATTTTAACACATAGTTTAGCACCCCAATGTCAGAGAGATAAATTAACCCATAGTTAATTAGTTTAATAGTTATAATATTATAACACCACATCATTTTATTATATTATTTTGTATTATATTAAGTTATATTATAGTATATTATATTATATTATACTATAGCTCTGGGGTGGGGGCATCATTGGCAGGTGTGGGGAAGGCAAAGCAGGGGGATGAGGTAGCAGAGATGGAAATCATGGCAGAGAGAGTGAGGGAAGCTCTTGGGCCCCTTAAAATGGAGAAAGCACCAGGGCAGAATAAATTACATCCCAGAGTGCTGAAGGAACTGGCGGAATTTCTGGCAAAACCCCTGATGGAGCTCTTCAGCATTTCTCTGAGGACAGGGTGGGTGCCCCAGGATTGGAAGATGGTGCATATAGTGCCGATCCACAAGCGGGGATCAAAGGAGGTGGCAGGGAACTACAGGCCCATCAGCCTGACATTGGTGGTGGGCAAGGTAATGGAGGGCATTGTCAAGGAGAGACTGGGGGGACCTGGAAAAGTTGGGAGCCTGGACAATAGACAGCATGGAATCATCCTGGGGAAATCATGTCAGACAAACCTTGTGGAGTTCTATAACTGGGAGATGAGTGCCTTGGACCTGGCAAGACCAGTGGACATCCTCTTTCTTGACTTCAGCAAGGCGTTTGACTCTATTACTCACAGGGGCCTGTTGAATAATCAGGGAGAAATGGGGGCGGGGAACCAGATGATCAGATGGATAGGAAATTGACTAATGAACCAGACCCAGAGGGTCGTGGTTGGAGGGATAGTCTCATCCCCAAGGAGGTTCATTAGTGGAGTCCCTCAGGGATCAGTCCATAGGTCCCTCCTGTTCAACGCCTACATCTCTGACATAAGGAAGTGTATCAGGAGTTAGATGAGTCTCTTTGTGGATGACTCTAAACTGGGGGCAGTGGTAGATGGGAAGGAGGAGGGGGAGGGTGGCCATATAGGGGGACCTGGAGGTTCTGGAAAGGTTGTCTAGAAAGTGGAATCTGAGGTTCAATGCAGTAAAATTCAAGGTACTGCACCTGGGAGCCAGAAACCCGGGCCAAGTGTACATCCTGGGGGGGAATGCTACACATTTCAATGACTGAGAGTCACCTGGGGTGGTAGTGGATGTCAAGATGAACAACTCAGAGAGTTGCAGGAGGGCAGCTGCAAAGACCAACATGATGCTTGGATGCATTGCTAGAGGGCTCACCTCCAGAATGAGGGAAGTGATAATCCCCACTGTATAACTGCTTGGTGAGGCCAAACCTTGAGTACTGCATGCAGTTTTGGAGGCCACATTTAAAGAGGGACATTGAACTCCTGGAGAGGGTCCAGAGGAGGGCAACCAAAATGATTTGGGGCTTGTGGGCAGGACCTATGGGGAGAGGCTCGATGAGCTAAATATGTACACATTGGGAAGAGAAAGGGACTGGGGGACATGATAGAGGTCTTCAGGTACATGAAGGGGTAAATAGGGGTGGAGCAGTCAGGGTGCTGTGAAGAAAAGAGGTGGGGCACCTAGAGGGCATGGGTAGAAGCTGAAGGGGGGAGCTTCATTGGAGAAAGGAGAAGGTGCTACTTTATTTAGAGGTTTGTGGAGCAATGGAATGCACTGTCTAGGTGGCTGGTGGAGGCAGAAATGGTGGAGGAGTTCAAGAGTGGGTGGGACAGGTACAGGGGAAGGGTTCTGGAAGCAAAACCAGTGCAGCAAGAGTATCCAAGACTGGGAAGGCAGAAGCCAGAGAGGGAGAGGTGGGCACCAAGGTCAGCTCCTAGGGTGGGGGATGACCAAACGAGCAGACACAAAAGACCATTAGGCCTATTCTTCTGGCATTTTAGAATGTTAGTATGTTAGTATATTATGTTATATTATATTATATTATATTATATTATATTATATTATATTATATTATACGAACATATGAACATATGAAATTTGCAGCAGATAAAGGCCTAGAGGTCTATCAAGTCTGCTTGAATGTGCAGCTAGCACCCCTTATTCTGCAGCTGCCCCTCCCTTCCACCCTTCCTTTCATTAACCCTCCCCCTTGTCCTGTCCCATCCTCGTTTGAAGCAGTCCACTGTTCTACTGCATACCACTTCAGCAGGTAATGCATTCCACTCAGCCACCACCCTCTCTGTAAAAAAGTGTCTCCTCCTCATCTCCCTCCTGAACCTTCCTCACTCCAGCCTCATATCATGGCCCCTGGTGGCCCTCCCCTTCCTTACTTTGAACAGCCCCTCTGTACCCGTCTTGTTTATTCCTTTCATGTATTTAAAAGTTTCAATCATGTCACCCCTGTCTCTTTTCTCAAGTGAGTACATGTTCAACTCCTTCAACCTCCTCTCGTATGATAAGTCCCCCAGCCCCTTGATCATCTTTGTCGCTCTGCGTTGCACCCCTTCCAGTAACTTAATGTCCCTCTTCAGATATGGACGCCAGTACTGCACGCAGTACTCCAGGTGTGGTCTAACTAATGACCTATACAGTGGCAGAATAACCTCCTTCCTCCTTGAGGATATACCCCTTGCAATACAACCCAGCATTTTGTTGGTCTTTGCAGCTGCCTTCTTACATTGTGCTGATTTGTTCATTGACCCTGTAATGAGCACACCCAGATCCTTCTGTCTGGGCTAGCTGCACTCCCCCTAGCTGGTAACTCATCCTTGGGTTATTCATCCCAAAATGCAGCACAGTGCACTTTTTGGCATTAAAGCCCAGTTGCCAGGTGTCTGACCAGGTTTCAAGCTTTGCCAGATCATCCTGCAACCCCTGCCATCCCCCTAGGTCATCCACCACCGCACCTACCTTGGTATCATCAGCAAACAGACTGATCTTGCTCTTGATGTCCCATGATATGTCTGCAATGAATATCCCAAACAACACTGGTCCCAACACTGAGCCCTGTGGAACACTGCTCATCACTGCCCTTGTGTGTGAGCTCCCCACCCACCACCACCCTCTGTTGCCTTCCTGCAGCCAGTTTCCTACCCATCTCACCAGCTTTGCATCTGCCCTGTGCCTACTAACTTCCTTCCCAGCCTTCCATGTGGCACTGAGTCGAATGCTTTACTGAAGTCCAGATACAGGACATCCACTGCATGGCCCCTGTCCAGTTGCCTGGTACCAGTCATAGAACTCCACCAGGTTGGTTTGGCAGGATCTGCCATGTATGAAGCCATGCTGTCTGCTGTCCTGTAGTCCTTTGGCCTCTAGGAGGGCCACCAGCCTCTCCTTCAGGATAGTCTCCATTAGCTTACCCATGATGGATGGGAGGCTCACTGGTCTGTAGTTTCCCAGTTCATCCTTGGGGCCAGTCTTGTGGAGGGGCACCACATGAGACATCCTCCAGTCCTGAGGTACACACCCTGAATGTAGTGAGGCATTAAATAGGTCTGCCAAAGGTCCTGCAAGGACCTCTGCCAGCTCCTTCAGTACCCTGGGGTGGATGCCATCTGGGCCTGGCGCCTTGTCCACCCTCAGTACCTTCAAACCCTCTCTCGAACTCTGCTCTCCATGATTTCCCATCTGTCACCACTTCCCCCTGCTTCGCCATTTCTCCCACCTTGGGTGTCACCCCCTCTTCTCTTTAGTAAATACTGAGCAGAAGTACTCATTTAGTGCTTCCGCCTTATCACACCCTGCTTCCACCCAACCCCCCTCCTTCCTAACCCTTACTATGTGGTCCTTACAGCTCCTTTTCTCCCTGATGTACTTAAAGAAGTCCTTCTCCCCCTTCTTAATGCCTTTTGCCAGCCTGAGTTCTGTAGATGCTTTGGCACCCCTTACTGCCCTTGTAACCTCCTTCGATTCTGTCAGGTACTCCTCCCTGTCCTCCCCTCCCTGTTTTCTTGTCTTCCTAAAGGAAGATCTTTTCCTCCTTACCTTTTCCATGATCTCCTTGCTCAACCAGATCGGTTTCTTAGCCCTAGCCTTCTTGCTCTGGGCTTTGCAGCAGGTTTTGGTTACCTCCACTATCCCCAGCTTTATGAGCTCCCACCTCTGGTTAGTGTCCATACTAGATTGAATTCTGGCCAGGTACCCTTTTACCACTTCCCCCATCCTCCCAAAGTCGGCCCTCCTGAAGTCCAGCACTATTGTATTATATTATATTAATCACCACTTTGTAACTGGTATAATTTCACACAATTAAGCACAACACTGTAACAGAGAGCATTAAACTCAGGCCCAGATATTCAAAAGGGTTGCGCCATGTGCAAGAGGGATGCACCAGCGCAAGTCCAAAAATACGCCATTCTGTGATATTCAGTTGGAGGCAGATGCACCCCCAAATCACAATGCACAAGAGCACAATGATAATGAATGCATGTGCAACTGAAGGGGGAGGAACCATGCATAAATGGCGCAGTGCGATATTCAACATGTACCATTCACAATAGGGGAGCAAACAGAAGTTGCGCAATAGCGGAAATGATCCAAAATAAAATGGAACAAGAGAGGGATGCAAGAATGCTATAGGGAAGCCACATGTTGCTGAACTGCTGGCGGCCACACAGGCATACAAAAAGTGGGAGCAGGACAGGGCAGGAGAGAAACAGAGCACCTGGAACCCCCAGGAACAGGGAAGGTGTGGGGAGCCTCTGCCACAGTGCAGGTCAAAAGAGGGAAGTGCCACACAGCACTGAGGCCACTACAGGGAGGTGTTCTTGGTGCAGGAGGAAGTAGCAGCAAGGACAGCTGGGGGGAACACAGAAACAGCTGACAGGGGGTAACACAAGCCAGGGACATGGCCAGTGCCACCATCTAGATGGAGGCAGTTATGAGGGGGTGAGATGGCAGGCTGCAGAGGGGCACTGCCGTGGAAGGGCCCATCAGCGGTATGCCCCCAACAGGCAGTACTGAGCCTGCACCAGCTTCGAGCTGTACACTGATACTGAGATCGTGGGCCAGTACTGTCTGAACCGGACATTCCTGAGGCAGCTCTGTGAGCTGTGCAGTGATGTGATGCAGGCACCCACACAATGGAGCAATGCTCTGTCAGTGGAGACCAAAGTGACAGCTTGTATGTGCCTGCTCACCATGGGTACCTTGCAGAGACCAACAGGGGAAACAACAAGCATAACCCAGTAGGCCCCATCATGCCTCCTCACTCAATTACTCAGCGCACTGCTGCCACATGCTGCGGAGTACATCCATTTCTCCAGCACACTGGCAGAGTGCACAGCAAACATACAGGATTTCCACAGGGTAGCACGTATACCTGGCATGCACGGAGCAATAGACTGCATCCATGTGGCCATCCACACACCACCTGGCTCCGAAGGGGCCGCATACATGAGTCGGAAGGTGTATGCAAGCATCAACTGCCAGGTGGTGTGCGATGCCAGGGGGCACATAATCAATGTCTGTGCCACGAACCCTGGGGGAGAACATGATGAATTCATCTGGCACAAGTCCACACTGTGCCACAGGTTCGAGAGTGGGGACATCCCCACTGGCCACCTAGTGGGTGAGTATGCAAAGCACACAGAAAGACATGGAGCTTGGGAGGAGCATAGTCAGAGCTGACATGGGTATTGGCCTAGATGGCCCAAGGCAGGGTGACTCTGATCACCAAACTAATGTCCACCCTCTACTCACAGGTGACAGTGGACACCCACTCTGCCCCTGGCTGCTCACACTATACCAGTGGCCCCTGACCCCATAGCAGCAATGCTAGAATGAGGCACATGTCACCACATGCAATGTCATTGAGAGGGTGTTCGGGATGCTGAAGGCACATTTCCGTTGCCTGGACACATCTGGCGGTGCCCTACAGTACAGCCCCTCAAAGGCCTGTGGGCTATTCCTGGCCTGTTGCATCCTGCACAACATGGCCAATGACTGTGGGATAGCTGTACAGGTCGAAGAGGGGGACAGCGATTGGGACGATGAGATCATTGGTGAAGATGGTGATGGGCAGTCCCCCCTTGGTCGAAGGGACCCCTGACTGATCTGGATGGCACGGCTGCACCCAGACACCATCAAAGAGGAGCACTTCAACCAACCCAGGTAAGTCATGGGGCTATGTGGAACCACCAGTGGCAAAGGCACAACCCACAAACATGCATGCACAAACCCAAAGGGTGCATGTCATTAAGGGAATTGGCTGAGCATGGAACCTCACACGCGCTCAGGGATGGGCAAGGTCTAACATGGCACATGGTCTCACACACCCATACACCTCACAAGACTTGCACAAAGGGTAGGAGGCATGCTGACCCCAACTGCCACCCCTAGCCACACACTCACATCCACAGACCATCACGTCCCGAGTCTGTCATTGTGCGTGTCTCAGGCGCTGGGCATCATTGGACAGTGGCGGACAGCACAACACAGGCATCATCATGCACACTCCACAGTGGACAGCAGCTGGGAGGGCATGCAGATGAAACATGTGTGTGCTTGCATGCAGGGCCAAGTACCCCACCCATGCATTGCATGTTGAACAACACAATGCACACAGGGCAGCATCAGACAGTAGCCATGGTGGGAGACAGGTCAGTCGTACCACAGTGCCACAGCTGACACAGATGCATGGGCAGCCCTATCGAGACCTGCCAGCAGTGACAGTCTGACCAATGGCCTCATGTGGTGGCATCGACGGTCCCCCAGGGATTCCACTGTGTGAATGCAACCGTGCTTGCACAGGGGTCTGCAGCACACCGAACATGCCTGCACCAGGCGTGCTTGGGATGCTCACAGCTGAACTCGGTGTTGACAGAGGGTGTCACACGATGCCAGGAATGGGGGGGTGGACACTGCACTGCATGGTGTCTGCAATGCATGGCAAATAACTGTGTGCCCATTGTGGCCATGACAGCTGTGATTGCCTGTGTCTGCCTGTCAATGGCAGCAGTCACATCCTTCCGCATCCGGTCAATCCCTGCCAGGAGCAGAGTGGTGTTTCTGCTGCGCCGCTTCTCTGCCTGGTGCAGAGCTGCACTGAGTGCATCCACCGCCGTCACAAGCCGCACCTGCTGATTGACTGATTCTTGGAGTATGCGGGTGTGCTCTTCTAAGAGGTCATCCGCCTGATCAGCATGCAGTCCCTCACGGTGTTCATGTCCCTGATGGGCAGCACCCGTTGAGGGTGGGCACTGCACACCAGGCCCAGGCCTAGGCATGTCCACAGGTGGTGCACTGATGCCACCCTCCGACACTGTACCCTCATGGCCATTGGCTGACTACTGACACTGCCCCTCCGGCTACTGTTCTCCAGGGCTCAACGGTGCCACCACAGTGGCCGCAACAGCCCCACTGTCCTGGACACACACCAGTGCTGCCCCACTGGTGCAGACAGGCACAGGCTGGGACTGTAAAGTCATGCAGACCTCCGTGGTGGCACCACCCATGGCCATGCCCATGATATCACCTGCTGTATGGCCATCCTGCAGCCCACACGTATCACTGTCCATGAAGTGAGCTCCATCATCATCAGTGACAGATCCAGCACCAGCCCAAGTCTCAGCATGTTGGCATCCATGGACGCTGGCACGCTGGGACATGGGCAGGGCCTCCTCTGCACCTGCTCCACCAACATCAGTCCAGATGTCCAGGTGGGCCCACTGTCACCCTGACCCTCATATTCCTGTGGAGGTGGATGGGCCCTCCTCTATGTCCATGGTGCTGCCCTCAGTGGCCAAGCCCCCCACTGCTGGCCCATGTAGATGCTCAGGAGCTGTAAGGAAACACAGTAGCATTAATGTACCTGCCCTACCCTGTCCACCCCATTGACAGACCAGGACCTGCCATGCAGTGATGGGCTACCACCTGTCTGGAATCCACCATCTGGAACACCCTTGATGGCACAATGCTGCATGCTGCCAGCAACAAGCTCTTCATGTGGGATCAGGCATTTCACGTCTGCCTGTCCCCCAACGGTCACAGACCATGATGCCCTGAGGCAGCCACCTTGTCCTTAATCCTTCGCTTGTTCATGCCCATCTTCTTTTTGCACTCCAGCACAGACCGCTGGTGGCTGCCATGCAAGTTGACAGCATGTGCCAACTCTTCCCATGCAGCATCACGGGCCTGTGGTGTTTCCCACCGTCTGCTGAGCAGCGGCTCCTGGTCAAGGTAGGCCTTAAACAGGGCATCTGTTTCTGCCTTTGTGAAGTTAGGCCTCCTCTTCCTCCCACGCCTCTGTTCCTCTTCCTCCACCTCACGATCACTCATTATTCATCCTGTGAGAATGACAGGTGTTACCTGTGACTGTGCAGTCCCATGCATGTCCCACACACCACAGTCCACACTCCCAAACAGCATGCAACTCACCACAATAGACTGCAATACCCGACTATGGCCAGTGCAGCCCTATGTCGCATTTTTATAGCACAAAGCATGCAAATGAGGTGAGGCACAATTTTAAGTGGATGCAGATGCAGTATCTGCACCATTGAATGGCTGATTAGCTGATTTGCATATGCCAGCTGAATATCACGCGTTGCGCTATACGCAATAGTGTTGAACATGCTCAGGCAAGTGCGAATTTCTGTGACATGCACAGTACACACCGAACTGTGCATGCCTGGGGGATGACGCAGATGTCTGCTGTGCTGCTGAGTGCTGTGCATGGGGGGCAATGCAGGGCCCAGCCACCATTGTGCCAGTGGTGCTTCTGCGCTGGTCACATATATGGCACTGTGGCATGGGGCACCATAGGCACACTGGGACCACAGCATGGTAGGCCACTACAGGAGGTGTCACACAGGCACCCAATCATGCTACACACATTGAGTACCAATTGCGCTTTGGCGGTCTGTGCATGAGAGACCCTTGACCCTGTGCCTGACCTTTGCCCCCTAGGCACCATGAGTCCACATGGGTGCACCTCTATCACGCTGCTTGGTGACAGCATGATAGGGAATGGCAGCGCTGTACTGTGCAGCATCTGCACATGGCAGAACATGCTACCGAACACCATTTAGACTCCAACCAGCTGTAGAGATGGCACAGAGGAGGACTGCTGTGTGGAGCCAGGTGGAGCTGGACAATTTGGTGGCCATAGTAGGGCCCCATGTTGGGGAACTTTATAGTGATGCACCCTTGGACAGGGCCAGGAGTGCAGTATGGGAGGAGGTGATGGTTGCACTGGTGGAGGCCACGGGAACAGGGTGCATGGCCGACCAGTATTGCCACCGATACAGGGACTTCTGGTGGAGAGACCTGGACAGGCTTGCCTGCCTGTGGGTACCTGTCAGGAAGGGCATGGTGCCACGGCCAGGTAGGTGCCCCATCCATACACTGTTAACGTCCATACGGGTATCATGGTTGCATGTGTCTGGCACATGGAGGGCTGTCCAATGTTGGCCATGGTGGTGGTATCAGGGTGGAGGGTGGATGGGTATGGCTGTGTGGGATTGCACACACATTGGGCGAGGGGACTTTGCTACCGGATGGTACTGATGTTCCTCTCTCCATGTTTGCACCTTACGCCCAGAGGAGCACCGGTGGGCAAGGGAGAGGAGGCGCTGCCAAGAGGACCAGTAGGCTGGGAGGGATGCATGACCACAGAGGTGCAGGGACCAGCCTGATGATGGTGACTGCCTTACATCCATGATTACTATTGCATGCTGTGTAACAGGGCGGGCAGTAGGGCATGGCCACCATCCATTGACACCACTGTCATGCACACAAGTTGTTACAGTCAGCACTGTTCAGTGGCACTGCATGTCTGGGAGTGCATCAATGGTGGTCCATGCGTGCACCGGGTACACAGCTGTGCCACTGCCTTTGCACCACATAGCCGGGTCACTGTACGACCATGGTGGTGCTGTGCGGGACATGGGCGGTGGGTGTGTGCAGCAGTCGGCATGGCTGTGGGTGCCTGGGTAGGCAGGTCTTGTGGATGCGGTCACTGTGGGTGGTTGCACACCATCACAGGTGCGTGGCACACGGCTGTATGCCATGCACAATGGGTGGGCTGCAGGGGGCTAGACAGTCAGACATATTGACTCTGCTCCCTTGTCCTAGGTGGACAATGCTGGATGGCCCTTGAACAGGGCATACAGGAGCTGATGCAGCTGGTGTGGGCGTCCCTGGCACTGCTGGAGCAGGTGGAGTGGCACGGGTCCAGAGGAGAAGCACCCGGAGGTGCCACCTGAGTGGAGAGCAGAGAAGAGAATCAGCCCTCCATGACCCCCTGACACACCTAACCCCATGGACCCACCCTCACACCCCTTCTTCCCTCTCTCATTTGTACACCCCTGACCCATGCCCACTCCCACCTGGTGTGTGGCCCTTTCCCCCCACCCTTGTATATATTTGTACATATGTTTGAGTGTTTATATTTTTTAATACATACATTTTGTTATGACAGCTGTGGTGGTCTCTGATTTTCAGTGGGCTACAGGTGCTCAGCTGCAGTGGTGTGCATGGCGTCAGGGGTGATGTAAGCATGGGCATGTGTGTGTGTCCAGAAGGGAACTGCCTATGGTGGGGGCCGAGGATCAGTCACTGTCTGTGGTTTGTGTGTTTTTCTCTGTGCACTGGATGCCTGTGTGCAGTGGTCCATGGTGCATGCACTGTGTGCATGGCACCCCTGTCAGACCTTCCATGGCCTGTGCAGTTGACACCCTTGCATGTCTGTGATATGCACGGTGTGCTGGCATGTCAGTGGTGGCTGTCCATGCTGGACAACCACTGTACCCGGCACATTGCCAGGTTGCCTCCCGTCACCTGTATGGTGCATGACTGCCTCTGGTGGCACTTTGGCCTCCATTGTTGTTGTCCCCCCTCCATGCTGTCACTTGTGCCTGTTGCAGGGGATGTGCTCCACTGTCTGTCACTTGTGCTCCAGCCACATGCTGGTGGCATTCAGCTTCACGGTGCCTGTGCAGGGTGGCTGGCACACCTGTGCCAAGTAGGGGTGCTGGTCATGTGTACATAGCTGCTATGGCCACATGCCAGTGGCTTGGTTGACCCGCTACTGTGTCCCTGTGTTGGTGTGCCCTTGGGTATGGGTGGCTGTTTGTCCATGCACTGTGTTGCATCCTGTGTGGTGCATGCTTCCATGCAACACTGTGTGTGTCTGTGCTGGCTGTTGTGGAAAGTGCTGGGATGGGATGTGTAATTGGGAGGGTGTGCAGAGTGCTGTACTGCTGGTGGTGGTGTCTGGGGCATGTCCTGTTGCATGTGGAGTACCTCAGGTGCCAATGCATGGTCGGTCTCTAAGCTGTACCTCGGGGGGACGTGCAGGTTGGCACTGTGTATGCAGTTGTTGCATCACTGTCTGCTGCCACCCGCTGCAGGGTGCACATGGTGGGGCTGCCTTGCATGGCTCCGTGGTGCACAGGTTGCATTGCGGTGGTGGCATGCATGGGGTGTCCTGCACTATTGGGCGCTACTCCTGGGCAGGGTGTATGGGGATTGTGGTGCAGGGTGTGCTCTGCATTGGTGGGATGGTGTGGTACAGGGTGGTCAGCCCTTCCTTGTGTGCCAGTCACAGCTTGTGAGGGGGTGTGCTTTGGCACCATGCCCCGGCTGTGGGTTGGTTGCTGGTATCCATGGGCCGGTGGTTATTCCAGCTCTCCACCGGTTGTGCAGTGCATGGGGTGTGGGGCGATGTCTGTTCTGTTCTGCTGTGTGCTTCTGTGCCCATCTGTGGCATGGGTGGTGGGACCCTGCATCCTGTCCCTGTGCATCCCTGGTTGTGCTGTTGCATTGCTGCCCTGCTCCGTGGGGTGTCCCTCATTGCGCTATGGCACATCTGGACTGCTCCACTGGTATCCCTGGTTGCGCTATGGCACATCTGAAATGCTGGACAACACAACCTGGTTAGCGCTGGCACAGATGGCATGATATTCGTCGTGGGCTGGCGCATCTTGACCTGCACAGTTTGTGAATATCACACTTCTTGTGCATGGGCGCAGTGGACTTGCACTTGCTTCTGCTGTTGCACACTTTTTGGGTGCAGTTTGAATATCTTGGCCTCAGTGTTTAGAACCACAATACAACAGAGACAAATTAACCAATGGTTGAGATGATTTAACACATAGTTTAGCATCTCACTGTGAGAGAGATAAATTAACGCATACTAAATTAATTTAATAGTTACAATATTATAACACCACACCACTATATTATATTGTATTATACTGTCTTGTCTTGTATGATATTATATTATATTATATTATATTATATTATATTATATTATATTATATTATATTATATTATATCTCAGTTGAGGGGTGCATCACTGGCAGGTGTGTGGAGGGCAAAGCAGGAAGATGAGGTAGCAGAGGTGGAAATCATGGCATAGAGAGTGTGGGAAGCCCTTGGGTCCCATAAGATGGAGAAAGCACCAGAGCCAGATAAATTACATACCAGAGTGCTGAAGAAACTGGAGGATGTCCTGGCAAAACCCCTGATGGAGCTCTTCAGCATCTCTTTGAGGACAAGTTGGGTGCCCCAGGATTGGAAGATGGTGCATGCAGTGCCTAGCCACAAGCGGGGATCAAGGGAGGTGGCAGGGAACTACTGGCTCATCAGCCTGACATTGATAGTGGGCAAGGTAATGAAGGACATTATCAAGGAGAGACTGGGGGGAGAGTTGGGGAGCCTGGATGATAGACAGCATGGATTCATCCCAAGGAAATCATGTCAGACAAACCTTGTGGAGTTCTATGACTGGCTGATGAGTGCCATGGACCTGGGAAGACCAGTTGACATCCTCTTTCTTGACTTCAGCAAGGCATTTGACTCTGTTCCTCACATGGGCCTGTTGAATAATGTAGGAGAAATGGGGGTGGGAACCAGATGATCAGATGTGTAGGAAATTGTCTCCAGAACTGGACCCAGAGGGTTGTGGTTGGAGGGACAGTCACATCCCCAAGGAGGGTCATTACTGGAGTCCCTCAGGGATCAGTCCTTGGGCCCCTCCTGTTCAATGCCTATGTATCTGACATTAGGAAATGCAGCAGGAGTGAGCTGAGTCTCTTTGTACATGATTCAAAACTGGGAGCGGTGGTGGATGAGGAGGAGGGAGGGTGACCCTACAGGGGGACCTGGAGGCTCTGGAAAGGTTGTCTTGAAAATGAAAGCTAAGGTTCAAAGCACGAATATGCAGGGTACTGCACCTGGGAGCCAGAAACCCAGGCCAAGTCGATACCCTGGGGGGGGAAGCTACAAGTATTGTTGGCTGAGAGGGACCTGGGGTGGTAGTAGATGTCAAGATGAACAACTCAGAGAGTTGTAGGAGGGCTGTGGCAAAGGCCAACATGATGCTTGGATGCATCACTAGGGGCTCAGCTCTAGAAGGAGTGAAGAAATTATCCCACTGTATAACTGCTTGGTGAGGACAAACCTTGAGTACTGCATGCAATTTTGGAGGCCACATTTGAAGAGGGGCATTGAACTCCTGGTAGAAAGGGTCCAGAGAAGGGCAACCAAAATGATTTTGGGCTTGTGGGAAAGGACCTAAGAGGAGAGGCTCGAAGAGCTAAATATGTACACATTGGAAGAGAGAAGAGACTGGGGAGAAATGTTAGAGGTTTTCACGCACATGAAGGGGTAAATTGGGGAGGAGCAGTCAGGGTACTCTGAAGAAAGGAGGTGGGGCACTTAGAGGGCATGGGTGGAAGCTGGAAGGGGCCAGAGTCAGTGAAGAAAGGAGGAGGTGCTACTTCACTGAGAGGGTGGTGGAGTCATGGAATGCACTGCCTTGGTGGCTGGTGGAAGCAGAAATGGTGGAGGGGTTCCAGAAGGGGGTTTCTGGAAGCAAAAACCAGTGCAGTGAGAAAATCCAGGACTGGGAAGGCAGAAGCCAGAGAGGGAGGCAGCAAGGTCGGTTAACAGGGTGGGGGGCTGACCAAATGAGCAGACAGAAAATACCATTAGGCTTATTGTTCTGGCATTTTAGAATGTTAGTTTGTTAGTATATTATATTATATTATATTATATTATATTATATTATATTATATTATATTATATTATATTATATTATATAGTATTGTATTGTATTATATTATATTATATTATAGTATATTATATTATATTATATTATATTATATTATATTATATTATATTATATTATATTATATTATATTATACTATATTATATTATATTATATTATATTATATTATATTATATTATATCATATCATATCATATCATATCATATCATATCATATCATATTATATTATATTATATTATATTATATTATATTATATTATATTATATTATATTATATTATATTATATTAATCACCACACTGTAACAGGGATAATTTCATACAGTTAAGCACAATGCTGTAACAGAGAGCATTGAACTCAGTTTTGAACCACACTGCAACAGGGACGATTTTATTCATGTTTGAGATAATGTAACAAATAAATTAGTACCACACTGTCACAGAGATAAATTATCACCTAATTACTTAGTTTACGACTTATAATATTATAGCACCTCACTATTATATTATATTTATATTATATTATACTATATCAATCAGCACTTCTTAACAGGTATAATTTCACACAGTTAAGCACAACACTCTAACAGAGCATTTAACTCATTGTTTAGAACCACAATACAAGAGAGGCAATATAACTCTTGAGTGAGATAAATTAACACAGATTAGCAGCACACTGTCACAAAGATAATTTAGCACATTTAATCGTTACACAGATACAGAGGTAATTTAACACATAATTCAACTCTACACTATCACAGAGATATTTTAACACATAGTTTAACACCACTATGTCACATCCATAATTTCACGCAGTTATAATACCACACCATTATATTGTATCATATCATATCATAATATATTATATCATATTATATTATCTTATATTAATCACCATTCTGTCACACTGATAATTTCAAGCAGTTAAGCACAACACTGAAAGACAGTGTAACTAATGCATTGTTTAGACTCTCAGCACAAGAGATACAATTTAACCCATGTTTGAGATAATGTTACACATAGTAAAATAATATAAAATAATATATCATATCATGTCATATAATATAATGTGATGGTGTGCTGTTATAATATTATAAATATTAAAGCAATTAACTATGTGTTAATTTATCTCTGTGAAAGTGTGGTGTCTCTATTTTAGAGTTTTTAAACAATGAGTTAGATACTCTCTGTTACAGTGTTGTGCTTCACTGCATGAAATTACACCTGTTACAGAGTGGTGATTATTGTAATATAATATATTATGATATGCTATAGTATAAGATAATACAATATCATATGATAAGATATAATATAATATAATATAATATAATATAATATAATATAATATAATATAATATAATATAATATAATATAATATAATATAATATAATGTAATGTAATGTAATATAATATAATATAATGTGGTGTTATAATATTTTAATTACTATATTAACTCTGTGATAATTTATCTCCGTGACAGTGTGGTACTAAATTATGCGTTAAAATATCTCTGCGATAGTGTGGTACTGAACTATGTGTAAATTTTTTCAAACATGGGTTAAATTGTATCTCTTATAGTGAGAAGCTAAACAGTTATTTAAATTCTCTCTGTGACAATCTTGTGTTTAACTATGTATTATTATCCCTGGATATGATATAATATAATTTATTACAATGTAATATGATATGATATATGAGCTGATGCAATATAATGGTGTGCTCTTATAATATAACTGCATTAATTTATCAGTTTGGCAGCGTGGTGTTAAACTGTGTAAAAAATATCTCTGCAATAGTGTGGTGCTTAACTACATGTTAAATTATATGTTTTTTTTTTCCTTTGATAAAGGACTGGGGGAGCAGTCCGAAACATGTTAGGAGTTTTGTAAAATAAAGCTTTTTATACTACATGTTTCTCTTATGAGTTGTATGTGATTGAAGCCTTTTCTACAAATATCTGTAACACTGTAGTGATTAAAAGTGTTACAGCATCTGTTGTGATAGTGTCATGCCAATCTGTTGGTGAAATTATCTCAAACAAGAGTTTAATTATCTCTCGAGTAGTGTGATTCTAAACAACGTGTAAAATGCTCTCTGTTACAATGCTGTGCTTAACTGTGTGAAATTATTTGATATGGAGCAGTGAGTAACATAATATAATATAATATAATATAATATAATATAATATAATATAATATAATATAATATAATATAATATAATATAATATAATATGATATGATAAATAATGTGATATAATATAATATAATGTAATATAATATAATATGATATAATATAATATAATATGACATAATATAAAATAACATAAAATAATATAATATAATGGTGTGGTAATGTAATATGATATGATATGATTGAGATGATATGATATGACATGACATGATTGGATATGATACGAGATGCTACAATATGATATGATATAATATATTACGATATGATAAGAAATGATGTAATATAATATAATATAATATAATATAATATAATATACTAGTGTGGTGTTATAATAGTATAACTATTAAATTAATTAACTATGTATTAATTTATCCCTGTGTCAGAGTGATGCTAAACTATATGTAAAATCATCTCAAACATGGGTTAAAGTGCTCTTTTGTTGTATAGTTTTAAACAATGAAATAAATGCTCTCTTTTACAGTGTTGTACTTAACCATGTGATATGACACCTGTTATGTAGTGGTGATTAATATAATATAATGTAATATAATATACTATAATATAATAATATAATGTAATACAAAAATAAATATAATATAATAGCGTTGTGTTATATTATAAATCTTGAACTAATTAACTATGTGTTTATTTATCTGTGTGACAGTGTGATGCTAAACTGTCTTAAATTAACTCTGAGTGTGTGTTGCTAAACTGTGTGTTTATCTCTGTGACAATGCAGCAATAAAACTTAGTTTTAAAGTATAACTGTGAGAGTGCGATGGTAATCTATCTTAAATTGTTTCTTTTGCAGTGTGGTGCAAACTATGTGTTAAATTAACTTTGAGAGTGTGATGCTAAACTATGTGTTTAATTACCTCTGTGACATCGCAGCACTAAAACTATGTGATAAATTATATCTGTGACAGTGTAGTGCTAAACATTGTTACTGTATCTCTACCACAATCCAGTGCCAAACTTTGTGTTAAATTATCACTGTGAGAGTGTGGTATTAAACAATGTTTTTAATTATCTCTGTGAGAGTGCAGTACTAAAACTATGCAAATTTATTTCTTTGACAGTGTAAAGTTGAAATATGGTTTAACTTATCTCTATCACAGAGTGGCTCTAAAGTATGTGTAAAATTATCCCTGTGAACAGTGTGTTGCTAATTTATATGTTAAATTATCTCAAACGGGTGAAATAGTTAAATACTCTCTGTTGCAGTGTGGTTCTCATCAATGAGTTATATGATCTCTGTTTCAGTATTTTACTTATCTGTGTGAAATTATCTTTGTTACATTTTGGTGATAAATTTAATGTAACCGAGCATAACATATCATAACATAACATAACATTACAGTGCTAAACTATGTGATGTTATCACTGTGAGAGAGCACTACTAGACTGTTTTAAATTGTTTCTTTTACAGTGTGATGCTAAACTGTATGTTAAAATACATCTGTGATAGTATGGTGCTGAACTATGGTTTAAACTATCTATATATCATGGTGTGGTTCTAAATTATGTGGAAAATTATCTCTGTAACAGAGTGGTGCTAATTTATGTGTTAATCTTCCTGATGTCTATGGGTTTTTTAACATGCAAGACAGTATGGTGATAAATTATGCCTTAAATTAGCTCTTTGACAGTGCAGTGCTAATTTTTGTGTTAAATTATCTCACACACAGGTTAAATTGTTCTGTTGCAGTGTGGTTTTAAACAATGAGTTAATAAATCTTCTCTCTTTCAGTGTTGTGCTTAACTGTGTGGTGATTAATATATTATTAAGTAATATATCATATCAGAAAATAGCATAACATACCTAACATAAAATAATATAATGGTGTGGTGTTATAACTATTAAATGACTTAACTATGTGTTAATATAAGTCAGACAAAGTGTGGTGCTAAACTATGTGTGAAATTCACTCTGACAGTGTGGTGCTAAACTAGGTGTAAATTATCTCTGCCACACTGCAGTGCTAAAGTATGTGTTAAATTATCACTGTGAGAGTGCGATGCTAAACTGCCTTAATTGTTTCTTTTAATGTGGTGCTAAACTGTGGTTCTAAACAATGCAGTGTGCATCTTTTGCAGTGTGGTGTTAAACTGTGTGTTAAATTAACACACAGTTTAGCAACACAGTTTGACTGAGATATATTAACACATAGTTAAGTAATTTAATGGTTATAACACCACACCATTATGTTATGTTATGTTATGTTATGTTATGTTATGTTATGTTATGTTATGTTATGTTATGTTATGTTATGTTATGTTATGTTATGTTATGTTATGTTACTTTATAATATATTAATCACCACACAGTTAAGCACAACACTGAAAGAGAGAGGATTTATTAACTCATTGTTTAATACCACACTGCAACAGAACAATTTAACTGTTATGTGAGATAATTTAACACAAAATTAGCACCACACTGTCAAAGAGCTAATTTAAAGCATAGTTTATCATCATACTGTCTTGCATGTTAAAAAAAAACATAGACACAGGGAGATTATTTGACTCATAAATTAGCACCTCTCTGTTACAGAGATAATTTTCCACATAATTTAGAGCCACACCGTGATATATAAATAGTTCAAATCATAGTTCAGCACCACACTATCACAGAGGTATTTTAACATACAGTTTAGCACCACACTGTAAAAGAGACAATTTAAAACAGTTTAGCAGCACACTCACAGTGATAAGATCACATAGTTTAGCACTGCAATGTTATGTTATCTTATGTTATGATATGTTCTGCTCTGTTACATTACATTTATCACCATAATGTAACAAAGATAATTTCACACAGATAAGTAAAAGACTGAAACAGAGAGCGTATAACTCATTGATGAGAACCACACTGCAACAGAGAGTATTTAACTATTTGACCCATGTTTGTGATAATTTAACATATAAATTAGCAACACACTGTCACCGGGATAATGTAACTCATTTAAGCACCACACTGTTAGAGATAATTTAACATATACTTTAGAACCACACTGTGATAGAGATAAGTTAAACCATATTTCAGCTTTACACTGTCAAAGAAATACATTTACACAGTTTTAGTATTGCACTGTCACAGAGATAATTAAAAACATCGTTTAATACCACTCTCAGTGTTAATTTAACACACAGTTTAGCACCACCCTGTGAAAGAAACATTTTTAAAGAGTTTAGCATTGCACTCTCACAGTGATAATTTAACACAAAGTTTGGCACTGTTTTGTGGTAGAGATAAACAATATTTTGCACTACACTGTCACAGATATAATTTATCACAAAGTTTTAGTGCTGCGATGTCACAGAGATAATTAAACACATAGTTTAGCACCACACTCTCAAAGTTAATTTAACACACAGTTTTGCACCACACTCTAAAAGAGACAATTAAAGATAGTTTATCATTGCACTCTCACAGTTATACTTTAACACAAAGTTTTAGTGCTGCATTGTCACAGAGATAAACACATAGTTTAACACCACACAGTCAGAGTTAATTTAACGCACAGTTTAGCATCACAGTGTCAGACAGATAAATTCACACATTATTAATTTAATATGTATAATATTATAACGCAATGCTATTATATTATACTATATTATAATATGTAATATTATATTATAATATATCATATTTCATTATATTATTTTATGTTATATTACATTACAATACTTTACATTATATTATATTACATCATTTCTTATATCGTAATATATTATATCATATCATATTGTAGCATATCGTATCATATCCAATCATGTCATGTCATATCATATTGTATCATATTACATTCAATAATATTATATTATATTATATTATATTATATTATATTATATTATATTATATTATATTATATTATATTATATTATATTGCATTGCATTGCATTGCATTGCATTACATTACATTACATTATATTGTATTGTATTGTATTGTATTGCATTGCATTGCATTGCATTGCATTGCATTACATTACATTACATTACATTACATTATATTATATTATATTATATTATATTATATTATATTATATTATATTATATTATATTATATTATATTATATTAATCACCACTGTGTATCAAGGATAATTTCACGTAGTTAAGTACAACACTGTAATAGAGAACATTGAACTCATTGTTTTGAACCACACTGAAACCGACAGTTTTACAAATCCTTCAGATAATGTTATACATAAATTAGCACCACACTGTCACAGAAACAAATTAACACATAGTTAATTAATTCAATAGTTATAATATTATAACATGACACCATTATATTATATTATATCATATATCATATCATATTATATTACATTATACTATATTATATTATATTAATCACCACTCCATGACAAGGATAATTTCAAACAGTTAAGCACAACGCTGCAACAGACAGCATTGAACTCGTTTTTTGAAACACACTGCAACAAAAATAATTCAACCCATGGTTGAGATCATTTTACACATAAGTTAGCATCACACTGTCACATAGATAAATTAACAAATAATTAATTTAATATTTATACTATTATTACACCACACCATAATATTATATTATATTATATTATATTATATTATATTATATTATATTATATTATATTATATTATATTATATTATATTATATTATATTGTATCATATCACAATAGATCATATCACATCACATCACATCATACAATATCATATCATATTATTTCATATCATATCACATCACATCTTATAACAAATCCTATCATATCATATTATATTATACAATACTATATTATACTATATTGTATTACATAATCTGACATGGGTGCCAAGCACACAGTGCATGCACCGTGGACCACTGCACACAGGCATCAAGTGCACAGAGAACAACACACACATCACAGACAGTGACTTATGCCCCCGCCCACACCATAGGTGGTTCCCTTCCAGACACACACACATGCCCATGCTTGCACCACCACTGACACCATGTACATCACTGCAGCTGAGCACCTGTAGCCCAGAGACCACCACAGTTGTCATAACACAATGTCTGTATTAAAAAATATAAACACTCAAACATATGTACAAATATATACAAGGGTGGGGGAGGAAGGGCCACAAATGAGGTGGGGGCAGGAATGGGGCAGGGGTGTACAAATGGGAGAGGGAATAAGGGGTGTGAGGGTGGGTCCAGGGGGGTTAGATGTGTCAGGTGGTCATTGAGGGCCTATTCTCTTCCCCACTCTCCACTCCTTTGGCACCTCCGGGTGCTTCTCCTCCAGACCCCATGCCACTCCATCCACTCCAGCAGTGCCAGGGATGCCCACACCAGCTGCAGCAGCTCCTGTATTCCCTGTTCCAGGGCCATTCAGCATTGTCCACCTAGGATAAGGGAGCAGAGTCAATATGTGTGACTGGCCAGCCCCCTGCAGCCCACCCATTGTGCATGGCATACAGTTGTGTGCCACACCCCTGTGATGGTGCGTGACCACCCACAGTGACCACATCCACAAGGCCTGCCTACCCAGGCACCCACAGCCATGCGGACCACTGCACACACAAACAGCCCATGTACCACACAGCACCACCCTGGCCGTACAGTGACATGGCTATGCGGTGTGAAGGTAGTGGCACAGCCATGTACCTGGTGCACGCATGGACCACAATTGACACCCTCCCAGACATGCAGTGCCATTGGACAGTGCTGACTGTAACAAGTTGTGTGCATGGCAGTGGTGTCGATGGATGGTGGCCATGCCCTGCTTCCCACCCTATTACAAAGCATGCAATAGTAATCATGGATGTAAGGCACTCACCATCATCAGGCTTGTCCCTGCACCTCTGTGGTCCTGCATCCCTCCCAGCCTGCTGGTCCTCTTGGCAGTGCCTCCTCTCCCTTGCCTGCCAGCACTCCTCTGGGCCTAAGGTGCAAACATGGAGAGAGGAACATCAGTAAAATCCAACAGCAAAGTCTCTGCACCCCCGTGTGTGTGCAGTCCCACACAGCCATACCCATCCACCCCCCACCCTGATACCACCACCATGGCCAACATTGGATGGCCCCCATGTGCTGGACACATGCAACCGTGCTACCCATATGGACGTTAGTGTATGGATGGGGCACCTACCTGGCCGTGGCACCATGCCCCTCCTGGCACATGCCTGCAGGCAGGCAAGCCAGTCCAAGTCTCTCCGTCGGAGGTCCCCGTATTGGTGGTGACACTGCTCGGCAGTGCGCCCGATTCCTGTGGCCTCCTCCAGTGCCACCACCACCTCCTCCAATACTGCACTCCTGGTCATGTCCATCACTATAAAGTGCCCCAGCATGGGGCTCTACTATGGCCAGCTCCACCTGGCTCCACACAGCAGCCCTCTTCCATGCCATCTCTAATGCTGGTTGTAGTCAAAATGGTGCTTGGTAGCGTGGTCCATCACATGCAGATGCTGCACGATACAGTGCTGCCATTCTGTATTGCGCTGTCACTGAACAGCACGATAGTGGTGCACCCATGTGGATGCATGGCACCAAGGGGGCAAAGGTCGGGCAGAGGGTCAAGCGTCTCTCACGCACGGACCGCCACAGTGCAATTGGTTCTCAATGTGTGTAGCATGATTGGGTGCCTGTGTGCCACCTCCTGTAGTGGCCTACCACACTGTGGCCCCAGTGCACCAAAGGCACCCCAGTGCCACAGCACCATATATGTGAACAGTGCAGTAGTGCCATTGGCACAATGGTGGCCGTGACCTGCATTGCCTCCCATGCACAGGATGTCAGCAGCGTGGCAGGCATCTGTGTCATCACCCCGGGCATGCGCAGTTTTGTGTGTACTGCACATGTCACAGAAATGCATACTTGCCTGAGCACCATCAACACAATTGCACAAAGTGCAACAGCGCGATATTCAGCTGGCATAAGCAAATCAGCTAATCAGCCATTCAATGGCATAGATACTGCATCTGCATCCACTTAAAATTGTGCCACACCTCATTTGCATGCATCGCACTATAAAAATGTGACATTGGGCTGCACTGGCCATAGTCAGTTATTGCAGTCTATTGTGGTGAGTTGCATGCTGTTTGGGAGTCTGGACTGTGGTGTGTGGGACATGCATGGGACTGCACAGTCACAGGTAACACCTGTCATTCTCACAGGATGAATAATGAGTGATTGTGAGGTGGAGGAAGAGAAACAGAGATGTGGGAGGAAGAGGAGGCCTAACTTCACAAAGACAGAAACAGATGCCCTGTTTGTGGCCTACCTCTATCACGTGCCACTGCTCAGCGGACAGTGGAGAACACCACAGACCCATGCTGCTGCATGGTAAGAGGTGGCATGTGCTGTCAACTTGCATGGCAGCCACCAGCAGTCCATGCAGGAGTGCAAAAAGAAGATGGGCATGGACAAGTGGAGGATTAGGGACAAGGTGGCTGCCATCAGGGCAGCATGGTCTGTGACCGGTGGGGGATAGGTGGATGTGCAATGCCTGACCCCAAAAGAAGAGTGGGTTGCTGGCAGCAAGCAGTGTTGTGCCATCGAGGGTGTTCCAGGTGGTGGATTCCAGACAGGTGGTAGCCCATGTGTCCTGTATCCTGGTCTGCCAATGGGGGGACAGGGTAGGGCAGATGCATTAATGCTACTGTGTTCCCTTAAAGCTCCTGAGCATTTACATGGGTCAGCAGTGGTCAGCTTGTAAACTGAGGGCGGTACCATGGACATAGAGGAGGACCCATCCACCTCCACAGGCATACGAGGTTCAGGGTGACAGTGGGCTCACCTGGACATCTGGACTGATGTTGGTGGAGCAGGTGCGGAGGAGGCCCTGCCCATCTCCCAGTGTACCAGCATCCATGGATGCCAGCATGCTGAGACTTGGGCTGGTGCCGGATCCATCACTGATGATGATGGAGCTGACTTCATGGACAGTGATATGTGTGGGCCACAGGATGGCCACACAGCAGGTGACATCATGGGCATGGCTGTAGGTGGTGCCACTGTGGAGGCCTGCGTGACATCACAGTCCAGGCCTGTGCCTGTCTGCACCAGTGGGGCAGCACTGGTGTGTGTCCAGGACAGTGGGGCTGTTGTAGCCACTGGGATGGCACCATTGAGCCCTGGAGAGTGGCAGCCAGAGGGGCAGTGTCAGCAGTCAGCCAATGGCCATGGGGGTACAGTGTCAGGGGGTGCCATCAGTGCACCGCTTGTGGACATGTCCAGGCCTGGCCCTTGTGTGCAGCACCCACCCTCAAGAGGTGCTGCCCATCAGGGCCATGAACACTGTGAGGGACAGCATGCTGATCAGGCAGATGAGCTCTTAGAAGAGCACACCCGCATACTCCAAGAATCAGTCGATCAGCAGGTGCGGCTTGTGATGGCAGTGGATGCACTCAGAGCAGCTCTGCACCAGGCAGAGAAGCGACGCAGCAGAGACACCACTCTGCTCCTGGCAGGGATCGACTGGATGCGGAAGGATGTGACCGCTGCCTTTGACAGACAATCACAGCTGTCATGGCCACAATGGGCACACAGTTATTTGCCCATGCATTGCAGACACCACGCAGTGCAATGTCAACACCCCCATTCCCGGTGTTGTGTGACACCCTCTTTGTCGACACCGGGTTCAGCTGTGGGCATCCCGAGCATGTCTGGTGCTAGCATGTTCAGTGTGCTGCAGACCCCTGTACGAGCACTGCCACATTCATGCAGTGGAACCCCTTGGGGACTGTCGGTGCCACCTCATGAGGCCATTGGTCAGCCTGTCACTGCTGGCAGGTCTCAGCAGGGCTGCCCATGCATCCATGGCAGCCATGGCACTGTGGCGCATGACTCACCTATCTCCCACCATGGCTACTGTCTGATGCTGCCTGTGTGCATTTTGTTGTTCAACATGCAATGCATGGGTCGGGTACCTGGCCCTGCATGCACACACACGTTCCATCTGCACAACCTCCTGGCTGCCATCCACTGTGGAGTGTGCATGATGATGCCTGTGTTGTGCTGTCCACCACTGTCCAATGGTGCCCAGCATCTGACACAAGCACAATGGCAGGCACTGGGCGTGGTGGTGTGTGTGGCTAGGGGTGGCGGTTGGGGTTGCCTCCTACCCTTTGTGCATGTCTTCTGAGGTGTGTGTGTGTGTGTGTGTGTGTGTGACCGTGTGCCATGTTAGACCTTGCCCATCCCTGAGGGTGTGTGCAGTTCCATGCTAGGCCAATTCCCTTAATGACATTCACCCCTAGGGTTTTTCCATGCGTGTTTGTGGGTTGTGCCTTTGCCACTGGTGGTTCCACATGGCCCCATGACTTACCTGGGTTGTTTGAAGTGCTCCTCTTTGATGGTGTCCCAGTGCAGCTGTGCCATCCGGATCAGTCGGGGGTCCCTCTGACCAAGGGGAGGCTGCCCATCACCATCTTCACCAACGTCCTCATCGTCCCAATCACTGTCCCCCTCTTTGACCTGTATGGCTATGCCACAGTTGTTGGCCATGTTGTGCAGGATGCAACAGGGCAGGAATAGCCCACAGGCCTTTGAGGGGCTGTACTGTAAGGCACCACCACATGTGTCCAGGCAACGGAAATGTGCCTTCAGCATCCCGAACACCTGCTCGAAGACATTGCGTGTGGAGACAAGTGCCTCATTGTAGCGTTCCTGCTATGGGGTCACGGGCCATTGTTACGATGTGAGCAGCCAGGGATGGAGTGGGTGTCCACTGTCACCTGTGAGTAGAGGGTGGACATTAGTTTGGTGACCAGCGTCACCCTGCCTTGGGCCATCTAGGCCAATACCCATGTCAACTCTGACTATGCCCCTCCCAAGCTCCATGCCTTTCTGCGTGCTTTGCATACTCACTCACTAGATGGCCAGTGGGGATGTCCCCACTCTCGAACCTGTGGCACAGTCTGGACTGATGCTAGATGAATGCATCATGTGCTCCCCCATGGTTTGGGGAACAGACATTGATTATGTGCCCCCTGGCATCACACACCATCTGGCAGTTGATGCTTGCATACCACTTCTGATTCATGTATGCGGCCCCTTCAGGGCCAGGTGGCATGCGGAAGGCCACATGGATGCAGTCTATTGCCCCAAGCACACCAGGCATACGTGCTACCCTTTGGAAATCCTGTATGTTTGCTGTGCACTCTGCCGGTGTGCTGGAGAAATGGATGTACTCCGCAGCATGTGGCAGCAGTATGCTGAGGAATTGGGTGAGGAGGCGTGATGCATGCAATTTTTGAATATCACGCTTCTTGTGCATTGGTGCAGTTGCGCACTTTTTGGGCACAGTTTGAATATCTGGGCCTCAGTGTTTAGAACCACACTACAATAGAGACAAATTAACCAATGATTGAGATAATTTAACACATACTAAATTAATTTAATAGTTACAATATTATAACACCACTCCACTATTTTATATTATATTATGTTATATTATATTATATTATATTATATTATATTATATTATATTATATTATATTATATTATATTGTCTTGTATGATATTATATTATATTATATTATATTATATTATATTATATTATATTATATTATATTATATTATATTATATTATATTATATTATATTATATTATACCTCTGGGCACGGGTGCATCACTGGCAGGTGTGGGAAAGGCAAAGCAGGAAGATGAGGTAGCAGAGGTAGAAATCATGGCAGAGAGAGTGAGGGAAGCCCTTGGGTCCCAGAAGATGGAGAAGCACCAGGCCTGATAAATTACATCCCAGAGTGCTGAAGGAACTGGCAGATGTCCTGGCAAAACCCCTGATCTCTCGGAGGACAGAGTGGGTGCCCCAGCATTGGAAGGTGGTGTATACAGTGCCTAGCCACAAGCAGGGATCAAGGGAGGTGGCAGGGAACTGCAGGCCCATCAGCATGACATTGATAGTGGGCAAGGTAATGGAGGACATTGTCAAGGAGAGACTAGGGGGGACCTGGAAAAGTTGGGGAGCCTGGACGATAGACAGCATGGATTCATCATGTGGAAATCATGTCAGACAAACCTATGACTGGCTGATGAGTGCCATGGACCTGGGAAGACCAGTGAACATCCTCTTTCTTGACTTCAGCAAGGCATTTGACTCTGTTCCTCACATGGGCCTGTTGAATAATGTAGGAGAAATGGGGGTGGGGAACCAGATTTTATTTTTATTTATTTATTTAGTTTTTGTTGACCGGGTAAGTGCACTAGATAAATCCTGCCTATTTTCAGGCATGACCCGGGGGAGGGGGATACAGATGGATGCCAACTGACCTTGAACCAGATTTAGCTGCTGGTGGTATTTTTAGTGAATGAGGAAAATTTGGCCAGGACACCGGGGAAATTCCCCTACTCTTTCCGATAAGTGCCATGGGATCTTTAACATCCACCTGAACCACCACCAATCCAGGCATATGGTACCTCAGTTTAATGTCTCATCAGAAAGATGGCATCCCAGAAGTGCAACACCCCTCTCATGCTGCACTACAGTGTCATTACTGGAATATTAACTCAAGTGCCAGAGGTGGGAACTGAACCCACAGCTACTCAGCTACCTACTGAGCCACTGACACTGCACATGATCATGTGGATAGGAAATTGTCTCCAGAACTGGACCTTGATAGTTGCATCCCCAAGGATGGTCATTACTGGAGTCCTTGGGGCCCCTCCTGTTCAATGCCTATGTATCTGACATTAGGAAATGCAGCAGGAGTGAGCTGAGTCTCTTTGTGGAGGACTCAAAACTTGAAGCGGTGTTGGATGGGGAGGAAGGAGGGTAGTCCTACAGGGGGACCTGGAGGCTCTGGAAAGGTTGTCTAGAAAGTGGAAGCTGAGGTTCAAAGCAGGAATATGCAGGGTACTGCTCCTGGGAGCCAGAAACCCAGGCCAAGTCGACTCCCATGGGGAAATGCTACAAGTATTGATGGCTGAGAGGGACCTGGAGTGGTAGTAGATGTCAAGATGAACAACTCAGAGAGTTGTAGGAGGGCAGTGGCAAAGGCCAACATGATGCTTGGATACATTGCTAGGGGGCTCACCTCCAGAAGGAGTTAAGTAATAATCCCAATGTATAACTGCTTGGTGAGGAAAAACCTTGAGTACTGCATGCAGTTTTGGAGGCCACATTTAAAGATGGACATTGTACTCCTGGAGAAAGGGTTCAGAGAAGGGCAACCAAAATGATTTCAGACTTGTGGGAAAGGACCTAAGGGGAGAGGCTCGAAGAGCTAAATATGTACACATTGGAAGAGAGAAGGGACTGGGGAGAAATGATACAGGTTTTCATGCACATGAAGGGGTTGAATAGGGGAGAAGCAGTCAGGATACTTCAAAGAAAGGAGGTGGGGCACTTAGAGGGCATGGGTGGAAGCTGGAGGGGGAGAGTCAGTGGAGAAAGGAGGAGGTGCTACTTCACTGAGAGGGTGATGGAGTCATGGAATGCACTGCCTCGGTGGCTGGTGGAAGCAGAAATGGTGGAGGGTTCCAGAAGGGGTGGGGTTCTGGAAGTAAAAACCAGTGCAGCGAGAAAATCCAGGATTAGGAAGGTAGAAGCCAGAGAGGGAGTGGGGGGGCAGCAAGGTCAGTTAAGAGGGTGGGTGCCGACCAAATGAGCAGACAGAAAAGACCATTAGGTTTATTGTTCTGACATTTTGAATGTCAGTATGTTAGTATATTGTATTATATTATATTATATTATATTATATTATATTATATTATACTATATTATACTATATTATACTATATTATATTATATTATATTATATTATATTATATTATATTATATTATATTATATTATATTAATCACCACTCTGTAACAGGGATAATTTCACAGAGTTAAGCACAACACTGAAACAGACAGCATTGAACTCATTGTTGAGATAATGTAACAAATAAATTAGTACCACACTGTCACAGAGATAAATTAACATGTAATTACTTAATTTACTTGTAATATTATAGCACTTCACCCTTATATTATATTATATTATATTATATTAATCATCACTTCTTAACAGGTATAATTTCACACTGTAACAGAGCGTTTAACTCATTGTTTAGAACCAGAATACAAGAGAGGCAATATAACTCTTGTTTGAGATAAATTAACACACAGATTAGCTGCACACTGTCACAAAGATAATTTAGCACATTTAATCATTACACAGTTACAGAGATAATTTAACACATCATTAAACTCCACACTAACACAGAGATATTTTAACACATAGTTTAACACCACTATGTCACATCAATAATTTCACGCAGTTATACTAATACACCATTATATTGTATCATATTATATTATATCATATTATATTGTATTATATTATCTTATATTAATCACCACTGTCACACTGATAATTTCATGCAGTTAAGCACAACACTGAAAGAGAGCATTATTAATGCATTGTTTAGCCTCTCAGCACAAGAGATACAATTTAACCTATGTTTGAGATAATGTTACAGATAGTAAAATAATATAAAAAAAATATCTTATCATGTCATATAATATAATATGATGGTGTGCTGTTATAATATTATAAATATTAAAGCAATTAACTATGTGTTAATTTTTTTCTGTTAAAGTGTGGTGTCTCTGTTGTACAGAGTGTTTTAACAATGAGTTAGATGCTCTCTTTTACAGTGTGGTCCTTCACTGCATGAAATTACACCTGTTACAGAGTGGTGAGTAATGTAATATAATATAATATATTATGATATGATATGATATAGTATAATATAAGATAATACAATGTGATATCATCTAATGTAATATAATATAATATAATTAATATTATATAATATAATGTGGTGCTATAATATTTATCTATTATATTTATTAACTCTGTAAAAATTTATCTCCATTACAGTGTGGTACTAAACTATGTGTTAAAATATCTCTGCGATAGTGTGGTGCTGAACTATGTGTAAATTATCTTAAACATGGGTTATATTGTATCTCTTATAGTGAGAAGCAAACAGTTAGCTAAATTCTCTCTGCTACAATCTTGTGCTTAACTGTGTATTATTATCCCAGGATGATATTATATAACTTATTACAATGTAATATGATATGATATATGAAATGATACAATATAATGGTGTGCTCTTATAATATAACTGCATTAATTTATATCTTTGGCAGAGTAGTGTTAAACTGTGTAAAAAATATATCTGCGATAGTGTGGTGCTTAACTATGTGCTAAATTATCTCTGTAACAGTGTAGAGATTAAATGTGTTACATTATCTCTGTGAGAGAGTCATGCTAATCTGTTGGTGAAATTATCTCAAACAAGAGTTTGGTGTCTCTCGGTACTGTGATTCTAAACAATGCATAAAATGCTCTCTGTTAAAATGTTGAGCTTGACTGTAAATTATCTGATATGGAGCAGTAGGTGACATAATATAATATAATATAATATAATATAATAATATAATATAATATAATATAATATAATATAATATAATATAATATAATATAATATAATACAATAAAATATATTAATATAATATAATATAAAATAATATGATATGATATGAAATGATATATGATATGATAAGAAATAATGTAATAAACATAATGTGATATGATATCATGCCATATAATATTATATGATATAATGTAATATAACATAAAATAATATAATGTAATGGTGTGGTAATATGATATGATATGATATGATATGATACAAGGTGCTACAATATGATATGTTATAACATATTACGATATGATAAGAAATGATGTAATATAATATAATATAATGCAATGCAATGTAACATGTTAAATAATATAATATAATATATTATAATATAATATAACTGTACATTGGACTGGATTGGATACAGTGGACTTCAGGGGGGCAGACTTTGTGGGCATGGGAAATATTCTCAAGGATCACTTGAAGGGGATTACATCAATGACAAGTGTGGGAAGGAGATGGGAGGCCATAAAATGGGTACTTCATGAGGCAGTCAGGATCTGCGCTAAGTTGAAACGTAAGGGAGCAAAGTCACATAAACCATGCTGTGAGGTACAGGTAGCGGTCAGAGAAAAGAAGGCGGCTTACAAAAAATATAAAACAACAAGAGGGGATAGGGATAAGGAAATGTACCATCTTGCATCTAGAAAAGTCACCCGGATGGTGAGGGGAGCAAAGTCCAGTAAAGAGCAATGGCTGGCACAGGGGATACATGGAGGGGAAAAGGGGTTCTTCCGGTACATTGGGGAGTGGAGAAGAACTAAGGGCCATCTCAGCAGATTGAGATCAGAAGGAGGGTGGGTGGAAGAGGTGAGGGACCAGGCAGAGGTATTTAATGAGTACTTTGCCTCTGTGTTCACTAGGGAGGAGGATGGGATATCTACAAAGCTAAGCATGATGGGGATAGAAGCGGCAGTGAGTGGGATCAAGGGAGCAACAGAAATGGAGCAAGAGGGAAGGAGAGGTACCCCAGGGGTGTCACATCTGGATAAGGATAAAAAGGCCAGTAAGGTGGAGGGGATGGATGATGCTATCTCTGCCAAAAGGGTGGGGTTAGCCCTCAAGGCCCTAAAGAAAGACAAATCTCCTGGGCTAGATGGCATTCATCTGAGAGTACTATGGAATTGGCGGACATACTGGCTGCACCCTGGCGGAAGCTCTTCAACAGGTCACTTGAGAAGGGAGGGCACCTAGGACTGGCAAGAGGCACATGGGTGCCAATCCATAAAGGGGTTGAGGAAGTACTAGGTAACTATAGACCCATCAGTTTGACCTCGGTGGTGGGAAAAATTAATGGAATATACTAAAGGAATGATTGAGGGTGTACTTGGAGGATGGGAGGTCTGGATAGTCGGCAACATGGGTTTGTGCCAGGTAGATCATGTCAAACCAATCTTGTGGAGTTCTACGAATGGGTAACATCAGAACTGGACAGGGAAAGCCTGTGGATGTATTATTCTTGGACTTCAGCAAGGCATTTGACTCTGTCACCCACAATGGTCTGGTGGAGAAACTGATGGGGTTAGGAGTAGGCCCTTTGATGGTCATATGGATTGAAAACTGGCTAGCTGGATGCACCCAGAGAGTAGTGGTCTGTGGGAGCCTCAAACCCTAGAGAGGGTTGGTAGTGGGGTACCGCAGGGCTCGGTCCTGGGTCCGATCCTGTTTAATGCATACATATCGGACATCAGGGAGGGTATAGGGTGTGAAATGAGTCTCTTTGCTGATTACTCCAAGATGGGAGCAGTAGTTGAGGGAGAAGAGGGGAGGTTGGCCCTGCAAGGGGACCTGGACACCCTGGAAAGCTGGGCTCACACATGGAAATTAAATTTCAATATCACCAAGTGCAAGGTGTTGCATCTTGGGTGAGGAAACCCTAAACACAGGTACACCCTGGGAGGGGAGGCGCTGGAGGCCTCAATAGGGGAAAAAGACCTAGGGGTCATGGTGGATGCATGAATGAATAACTCTGAGCAGTGCAGGAGAGCGGCTAGCAAGGCAAACAGGATGTTGGGATGCATCATAAGGGAGATCACCTCTAGGAGCAGGGAGGTGATTCCGCCACTGTACAATGGACTGGTTAGACCACACCTTGAGCACTGTGTACAGTACTGGAGACCACACTTGAAGAGGGACATACAGCTCCTGGAGAGGGTACAGAGGAGGGCAACTAAGATGATACAAGGGCTAGGGGATTTGACGTATGAGGACAGACTTGAGGAGCTCTGCCTGTTTTCTTGGAGGAGAGGAGAGACAGGGGGAACATGATTGAGGTCTCTCAAGTACCTCAAGGGAATAAATAGGGTAAACATGGAGGGATCTTTAGACTAAAGCAGGAGGTATCACCAGAGGGCATGGTTTAAGTTGGAAGGTGGAAGGGTGAGGGGAAAAGAGGAGGAGGTTTTCACTGAGAGGGTGGTGGACCCTTGAATGCACTGCCTGGTGAGCTGGTTCAGAGATCCACAGTGGAGGGCTTCAAGAGGGTGGGACAGACAGAGAAAGTGGATGTATCAGATGAGGCCTGTCCCAGGGGGGGTGGGGATGGATGATGGGGGTTTCTGAAACATAAGGGAGGGGAGGGCCTCGGCACCCAACTAGGGATCTGAGGTTCGAGCAGACTCGATAGACCGTAAGGCCTAATCTGCTGGCAAATAGTATGTTAGTATGATAGTATAACATATTATAATATAATATAATTTAATGTAATATAGTATAATATAATCTAGAGGTGTGGTGTTATAATAATATAACTATTAAATTAACTAACTATGTGTTAATTTATCCCTGTATCAGAGTCATGCTAAACTATGTGGAAAATCATCTCAAACATGGGTTAAATTGCTCTTTTGTTGCGTGGTTTTAAACAATGAAATAAATGCTCTGTTTTACAGTATTCTGCTTAACTGTGTGATACTGTGTGGTACCTGTTACGTAGTGGTGATTATTATAACATAATGTTATATAAAACATTATAATAATATAATATAATATAATAATATATAAAATAATACAATACAATATAATATAATAGGATATGAGGTAGTGTAATGTGCTGTCATGTCATGTGATATGATATGATATGATATGATATGATATGATATGGAAGGATACAATGTAATATAATGGTGTAGTGTTATATCTATTAAATTAATTAACTATGTGTTATTTTCTTTCTGTAACAGTGTGGTGTTAAACTTACAGCTAAAATGTATCTCCCACTAGTGTGTTGCTGAACTATGTTTTAAATTATTACTATAAAAGTGTGCTGCTTAAATGTGTTACATTATCCCTGTGACAGTGAGGCACCAATTAAGGAGTTAAATTTTCTCAGACATGGGTTAAATTGTCTCTGTTGCAGTGTGTTTCCAAACAATTAATTAAATCATCTCTTTTATAGTGTTGTGCTTAACTCTTACATAACGGTGCTTAGTACAATATAATATAAAATAATATACTAACAATATAACATACAATATAATACAGTGCAATATATCATGATATGACATGGTATGATAAAATATAATATAATATAATATAATATAATATAATATAATATAATATAATATAATATAATATAATATAATATGATATGATATGATATGATATGATATAATATAATATAATATAATATAATATAATATAATATAATATAATATAATATAATATAATATAATATAATATAATATAATATAATATAATATAATATTTCTGGATATTTTAGCTTTACACTGTCAAAGAAATAAATTGACACAGTTTTAGTACTGCACTGTCACAGAGATAATTAAAAACACTGTTTAATACCACACTCTCAGAGTTAATTTAACACACAGTTTAGCACCACCCTGTGAAAGAAACATTTTAAAAGAGCTTAGCATTGCACTCTCACAATGATAATTTAACACAAAGTTTGGCACTGCATTGTGGTAACAATGATAAAGTAACAATGTTTAGCACTACACTGTCACAGATATAATTTATCACATAGTTTTAGTGCTGCATTGTCACAGAGATAAACACATATTTTAGCACAACACACTCAGAGTTAAACACACAGTTTAGCATCACACTGTCACACAGATAAATTAACACATAGTTAATTAATTTAATATTTATAATATTATAAAACAACGCTATTATATTGTATTATTTATTTTTATATTACATTATTATATTATATTATGTTATATTATATTATATTAATCATCACTACGTAACAGGCATGATATCTCACAGTTAAGCACAACACTGTAAAAGAGAGCATTTATTTCATAGTTTAAAACCACGCAAAAGTAGAACAATTTAACACATGTTTTAGATGATTTTACACATCGTTTAGCAACACTCTGACACAGGGATAAAATAACAAATAATTAATTTAATAGTTATACTATTATAACACCACACCACTATATTATATTGTATTATAATATGTTATATTATATTATAACATATCATATTATATTATATTATTTTATATGTTATATTACATTACAATACATTACATTATATTATAAAACATCATTTCTTATCATGCATGTAGGCAGGACAGTAGTGTGGTGGGTTGGTAACTGGCTGGGTGGCAGGACTCAGAGGGTGGTGGTAAATGGCTGTCACTCCACAGAGGGAAGAGTGACCAGTGGGGTACCACAGGGATCAGTGCTGGGACCGGTCCTATTCAACATCTTCATTAGTGACATTGCACAGGACCTAGAAGGCAGAATTTCACTGTTTGCTGATGACAAAGCTCTGTAACAGAGTAGACACACCAGAGGGTGTAGACAGAATGAGAAGGACCTGCAGAAACTTGAAGAATGGTCAGGGGTTTGGCAGTTGAAATTCAATGCAAAGAAGTGCAAGATAATGCATATGGGGCACAAAAACCCTGGCACAATATATCAGTTGGGGGGTGAGGATATAGCATGCACCAAGCAGGAAAGGGATCTTGGGGTTATCATCTCTGATGACCTCAAGGTAGGGAAACAGTGTGACAAGGCAGCAGGTAAAGCAATAGGATGCTGGGATGTATAGGCAGGGGGCATCACCAGCAGGAAAAGGGAGGTCATAATTCCGCTATACAAGATACTAGTGAGGCCCCACCTGGAGTACAGTGTACAGTTCTGAGACCATACCCACGTAAGGACGTAGACAGGTAGAGAAGGTTCAGAGGAGGGCAACAAGATGGTGCATGGATTGCATCACAAGTCCTATGAAGACAGGTTGAAGGAACTGAACATGTACTCCCTGGAGGAGAGGGAGGAGAGGGGATATGATGAGAGTCACTACAAGTATCTTACAGGGAGGAACAGGGTGCAGGAATACACTATTTTCAAGCAAAAGATGTTCCAGGACTAGAGGGCATGGGATGAAGTTGAGGAAGATGATTCAGAGGAAACATGAGGAAGAATTTCTTCACAGAACAGGTGGTGGACACGTGGAACACCCTGCCAGAGGAAGTGTGGGGGAGCTGGAAACAATCACGGTATTTAAGAATGCATGGGATAGACATAAAGGAATTCTGGAGGTCAGGGGTAAGGGGCAACAGACTTCTAGGAAAACATAAACTGAACTTACAAGTTCAAATGGGCAGACTGGGTGGGCCATAGGCCATTATCTGCCGACACTGTCTATGTATCTATGTATCTATATTGTAATATATTATATCATATCATATTGTAGCATATTGCATCATATCCAGTCATATCATATCATATCATATCATATCATATCATATCATATCACATTACATTATATTATATTATATTACATTACATTACATTACATTATATTATATTATATTATATTATATTATATTATATTATATTATATTGTTACTCACTGCTCCATATCAGATAATTTCACACAATTAAGCACAACATTGTAACAGAGAGCATTTTACACATTGTTTAGAATCTCACTACTCAAGATACAATTAAACTCTTGTTTGAGATAATTTCACCAACAGATTGGCACGACACTTTCACAGAGATAATGTAACACATTTAATCACTACACTGTTACAGAGATAATTTAACACATAGTTAAGCCCACACTATCACAGAGATATTTTTTTACACAGTTTAACACCACTCTGCCAAAGAGATAAATTAATGCAGTTACATTATAAGAGCACACGATTATATTGTATCATATCATATATCATACCATATTACATTGTAATAAATTCATATCTAGGGATAATAATACACAGTTAAGCACAAGATTGTAGCAAGGGAGAATTTAACTAGCTTCTCACTATAAGAGATATAATTTAACACATGTTTGAGATAATTTACACATAGTTTAGTACTACACTGTCACGGAGATAAATTATCACTGAGTTAATTAATATAATAGTTAAAATATTACAACAGCACATTATATTATATTATATTATATTCCGTTATATTAAATAATATCATATGATATTGAATTACCTTATATTGTACTATATCATATCATAATATATTATATTCTATTACATTAATCACCACTCTGTAACAGGTGTAATTTCATGCAGTGAAGCACAACACTGTAACAGAGAGCATCTAATTCATTGTTTAAAAACTCTCTACAATAGAGACACCTCACTTTCACTGAGAAAAATTAACACATAGTTAATTGCTTTAATATCTATAATATTATAACAGCACACCATCATATTATATTATATGACATGATATGATATATTATATTATTTTATATTATTTTACTATGTGTAACATTATCTCAACAATGGGTTAAAGTGTATCTCTTGTGCTGAAAGTCTAAACAATGAGTTAATTATGCTGTGTTAATTATTCAGTGTTGTGCTTAACTGCATGAAATTATCAGTGTGACAGCGTGGTGATTAATATAAGATAAGATAATACAATATAATATGATATGATATGATACAATATAATGCTGTGGTATTATAACTGTGTTAAATTATGGATGTGACATAGTGGTGTTAAACTATGTGTGAAATTATCTCTGTAATAGTGTGGAGTTGAATTATGTGTTAAATTATCTCTGTAACTGTGTAATGATTAAATGTGCTAAATTATCTTTGTGACAGTGTGCAGCTAATCTGTGTGTTAATTTATCTCAGACAAGAGTTATATTGCCTCTCGTACTGTGGTTCTAAACAATGAGTTAAATGCTCTGATACAGTGTTGTGCTTAACTGTGTGAAATTATCCCTGTTACAGAATGATGATTAATATAATATAATATAATACAATTTAATATAATATAATATAATATAATATAATATAATATAATATAATATAATATAACATAACATAACATAACACAACACAACACAACACAACACAACACAACACAACACAACATAATATAATATAATATAATATAATATAATATAATATAATATAATATAATATAATATAATATATACTAACATTCTAAAATGCCAGAACAAAAGCCTTTTCTGTCTGCTCATTTGTTTAGCCCCACCCTGTTAACTGACCTTGCTGCCCCCCCTCCCTCTCTGGCTTCTGCCTTCCCAGTCCTGGATTTTCTCACTGCACTGGTTTTTGCTTCTAGATCCCCACCTCTTCTGGAACCCCTCCACTGTTTCTGCTTCCACCAGCCATTGAGGCAGTGCATTCCATGACTCCGCCACCCTCTCAGTGAAGTAGCACCTCCTCCTTTCTCCACTGACTCTCCCCCTTCCAGCTTCCACCCATGCCCTCTAAGGGCCCCACCTCCTTTCTTCGGAGTATCCTGACTGCTCCTCCCCAATTTACCCCTTCGTGTGTGAAAACCTCTATCATTTCTCCCCAGTCCCTTCTCTCTTCCAATGTGTACATATTTAGCTGTTTGAGCCTCTCCCCATAGGTCCTTTCCCACAAGCCCAAAATCATTTTGGTTGCCCTTCTCTGGACCCTCTCTCCAGGAGTTCAATGTCCCTCTTTAAATGTGGCCTTCAAAACTGCATGCAGTACTTGAGGTTTGTCCTCACCAAGCAGTTATATGGTGGGATTATTACTTCACTCCTTCAGGAGGTGAGCCCCTAGCGATGCATCCAAGCATCATGTTGGCCTTTGCCACTGCCCTCCTACAACTCTCTGAGTTGTTCATCTTGACATCTACTACCACCCCAGGTCCCTCTCAGCCATCAATACTTGTAGCATTTCCCCAAGGGTGTCGACTTGGCCTGGGTTTCTTGCTCCCAGGTGCAGTACCCTGCATATTCCTGCTTTGAACCTCAGCATCCACTTTCTAGACAACTTTTCCAGAGCCTCAAGGTCCCCCTGTTAGGACCACCCTCCCTCCTCCCCATCCACCACCACTCCTAGTTTTGAGTCATCCACAAAGAGACTCAGCTCACTCCTGTTGCATTTCCTAATGTCAGATACATAGGCATTGAACAGGAGGGGCCCAAGGACTGATCCCTGAGGGACTCCAGTAATGACCCTCCTTGGGGATGCGACTATCCCTCCAACCACGACCCTCTGGGTCCAGTTCTGGAGACAATTTCCTATCCATCGGATCATCTGGTTCCCCACCCCCATTTCTCCTACATTATTCAACAGGCCCATGTGAGGAACAGAGTCAAATGCCTTGCTGAAGTCAAGAAAGAGGACGTCAACTGGTCTTCCCAGGTCCATGGCACTCATCAGCCAGTCACAGAACTCCACAAGGTTTGTCTGACATGATTTCCCCGGGATGAATCCATGATGTCTATCATCGAGGCTCCCCAACTTTTCCAGGTCCCCCCTAGTCTCTCCTTGACAATGTCCTCCATTACCTTGCCCACTATCAATGTAAGGCTGATGGGCCTGTAGTTCCCTGCCACCTCCCCTGATCCCCACTTGTGGCTAGGCAATGTATGCACCACCTTCCAATCCTGGGAAACCCATCTTGTCCTCAGAGAGATGTTGTAGAGCTCCATCAGGGGTTTTGCCAGGACATACGCCAGTTGCTTCAGCACTCTGGGATGTAATTTATCTGCCACTGGTGCTTTCTCCATCTTATGGGACCCAAGGGCTTCCCTCACTCTCTCTGCCATGATTTCCACCTCTGCTACCTCATCTTCCTGCTTTGCCTTCCCCACACCTGCCAGTGATGCACAATAGTTAAAATATTATAACAGCACATTATATTATATTATATTCCATTATATTATATCATATCATATGATATTGTATTATCTAATATTATACTATGGACAGCCACCACTGACATGCCAGCCGACAGTGCATATCACAGCATCAAAAACTCTTGTTTGAGATAAATTTAACTCCACAGAGGTATAGTATAATATAATATAATATAATATAATATAATATAATATAATATAATATAATATAATATAATATAATATAATATAATATAATATAATATAATATAATATAATATAATATAATATAAAATAATATAATATAATATAATATAATATAATATAATATAATATATATAATATAATATAATATAATATCATACAAGACAAGACAATACAAAACAATATAATATATTATAATATAGTGGTGTGGTGTTATAATAGTGTAACTATTAAATTAATTTAGTATGTATTCATTTATCTCTCACACAGTGAGATGCTAAACTATGTGTTAAATCATCTCAGTCATTGATTAATTTGTCTCTATTGTAGTGTGGTTCTAAACACTGAGGCCCGGATATTCAAACTGTGCACAAAAAGTGTGCAACAGCAGGAGCATGCGCAAATCCACTGTGCCCATACGCAAGAAGCACAATATTCAAAAACTGCACAGCTCAAGATGCACCTGTGGCACATGACTGAATATCATGCCAGCTGCGCCATAGCAGAACCAGGGATATGCAGTTGCACATTTCAGATGCAAAATAGCGCTACCAGGGATGGTGAGTGGTGCAGTCCAGATGCGCCATAGCACAACCAGGGATGCCCCATGGAGCAGGGCAGCAGTGCAACAGCACAACCAGGGATGCAGGGACAGGATGCAGGGGCCCACCACCCATGCCACAAATGGGCAGAGGAGCACACAGCAGAACAGACATCACCCCCCACACCCCATGCACTGCACAACTGGTGCAGAGCTGGAATAACCACTGGCTCAGGGATACCAGCAACCAACCCACAGCCGGGGCATGGTGCCCCAGCACACCCCCTGGCAAGCTGTGACCGGCACACAAGGAGTGCCAACCACCCTGTGCCACACCATCCCACCAAGGCAGAGCACACCCTGCACTACAATCCCCATACACCCTTCACAGGAGTAGCGCCCAACAGTGCAGGACACCCCATGCATACCACCACCCTCACTGTGACAATGCAACCCTATGCACCAAGGAGCCATGCAAGGCAGCCCCACCATGTGCCCCCTGCAGTGGGTGGCAGCACACAGTGATGCAACAACTGCATCCTCAGTGCCACTCTGCACGTTCCCCTGAGGTACAGCTGAGAGACCCACCATGCGTCGGTGCACAAGGTAACCCACATGCAACAGGACATGCCCCAGACCCCACCACCAGCAGTACAGCACCCTGCACACCCTCCCAAGGACCCATCCCATCCCAGCACTGGCCACAACAGCCAGCACAGACACACACAGTGTTGGATGGAAGCATGTGCCACACAGGATGCAACGCAGTGCAAGAACAAACAGCCACCCATACCCCAGGGCACACCAACATAGGGACACAGTAGTGGGTCAACCAAGCCACTGGCATGTGGCTACGGCAGCTGTGTACACACAGCTGCACTTACATGGTATTAGGTGTGCCAGCCACCCCGCGAGGCACCAGAAGCTGTATGCCACCAGCATGCAGCCGGAGCACAAGTGACAGACAGTGGAGCACATCCCCTGCAACAGACACAAGCGACAGAATGGAGGGCAGACAACAACAGTGGAGGCCACTGTGCCACCGGAGGCAGATGCACACTATATTGGTGACGGGAGGCAACCTGGCATTGTACCAGGTACAGTGGTTGTCCAGCATGGACAGCCACCACTGACATGCCAGCAGACTGTGCATACCACAGACATGCAAGGGTGTCAGCTGCACAGGCCTTGGATGGTCTGACAGGGGTGCCATGCACACAGTGGATACAGGTATCCAGTGCACAGAGAACAACACACAAACGACAGACAGTGACTGATCCCCCCCCACACCATAGGTGGTTCCCCTCTGGACACACACACATGCCCATGCTTGCACCACCCCTGACGCCATGCATACCACTGCAGCTGAGCACCTGTAGCCTGCTGCAAATCAGAGACCACCACAGTTGTCATAACAAAATGTATGTATTAAAAAAGATAAACACTCAAACATATGTACAAATATATACAAGGGTGGGGGAAAGGCCATAAACCCGGTGGGGGTGGGCATGGGCAGAGGTGTACAAATGGGAGATAGAAGAAGGGGTGTGAGGGTGGGTCCATGGTGGTTAGGTGTGTCAGGGGGTCATGTGAGGCCTATTCTCCCTCTCTCCATTCCTGTGGCACCTCTTGCAAGCCCTCTGACCCCGTGCCACCTCCTCCACTGCAGTAGAGCCAGGGACAACTAAAACAGCTGCAGCAGTTCCTGGGCTGCCCTGCTCCAGGGCCATCCAGTATTGTCCACCTAGGACAAGGGAGCCAAGTCAATACGTATGACTGTCCAGCCCCCTGCAGCCCACCCATTGTGCATGTCATACAGTCATGTGCCATGCCCCTGTGATGGTGTGTGACCACCTATAGTGACTGGATCCACAATACCAGACTGCCCAGGCACCCACAGCCATGTGGACCACTGCACACTCCCACCACCCATGTCCCACACAGCACCACCATGGCCGTACAGTGATATGGCTTATGCAGTGCGATGGCATAATATATTATTTTATACTATAGCCCTGGGGTGGGGCATCATTGGCAGGTGTGGGGAAGGCAAAGCAGGAAGATGAGGTAGCAGAGGTGGAAATCATGGCAGGGAGAGTGAGGAAAGCTCTCAGGTCCCATAAGATGGAGAAAGCACCAGGGCAGGATAATTTACATCCCAGAGTGCTGAAGGAACTGGTGGAATTCCTAGCAAAACCCCTGATGGAGCTCTTCAGCATTTCTCTGAGGACAGGGTGGGTGCCCCAGGATTGGAAGTTGGGACATATAGTGCCGATCCACAGGCGGGGATCAAGGGAGGTGGCAGGGAATTACAGGCCCATCAGCCTGACATTGGAGGTGGGCAAGGTAATGGAGGGCATTGTCAAGGAGAGACTGGGGAGACCTGGAAGAGGTTGGTGCCTGGACAATAGAGCAGCATGGTTTCTCCTGGAAATCATGTCAGACAAACCTTGTGGAGTTCTCTGACTTTTTAGTGATGAGTGCCTAGACCTGGGAAGACCAGTGGACATCCTCTTCCTGACTTCAGCAAGGCGTTTGACTCTGTTACTCAGAGGGCCTGTTGAATAATCTGGGAGAAATGGGGTGGGAAACCAGATGATCAGATGGATAGGAATTGTCTAATGAACCAGACCCAGAGAGTCATGGTTTGAGTGGGATAGTCTCATCCTCTAAAGGAGGGGTTCATTAGTGGAGTCCCCTGGGGATCATTCCTGGGTCCTCCTGTTCAACGCCCACATCTCTTGACATAAGGAAGTATATCAGGAGTTAGATGATTCTCTTGTGGATGACTCCTAAACTGGGGGCAGTGGTGGATGGGAAGGGAGGAGGAGGGTGGTCTACAGGGGACCTGAGGTTCTGGAAAGGTTATCTAGAAAGGGAATCTGAGGTTGAATGCAGGTGTAAAGGTAGAGCACCTGGGAGCCAGAAACCTGCCAAGTGTACACTTGGGGGTTAATGCACACATCTTGATGGCTGAAAGTGACTTGGGGTGAGGTGATGTCAAGATGAAAACTCAGAGACAGGAGGGCATCTGCAAAGGCCAACATGATGCTTGATGCATTGATAGGGGGCTACTTCCAGAAGGAGGGAAGTGATAATCCCACTGTAACTGCTGGTGGTGCTGAATCGAGTACTGCATGCAGTTTTGGAGGCCATATTTAAAGAGGGACATTGAACTCCTGAGAGGTCCAGAGGGGCAACCATACATGAACACAATACAAGCATCATGGGCTGCATATGTAGATCAACAAGAATGTTATGCTGGTGCAACTTAGCAGAATTGCATGGTGCGAAAGGCCTCTCACAGTTGTAAACAGTGCTAACAGATGACATGACGCGTGTTTACATCTACGGGACTCATCAGTATGCCTCGTCTGTTTGACACACAGTGGAATGGACCAGCTACCCTAAGACAGTGTGTCCCAGACAACTGTGTGAACCCATTAAAATAAAACTGTTTAAAGAAGAACCTCTGTGCTCAAACACTCAGACAAGGGTTACCCATAGGGGGTTTGGCTGGGAAGCAAAGTTCAGAAAATTCAAATCCACATGCCCACACTGCAAGCATCATGGGCTGCATAAATCACCACAAGGTTATACTGGTCCTGCTTTAAGCAAATCCCATAGTGCTGAATGGCCTCTGAACAGTTTGGAAAGAGTGCTAACGATAACATAGACACGTGTTTTTGACTACCAGGACTCATCAGTATACTCATCTGTTTGACACCCCAGTGAAAACGGACCAACTACCCTAAGACAGTGTGTCTTGGATATGTTGTAGTGACCCAGTAAAATAAAACTGTTTTAAAGACAAAAAACTCACTGCAAAACACTGAGAAAGGTACCAAGGACATTTGACTGGAAGCGAACTTTCAAGAAAATACCGAATCCTGCCACAATACAAGCATCATGGGCTACATATACAAATCCCACAGATATTATGCTGGTCAATTTTAAGCGAAATGCATGGTGCCTAAGGCCTCTCCTCCAGTTGCAATGGAACAACAGATGAAAAAGACCGCGTGTTTCGACCTACCACTACTCATCAGTATACCTCGTCTGTTTGACACCCTGGAACGCCCAGCTACCAAAGACAGTGTCTCTTAGATATGTTGTAGTGAACCATTAAAATAAAAAACTATTTAAAAGACAAAAACCTCGGCATACAAACACTGAAGCAAGGGTTACCCCAAAGGCATTTGGTTGGAAGCCAAGTTTCAATAGAATACAAAATTACATGCCCACAATACAAAACATCATGTGCATATGCAAATCATCACAGAATGTTATGCTTCTCAAATTTAGCAAGTGCATGATGCGAAAGACCTCTTGAACAGTTTAGTAAGGGTGCAACAGATGTCATGAACCGTCTTTAGTCTAGGACTCATCAGTATGTCTCGTCTGTTTGACACCCCAGTGGACAGACCAGAAACCCTAAGACAGTGTGTCTTGGATATGTTGTAGTGAACAAAAAAAGAAAAAATATTTAAAAGGCAAAGAAACTCTGTGCACAAACACTGAGCAAGGTTCAAAAGGGCATTGGCTGGGAAGCCAAGTTTCAAGAAAATACAAAATCACACATGCCCACACAATACAAAGCATCATGGGTGGCATATGCAAATCTACAAGAATGTTATGCTGAGGTCAACTTCAAACCTTGAGAAATTGCATGGTGCGAAAGGCCCACCTCTCACACACAGTTTACCAAAGCCCAGTTGCTAACAGATGACATAGACAGTGTTTCATCCTCCAGGTATCATCAGTATACCTCATCAGTTTGACACCCCAGTGGAATGGACAGCTGTCCTAAGGCAGTGTGTACTGAATCGTTGTAGTGAACCCATTAAAATAAAAAACAATTTAAAAACAAAAGAACCTCTGTCCAAACTCTGAGGCAAAGTTTACCCAAAGAGCATTTCACTGGGAAGCCAAATTTCAAGAAAATACAAATCCAATGCCCACACACTGCAAGCATCATGGGCTGCATATGCCAATCACCACAGAATGTTATGCTGGTCAACTTTAAGCCAAGTGCATGGTGCCATAGCCCTCTCGAACAGTTTGGAAGAATGCTAACAGATGTCATGGGGCGTGTTTGAACTACCAGGTCTCATCAGTAGTCTCATCTGTTTAACACCCCAGTGGAATAGACTAGCTACCCAGACAGTTTGTCTTGGATGTGTTAGTAGTGAACCATTAAATAAAAAACAATTTAAAAGACAAAAAGAACATATTACTGAACTTACACAGGCATGGGTTTCCCAAAGCATTTGGCTGGGAAGCCAAGTTTCAGAAAATACAAATCCTCATGCCCACACAATGCAAAGCATCATGGAGGCTGCATATACAAATCACCACAGAGAGATATTATGCTGTGGTCCAACTTTAGCTGAATTGCATGGTGCCCGAAGGCCCTCTCCTGGTTGCAAAGTGCTAACTGATTGCCTGAACACGTATTTAATCCTCAGGAATTAGTCTGCATCATCTGTTTGACACCCCGGATGACCAACTACCCTAAGACAGTGTGTCTTAGATATATTGTAGTGAACCCATTAAAATAAAAACTTTTAAAAGACAAAAAAGATGTCTAATGGCAAAACACTGAGGCAAGGGTTACCCAAGGGCATTTGCAGAAAGCCAAGTTTCAAGAAAATACAAAATCATAGGCACACACAATACAAAGCATCATGGGCTGCATATGAATCACCACAGAATGTTATACTGGTCAACGTTAAGCAGAATGCATGGTGCGAAAGGCCTCTCCACAGTTACCAAGCGGTGGAAACAGAAGACATAACCGTGTTTTGCCTACGGGCTCATCAAGCCTCATCTGTTCACACCCCAGTGGAATGGACCAACTACCCTAGGACAGTGTGTCTTGGATGTGTGGTGAACCCATTAAAATAAAACACTTAAAAACAAAAAGAACCTCCGTACACAACACTGAGGCAAGGTTACCCTAAGGGCATTTGGCTGGAAGCCAAGTTTAAAAGAAATACAAAATCACACATGACACAAAATGTAAAGCATCATGGGCTGCATATGCAAATCACCACAGAATGTTATGCTGGTCCAACTTTAAGCAGTATTGCATAGTGCGAAAAGGCCTCACACACGGTTGTAAAAGGTGCTAACAGAAAATAGGGGCGTGTTTTGATACCAGGACACATCAGTATGCCTCGTCTGTTGACACCCAAGTAGATGGACCAGCTACCCCTAGACTTGTGTCTTGGATATGTTGTAGTGAACTCAGTAAAATGAAAAACTATTTAAAAGACATAGAACACTCTGTGCAAACACTGAGAAAGGTTACCCCAAATTGCATTTGGCTGGAAATTTCAGAAAATACAAATCACACATGCCCACAAAATGCAAAGCATAGTGGGCTGCATCAAATCCCACAGATGTTATGCTGGTACTTTAGCAACATTGCAATTGTCGAAAGGCCTCTCGAACAGTTTGGTAAGGGTGCTAACAGGGACATAAACGTGTTCGACCTATAGGACTCCTCAGTATATCCGTCTGTTTGACACCCCAGTGGAGCAGACCAATAACCTAAGACAGTTTGTCTTGTATATGTTGTAGTGAACCCATTAAAATAAAACTATTTTGAAGACAAGAACCTCTATGCAAACTCTGAGGCAAGGTTAAACCAAGGGCATCTGGCTGGGAAGCCAAGTTTCAAGAAAATACAAATCCCAAGCCCACTCAATGCAAAACATCATGGGCTGCATGCAAAATCACCACGAATGTTATACTGGTCAACTTTAAGCAAATTACATGGTGCTGAAAGCTTCTCCACACAGTTTATAAGGGTGCTAGATAACACAGACCGTGTTTCATCAGGACTCATCAGTATGTCTCGTCTGTTTGACACCCCAATGGAACAACCAACTTACCTAAGACAGTGTGTCTTGGATATATTGTGGTGAACAGGAAAAAAAAAACAATTTAAAGACAAAGAACCTCTGCCGCGGATACACTGAGGCAAGAGAGACCCAAAGGCATTTGAAAGCAAGCCAAGTTTCAAAAAAATACAAAATCACACATGCCCACAATGCAAAGCATATGGGCTGAATAAGACAATCACCACAGAATGTGATGCTGGTCCAACCCGAAGCAGAATTGCAGGTGCGCGAATATCAAACAGTTGGAAAGGGGAACTGACAGACTTAGACACGTGTTTCATCCTACAGGACTCATCAAGTATGTCTGTCTGTTTAACACCCCATTGGAACGGACTAGCTACGGTATGACAGTGGTATTGGATATGTGTAGTGAACCCATAAAAAAACTATTGAAAGACAAGAACCTCTGTGCAAACACTTAGGCAAGGACCCAAAGGCATTGACTGGAAGCCAAGTTTCAAGAAAAAACAAATCACATGCCCCACAATACAAAGCATCATGACTCATCAAATCCCACAGAATATTAACAGGCCCAACTTTAAGCAGAATTGCATGGTGCAGTCCTCTCCACACAGTTTGCAAACGGTGCTAACAGATGACATAACCGTGTTTAGTCCAACCAGGTCTCATCTTGTTCTAGCCAGTTCAACCCATGGAATTGACCAGCTGCCGAAGACAGGTGTCTTGGATATGTTGTGGTGAACCATGAAAATAAAAACTATTTAAAGATCAAGAACCTCTGTGCACAAACACAGAGGCAAGGGACCAAGGGCATTTGGCTGGGAAGCCAAATTTCAAAAAATGTAAATCCTCATACCACACAATGCAAAACATCATGGGCTGCATATGCAAATCACCACAGAATATTGCTGAACACTACTATAAGGAATGGTGCGCGAAAGTCTCACTCAGTTTGCAAAGTTGCTGACAGATGACAGACCGCGTTTAGTCTACAGGACTCATCACTATGACTCATCTGTTTGACACCCCCAACAGACCAGCAGCTACCCTAAGACAGTTTGACTTGGATACCCAGACCCATGAAAATAAAAACTATTTAAAGACAGAGGACCTCCTCTCTTTGGCCTTCTTGCACTGAGGCATGGAGTTAAAGGAGCATTTGGCTGGGAAGCCAAGTTTCAGAAAATGCAAATCACACATGCCCACTGGTATTACAAACATCATAGGCTGCATATACAAATCACCACAGAATGTTATGCTGGTCAGCTTTAAGCCCGGTGCATGGTGCGAAGGCCTCTCACAGTTTGCAAAGGGTGCTAGCAGTTGCCCTAAAACGTATTCATCCTACCAGGACTCATCAGTATATGCCTCATTGTTGACACCCCAGTAAAGTGGCAACCACCCTAAGACAGTGTATCTTGGATATATTTGGTGAACCCATTAAATAAACTGTTAAAGAAAAAAGCCTCTACACAAACACTGAGCAAGGGTTCAAAGGTCATTTTGCTGGGAAGCCATGTTTCAAGAAAATACAAAATCACAGCAGGCTCACACAATACAAAGCATCATGGGTTGCATATGCTGATCCCACAGAATAACATGCTGGTCCAACTTTAAGCAAAGTGCATGGTGCCGAAAGACCACCCACACAGTTTACCAGCAGTGTAACAGATGACATGACAAGTGTTTTATCCTACAGGACCCTCAGTATCCTCGTCTGTTTGACACCCCAGTGGAATGGACAACTTCCCTAAAGTGTGTCTTGGATATATTTAAGTGAACCCATTAAAATTAAAAACTTCACTTAAAAGACCACAAGAACCTCAGTGCACAAACACTGAGAAAGGGAATTCCGAAAGAAACAGGAAGCCATTAAAAGAAAATACAAATCACATGAACACCAAAAGCATCAGGCTGCATATGCAAATCACCACAGAATGTTATGCTGGTCCAACTTTAGCAGTATGCATGGTGCGAAAGGCCTCTCACACAGTTTTGAGGTGCTAACAGAAGAAATAGACAAGTGTTTTTGACCTACAAGGACTCATCGTAGCCTCGTCTGTTTGGCACCCCAAAGTGGAAGGACCAGCTACCCCTAAGACTGTGTGTTGGATATGTTGTGGTGAACCCATGAAAATGAAACTATTTAAAAGACATAGAACCTGTCACAAACACTGAAAAAGTTACCCCCAAATGTGGCTGTGAAGCCAAGTTTCAAGAAAATACAAAATCACATGCCCAAACAATGCAAAGCATCATGGGCTGTATATGAACCACAGAATGTTATGGGTCCTTTGCGAGTGCATGACACCAAAGCCCACACACCTTTGTAAAGGTGTAAAGAAAAAGACAAGAGTTTGACCTACAAGGACTCATCAGTATGCCAAATCTGTTGACACCCCAAGTCAAACGGACCACTACCTAAGACTGTGTAACTTGGATATGTTGTAGTAACCCATTAAAATGAAAAACTATTTAAAAGACATAGAACATCATCACAAACACTAGAAGGTTACCCCAATGGCATTTGGCTGTGAAGCCAAGTTTCAAAAAAACAAAATCACACATGCCCAAACAATGCAAAACATCATGGGCTGTATATATAGATCCACAGAATATGCTGGTCAACTTTCCAGCCAGAATTGCATGGTGCCACAAGGCCCTCTCCACAGTTTGCAGCGGTGCTAACAGATGACATAGAACATGTTTTACATCTCGGGACTCATGGTATGCCTCTTCTATTTGACACCACAGTGGAATGGACCAGTTACCTAAGACAATGTGTCCCAGATATGTTATAGTGACCCATTAAAATAAAAAACCAGCCAAAAAAAGAACCTCTGTGCTCAAACACTGAGACAAAAGTTACCTGAAGAGCTTTTGGCTGGGAAGCTAAGTTTCAGAAAATTCAAATCACATGCCCACAATGCAAAGCATGGGGCTGCACATGCAAATCAGAACAGAATGTTATGCTGGTCCTACTTTAAGCAGAATTGCATGGTGTTGAATGCCCTCTCGAACAGTTTGGAAAGGGTGTAACAGATGACATAGACAGTGTTTTGTCCTACAGGACTCATCAGTATACCTCATCTGTTTGACACCAGTGGAATGAACAGCTACAGACATTGTGTCTTGGATATATTGTAGTGAACCCATTAAAATAAAAAACTATTTAAAAGACAAAAAGAACTCTGTGCATAAACACTGAGAAGAATTACCCCAAAAGACATTTGACTGAGAGCGACTTTCAAGAAAATACCAAGCACACATGCCCACACAATGCAACATCATGGGCTGCATATGCAAATCACACAGAATGTTATGCGTCAATTTTAAGCAAATTGCATAGTACTAGCCTCTCACCCAGTTTGCAAAGAATGCTAACAGATGACTTAACCGCGATGTTTAGTCCTACCAGCACTCATCAAGTAGACTCATCTGATTGACACCCATGGAATAGACCAACTGTCCTAAGACAGGTGTCTTGGATGTGTTGTAGTGAACCCATTAAAATAAAAACTATTTACAAGACAAGAACATATTGCACAAACACTGAGGCAAGGTTACCAAGGGCATTTGTCTGGGGCGAAGTTTCAAAAATACAAAATCAGACATGCCCATAATGCAAGAATAATGAACTTCATATACAAATCACATAATTGCTATGCTTGTCAACTTTAAGCAAGTGCATGGTGCGAAAGACCTCAGCAGTTGCAAAGTTTAACAGATGAAAACGTGTTCATCTCCAGGACTCTCAGTGGCCTCATCTGTTTGACACCCAGTGGAACAGACAACTACCCTAAGACAGTGTCTCTTGGATATGTAAGTGAATCCATTAAAATGAAAAATATTTAAAGACAAAGGAACCTATGCGCAAACACTGGGCAGTTACCCCAAAGACATTTGGCTGGGAAGCAAATTCAGAAAATAAAATCACACATGCCACACAATGAAAAGTATCATGGAACGCATATAAAATCACCACAGAATGTCATGCTGTTCAACTTTAAAGAATGCATGTGCTGAAAGTCCTCTCACAGTTTGCAAAAGTGCTAACAGATGACACAAGCGTGTTTTGTCCTCCAGGACTCATCAATTATGTCATTGACACCCCAATGGAACACCAGCTACCATAGACAGTGTCTTGGATATGTTGTGGTGAACCCATTAAAATAAAAAACTATTTAAAGACAAAAGAACCTATACGTACAAACACTGAGGCAAGGTTACCCCAAAATTTGTTTGAGAAGCCAAATTTAAAAGAATACAAAGTACATGCCCACACAATGCAACATCACCGGCTGCATATGCAAATCACCACAGAATGTTATGCTGGCAACTCCAAGCAGAATATGCATGGTACCAAAGGCCTCCCAGTTTGGAAGGATGCTAACAGATGACGAACCGTGTTTAATCCTACCAGGACTCATCAGTATGTTTAAGTTTGTTTAACTCCCATGGAACGGACCAGATACCCTAAGACAGTGTGTCTTGGATATTTAACAGTGAACCCATAAAATAAAAACTATTTAAGACAAAGAATCCTCTGCACAAACACTGAGGCAAGGGTTACCCCAAAGCATTTGGCTGGGAAACCAAGTTTCAGAAAATAAAAAATCACACATACTTACACAATGAAAAGTATCATGGGCTGCATATCTGAAATCACCACAGGAATGTCATGCACCAATTTCCCAACTTTAAGCAGGGTGCATGGTGCCGAACTCTCACACAGTTTGCAAAGGGCTAACAGATGACATAAACACGTGTTTCATCCTACCAGGTCTAATCAGTATGCTTCACCAGTTTGACCCTCAGTGGAATGGACCAGCTGCCCCTAAGGCAGTGTGTCTTGAATATGTTAGTGAACCCATTAAAATAAAAAAACTATTTAAAAAAGACAAAAAGAACCTCTGTGGAAGCCAAACTCACAGAAGCAAGGGTTACCCCAAGGCATTTCATAAGAAGCAAATTTCAGAAAATACAAAATCAAAATGCCACAATGCAAAACATCATAGGCTGAATATACCAATCACCACAGAATGATACTTGCAGGTCCAACTAAGAGAATGCATGGTTCACATGGTCTCTCGAACAGTTTGGAAGGGTGCTAACAGAAGTCATGGGGCGTGTTTGAACTACAGGACTCATCAGTAAGTCTCATCTGCAACACCCCAGTGGAACAGTCAGCTACCCTAAGACAGTGTTTCTTGGATATGTTGTGGTGAACCCAGTAAAATAAAAAACTATTTAAAGACAAAGAACCTCTGTGCACAAACACTGAGGCAAGGGTTACCAAAAGGGCATTTGGCTGAGGCAAATTTCAGAAAATACAAATCCACATGCCACACAATACAAAACATCATGGGCTATATGCAAATCACCACAGAATGTAATGCTGGTAACTTTAAGCAAAGTGCATAATGCCACAAAGGCCTCACTCAGTTTGCAAGGTTGCTAACAGATGACATGAACCACGAGTTTAATCTACCAGGTCATCACATAACTGATCTGTTTGACACCCATGGAATGGACCAGCTACCCTAAGACAGTGTGTCTTGGATATGACTGGTGAACCATGAAATAAAAAACTATTTAAAACACAAAGGACCTCTGTGCTCTAACACTGAGGCATGGGCTCCAAAAGCATTTGGCTGGGAAGCCAAGTTCAGAAAATACAAATACTCCTTCACATATACAAAGCATCATGGGCTACATATACAAATCACCACAGAATGTTATGCTGGTCAACTTTAAGCCAAATTGCATAGTGCGAGGCCTCACTCATTTAAAGGGTGCTAACTGATTGCCTGAACAATATTTACGTCCTTTCCAGTCATCAGTCTGCCTCATCTGTTTACGGCACTGATGGGGAATTAAACCAACTACCCTAAGACAGTGTGTCTTGGATATGTTATGAAGAACCCATTAAAATAAAAACTTCTAAAAGACAAGAAACGTCTGTGCAAGCACTGGGCAAGGATTTACCCAAAAGGCATTTGCTAGGAAGCCAAGTTTCAGAAAATACAAAATCATACTAGCTCACCAATACAAAACCTCATGGGCTGCATATGCAGATCACCACAGAATGCTATGGTCCAACTTTAAGCAAATTGCATGGTGAATGGCCTCTCACACAGTTTGAAACGGTGAAACAGAGACATGACGTTAGTCCTGCTGGGACTCTCAGAATGCCTTGTCTGTTTGACCCATGGAATGGACCAGCTACCCTAAGACAGTGTGTGTGGATATGTTTAAGTGAACCCACTAAAATAAAAAACCTTAAAGACAAAAAGAACCACATGTAAACACTGAGGCAAGGTTACCCTAAAGAGGGCATTTTGGCTGGAAGCCAGAGTTTTAATTACAAATCACACACTTAGACCACAATGAAAACATCATGGGCTGCATATACAAATCACCACAGAATGTGCTGGGCCAACTGAAGCAGTATTGCATGGTGCGAGCCTCTCACAGTTGTAAGCGTGCAAACAGAAGAAATGAACCTGCGTGTTTTGTCCTTCAGGACACATCAGTATCACCTCGTCATTTGACACCCCAGAACAGAACGGACATACCCTAAGACTGTGTCTTGGATATGTTATGTAGTGAACCCATTAAAAAAAACTATTTAAAAGACATAGAACCTCTGTGCGCCAAACACTGAGGGAAAGGGTTACCCCAAATTGCATTTGGCAGGGCGAAGTTCAAGAAAATACAAAATCACACCATACAAAATGCAATCATGGGCTGCATACAAATCACCACAATTTATGCTGGTCAACTTTAAGCAGCATTGCATTGTGTCGAAGGCCTCTCGAACAGTTTGGAAAAGGGTTCTTTAACAGAGGACATGAACCACGTGTTTAGATCCTAAGGACTCATCAGTATGCCTCATCTGTTTGACTTTGAAGTGGAACTGACCAGCTACCTAAGAAAGTATGTCTTGGAACATGTGGTGAACCCAATAAAATAAAAAACTATTTAAAGACAAAAAACAACTGCGGCATAAACACTGAGGCAAGGGTTACCCCAAATGACATTTGGCTGAAGCCAAGTTGAAAATACAAATCACATGCCCACACATGTGAAACATCATGGGCTGCATATGAAAATCACCACAGAATGTTATGCTGGTCAACACAAGCAGAAATGCATGGTGCCGAAGGCTTCTCACACAGTTTGTGAACAACAGATGACATAGACCACGTGTTTATCTAGGACTCATCAGTATCTCTTCTGTTCAACAGCCCAATGGAGCGGACAAGCTAACCTACGACAGTGTGTCTTGCATATTTGTGGTAAACCCTTAAAATAAAAACTTTTTAAAGACAAAAGAACCTCTACGCGGATACACTGAGGCAGAGTTATCCCAAGGCATTGGCTGGAAGCAAGTTCAGAAAATACAAATCCAAATGCCCAAACAATGCAAACATCATGGGCTGCATATACCCAGTCACCACAGAATGTTATGCTGGTCCAACTAGCAAATTGCATGGTGCATAGCCTCTCTCAAGACAGTTCAAATGGTACTAACAGATGTCATAGAGATGTGTTGTCCTACCAGTACTCATCAGTATGTCTCATCTGTTGAACACCTCATGGAACAGTCCAGCTACTAAGTCAGAATCTTGGATATGTTGTTGAACACATTAAAATAAAAACAATTTGAAAGACAAAAAGAACTCTGTGCACTAACACTCAGCAAGGGTTAAAGGGCATTTGGCTGGAAACCAAATTTCATGAAAAACAAAATCACACATCCCACAATGCAAACATCATAGACTGCATATGAAATCACCACAGAATGTTATGCTGGTCAACTTTAAGCAAATTGCATGGTGCGAAGGCCTCCAACTCAGTTTGCAAGGTTGCTAAGGTGACATGACCACGTATTTAAATCCTACAAGGACTCATCACTATGTAAGTCATTTGACACCACAGAGAAGAGGACCAACTTCCTAAGACAATGTCTTGGATATATTGTGGTGACGCAGAAAAAAAAAACTATTTAAAAGACAAAAGGACCTCTATGCGCTAACACTGGGGGCAGAGTTTAAAGGGCATTTGGCTATAGTTCAGAAAATGCAAAATTACACATGCCACACAATGCAAAGCATCATGGGCTGCATATGCAAATCACCACAGAATGTTATGCTGGTCCAACTTTAAGCAGTGCATGGTGCAAAGCCCTCTCACACAGTTTGCAAGGTTGCTAACTAATTGCCTGAACCGTATTTCATCCTAGGACTCATCAGTATGCCTCATCTGTTTGACACCCAGTGGGTGATATACCTAAGACAATTGTCTTGGTGTTGTGGTGAACCCATTAAAATAAAAACTATTTAAGACACAAAGCGTCTGTGCGCAAACACTGAGGCAAGGGTTACCCCAAAGGGCATTTTGCTGGGAAGCCAAGTTTCAAGAAAATACAAAATCATACAGGCTCACACAATGCAAAGCATCATGGGCTGCATAGGCAGATCACCACAGAATATTATGCTGGTCAACTTTAGCAAAGTACATGGTGCGAAGGCCTCTCACACAATTTGCAAATGGTGATAACAGATGACATGACCAAGTATTTAAGTCCTCAGGACTCATCAGTACACCATGTCTGTTTGCCACTGGAATGGACCAGCTACCCTAAGACAGTGTGTCTTGGATATGTTGTGGTGAACAGTAAAATAAAAACTATTAAAGACAAAGAACCTGTGCTCAAACACTGAGACAAGGTTACCCCAAGTGCTTTTGGCTGAGAGCCAAGTTTCAAGAAATACTGAATCACACACATGCCCACACACAATGCAAAGCATCCTGGGCTGCATATGCAAATCACCACAGAATGTTATGTAGATTGCATTTTTAAGCCAACTGCATGGTGCCAGGCCTCTCACTCAGTTTGCAAGGGTGCTAACAGATGACATGAATGCGTGTATCGTCCTACTGGGACTCATCAGTATGACTCATCTGATTGACTTTGAATTATGTCTTCTTTGCCCTAAGAAAGTGTGTCTTGGATATGTTGTAGTGACATTAAAATAAAAACTATTACAAGACAAAAGAACCTCTGTGCACAAACACTGAGGCAAGGTTAACCAAAGGCATTTTGTCTGGGAAGCAAGTTTCAACAAATACAAAATCACATACCACACAATACAAGAATAATGGGCTGCATATGCAAATCACCACAGATGTTATACTTTTCAACTTTAAGCAGAATTGCATGCGAAAGACTTCTCACGCAGTTTGCAAGGTGCTAACAGATGACATAGACACGTGTTTAGATCCTCCAGGACTCATCAGTCTGCCTCATCATTTGACACCCATGCAACAGAACAGCACCTAAGACAGTGTGTCTTGGATATGTAGTAGTGAATCCATTAAAATGAAAAATATTTTAAGACAAAAGAACCTCTGTCGCAAACACAGGCAGGGTTACCCAAAGGGCATTTGGCTGGGAAGCCAAGTTTCAAAAATACAAAATCACACATGCCCACACAATGAAAAGTATCCATGGGCTGCATATGCAAATCACACAGAATATGCAGTTCAACTTTAGCAAGTGCACCGTGCTGTAGCCTCTCACACAGTTGCAAAGGGTGCTAACAGATGACTCAGAAATGTGTTTGGTCAGGACCATCAGTATGCCTTGTGTTTGACACCCCAGTGGAACGACAGCTACCTTAGACAGTGTGTGTGGATATGTTGTGGTAAACCCAAAAAAAAAACTATTTAAAGACAAAGAACATCTGCAGAAACATTGATCAGGTTACCCCAAGAACAATTGGTTGAAGCCAAGTTTCAGAGAATAAAAATCACACATGCCACACAATGCAAAACATCATAAGCTGCATGCAAATCACCACAGAATGTTATACTGGTCAAAACAACAAATTGCATGGGGCAAAAGGCCTCTCCGAACAGTTTAGTAAGGTGCTAAAGAGGAATAAGCATGCGTCTTTCATCCTACCAGGACTCATCAGTTTGTCTGAATCTGTTTGACACCCAATGAAGAACAGACCAGCTACTCTAAGACAGTGTGTCTTGGATATGTTGTGTGAAACCATTAAAAGAAAAACTATTTAAAAGGAAAAACCTCTGTGCACAAACACTGAGGCAAGGTTACCAAAGACATTTGGCTGGAAAACCAGTTTCAAGAAAATACAAATCACACAACCCACACAATGCAAGCATCATGGGCCCATATGCAAATCACCACAGAATGTGATGTGGTCAACTTTAGCAGAATTACATGGTGCAGGCCTCTCACATTTGGAAAGGGTGCTAACAGATGACATAGACACGTGTTTAGTCTACCAGGACATCAGTATACCTGCGTCGACACACCCCAGTGGAATGGACAACTACCCTAAGACAATGTGTCTTGAATATTTTAGTGAACCCATTAAATAAAAAACTATTTAAAGACAAAGACCTCTGCACAAACACGGAAAAGGGTTACCCAAAGGCATTTAGCTGGGAAACCATTTCAAAAATACCAAATCACAGATACACAATGCAAAGCATCAAGGGCTGCATATGCAATACCTCAGAATGTTATGCTGTGGTCAATTTAAGCAGAAGTACATGGTGAAGAAAAGACCTATCCTCAGTTTGCAAAGGTGCTAACAGATGACATAAACGTGTTTAAGTCCCTACCAGTACTCATCAATGACTCGTCGGATTGACACCCCAGTGGAGCAGACCAGCTACCCTAAGACAGTGTGTCTTGGATATGTTGCAGTGAACCCATTAAAATAAAAACTATTTAAAGACAAAAGAACCTCTCTTACAAAACACTGAGGCAAGAGTTACCCCAAAAGGGCATTTGACTGGGAAGCCATGTTTCAAGAAAAAACAAAATCACGCACCACATAATGCAAGCATCATCGGCTGCACAATACAAATCACCACAGAGATATTATGCAGGCCCAACTTTAGGCAAGATTGCATGCTTTATTGAAGTCCTCTTACACAGTTTAAGCGGTGCTAACAGCTGACATAGAAGCGATGTTTGACTACAGGACTCATCAGTATGCCTCACCTGTTTGCCACCCCAGTGAGAAATGGACCAGCTGCCCTAAGACAGTGTGTCTTGGACATGTTATGAATGAACCCATTAAAACAAAAAACTAGTTACAGAAAGATCCTCTGTGCACAAACACTGAGGCAAGGGTTACCCAAAGGGGCATTTGGCAGGAAGCCAGGATTTCAAGAAAATACAAAATCACACATGCCCACTATTAGAAAAGTTTCATGGGCTGCATAAACAAATCACCACAGAATGTTATGCTGTTCCAACTTTAAGCAGAATTGCATGGTTCGGAAAGGCCTCTCACACAGTTTGCAAAGGGTGCTAACAGATGACACAGAAACATGTTTCGTCCTACCAGCACTCATCAGTATGCCTCGTCTGTTTGACACCCCAGTGGAACGGACCAGCTACGCTAAGACAGAGTGTCTTGGATATGTTGTGGTGAACCCATTAAAATAAAACTATTTACAAGACAAGAACCTCTCTGTGCACAAACACTGAAACAAGGGTTACCCAAAGGGCATTTGTCCTGAGGCGAAGTTTCAAGAAAATACAAAACACATGCCCATACAATGCAAAGAATAATGGGCTCGCATATACAAAATCACAAGCCAGTTGTTATACTTGTCCAACTTTAAGAAATTGCATGGTGCCGAAGACCTCTCCGCGCAGTTTGCAAGGGTGCTAACAGATGACATGAACACGTGTTTCATCTACCAGGACTCCTCAGTGTGCCTCATCTGTTTGACACCCCAGTGGAACAGACCAGCTACCCTAAGACAGTGTGTCTTGGATATGTAGTGGTGAATCCATTAAAATGAAAAAATATTTTAAAGACAAGGAACCTATGTGCGCAAACACTGAGGCAAGGGTTACCCCAAAGGGCATTTGGCTGGGAAGCCAAGTTTCAGAAAATACAAAATCACACATGCCCACACAATGAAAAGTATCATGGGCTGCATATACAAATCACCACAGAATGTCATGCTGTTCCAACTTTAAGCAGGATTGCATGGTGCTGAAAGTCCTCTCACACAGTTTGCAATGAGTGCTAACAGATGACACAGAAACGTGTTTTGTCCTACCAGGACTCACCAGTATGCCTCGTCTGTATGACACCCCAGTGGAACTGACCAGCTACCCTAAGACAGTGTGTCTTGGATATGTTGTGGTGAACCCATTAAAATAAAAAACTATTTAAAAGACAAAGAACCTCTGCGTGCAAACACTGAGGCAAGGGTTACCCCAAAGGGCATTTGTTTGGGAAGCCAAATTTCAAGAGAATACAAAATTACACATGCCCAGACAATGCAAAACATCATCAGCTGCATATGCAAATCACCACAGAATGTTATGCTGGTCCAAATTTAAGCTGAATTGCATGGTGCCAAAAAACCTCTCGAACAGTTTAGTAAGGGTGCTAACAGATGTCATGGACACGTCTTTTGTCCTACCAGGACTCATCAGTATGTCTCGTCTGTTTGACACCCCACTAGAATGGACCAGCTACCCTAAGACAGTGTGTCTTGGATATGTTGTGGTGAACCCATTAAAAGAAAAAAATATTTAAAAGGCAAAGAACCTCTGTGCACAAACACTGAGGCAAGAGTTACCCAAAGGGCATTTGGCTGGGAAGCCAAGTTTCAAGAAAATTCGAAATCACACATGCCCACACAATGCAAAGCATCATGGTCGGCATATGCAAATCACCACAGAATGTTATGCTTTTCCAACTACAAGCAGAATTGCATGGTACCGAAAGGCCTCTCACGCAGTTTGGAAAGGATGCTAATAGATGACATAGACACGTGTTTCGTCCTACCAGGACTCATCAGTATGTTTCGTCTGTTTAACTCCCCAGTGGAACGGACCAGATACCCTAAGACAAGTGTGTCTTGGATATGTTGTAGTGAACCCTTAAAATAAAAACTATTTAAAAGACAAAAGAACCTCTGTGCACAAACACTGAGGCAAGGGCTACCCCACAGGGCATTTGGCTGGGAAGCCAAGTTTCAAGAAAAAACAAAATCACACATGCCCACACAATGCAAAGCATCATCGGATGCACATGCAAATCACCACATAATATTATGCAGGCCCAACTTTAAGCAGAATTGCATGGTGCCGAAAGTCCTCTCACAGAGTTTGCAAGAGGAGCTAACAGATGACATAGACACGTGTTTCATCCTACCAGGTCTCATCAGTATGCCTCACCAGTTTGACACCCCAGTGGAATGGACCAGCTGCCCTAAGGCAGTGTGTCTTGGATATGTTGTGGTGAACCCATTAAAATAAAAAACTATTTAAAAGACAAAGAACCTCTGTGGGCAAACTCTGAGGCAAGGGTTACCCCAAAGAGCATTTCACTGGGAAGCCAAATTTCAAGAAAATACAAAATCACAAATGCCCACACAATGCAAAACATCATGGGCTGCATATGCAAATCACCACAGAATGTTATGCTGGTCCAACTTTAAGCAGAATTGCATGGTGCCTCAAGGCCTCTCACTCAGTTTGCAAAGGTTGCTAACAGATGACATAGACACGAGTTTCGTCCTACCAGGACTCATCATAATGACTACGTCTGTTTGACACCCAGTGGAATGGACCAGCCACTAAGACAGTGTGTCTTGGATATTTGTGGTGAACCCATGAAAATAAAAACTATTTAAAGAAAAAGGACCTCTGTGCTCTAACACTCAGAGCCTCGGGTTTTAAAAAAAGCATTTGGCTAGGAAACCCAAGTTTCAAAAATACAAAATCACTCATGCCACACAATGCAAAGCATCATGGGCTGCATATGAAAATCAACACAGAATGTTATGCTGGTCCAACTTTAAGCCGAATTGCATGGTGCCGAAAGGCCTCTCACACAGTTTGCAAAGGGTGCTAACTGATTGCCTAGACACGTATTTCGTCCTACCAGAACTCATCAGTCTGCCTCATCTGTTTGACACACCAGTGGAAGTGACCAACTACCCTAAGACAGTGTGTCTTGGATATGTTGTGGTGAACCCATTAAAATAAAAAACTATTTAAAAGACAAAGAACCTCTGTGCGCAAGCACTACTAGGCAGAATTCTCCCAAAAGGGCATTTGCTAGGAAGCCAAGTTTCAAGAAAATACAAAATCATACAGGCTCACACAATGAACAAAGCCTCATGAGGCTGCATATGCAGATCACACAGAATGTTATGCTGGTCAACTTTAAGCAAATTGCATGGTGCCGAAGGCCCTCCTCACACAGTTGCAAGCGGTGGAAACAGAAGACACTTATGAACCGTGTTTACGTCCTACGGACTCATCCAGAATGCCTAAGTCTGCCCGGCCCCCCCAGTGGGAATGGACCAACCCTAGACAGTGTGTCTTGGATATGTTGTGAGTGAACCCAGTAAAATAAAAAACTACTTAAAGACAAAAGAACCTCCGTCGCAAAAACACAGGAGCAAGGTTACCCTAAGAGGCATTTGGCTGGGAAGCCAAGGTTAAAAAAAATACAAAATCACACATGAACACACATACAAGCATCATGGGCTGCATATGCAAATCACCACAGAATGTGTATGCTGGTCCAACTTTAAGCAGTATTAGCATTACGAAAAGGCCTCTCCACAGATTGTAAAAGGGTGCAAACAGAAAAATAGAACCACGTGTTTTGTCCTACCAGGACACATCAGTATCTCGTCTGTTTGACACCCCCAAGTGAAAACGGACCAACTACCCCTAAGACTGTGTGTCTTGGATATGTTGTGGTGAACCCATTAAAATGAAAAACTATTTAAAAGACATAGAACCTCTGTACGCAAACACTGAGGAAAGGGTTACCCCAAATTGCATTTGGCTGAGAAGCGAAGTGTCAAGAAAATACAAAATCACACACGCCCACAAAATGCAAAGCATCATGGGCTGCATATGCAAATCACCACAGATTGTTATGCTGGTCCAACTTTAAGCAGCATTGCATTGTGTCGAAAGGCCTCTCGAACAGTTTGGAAAGGGTGCTAACAGAGGACATAGACAGTTGTTTCGTCCTACCAGGACTCATCAGTATGCCTCATCTGTTTGACACCCCAGTGGAACTGACCAGCTACCCTAAGAAAGTGTTTCTTGGATATGTTGTGGTGAACCCATTAAAATAAAAAACTATTTAAAAGACAAAGAACCTCCGTGCGCAAACACTGAGGCAAGGGTTACCCTAAAGGGCATTTGGCTGAGAGCCAAGTTCAAAAGAAAATACAAATCACATGAACACACAATAAAACAAGCATCATGGGCTGCATATGCAAATCACCACAGAATGTTATGCTGGTCCAACTAAGCAGAATTGCATGGTGCGAAAACTTCTCCACACAGTTTGTGGCAGGGTGTAACAGATGACATAGACACGTGTTTCGTCCTACCAGGACTCATCAGTATGTCTCTTCTGTTCAACACCCCAATGGAACGGACAAGCTAACCTACGACAGTGTGTCTTGCATATATTGTGGTAAACCCCTTAAAATAAAAAACTTTTTAAAAGACAAAGAACCTCTGCGCGGATACACTGAGGCAAGGGTTATCCCAAAGGGCATTTGGCTGGAAAGCCAAGTTTCAAGAAAATACAAAATCACAAATGCCCAAACAATGCAAAACATCATGGGCTGCATATGCCAGTCACCACAGAATGTTATGCTGGTCCAACTTTAAGCAGAATTGCATGGTGCCGCATGGCCTCTCGAACAGTTTGGAAAAGGTGCTAACAGATGTCATAGAGATGTGTTTTGTCCTACCAGGACTCATCAGTATGTCTCATCTGTTTAACACCTCAGTGTAATGGTCCAGCTACCCTAAGTCAGTGTGTCTTGGATATGTTGTTGTGAACCCATTAAAATAAAAAACAATTTAAAAGACAAAGAACCTCTGTGCACAAACACTGAGGCAAGGGTTACCCCAAAGGGCATTTGGCTGAGAAACCAAATTTCATGAAAAAACAAAATCACACATGCCCACACAATGCAAAACATCATGGGCTGCATATGCAAATCACCACAGAATGTTATGCTGGTCCAACTTTAAGCAGAATTGCATGGTGCCGAAAGGCCTCCAACTCAGTTTGCAAAGGTTGCTAACAGATGACATAGACACGTGTTTCGTCCTACCAGGACTCATCACTATGACTCGTCTGTTTGACACCACAGAGGAACGGACCAGCTTCCCTAAGACAGTGTGTCTTGGATATGTTGTGGTGAACCCATGAAAATAAAAAACTATTTAAAAGACAAAGGACCTCTGTGCGCTAACACTGAGGCATGGGTTACCCACAAGGGCATTTGGCTGGGAAGCCAAGTTTCAAGAAAATACAAAATTACACATGCCCACACAATGCAAAGCATCATGGGCTGCATAGGCAAATCACCACAGAATGTTATGCTGGTCCAACTTGAAGCAGAATTGCATGGTGCGAAAGGCCTCTCACACAGTTGCAAATGGTGATAACAGATGACGACGGACACGTGTTTCGTCCTACCAGGACTCATCAGTATGCCTCATCTGTTTGACACCCCAGTGGAAGTGACCAACTACCCTAAGACAGTGTGTCTTGGATATGTTGTAGTGAACCCATTAAAAGAAAAAACTATTTAAAAGACAAAGAACGTCTGTGCGCAAACACTGAGGCAAGGGTTACCCCAAAGGGCATCTTGCTGGGAAGGCATGTTTCCTGAAAATACAAAATCATACAGGCTCACACAATGCAAAGCATCATGGGCTGCATAGGCAGATCACCACAGAATGTTATGCTGGTCCAACTTGAAGCAGAATTTCATGGTGCCGAAAGGCCTCTCACACAGCTTGCAAATGGTGATAACAGATGACATAGACACGTGTTTCGTCCTACCGGGACTCATCAGTATGCCATGTCTGTTTGACACCCCACTGGAATGGACCAGCTACCCTAAGACAGTGTGTCTTGGATATGTTGTGGTGAAACCATTAAAATAAAAAACTATTTAAAAGACAAAGAACCTCTGTGCTCAAACACTGAGACAAGGGTTACCCCAAAGTGCTTTTGGCTGGGAAGCCAAGTTTCAAGAAAATACTGAATCACACATGCCCACACAATGCAAAGCATCATGGGCTGCATATGCAAATCACCACAGAATGTTATGCTGGTCCATTTTAAGTAGAATTGCATGGTGCCAAAGGCCTCTCACTCAGTTTGCAAAGAGTGCTAACAGATGACATAGACACGTGTTTCGTCCTACCAGGACTCATCAGTATGACTCATCTGATTGACACCCCAGTGTAATAGACTAGCTACCCTAAGACAGTGTGTCTTGGATATGTAGTGGTGAATCCATTAAAATGAAAAAATATTTTAAAGACAAAGAACCTCTGTGCACAAACACTGAGGCAAGGGTTACCCCAAAGGGCATTTGGCTGGGAAGCCAAGTTTCAAGAAAATACAAAATCACACATGCCCACACAATGAAAAGTATCATGGGCTGCATATGCAAATCACCACAGAATATTATGCCATTCCAACTTTAAGCAGAATTGCATGGTGCTGAAAGGCCTCTCACACAGTTTGCAAAGCGTGCTAACAGATGACACAGAAATGTGTTTGGTCCTACCAGGACTCATCAGTATGCCTTGTCTGTTTGACACCCCAGTGGAACTGACCAGCTACTCTAAGACAGTGTGTCTTGGATATGTTGTGGTGAACCCATTAAAATAAAAATCTATTTAAAAGACAAAGAACCTCTGCGCGGAAACACTGATCCAAGGGTTACCCCAAAGGACAATTGGTTGGGAAGCCAAGTTTCAAGAGAATACAAAATCACACATGCCCACACAATGCAAAACATCATCGGCTGCATATGCAAATCACCACAGAATGTTATGCTGGTCCAAATTTAAGCAGAATTGCATGGTGCCGAAAGGACTCTCGAACAGTTTAGTAAGGGTGCTAACAGATGACATAGACACGTCTTTCATTCTACCAGGACTCATCAGTATGTCTCGTCTGTTTGACACCCCAGTGAAACAGACCAGCTACTCTAAGACAGTGTGTCTTGGATATGTTGTAGAGTGAACCCATTAAAAGAAAAACTATTTAAAGGCAAAGAACCTCTGTGCACAAACACTGAGGCAAAGGGTTACCAAGGGGCATTTGGCTGGAAAGCCAATTTCAAGAAAATACAAAATCACACATACCCACAATACAAAGCATCATGGGCTACACATACAAATCACCACAGAATGTTATGCTGGTCCAACTTTAAGCAGAATTGCATGGTGCGAAAGGCCTCTCAAACAGTTTGGAAAGAGGTGCTAACAGATGAGCACTTAGACACGTGTTTCGTCCTACAGGACTCATCAGTATGCCTCGTCTGTTTGACACCCCAGTGGAATGGACCAGCTACCCTAAGACAGTGTGTCTTGGATATGTTGTGGTGAACCCATTAAAATAAAAAACTATTTAAAAGACAAAGAACCTCTGTGTGAAAACACTGAGGAAAGGGTTACCACAAAGGGCATTTGGCTGGGAAGCCAAGTTTCAAGAAAATACCAAATCACTGATGCCCACACAATGCAAAGCATCATGGGCTGCATATGCAAATCACCTCAGAATGTTATGCTGGTTCAATTTTAAGCAGAATTGCATGGTGAAGAAAGGTCTCTCACTCAGTTTGCAAAGGGTGCTAACAGATGACTTAGAAACGTGTTTCGTCCTACCAGGACTCATCAGTATGACTCGTCTGTTTGACACCCCAGTGGAACGGACCAGCTACCCTAAGACAGTGTGTCTTGGATATGTTGTGGTGAACCCATTAAAATAAAAAACTATTTAAAAGACAAAGAACCTCTGTGCACAAACACTGAGGCAAGGGTTACCCCAAAGGGCATTTGGCTGGGAAGCCAAGTTTCAAGAAAAAACAAAATCACACTTGCCCACACAATGCAAAGCATCATCAGCTGCACATGCAAATCACCACAGAATATTATGCAGGCCCAACTTTAAGCAGAATTGCATGCTGACGAAAGTCCTCTTACACAGTTTGCAAACGGTGCTAACAGCTGACATAGAAATGTGTTTCGTCCTACCAGGTCTCATCAGTATGCATCACCTGTTTGCCACCCCAGTGGAATGGACCAGCTGCCCTAAGACAGTGTGTCTTGGATATGTTGTGGTGAACTCATTAAAATAAAAAACTATTTACAAGAGAAAGATCCTCTGTGCGCAAACACTGAGGCAAGGGTTACCCCAAAGGGCATTTGGCTGGGAAACCAAGTTTCAAGAAAATACAAAATCACACATGCCCACAGAATGAAAAGTTTCATGGGCTGCATATACAAATCACCACAGAATGTTATGCTGTTCCAACTTTAAGCAGAATTGCATGGTTCGGAAAGGCCTCTCACACAGTTTGCATAGGGTGCTAACAGATGACACTGAAACGTGTTTTATGCCTCGTCTGTTTGACACCCCAGTGGAACGGACCAGCTACGCTAAGACAGTGTGTCTTGGATATGTTGTGGTGAACCCATTAAAATAAAAAACTATTTAAAAGACAAAGAACCTCTGCGAGCAAACACTGAGGTAAGGGTTACCCCAAAGGGCAATTGGCTGGGAAGCCAAGTTTCAGGAAAATACAAAATCACACATGCCCACACAATGCAAAGCATCATGGGCTGCATATGCAAATCACCACAGAATGTTATGCTGGTCCAACTTTAAGCAGAATTGCATGGTGCCGAAAGTCCTCTCACACAGTTTGCAAAGGGTGCTAACAGATGACAAAGATACATGTTTCGTCCTACCAGGACTCATCAGTATGCCTCATCTGTTTGACATCCCAGTGGAATGGACCAGCTACCCTAAGACAGTGTGTCTTGGATATGTTGTGGTGAACCCATTAAAATAAAAAACTATTTAAAAGACAAAGAACCTCTGGTGCAAACACTGAGGCAAGGGTTACCCCAAAGGGCATTTGGCTTGGAAGCCAAGTTTCAAGAAAATGCAAAATCACACATGCCCACACAATGCAAAGCATCATGGGCTGCATATGCAAATCACCACAGAATGTTATGCTGGGCCAACTTTAAGCAGAATTGCATGGTGCTGAAAGGCCTCTCACACAGTTTGCAAAGGGTGCTAACAGATGACATAGACACGTGTTTCGTCCTTCCAGGACTCATCAGTATGCCTCGTCTGTTTGACGCCCAAGGGGAACGGACCAGCTATCCTAAGACAGTGTGTCTTGGATATGCTGTGGTGAACCCATTAAAATAAAAAGCTATTTAAAAGACAAAGAACCTCTGTGTGCAAGCACTGAATATATTATATTATTTTATATGTTATATTACATTACATTACGTTGTATTATATTACATCATTTCTTATCATATAGTAATATAATATATCATATCATATTTTAGCATATTGCATCATATCCAGTCATGTCATATCATGTCATATCATATCGTATCGTATCGTATCGTAAATTATCATATCACATTACATAATAATATATTATATTATATTATATTATATTATATTATATTATATTATATTATATTATATTATATTATGTTACTCACTGCTCCATATCAGATAATTTCACACAGTTAAGCACAATATTGTAACAGAGAGCATTTTACACATTGTTTAGAATCTCACTACTCAAGAGACAATTAAGCTCTTGTTTGAGATAATTTCACCAACAGATTTGCACGACACTTTCACAGAGATAATGTAACACATTTAATCACTACACTGTTACAGAGATAATTTAACACATAGTTAAGCACCACACTATCACAGAGATATTTTTTTACACAGTTTAACACCACTCTGCCAAAGAGATAAATTAATGCAGTTATATTATAAGAGCACACGATTATATTGTTTCATATCATATATCATGCCATATTACATTGTAATAAATTCATATCTAGGGATAATAATACACAGTTAAGCACAAGATTGTAGCAAGGGAGACTTTAACTAGCTTCTCACTATAAGAGATATAATTTAACACGTTTGAGATAATTAACACATAGTTTAGTACCACACTGTCACAGACATAAATTATTACAGAGTTAATTAATATAATAGTTAAAATATTATAACAGCACATTATATTGTATTATATTATATTCCATTATATTAAAACATATCATATGATATTGTATTATCTTATATTATGCTATATCATATCATAATATATTATATTCTATTACATTAATCACCACTCTGTAACAGGTGTAATGTCATGCAGTGAAGCGTTGTGCACTGTAACAGAGAGCTTCTAACTCATTGTTTAAAAACTGTCTACAATAGAGACACCACACTTTCACTGAGAAAAATTAACACATAGTTAATTGCTTTAATATCTATACTATTATAACAGCACACCTTCATATTATATTATATTATATGACATGATATGAAATATTATATTATTTTATATTATTTTGCTATATGTAACATTATCTCAACAATGGGTTAAATTGTATCTCTTGTGCTGAGAGTCTAAACAATGAGTTAATTACGCTCTCTTTCAGTGTTGTGCATAACTGCATGAAATTATCAGTGTGACAGCGTGGTGATTTAAATAAGATAATATAATACAATATGATATGATATGATATGATATGATATGATATGATATGATATGATATGATATGATATGATACAATATAATGCTGTGGTATTATAACTGCGTTAAATTAGGGATGTGACATAGTGGTGTTAAACTATGTGTGAAATTATCTCTGTGATAGTGTGGAGTTGAATTATTTGTTAAATTATCTCAGTAACTGTGTAATGATTAAATGTGCTAAATTATCTTTGTGACAGTGTGCGGCTAATCTGTGTGTTAATTTATCTCAAACAAGAGTTATATTGCCTCTCGTACTGTGGTTCTAAACAATGAGTTAAATACTCTGATACAGTGTTGTGCTTAACTGTGTGAAATTATCCCTGTTACAGAATGATGATTAATATAACAAAATATAATGTAATATAATATAAAATCATATCATATCATATCATATCATATCATATCATATCATATCATATCATATCATATAACATAACATAACATAACATAACATACTATAATATAATATAATATAATATAATATAATATAATATAATATAATATAATATACTAACATTCTAAAATGCCAGAACAATAAGCCTTTTCTCTCTACTCATTTGGTCAGCCCCCACCCTGTTAACTGACCTTGCTGCCCCCCTCTCCCTCTCTGGCTTCTGCCTTCCCAGTCCTGGATTTTCTCACTGGACTGGTTTTTGCTTCTAGAATCCCACCTCTAGTGGAACCCCTCCACCATTTCTGCTTCCACCAGCCACTGAGGCAGTGCATTCCATGACTCCACCACCCTCTCAGTGAAGTAGCACCTCCTCCTTTCTCCACTGACTCTCCCACCTTCCAGCTTCCACCCATGCCCTCTAAGGGCCCCACCTCTTTTCTTCAGAGTATCCTGACTGCTCCTCCCCTATTTACCCCTTCATGTGTGTGAAAACCTCTATCATTTCTCCCCAGTCCCTTCTCTCTTCCAATGTGTACATATTTAGCTGTTCGAGCCTCTCCCCTTAGGTCCATTCCCACAAGCCGAAAATCATTTTGGTTGCCCTTCTCTGGACCCTCTCTCCAGGAGTTCAATGTCCCTCTTTAAATGTGACCTTCAAAATTGCATGCAGTACCCGAGGTTTGTCCTCACCAAGCAGTTATACGGAGGGATTACTACTTCACTCCTTCAGGGGGTGAGCCCCTAGCGATGCATCCAAGCATCATGTTGGCCTTTGCCACTGCCCTCCTACAACTCTCTGAGTTGTTCATCTTGACATCTACTACCACCCCAGGTCCCTTTCAGCCATCAATACTTGTAGCATTTCCCACCCCCCAGGGTGTCGACTTGGCCTAGGTTTCTGGCTCCCAGGTGCAGTACCCTGCATATTCCTGCTTAGAACCTCAGCATCCACTTTCTAGGCAACTTTTCCAGATCCTCTAGGTCCCCCTGTTAGGACCACCCTCCCTCCTCCCCATCCACCACCACTCCTAGTTTTGAGTCATCCACAAAGAGACTCAGCTCACTCCTGCTGCATTTCCTAATGTCAGATACATAGGCATTGAATGGGAGGGGCCCAAGGACTGATCCCTGAGGGACTCCAGTAACGACCCTCCTTGGGGATGCGACTATCCCTCCAACCACGACCCTCTGGGTCCAGTTCTGGAGACAATTTCCTATCCATCTGATCCTCTGGTTCCCCACCCCCATTTCTCCTACATTATTCAACAGGCCCATGTGAGGAACAGAGTCAAATGCCTTGCTGAAGTCAAGAAAGAGGATGTCCACTGGTCTTCCCAGGTCCATGGCACTCATCAGCCAGTCATAGAACTCCACAAGGTTTGTCTGACATGATTTCCCCGGGATGAATCCATGCTGTCTATAGTCAAGGCTACCCAACTTTTCTAGGTCCCCCCTAGTCTCTCCTTGACAATGTCCTCCATTACCTTGCCCACTATCAATGTAAGGCTGATGGGCCTGTAGTTCCCTGCCACCTCCCCTGATCCCCACTTGTGGCTAGGCACTGTATGCACCACCTTCCAATCCTGGGAAACCCATCTTGTCCTCAGAGAGATGCTGAAGAGCTCCATCAGGGGTTTTGCCAGGACATCCTCCAGTTCCCTCAGCACTCTGGGATGTAATTTATCTGCCCCTGGTGCTTTCTCCATCTTATGGGACACAAGGGCTTCCCTCACTGTCTCTGCCATGATTTCCACCTCTGCTATCTCATCTTCCTGATTTGCCTTCCCCACACCTGTCAGTGATGCACAATAGTTAAAATATTATAACAGCACATTATATTATATTATATTCCATTATATTATTATCTTATATTATACTATGGACAGCCACCACTGACATGCCAGCTGACCGTGCATATCACAGCATCAACAACTCTTGTTTGAGATAAATATATCTCCCCAGAGGTATAGTATAATATAATGTAATATAATATAATATAATATAATATAATATAATATAATATAATATAATATAATATAATATCATACAAGACAAGACAATACAATACAATACAATATAATATATTATAATATAGTGGTGTGGTGTTATAATAGTGTAACTATTAAATTAATTTAGTATGTGTTAATTTATCTCTCTCACAGTGAGATGCTAAACTATGTGTTAAATCACCTCAGTCATCGGTTAATTTGTCTCTATTGTAGTGTGGTTCTAAACACTGAGGCCTGGATATTCAAACTGTGCCCAAAAAGTGCGCAACAGCAGGAGCAAGCACAAGTCCACCGCGCCCATACACAAGAAGCACTATATTCAAAAACTGCGCAGCTCAAGATGTGCCTGCGGCACATGACTGAATATCATGCCACCTGCACCATAGCGGAACCAGGGATATGCAGTTGCACATTTCAGATGCAAAATAGCGCAACCAGGGATGGTGAGTGGAGCAGTCCAGATGCGCCATAGCACAACCAGGGATGCCCCGTGAAGCAGGGCAGCAGTGCAACAGCACAACCAGGGATGTGCAGGGACAGGATGCAGGGGCCCACCACCTATGCCACAAATGGGCAGAGGAGCACACAGCAGAACAGACATCACCCACCACACCCCATGCACTGCACAACTGGTGCAGAGCTGGAATAACCACTGGCCCATGGATACCAGCAACCTACCCACAGCCGGGGAATAGTGCCCCAGCACACCCCCTGGCAAGCTGTGACCAGCACACAAGGAGCGCCAACCACCCTGTGCCACACCATCCCACCAAGGCAGAGCACACCCTGCACTATGATCCCCATACACCCTTCCCAGGAGTAGCACCCAAGAGTGCAGGACACCCCATGCATACCACCACCCTCACTGTAACAATGCAACCCTATGCTCCAAGGAGCCATGCAAGGCAGCCCCACCATTTGCACCCTGCAGTGGGTGGCAGCACACAGCAATGCAACAACTGCATCCTCAGTGCCACTCTGCACATTCCCCCGAGGTACAGCTGAGAGACCGACCAAGCGTCGGCACATGAGGTAACCCACATGCAACAGGACATGCCACGGACCCCACCACCAGCGGTACAGCACCCTGCACACCCTCCCAAGGACACATCCCATCCCCAGCACTGGCCACAACAGCCAGCACAGACACACACAGTGTTGAATGGAAGCATGTGCCACACAGGATGCAACACAGTGCATGGAAAAACAGCCACCCATACCCAATGGCACACCAACACAGAGACACAGTAGTGGGTAAACCAAGCCACTGGCATGTGGCCAAGGCAGCTGTGTACACACAGCCAGCACCCTTACATGGCACAGGTGTGCCAGCCACCCTGTGCAGGCACCATGAAGCTGTATGCCACCAGCATGTGGCCAGAGCACAAGTGACAGACAGTGGAGCACATCCCCTGCAACAGACACAAGCGACAGAATGGAGGGCAGACAACAACAGTGGAGACCACTGTGTCACCAGAGGCAGCCGTGCACTATATTGGTGATGGGAGGCAACCTGGCATTGTACCGGTACAGTGGTTGTCCAGCATGGACAGCCACCACTGACATGCCAGCAGACCATGCATATCACAGACATGCAAGGGTGTCAGCTGCACAGGCCATGGATGGTCTGACAGGGTGCCATGCACACAGTGCATGCACCGTGGACCACTGCATACAGGTATCCAGTGCACAGAGAACAACACACAAATGACAGACAGTGACTGATCCCCCTACCCACACCATAGGCAGTTCCCTTCTGGACACACACACATGCCCATGCTTGCACCTCCCCTGATGCCATGCATACCACTGCAGCTGAGCACCTGTAGCCTGCTGCAAAACAGAGACCACCACAGTTGTCATAACAAAATGTATGCATTAAAAAAGATAAAGACTCAAACATATGTACAAATTTATACAAGGGTGGGGGAAGGGCCACAAACCCAGTGGGGGCAGGCACGGGGCAGCGGTGTACAAATGGGAGAGGGAAGAAGGGGTGTGAGGGTGGGTCCATGGTGGTTAGGTGTGTCAGGGGGGTCATGGATGGCCTATTCTCTTTCCCACTCTCCACTACTGTGGCACCTCTGGGTGCTTCTCCTCTGGACCCCGTGCCACCCCTTCCACTGCAGCAGAGCCAGGGACACCTGCACCAGTTGCAACAGTTCCTGTATGCCCTGTTCCAGGGCCATCCAGCATTGTACACCTAGGACAAGGGAGCAGGGTCATTACGTATGACTGTCCAGCCCCCTGCAGCCCACCCATTGTGCATGGCATACAGTCATGTGTCATGCCCCTGTGATGGTGTGTTACCACCCACAGTGACCGGATCCACAAGATCTGCCTACGCAGGCACCCACAGCCATGTGGACCATTGCACACTCCCACCGCCCATGTCCCGCGCACAGCACCACCATGGCCGTACAGTGATATGGCTTATGCGGTGCGAAGGCAGTGGCACAGCCATGTACCCGGTGCATGCATGGACCACCATTGATGCACTCCCAGACATGCAGTGCCACTGGACAGTGCTGACTGTAACAAATTGTGTGCATGGCAGTGGTGTCAATGGATGGTGGCCATGCCCTGCTGCCCACCCTGTTGCCAAGCATGCAAAAGTAATCATTGATGTAAGGCACTCACCATCATCAGACTGGTCCCTGTGCCTCTGTGGTCCTGCATTCCTTCCAGCCTGCTGGTCCTCTAGGCCGCACCTTCTCTCCCTCACCCACCGGTGCTCCTCTGGGCCTAAGGTGCAAACATGGAGAGAGGAACATCAGTACGATCTGGGAGCAAAGTCCCCCGACCCCCGCGTGTGTGCAATCCCACACAGCCATACCCATCCACCCCCCACCCACCACCACCATGGCCAACATTGGCTGGCCCCCCCATGTGCCAGACACATGCAACCGTGATACCCGTATGGATGTTAACAGTGCATGGATGGGGCACCTACCTGGCCATGGCACTGTGCCCCTCCTGGCACATGCAAGCAGGCAGGTAAGCCTGTCCAGGGCTGTCCACTGGAAGTCGCCGTATTGGTGGTGACACTGCTCGGCCATGCACCCAATTCCTGCGGCCTTCTGCAATGCCAAAGCCACCTCCTCCCATACTGCACTCCTGGCCCTGTCCAGGGGTGCATCCCTATAAAGTGCCCCAGCATGGGACTCTACTATGGCCACCAAATTGGACAGCTCCACCTGGCTCCATGCAGCAGCCCTCCTCTGTGCCATCTCTACAGCTGGTTGGAGTCAAAATGGCACTCGGTAGCACGGTCCACCATGTGCAGATGCTGCACGGTACAACACTGCCATTCCCTATAGTGCTGTCACCGAACAGTGCGATAGTTGGGCACAGGGTCAAGGGGGTTCTCACGCACAGACCACCACAGCACAATTGGTACTCAATGCATGTAGCATGATTGGGTGCCTGTGTGCCACCTCCTGTAGTGGCCTACCACGCTATGGCCCCAGTGTGTGCCTACGGCACCCCAGTGCCAGAGTGCCATATATGTGAACAGCGCAGTAGCACCACTGGCGCAATGTTGGCCATTCTCTGCATTGCCTCCCATGCACAGCACATCAGCAGTGCGGCAGGCATCTGTGTCATCACCCTGGACATGTGCAGTTCAGTGTGTACTGCACATGTCACAGAAATGTGCACTTGCCTGAGCACGTTCAACACAATTGCGCAAAGCGCAACAGCGCGATATTCAGCTGACATATGCAAATCAGCTAATCAGCCATTCAATGGTGTAGATACTGCATCTGCATCCACTTAAAATTGTGCCTCACCTCATTTGCATGCGTTGCACTATAAAAAGGTGACATTGGGCTGCACTAGCCAAAGTCAGTTATTGCAGTCTATTGTGGTGAGTTGCATGCTGTTTGGGAGTGTGGACTGTGGTGTGTGGGACATGCATGGGACTGCAAGTCACAGGTAACACCTGTCATTCTCACAGGATGACTAATGAGTGCTCATGAGGTGGAGGAAGAGGAACAGAGATGTGGGAGGAAGAGGAGGCCTAACTTCACAAAGGCAGAAACAGATGCCCTGTTTGAAGCCTACCTTGACCAGGAGCTGCTGCTCAGTGGACAGCGGGGAGCACCACTGGCCCATGCTGCTGCATGGGAAGAGGTGGCACGTGCCATCAACTTGCATGGCAGCCACCAGCAGTCCATGCAGGAGTGCAAAAAGAAGATGGGCACGGACAAGCGGAGGATTAATGACAAGGTGGCTGCCATCAGGGCAGCATGGTCTGTGACCAGTGGGGGACAGGAGGACGTGCAATGCCTGATCCCACAAGAAGAGCAGGTTGCTGGCAGCATGCAGCATTGTGCCATCGAGGGTGTTCCAGGTGGTGGATTCCAGACAGGTGGAAGCCCATAACTGCATGGTAGGTCCTGGTCTGTCAATGGGGGTGACAGGGTAGGGCAGATACATTAATGGTACTGTGTTCCCTTTCAGCTCCTGATCGCTACATGGGTCAGTAGTGGTGGGCATGACCACTGAGGGCAGTACCATGGACATAGAGGAGGTCCCATCCACCTCCACAGGCATACGAGGGTTAGGGCAACAGTGGACCTGCCTGAACGTCCGGACTGATGTTGGTGGAGCAGGTGCAGAGGAGGCCCTGCCCATGTCCCAGCATGCCAGTGACCATGGATGCCAGCATGCAGAGACTTGGGCTGCTGCTGGATCCGAGACTGATGATGATGGAGCTCACTTCATGGACAGTGATACATGTGGGCCGCAGAATGTCCACACGGCAGGTGACATCATGGGCATCGCAGTGGGTGGTGCCACCATGGAGGCCTGCGTGACATCACAGTCCCAGCCTGTGCCTGTCTGCACCAGTGGGGCAGCACTGGTGTGTGTATCAGACAGTGGGGCTGTTGCAGCAACTGTGGCAGCACCATTGAGCCCTGGAGCATGGCAGCTGGGGGGCAGTGTCAGCAGTCGGCCAATGGCCATGGGGGTACAGTGTCAGGGGGCAGCATCAGTGCACTGCCTGTGGACATGCCCAGGCCTGGCCCAGGTGTGCAGTGCCCACCCTCAAGGGGTGCTGCCCATCAGGGCTGTGAACACCATGAGGGACAGCATGCCAATCAGACAGATGACCTCTTAGAAGAGCACACTCACAAACTCCGAGAATCAGTCAATCAGCAGGTGTGGCTTGTGATGGCAGTGGATGCACTCAGTGCGGCTCTGCACCAGGCAGAGGAGTGGCACAGCACAGACACTGCTCTGCTCCTGGCAGGGATGGACTGGATGTGGGAGGATGTGACTGCTGCCATTGATAGGTGGACACAGGCAATCACAGCTGTCATGTCCACAATGGGCACACAGGTATTTGCCCATACGTTGCAGACACCACGCAGGGCAATGTCCACACCCCTATTCCCGGCATTGTGTGACACCTTCCTTGTCGACAACGGGTTCAGCAGTGGGAATTCCGAGCATGCCTGGCTCAGGCATGTTCAGTGTGCTGCAGACCCCTGTGCAAGCACATTCACATTCACGCAGTGGAATCCCTGGGGACCGTCGGTGCCACCCCATGAGGCCATTGGTCAGCCTGTCACTGCTGGCGGGACTCGGTGGGGCTGCCCATGCATCCTTGGCAGCCATGGCACTGTGGTGTGTGACTGACCTGTCTCTCACCTGTCTGATGCTGCCCTGTGTGCATTGTGTTGTTCAACATGCAATGCACGGGTGAGGCATGACCGCCCTGCATGCACACACGCGTTCCATCTACACACTCTCCCGGCTGCTGTCCACTGTGGACTGTGCATGATGATGCCTGTGTTGTGCTGTTTGCCACTGTGCAATGGTGCCCAGTGTCTAACACATGCACTGGGCAAGCACTGGGCATGGTGGTCTCTGGACGTGTGTGTGGCTAGGGGTGGCGCCTGGGGTTGGCGTGCCTCCTACCCTTTGTGCATGTCTCTGTGAGGTGTATGTGTGTGACTGCATGCCATGTTAAAACCTTGCCCATCCCTGACGGCATGTGTGGTTCCATGCTCAGCCAATTTCCTTAATGACATGCACTCCAAGGGTTTGTCCATGCGTGTTAGTGGGTTGTGTCTTTGCCACTGGTGGTTCCACATGGCCCCATGACTTACCTGGGTTGGTTGAAGTGCTCCTCTGTGATGGTGTCCTGGTGCAGCTGTGCCATCTGGATCAGTCGGGGGTCCCTCCGACCAAGGGGGCTGCCCATCACCATCTTCACCAGCGTCCTCATGGTCCCCATCGCTGTCCCCCTCTTTGACCTGTACGACTATCCCACAGTCATTGGCCATGTTGTGCATGATGCAACAGGCCAGGAATAGCCAGCATGCCTTTGAGGGGCTGTACTGTAGGGCACCGCCAGATGTGTCCAGGCAACCGAAACGTGCCTTCAGCATCCCGAACACCCGCTCAATGACATTGCATGTGGTGGCATGTGCCTCATTGTAGTGTTGCTGCTATGGGGTCGTGGGCTGCCAGTATGGTGTGAGCAGCCAGGAACAGAGTGGGTATCCACTGTTACCTGTGTGTAGAGGGTGGATGTTAGTTTGATGATAAGCATCGCCCTGCCTTGGACCATCTAGGCCAATACCCATGTCACCTCTGACTATGCCCCTCCCAAGCTCCATGTCTTTTTGTGTGCTTTGCATACTCACCCACTAGGTGGCCAGTGGGGATGTCCCCACTCTTGAACCTGTGGCACAGTGCAGACTGGTGCCAGATGAAGGCATCATGTGCTTCAGGGTGTGGCACAGACATTGATTATGCGCCCCTGGCATCGCACACCACTTGGCAGTTGATGCTTGCATACCCCTTCTGATTCATGTACGGCCCTTCAGGGCCAGGTGGCATGTGGATGGCCACATGGGTGCAGTCTATTGCCCTGAGCATGCCAGGCCTATGTGCTACCCTGTGGAAATCCTGTATGTTTGCTGTGCGCTCCGCGGTGTGCTGGCTAAGCGGATGTACTCCACAGCATGTGGCAGCAGTGCACTGAGGAATTGGGTGAGGAGGCATGATGCGGCCAACTGGGTTATGCTTGTCATTTCCCATGTTGGTCTCTGGAAGGTACCCATGGCGAGCAGGCACATACAAGCTGTCACTTTGGTCTCCACTGACAGAGCATGGCTCCGTCGTGTGGGTGCCTGCATCACATCACTGCACAGCTCACAGAGCTGCCTCAGGATCACCCAGTTCAGGCAGTACCAGCCCACAATATCAGTATCAGTGTAAAGCTTGAAGCTGGTGTGGGCTCGGTACTACCTGTTTGGGGGCATACCACTGATGGGCCCTTCCACGGCTGTGCTCCCCTGCTGCCTGCACACAGTGTTATTCTAAAGTAGGTGGTAAATTATTGCTGTAACTGTGGTGCTTAAATGTTTTACATTATTACTGTGATAATGTGGTGCTACTGTATGTGTTAAATTAACTCAAACATGGATTATATTGTCTATGTTGCAGTGTAGTTCTAAATAATGAGTGAAATGCTCTCTGTTTCAATGTAGTTATTAACTCTGTGAAATGTCTGTTATGGCGTGGTCTCTGTTACACAGTGGTGATTAATATAACATAATATATCATAACATAAAATCATAACATAAAATCATGTAACATAACAAACATAATTTAATATATAATGGTATGGTGTTTTAATATTATAACCATTAAATTAATTAACTATGTGTTAATTTATTTCAATCAAACTGTGGTGATTATTATTGCATGCTGGGTAACAGGGTGGGCAGTGGGGCATGGCCACCATCCATTGACACCACTGCCATGCACGCAATTTGTTACAGTCAGCACTGTCCAGTGGCACTGCATGTCTGGGAGTGCATCAATGGTCATCCATGCGTACACCGGGTACATGGCTGTGCCACTGCCTTTGCACCGCATAAGCCATATCACCCCCATCAAACTGTGGTGCTAAGATATGTTTTAAAATGATCACTGTGAGAGTGTGATACTAAACTGTCTTGTTTCTTTTACAGTGTGTTGCTAAACTATGTGTAAAAATGTCTCTGTAATATGAAGGTGATAAACTATATGTTAAATTATCTCTGTGACATCTATGGGTTACTTTATCTGGTAGACACTGTGGTGATAAACAATTTGCTAAATTATGTCTGTTGCATGTGGATGTGACAGTGTGGTGCTGAACTCTGGTTTAAATTATCTCTATCAGAGTGTGGTGCTTAAATATGTTACATTATCTCTGTGACAGTGTGGTGCTAATTTATGAGTTAAATTATCTCAAACATGGGTTAAATTGTTTCTGTTTTCCGCAGATTGGCCTGTAGTTCCCCTGCCACCTCTCTTGATCCCCGCTTGTGGATCGGCACTATATGCGCCACCTTCCAATCCTGGGGCACCCACCCTGTTGTCAGAGAAATGCTGAAGAGCTCCATCAGGGGTTTTGCCAGGAATTCCACCAGTTCCTTCAGCACTCTGGAATGTAATTTATCCTGCCATGGTGCTTTCTCCATCTTATGAGACCCGAGAGCTTCCCTCCCTCTCTCTGCCATGACTTCCACCTCTGCTACCTCATCCTCCTGCTTTGCCTTCCCCCACACCTGCCAATGATGCCCCACCCCATAGCTATAGTATAAAATAATATAGTATACTATAACATAACTTAATATAATACAACATAATATAATATAATGATGTGGTGTTATAATATTATAACTATTAAATTAATTAACTGTGTTAATTTATCTCTCTGACAGTGAGGTGCTAAACTATGTGTTAAAATATCTCTGTGATACTGCGGTGCTGAACTATTTGTTAAATTATGTCAAATATTTGTTAAATTGTAAGTCTTGTAGTGAGGGTCTAAACAGCTAGTTAAATGCTCTCTATTATAGGGTTGTGCTTAACTGTGTGAAATTATCCCAGTTACGGAGTGGTGATTACTGTAATATAATTTAATATGATATCATATGATATGATATGAAATGAAATGATATGATATGATATGATATATGATATGATATGAAATGATATGCTATGATATAATATAATGGTGAGGTGTTATAATATTATAACTATTAAATTAATTAACTATGTGATAAATTATCTCTGTAAAAGTGTGGTGATTAAATGTGTTAGACTATCTCTCTTAGAGTGTTGTGCTAAACCATGTGAAATTATCCGTGTAAAAGTGTGGTGATTCATATAATATAATATAATATAATATAATATAATGTAATATAATATAATATAATGTAATATAATATAATATAATATAATATAATATAATATAATATAATATAATATAATATAATATAATATAATATAATATTATAATATAATAAAATATAATATAATGATGTGCTGTTATAATACTATAACTATTAAATTAATTAACTATTTGTTAATTTATCTTTGCAGACGACACAAAGATCTGCAACAGAATTGATGCACAAGGTGTGGTGGAAAGGATGAGAAGGGACTTGGCAAGGTTAGAGGAATGGTCAAATGTATGGCAGCTTAGATTCAATGCTAAGAAGTGCAAGGTAATGCACCTGGGAAACAAAAACCAAGGGGAAGAGTACACAATGGGGGGGTGAGATACTAACAACAACAAAAATGGAAAGGGACCTGGGGGTAGTCATATCAGATGACCTAAAGGTGGGCAAGCAATGTGAGAGGGCAGCAAGAAGGGCTGGGGGGATACTGGGATGCATAGGGAGAAGCATCACCATTAGAAAACAGGAAGTTATTATCCCTCTGTACAGACAGCTGGTGAGACCCCATCTGGAGTACTGCGTGCAGTTATGGAGACCCAATCTCTGCAAAGACATAGACAGGATGGAAGCTGTCCAGAAGGGGGCAACTAAAATGGTGCAGGGTCTGCACCGGAAGACATAGGAAGAGAGACTAAAGGAGCCTACTATGTATAGCCTCGAGGAAAGGAGGGAGAGGGGGGACATGATAGAAACTTTCAAGTACCTCAAGGGAATCAACAAAGTCCAAGAGGGTAGCATCTTTCAAAAAAAGAGGTGTGCAAGAACAAGGGGGCACAATTTGAAGATAGAGGGAGGGCGACTCAGAGGTAATTTAAGAAAGTATTTTTTCACAGAGAGGGTTGTGGATGCATGGAATGGCCTTCCAGAGGAGGTTGTGGAGTTAAAAACAGTGGTGGAATTCAAGCATGCATGGGACAGTCATAAGGCCATTCTAGGGGGTGGGGTTAGGAAGAAGTAGGCTGCTGGTTAACTAGGATCTGCAGCTTATCCAGTAGGTAGGGAAATGGGCAGACTGGGTGGGCCAAGCGGTCCTTATCTGCGTCAAATTCTATGTTTCTATGTTTCTATCTATGTGAAAGTGTGGTGCTAAACTATGTGTTAAAATATCTGGGCAATACTGTGGTGCTGAACTATGTGTTCGATTATCCGAGTAAAAGAGTAGTGCTTAAATATGTTACATTATCATTGTGACATTGTGGTGCTAATTAATGTGTTAAATTTTCTCAAAAGTGAGATAAATTGTCTCTTTTGCAGCATAGCTCTAAACAGTGAGTCTTGCTTGCCTGTGTGAAATTTTCTCTGTTACAGTGTGGTGATTAATATAATATAATATAATATAATATAATATAATATAATATGATATGATATGATATGATACGATATGATAGGATATGATATAGCATGCTATGATTGATATGATATGATATGTGATGTGATGTGATGTAATATGATATAATATAACATGGTATAATATATTACAATTTAATGTAATATAAAATAATATAATATATTATAAAGTAACTTTATAATTATATGTTAATTTCTCTGTGTCAGTGTGGCACTAATTAATGTGTTAAATTTTCTCAAAAGTGAGATAAATTGTCTCTGTTGCAGCGTAGCTCTAAACAATGGCCCAGATATTCAAACTGCGCCCAAAAAGTGCGCAACAGCAGGAGCAATTGCAAGTCCATTGCGCCCATGTGCAAGAAATGCGATATTCAAAAACTGCAAAGGCCAAGATGCGCCTACAGCCAACGATTGAATATCGCACCACATGCACCACAGCACAACTAGGGAGGTGAAGCTGAGCATATCTGATGCACCATAGCGCAACAAGGGATGTTCAGCTGAGCAGTCCAGATGCACCATAGCACAACCAGGGATGCCCCCCAGCAGCAGAACAGCAATGCAACAGCACAACCAAGGTTGCAGGGGCCCACCACCCATGCCACAGATGGGCAGAGGAACACACAGCAGAAAAGACATTGCCCCCCCTCGCCCCATGCACTGCACAACTGGGGGAGGGCTGGAATAACCACTGGCCAATGGAGACCAGCAACCAACCCACAGCCGGGCCATGGTGCCCCATCACACCCCCTGGCAAGCTGTGACTGGCACACAAGGAGGGCCGACCACTGTGTGCCACAGCATCCCACCAATGCAGAGCCCACCCTGCACCATGACCCCAAGACACCCTGCCCAGGAGCAGCGTACACTAGTGCAGGATACCCCATGCATGCCACCACCCCCACTGTGACAATGCAATCCTGTGCACCACAGAACCATGCAAGGCAGCCCCACCATGAGCACCCATCAGTGGGTGGCAGCACACAGCAATGCAATGACTGCATACACAGTGCCACCATGCACATCACCCCAAGGTACAGCTGAGAGACCTACCATGCATCGGCACACGAGGTACCCCACATGTGACAGGGCATGCCCTGGACCCCACCACCAGTTGCACAGCATCCTGCACACCCTCCCAAGGACAAACCCCGATCCAGCACTGGCCACAACAGCCAGTGCAGACACCCACAGTGGTGCATGGAAGCATGCACCAGACAGGATGCAACACAGTGCATGGACAAACACCCACCCATACCCAAGGGCACACCAACACAGGGGCACAGTAGCGGGGCAACCAAGCCCCCAGCATGTGGCCATGGAAACCGTGTACACATGGCCAGCACTTCTCCATGGTACAGGAGTGCCAGCCACACTGTGCAGGCCCTGTGGAGCTGTACATCACCAGCATTTGCCCAGAGCACAAGTGACAGACAGTGGTGCACATCCCCTGCAACACACACAAGCGACAGCATGGAGGTGGGACAGCAACAGCGGAGGCCACAGTGTCACCCCCGAGGCAGACATGCACCACACCAGTGACAGGAGGTAACCCAGCAGTGTGCCGGGTACAGTGGCTGTCCTGCATGGACAGCCACCACTGACATGCCAGTGGACCGTGCAGGTCACAGACATGCAAGGGTGTCAGCTGCACAGGCCATGGATGGGCCATGGTCACAGAGCATGCACCATGGACCACTGCACACTGTCATCCAGTTTACAGGGGAACAACACACACACACCACAGACAGTGACTGATAGCTACTCCCTCACCATAGTCACTTCCCCACAGACACACACACACACACACGCACATGACTGCACCACCCCGATGCCATGCACACCACTGCAGCTGAGCACCTATAGCCCATTGCAAAACAGAGACCACCACATTAGGTATATCAAAACAAATGTATTGTAAAACATCACACAAAACTATATACATATATTTACCAAAGGTTGGGGGGAGAGCCACAAACAAGGTTGGAGTGGGTAAGGGGCGGGGTGAACAAATGGTAGAGGGAAGGAGGGGTGTGAGGGTGGGTCCAGGGGGTAGGGAAGTTCAGGGGCATTAGTACGCTCAGCAGGAGTCCCACTCCCCGCTCTGGCTGCTCCTCCCACCATGCCACCGTCGTACTCCCAGCCGGTCTGTCTTTTCAAGGATCTACAGGGGAGGCCATGGCAACATGTAGGATCTGCAGCAGTGTTGCTCTGATTTCCTGCAGCTGCCATCCACCTAGGACAAGGGAGCAGAGTCAATAGGTGTGAATGCACAGCCCCATGCAGCCCACCCACTGTGCATGGCATACGGCCATGGGACATGCCTCTGTGATGGTGTGTGACCACCCACAGTGATCGCATCCACAAGACCTGCCCACTCAGGCACACACAGCAATGTGGACCACTGCACACACCCACCGGCCAAGTCCTGCACAGCACCACTGTGGCTGTTCAGTGACATGGCTATGTGGTGCAAAGGCAGTGGCACAGCCATGTTCCCGGTGCATGCATGGACCACCATTGATGCACTCCCAGACATGCAGTTCCACTGGACAGTGCTGACTGTAACAAGTTGCATGAATGGCAGTGGTGTCAATGGATAGTGGCCATGCCCTGCTGCCCGCACTGTTACACAGCATGCAATAGTAATCATAGATGTAAGGAACTCACCATCATCAGGCTGGTCCCTGCACCTCTATGGACCTTTGCCCCTTCCGGACTGATGGTCCTCCTGCTGGCGCCTCCTTTCCCTCACCAGCCAGCGCTCATCTGGGCCTAAGGTGCAAACATGGAGAGATGAACATCAGTACAATCCTGTAGCAAAGTCCCCCCGCCCCATGTGTGTGCAATCACATCCAGCCAGACCCACCCACCCCACACACTGAAAACACCACCACGGCCAACACCAGATGGCCCCCCATGTGCCGGACACATGCAACCGTGATACCTGTATGGAAGATAAAAGTGTATGGATGTTGCACTGCTCCTCTGCACCATCTCTACTGCTCGGTTAAGTCAAAATGGTGCTCTGCAGTGTGATTCTGCCATGTGCAGATGTTGCGCGGTACAGCGCTGCCATTCCCTACTACGCTGTCACCGAACAGTGTGATAGTGGTGCACCCATGCCTGATGCATGGCGCCTAGGGGGAAAAGGTTGGGCACAGGGTCATGGGTCTCTGGTGCATGGAGAGCCACAGCGTGAATGGAACCCAATGCATCTAGTGCAATTGGGTGCCTGTGTGCCATCTCCTGTAGCAGCCTACCGTGCTGTTGTCCCAGTGCCCCTACGATGCCCCAGTGCCACAGCACCATATAGGTGAACAGCGCTGTAGCACCACTGGCACAATGGTGGCCATGCCCTGCATTGCCTCCCATGCACAGCACATCAGCAGTGTGGCAGGCACCTGCATCATCAACCTGGGCATGCACAGTTAGGTGTGTACTGTGCATGTCACAGAACTGCACCCTTGTCTCAGCACGTTCAACACAAATCAGTCATTCAATGGCACAGTCACTGCATTTGCATTCACTTAAAGATGCGCCTCACCTCATTTGCATGGGTTCGCTATAAAAGTCGACATTGGGCTGCACTGGCCATAGTCGGTTACTGCAGTCTATTGGTGAGTTCCATGCTGTTTGGGAGTGTAAGACTGTGGATTTTGGGACATGCATGGGACTGCACAGTCACAGGTAACACCTGTCATTCTCACAGGCTGAATCATGACCGAGCGAGTTGTGGAGGAAGAGGAACAGAGTTGTGGGAGGAGGAGGAGGCCAAATTACATGATGGCCGAGATGGATGCCCTATTCGAGGCCTATCTAGACCAGGAGCCACTTCTCAGTGGATGCCAGGGTATGCCACAGGCCTGTGCTGCTGCATGGGAGGAGGTGGCACGTGCTGTAAACCTGCATGGCAGCCACCAGCACTCCATGCAGGAGTGCATGAAGAAGATGGGCACAGGCAGGAGGAGGATTAAGGAGAAGGTGGCTGCCATCAGGGCAGCACAGTCTGTGGCAGGTGGGGGACATCCAGAGGTTCGATACCTGACCCCCCAGGAGGAGAGGGTTGCTGGCAGCATGCAGCATTGTGCCATTGAGGGTGTTCCAGGTGGTGGATTCCAAACGGGTGGTAACCCATCACTGCATGGTAGGTCATGGTCTGTCTATTGAGGGGACAGGGTAGGTCACATGCAGTAATGCGACTTTGTTTTCCCTTACAGCTCCTGAGCATCTGCATGGGTCAGCGGTGGTGGGCTTCTAAACTGAGGCCAGCCAGATGGAGATGGAGGAGGGCCCATTCACCTCCATAGGAATATGCAGCTCAGTGCGACAGTGTGCCCGCCTGGATGTCCAGACTGATGTTGTCAGAGCAGGTGCAGAGGAGGCCCTGCCCATGTCCCAGCATGCTAGCATCCACGGATGCCAGCATGCTGGGACTCAGGCTGTTGCCAGGTCCGTCACCAATGATGATGTTGCTAACATCATGGGTAGTGACACGTGTATGCCACAGGATGGCCACACTGCAGGTAACATTGCGGTCATGGCTGTGGGTGGTGCTGCCATTGAGGCCTTTGTGTCATCACAGTCCCAGCCTGTGCCTGTCAGCACCGGTGGGGCAGCACAGGTGTGTGTTCAGGACAGTGGAACTGTTGTGGCCACTGTGGCAGCAACATTGAGCCCTGGGGAATGGCAGCCGGAGGGGCAGCATCAGCAGTCGGCCAATGGGCTTGGAGGTACAGTGTCAGGGGGCGGCATCAGTGCACTGCCTGTGGACATGCCAAGGCCTGGCCCTGGTGTGCAGCACCCACCCTCAAGGGGTGATGAGCATCAGGGCCACACACCCTGAGGGACAGCATGCCGATCAGGCAGATGACCTCTTGGATGAGCACACCCGCATACTGCAAGCATCAGTCAATCAGCAGATGTGGCTTGTGATGGCAGTGGATGCACTCAGTGTGGCTCTGCCGGGGGCAGAGGAGCGTCGCAGCAGAGAAACCGTTCTGCTCCTGGCAGGGATGGACTGGATGTGGGAGGATGTGACCACTGCCATTGACAGGCTGACACATACAATGACAGCTGCCATGGCCACAGGGGGCACACAGTTATTTGCCCATGCATCACAGACACCGTGCAGTGCAATGTCCACCCCCTGTTCCTGGCATCGTGTGACACCATCCTTGTTGACACTGGGTTCAACTGTGGGCATCCCGAGCACGCCTGGTGCAGGCATGTTTGGTGTGCTGCAGACCCCTGCACGAGCATGGTTGTGTTCACACAGTGGAACCCCTGGGGGACCATCAGTGCCATCCCATGAGGCCAGTGGTCAGCCTGTCACTGCTGGCGGGTCTCGGCGGGGCCACACATGCATCCGTGGCACCTGGGGTACTGTGGCACATAACTAACCTGTCTCCCAGTGCGACTACTATCTGATGCTGCCCTGTGTGTATTGTGTAATTCGGGTGGGTACACGGCCCTGCACGCACACACACAGTCCATCTGCACACCCTCCCAGCTGCTGTCCGCAGTTGCGTGATGATGCCTGCATTGCACTGTATGCCAGTGTGCAATGGTGCCCAGCATCTGACACATGCACAATAACAGGCAGTGGGCGTGGTGATCTGTGGACATGTGTGTTGCTAGGTGTGGCGTTCTGGGTCGGTGTGCCTCCTACCCTTTGTGCATGTCTGGTGAGTTGTGTGCGTGTGTGTGTGTGTGTGTGTGTGTGTCTGTCCGCGTGCCATGTTAGACCTCACCCATCCCTGGTGGTGTGTGTGGTTCCATGCCAAGCCACTTCCCCTTGATGGCATGCACCACTGGTGTGTGTCCATGCATGTTTGTGGGTTGTGCCTTTGCCACTGGTCCCATGACTTACCTGGGTTGGCTGAAGTGCTCCTCCATGATGGTGTCCCAGTGCAGCGGTGCCAGCCAGAGCAGTCGGGGGTCCCGTCACCTAAGGGGGGGCTGCCCATCACCATTGTCACAGGTGTCCTCATCATCCCATTCGCTGTCCCCCTCTTCAACCTGTAGAGCTATCTCACATTCATTGGCCATGTTGTGCAACAGGCCAGGAATAGCTCACAGGCCTTTGAGGGGGCTGTACTGTAAGGCACTGCCAGAGGTGTCCAGGCAACGGAAATGTGCCTTCAGCATCCCGAACACCCACTCGATGACATTACATGTGTTGGCATGTGCCTCATTGTAGCATTGCTGTGATGGGGTCGTGGGCCGCTGGTATGGTGTGAGCAGCCAGGGACAGAGTGGGTATCCACTGTCACCTGTGTGTAGAGGGTGGAGGTTAGTTTGGTGATCAGCATCGCCCTGCCCTGGGCCATGTAGGCCACTACCCTTGTCACCTCTGACCATGCCCCTCCCAAGCCCTATGTTTCTCCATGTGGTTTGCATACTTACCCACTAAATGACCAGTGGGGATGTCCCCACTCTCAGATCTGTGGCACAGTGCTGACTGGTGCCAGATGAAGGCATTGTGTGCTCCCCCTGCACCCGTGGCACAGACATTGATTATGCACCCCCTTGCATCGCACACCCCCTGGCAGTTGATGCTAGCATAGCCCGTGTGATTAATGTATACAGCCCCCTCGGGGCCAGGTGGTGTGTGGATAGCCACATGTGTGCAGTCTGTTGCTCCTAGAACACCAGGCATACATGCTGCCCTGTGGAACTCCTGTATGTTTGCTGTGTGCTCCACCGGTGTGCTGGGGAAATGTATGTACTCCGGAGCATGTGGCAGCAGTGCGCTGAGGAATTGGGTGAGGTGGCAGGACGCGGCCAACTGGTTTATAACTGTGGTGTCCCTGTTGGTCTCTGGAAGGTACCCGTGGCGAGCAAGCACATGCAAGCTGTCACTTTAGTCTCCTCTGACAGAACATGGCTCTGTCATGTGGGTGCCTGCATCACATCACTGCACAGCTCACAGAGCCTCCTCAGAATTGCCCAATTCAGGCGGTACTGGACCACAATCTCAGTATCACCATACAGCTCGAAGCTGGTGTGGGCTCAGTACTGCCTGTTGGGGGCATACCACCAAGGGGCCCTTCCATGATATAATGTGAAATAGTATGCTATGATTGATATGATATGTGATGAGATATGATGTAATATGATATGATATAATATAATGCAATATAGTATACTATAATATAATATAATATAATATAATATAATATAATATAATATAATATAATACAGTATAATATAATATTACAATGTAATATAATGTAATATAACATATAACATAACATAATAATATCATATCATGTCATATCATATATTATATTATACTATACAATATCATATTATATTATATTATAATATGATATATGATATGATAACATAATATAATTTAATTTATTATGATATAATATGATATGGTATATGACATGATACAATATAATGTGCTATTATAATATAACTGCATTAATTTATCTCTTTGACAGAGTGGTGTTAAACTCTGTTAAAATATCTCTGCGATAGTGTGGTGCTGAACTATGTGTTAAAATATCTTTGTAACAACGTTCTGATTAAATGTGCTACATTATCTCTGTTACAGTGTGGTGTTAATCTGTGGGTGAAATTATCTCAAACAAGTGTTTAATTGTCTCTAGAGTAGTGTGGCTCTAAACAATGTGAAAATGCTCTATGTTACAATGCGGTGCTTAATTGTGTGAAATTAACAGTTATGAAGTGGTGAGTAACACATGATATGATATGATATGATATGATATGATATGATATGATATGATATGATATGATATGATATGATATGGGGTGATGTGATGAGATGTGATATAATATGATATGATATGACAGGAAATGATATGGTATATGATGTGATGTGATGTGAGGTGAGGTGATATGAAATGATATGATATGATATGATATGATATAAAATAAGATAGTGTAATATAATTTAATGTTGTGGTGTTATAGTATAACTATTTAACTATATTCTGATATATTTCTTTGACAGTGTGGTGATAAACTATGTGTTAAAATATCTGGGCAAGGCTGTGGTGCTGATCAATGTGTTAGATTATCGGAGTAAAAGTGTAGTGCTTAAATATGTTACATTATCATGGTGACAGTGTGGTGTTAATTAATGTTAAATTTTCTCAAAAGTGAGAAAATTTGTCTTTGTTGCAGCGTAGCTCTAAACAACGAGTTAACTGCTGTCTGTTACAGAGTTTTGCTTGCCTGTCTGAAATGTTCTCTGTTACGGTGTGGAGATTAACACAATATAATATAATATAATATAATATAATATAATATAATATAATATAATATAATATAATATAATATAATATAATATAATATAATATGATATGATATGATATGATATGATATGATATGATATGATATGATATGATATGATGTGGTATGATATATGATAAGTGATGTGATGTGATGTACTATGATATGATATAATATGATATCATATAATATAATATGGTACAATATAATATATATTATAAAATAACTGTATACTTAACTATGTGTTAATTTGTCTCTGTGACAGTGTGGTGCTTTTTTATGTGCTAAATTATCTCAAACATGGGTTATATTGTCTCTGTTGCAGTGTGGTTCAAAACAATGACTTCATTTCTCGCTGTTACAGTGTTGTGCTTAACTGTGTGAAATTAACCTTGTCATTGAGTGGAGACTAATTTAATATAAGATAATATAATATAATATAATATAATATAATATAATATAATATAATATAATATAATATAATATAATATAATATAATATAATATGGTGTTATAATATTACATCTGTTAAATTAACTATCTGTTAACTTATCTCAGTCAAAGTGTTTTGCTGAACTATGTGTTAAATTATCTCTGTGAAAGTGTGGTGCTGAACTTTGTGTTAACATATCTCTGTGATAGTGTGGTGCTGAAGTTTGGGTAAAATTATCTCTATACGGCCATGGTGGTGCTGAGCGGGACATGGGCGGTGGGAGTGTGCAGCAGTCCACATGGCTGTGGGTGCCTGGGTAGGCAGGTCTTGTGGATGCAGTCACTGTGGGTGGTTGCACACCATCACAGGGGCGTGGCACATGACTGTATGACATGCACAATGGGTGGGCTGCAGGGGGCTGGACAGTCATACGTATTGACTCTGCTCCCTTGTCCTAGGTGGAAAACACTGGATGGCCCTGGAACAGGGCATACAGGAACTGCTGCAGCTGGGGCAGGTGTCTCTGGCACTGCTGGAGTGGATGGAGTGGAACGTGGTCTGGAGGAGAAGCACCCAGAGGTGCCACAGGAGAGTGGAGAGTGGGGAAGAGAATAGGCCCTCCATGACCCCCTGACACACCTAACCCTCCTGGACCCATCCTCGCACCCCTTCTTCCCGCTCCCATTTGTACACCTCTGCCCCATGCCCTCCCCCCCAGGGTTTGTGGCCCTTCCCCCACCCTTGTATATATTTGTACATATGTTTGGGTGTTTATCTCTTTTAATACATACATTTTGTTATGACAACTGTGGTGGTCTCTGATTTGCAGTGGGCTACAGGTGCTCAGCTGCAGTGGTGTGCATGCAATCAGGGGTGGTGCAAGCATGGGCGTGTGTGTGTCCAAAAGGGAACCGCCTATGGTGTGGCCGGGGGGATCAGTCACTGTCTGTTGTTTGAGTGTTGTTCTCTGTGCACTGGTTGCCTGTGTGCAGTGGTCCACGGTACATGCGCTGTGTGCATGGCACTCCTGTCAGACCATCCATGGCCTGTGCAGCTGACACCCTTGCATGTCTGTGAAATGCACGGTCTGCAGGCATGTCAGTGGTGGCTGTCCATGCTGGACAGCCACGGTACCTGGTACAATGCTAGGTTGCCTCCGATCACCAATATAGTGCACGTCTGCCTCCGGTGGCACTGTGGCCTCCAATGTTGTTGTCCACCTTCCATGCTGTCTCTTGTGTCTGTTGCAGGGAATGTGCTCCACTGTCTGTCACTTGTGCTCCAGCTGCATGCTGGTGGCATACAGCTTCATGGTGCCTGCACAGGGTGGCTCGCACAGCTGTGCCATGTAGGGGTGCTGGCCGTGTGTACACAGCTGCCGTGGCCACATGCCAGTGGCTTGGTCGACCTGCTACTGTGATCCTGTGTTGGTGTGCCCTGGGGTATGGGTGGCTATTTGTCCATGCACTGTGTTGCATCCTGTGTGGCACATGTTTCCATCCAACACTGTGTGTGTCTGTGCTGGCTGTTGTTGCCAGTGCTGGGATCAGATGTGTCCTTGGGAGGGTGTTCAGGGTGCTGTACCACTGGTGATGGGGTCCAGGGCATGTCCTGTTGCATGTGGGGTGCTTCGCGTGCCGACGCATGGTCGGTTTCTCAGCTGTACCTCAGGGGGATGGGCAGGGTGGCACTGTGGATGCAGTTGTTGCATTGCTGTCTGCTGCCACCCACTGCAGGGGGCACATGGTGGCACTCCCTTGCATGGCTCCTTGGTGCAAAGGGTTGCATTGTCACAGTGAAGGTGGTGGCATGCATGGGTTGTCCTGCACTGTTGGGTGCTACTGGGCATGGTGTATGGGGATCGTAGTGCAGGGTGTGCTCTGCATTGGTGGGATACTGAGGCACAGGGTGGTTGGCACTCCTTGTGTACCAGTCACAGCTTGCCAGGGGGAGTGCTGGGGCACCATGCCACAGCTGTGGGTTGGTTGCAGGTATCCTTGGGTCGGTGGTTATCCCAGCTTTCCACCGGTTGTGCAGTGCTTGGGGTGTGTCAGGTGATGTCTGTTTTGCTGTGTGCTCCTCTGCCCATTTGTGGCATGGGTGGTGGGCCCCTGCATCATGTCCCTGTGCATCCCTGGTTGTGCTGTTGCACTGCTGCCCTGCTCCACGGGGCATCCCTGGTTGCACTATGGTGCATCTGGAATGCTCCACTGAGCATCCCTGGTTGCACCATGGCGCAACCAAAATGTGGAACTGCACATCCCAGGTTGCGCTATGGTGCAGGTGATGTGATATTCAGTCGTGTGCCGCAGGTGCATCTTGACCTGTGCAGTTTTTGAATATCGCGCTTCTTGCGCATGGGCACAGTAGAATTGCACTTGCTCCTGCTGTTTCGTACTTTTTGGCCGCAGTTTGAATATCCGGGCCTCAGTGTTTAGAAACATACTACAATAGAGACAAATTAACCAATGATTCAGATGATGTAACAGATAGTTTAGCATCTCACTGTGAGAGAGATAAATTAACACATTCTAAATTAATTTAATAGTTACACTATTATAACACCACACCACTATTTTATATTATACTATATTGTATTGTATTGTGTTGCCTTGTCGTGTATGATATTATATTATATTATATTATATTATATTATATTATATTATATTATATTATATTATATTATATCTCTGTGGAGGGGTGCATCACTGGCAGGTATGGGGAAGGCAAAGCAGGAACATGAGGTAGCAGAGGTGGAAATCATGGCAGAGAGAGTGAGGGAAGCCCTTGGGTCACATAAGATGGAGAAAGCACCAGGGCCAGATAAATTACATCCCAGAGTGCTGAAGGAACTGGCAGATGCAAATGCAAAACCCCTGATGGAGCTCTTCAGCATCTCTCTGAAGATAGGATGGGTGGTGCATGTGCCTAGCCACAAGTGGAGATCAGGGGAGGTGGCAGGGAACTATAGACTCATCAGCCTGACATCGATAATGGGCAAGGTAATGGAGGACATTTTCAAGGAGGGACTAGGGGGGACCTGGAAAAATTGGGGAGCCTGGATGATAGACAGCATGGATGCATCCTGGGGAAATCATGTCAGACAAACCTTATGGAGTTCTATGACTTGCTGATGAGTGCCATGGACCTGGGAAGACCAGTGGACATCCTCTTTCTTGACTTCAGCAAGGCATTTGACTCTGTTCCTCACATGGGCCTTTGAATAATGTAGGAGAAATGGGGTGGGGAACCAGATGATCAGATGGATAGGATATTGTCTCCAGAACTGGACCCAGAGGGTCTGGTTGGAGGGATAGTCACATCCCCAAGGAGGGTCATTACTGGAGTCCCTCAGGGATCAGTCCTTGGGCCCCTCCTGCTCAATGCCTATGTATCTGACATTAGGAAATGCAGCAGGAGTGAGCTGAGTCGCTTTGTGGATGACTCAAAACTAGGAGTGGTGGTGGATGGGGACCTGGAGGCTCTGGAAAAGTTGTCTAGAAAGTGGAAGCTGAGGTTCAAAGCAGGAATATGCAGGGTACTGCACCTGGGAGCCAGAAACCCAGGCCAAGTCGACACCCTGGGGGGGAAATGCTACAAGTATTGATGGCTGAGAGGGACCTGGGGTGGCAATAGATGTCAAGATGAACAACTCAGAGAGTTGTAGGAGGGCAGTGGCAAAGGCCAAAATGATGCTTGGATGCATTGCTAGGGGCTCACCTCCAGAAGGAGTGAAGTAATAATCCCTCTGTATAACTGCTTGGTGAGGACAAACCTCAAGTACTGCATGCAATTTTTCTAGGCCACATTTAAAGAGGGACATTGAATTCCTGGAGAGAGGGTCCAGAGAAGGGCAACCAAAATGATTTTGGGCTTTTGGAAAAGGACCTAAGGAGAGAGGCTCAAAGAGCTAGATATGTACACATTGGAAGAGAGAAGGGACTGGGGAGAAGTAATAGTGGTTTTCACGCACATGAAGGGGTAAATAGAGGAGGAGCAGTCAAGGTACTCTGAAGAAATGAGGTGGGACACTTAGAGGGCATGGGTGGAAGCTGGAGGGGGGAGAGTCAGTGGAGAAAGGAGAAGGTGCTACTTCACTGAGAGGGTGGTGGAGTCATGGAATGCACTGCCTCGGTGGCTGGTGGAAGTAGAAACAGTGGCGGGGTTACAGAAGGGGTGGGGTTCTGGAAGCAAAAACCAGTGCAGTGAGAAAATCCAGGGCTGGGAAGGCAGAAGCCAGAGAGGGAGAGGGGGGCAGCAAGGTCAGTTAACAGAGTGGGGGCTGACCAAATGAGCAGACAGAAAAGACCGTTAAGCTTATTGTTCTGGCATTTTAGAATGTTATTATATTATATTATATTATATTATATTATATTATATTATATTATATTATATTATATTATATTATATTATATTAATCACCATTCTGTAAAAGGGATAATTTTACACAGTTAACCACAGCACTGTATCAGAGCATTTAACTCATTGTTTAGAACCACAATACAAGAGAGGCACTATAACTCGTTTGAGATAAATTAAAACACAGATTAGCCGCCACACTGTCACAAAGATAATTTAGCACATTTAATCATTAAACAGTTACAGAGACAATTTAACACATAATTCAACTCCACACTATCACAGAGACATTGTAACACATAGTTTAGCACCACTATGTCACATCGATAATTTAATGCAGTTATAATACCACAGCATTATATAGTATCATATCATATAATATTATATTGTATTATATTATCTTATATTAATCAGCACTTTGTCACACTGATAATTTCATGCAGTTAAGCACAACACTGAAATAGAGCGTAATTAACTCATTGTTTAGACTCTCAGCACAAGCGATACAATTTAACCCCATTGTTGAGATAATGTTACACATAGTAAAATAATATAAAATAATATAATATATCATATCATGTCATATAATATAATATAATATGATGGTGTGCTGTTATAATATTATAGATATTAAAGCAATTAACTATGTGTTAATTTTTCTCTGTGAAAGTGTGGTGTCTCTATTGTAGAGAGTTTTTAAACAATGAGATACATGCTCTCTGTTACAGTGTTGTGCTTCACTGAATGAAATTACACCTGTTACAAAGTGGTGATTAATGTAATAGAATATAATACATTATTGATACGATATAGTATAATATAAGATAATTCAATATCATATGATATGATATAATATAATATAATGTAATATAATATAATGTGGTGTTATAATACTTTAACTATTATATTAATTAACTCTGTGATAATTTATCTCTTTGTTAAAATATCTTTGCGATAGTGTGGTGCTGAACTATGTGTAAATGATCTCAAACATGTGTTAAATTGCATCTCTTATAGTGAGAAGCTAAACAGTTATTTAAATGCTCCCTGCTACAATCTTGTGCTTAACTGTGTATTATTATCCCTGGATATGATATGATATAATATAATTTATTACAATTTTTTTTTTAATTTTTTTTTATTTAGTTGTTTAACCAGGTATAGCACACTAAGCTGAACTCTTTTTTACAGGAGTGACCTGGGAGCACAAAGAGGTTAAGTGACTTGCTCAGGGTCACACAGTATGCAAGTGGAAGTTGTGGGATTCAAACCCAGGTCTGGTCTGCTGGATGTCACCAGATTTGCAGCTCAGAGCCTTAGACCATTGCGCTATATTGCCTCCATGTAATATGTAATATGATATGATACAATATACTGGTGTGCTCTTATGACATAACTGCATTAATTTATCTCTTTGGCAGAGTGGTGTTAAACTGTTTAAAAAAATCTCTGTGATAGTGTGGTGCTTAACTATGTGTTAAATTATCTCTGTAGCAGTGTAGTGATTAAATGTGTTACATTATCTCTGTGAAAGTGTCGTGCCAATCTTTTGGTGAAATTATCTCAAACAAGAGTTTAATTGTCTCTTGAGTAGCAAGATTCTAAACAATCTGTAAAATGCTCTGTTACAATGTTGTGCTTAACTTTTTGAAATGATCTGATATGAAGCAGTGAGTAACAATATAATATAATATAATATAATATAATATAATATAATATAATATAATATAATATAATATAATATAATATAATATAATATGATATGATATGATATGATGTGATGTGATACGATACGATACGATATGATATGATATGATATGATATATTACGATATGATAAGAAATGATGAAATATAATATAATGTAATGTATTGCAATGTAATATAAAATATAAAATAATATAATATAATATGATATATCATAATATAATATAACATATTATAATGCAATATAATATAGTGGACTGGTGTTATAATAGTATAACTATTAAATTAATTTGTTAATTTATCCTTGTGTTAGAGTGATGGTAAACTATGTGTAAAATCATCTAAAACATGGGTTAAATTGCTCTATTGTGTAGTTTTAAGCAATGAAATGTGTTCTCTTTTACAGTGTTGTGCTTAACTGTGATATCATGCCTGTTACGTAGTGGTGATTACTATAATATAAAGTAATGTAATGTAACATAACATAACATAACATAATATAATATAATATAATATAATATAATATAATATAATATAATATAATATAATATAATATAATATAATATAATATAATATAATAATGTAATATAAAAATAATATAATATAAATATTAAATTAATTAACTATGCGTTAATTTATCTGTGTGATAGTATGATGCTAAACTGTGTGTTAAATTAACTCTGAGTGTGTGGTGCTAAACTATATGTTTATCTCTGTGACAATGCAGTACTAAAACTTTGTGTTAAAGTATAACTGTGAGAGTGTGATGGTAAACTATCTGAAATTGTCTCTTTTACAGTGTGGTGCAAAACTGTGTGCTAAATTAACTTTGAGAGTGTGTTGCTAAACTATGTGCTTAATTACCTCTGTGATATCGCAGCACTTAAACTATGTAATAAATTATATTTGTGACAGTGTAATGCTAAACATTGTTACTTTATCTGTACCACAATGCAGTGCCAAACTTTGTGTTAAACTATCAGTGTGAGAGTGCAATGCTAAACTTTTTTAAAAAGTTTATTTCACAGGGTGGTGCTAAACTATGTGTTACATTAACTCTGAGAGTGTGGTATTAAACAATGTTTTTAATTATCTCCGTGACAGTTCAGTATTAAAACTGTGTAAATTTATTTATTTGACAGTGTAAAGCTGAATTATGGTTTAACTTATCTCTATCACAGTGTGGTTCTAAAGTATGTGTTGAATTATCTCTGTAACAGTGTGGTGCTTAAATGTGTTACATTAGCCCTGTGACAGTGTGTTGCTAATTTATGTGTTAAATTATCTCAAACATGGGTTAATTAGTTAAATACTCTCTGTTTGCAGTGTGGTTCTCATCAATATGCTGTCTGTTTCAGTCTTTTACTTATCTGTGTGAAATTATCTTTATAATTAATGGCTTCCTCTTTTACGCATAGGGAAACTGTGGCATAATTTGCCATTATAAAGGAGCATTTATAATGGCAAACACGCGCACAGTTTCCCCCACTCTGCACACGAGTCTCCTTGCGCTCCTCAATTCACGATCACCATCTAGTTCCCAACCGCAGACACAACATGTAAAGAAAACTGCCACAGACTCTTGGCAGTAAGTAAAATTTCAACTAAACTTTTGATGTTCCTCATTTTTACAGGCTCGACCTCCCTCACAATAGTCGGACAAATGTTAAAAATAAAAGTGAAAGCTGACTGCTTGCGCCATGACATGATTGGACTGCGGAGGCACAGCAGCCTTTTTTATTTTATATAATTGCTGAGAGGAAAAAGAGAAACCCAACAATTATATAAAATAAAATATGGGCCTGGGTGTGTGTGAACTCGAATTTACACACACCTTTGGGGTTTGATGCTATGCATAAACCCCTCAAGCTTCGCTCTCGGGGTTTATGTAGCATCAAACCCCTCGGGTGTGTATAAATTCTCGTTACACAGCCAGACCCATACTTTATTCTGTATGTTACATTATGGTGATAAATGTAATGTAACACAGCATAACATATCATAACATAACAAAACATTACAGTGCTAAACTATGTGATGTGATCGCTGTGAGAATGTGCTGCTAAACTGTTTAAAATTGTTTCTGTTACAGTGTGGTTCTAAACTGTATGTTAAAATGTTGTAATAGTGTGGTGCTGAACTATGGTTTAAACTATCTATATATCACAGTGTGGCTCTAAATTACGTGGAAAATTATCTCTGTAACAGAGTGGGGCTAATTTATGTGTCCCTGATGTCTACGTTTTTTTTTAACATTCAAGACAGTATGGTGATAAACCAAGCAGTAAATTAGATCTTTGACATGTGGTGCTAATTTTTGTGTTAAATTATCTCACACAAGGGTTAAATTGTTTCTGTTGCAGTGTGGTTCTAAACAATGACAACTCTTTTTTAGTGTTGTGCTTAACTGTGTGGTGATTAATATGTTATAATGTAATATATCATATCAGAACATAACATAACATAAAATCACATATCTAACATAAAATAATATAATGGTGTGGTGTTATAACTATTAAATTACTTAACTATGTGTTAGTATATCTCAGTCAAACAGTGGTGCTAAACTATGTGTTAATTTAACACACAGTTTAGGACCACACTGCAAAAGATGCACACTGCATTGTTTAGAACCACAGTTTAGCACCACATTAAAAGAAACAATTAAGACAATTTAGCATCGCACTCTCACAGTGATAATTTAACACTTCCTTTAGCACACTGTCACAGAGATAATTTACATCTAGTTTAGAACCACGCTGTCAGAGTGAATTTCACACATAGTTTAGCACCACACTTTGTCTGACATAAAGTAACAGTTAAATAATTTAATAGTTATAACACCACACCATTATATTATTTAATGGTGTTATGTTATGCTATTTTATGTTATGTGATGTTAAACACTATAAGCACTATAACAGACAAAATTTCACACAGTTATCCACAGCACTGCAACAGAGACAATTTAACCTATGTTTGAGATAATGCAGCACATAAATTTGGACCACACGCTCACAGAGATTATGTATCAGTTTTAAGCACCACACTGTTACTGAGGTAATTTAGCACATACTTTTATCATCACACTCTAACAATAATATTTTAACACACAGTTTAGCATCACACTTTAACTGAGAGAAATTAACACATAGTTAAGTATATAGTTATAACACCAAAGCATTATGTTATGTTATGTTATGTTATGTTAGGTTAGGTTAGATTATGATATAGTATGTTATATTATACTAATCACCACACTTTAACATAATATATTTCATAGAGTTAAGTACAACACTGAAACAGAGACCAATTAACTCATTGTTGAGAACTACACTGCAGCAGAAACTATTTCACCCATGTCTGAGATAATTTAACATGTAAATTAGCACCAAACTGTCACAGAGTGTAACATATACTTTAGAACCACACTGTTGTAGCGATAATTTAAACCAGAGTTCAGCACTACACTATCACAGAGATAGATGTCAGAGAGATAATTTAACACACAGTTTACAACTCCGTATTACAGTTATATTTCTACACAAAGTTTAGCACCACACTGTAAAAGAGACAATTTAAGACAGTTGATCATTGCACTCTTGCAGTGGTAATTTAACACACAGTTTAGCACTCCAGTGTGACAGAGATAATTTCACACATAGCTTATCAACACACTCTAAAAAGTATATCGTAACACAGTTTATCACCATAGTTTGACTGAGATATATTACACATAGTTAAGTAATTTAATAGTTGTAACGCCACACCATTATATTAATTTATGTTAGGTATGTGATGTTATGTTCTGATATGATATATTACTTTATAACATATTAATCACCACACAGTTAAGCACAACACTGAAAGAGAGAGCGTTTAACTCATTGTTTAGAACCACACTGCAACAGAAACAATTTAACCCTCATGTGAGATAATTTAACACAAAAATTAGCACAACACTGTCAAAGAGCTAATTTAATGCATAGTTTATCACCATAGTGTCTTACTTGTTAAAATACCCATTGATATCAGGGAGATTATTTAACACATACATTAGCCCCACTCTGTTACATAGATAATTTTCCACATAAGAGCCACACCGTGATAGTTTAAACTGTAGTTCAGCACCACACTATCACAGAGGTATTTTAACATACAGTTTAGCACCACACAGTAAAAGAAACAATTTCAAACAATTTAGCAGTGCTCTCTCACAGTGAAGCATCACATTGTTTAGCACTGCAATGTTATGTTATGTTATGTTATGTGATGTTATGTTATGCTCTGTTACATTATATTTATCACCATAATGTCACAAAGATAATTTTGCACAGAAAAGTAATTGATTGATTGAGTTGATTGATCAACTCATTGATGAGAACCACACTGCAACAGAGATTATTTAACTATGTTTGAGATAATTTAACACATAAATTAGCAACACACTGTCACATGGATAATGTAACACATACTTTAGAACCACACTGTGATACAGTTTAGTTAAACCATATTTCAGCTTTACACTGTCCAAGAAATAAATTTACACAGTTTTAGTACTGCACTGTCACAGAGATAATTAAAAACATTGTTTAATACCACACTCTCAGAGTTAATTTAACACATAGTTTAGCACCACCCTGTGAAAGAACCATTTTAAAAGAGTTTAGCACTGCACTCTCACAGTGATAAGTTAACACAAAGTTTGGCACTGCATTGTGGTAGAGATAAAGTAACAATGTTTAGCACTAAACTGTCACAGATATAATTTATCACATAGTTTTAGTGCTGCGATGTCACAGAGATAATTACACACATAGTGGAGCATGACACTCTCTAAGTTAATTTAACACAGTTTTGCACCTCAATGTAAAAGAGACAATTTAAGATAGTTTATCATCGCACTCTCACAGGTATACTTTAACACAAAGTTTTAGTGCTGTATTGTCACAGAGATACACACATAGTTTAGCACAACACACTCAGAGTTAATTTAACACACAGTTTAGCATCACACTGTCAGACAGATAAATTAACACATAGTTAATTAATTTAATATTTATAATATTATAAAACAATGCTATTATATTATATTATTTATTTTTATATCACATTATTATATTATATTATATTATATTATATTATATTATATTATATTATATTATATTATATTATATTATATTATATTATATTAATCACCTTTACGTAACAGGCATGGTATCTCACAGTTAAGCACAACACTGTAAAAGAGAACATTTATTTCCTAGTTTAAAACTACACAACAATAGAACAATTTAACTCATGTTTTAGATGATTTTACATATAGTTTAGCATCACTCTGATGCAAGGATAAATTAACAAATAATTAATTTAATAGTTATACTATTATAACACCACACCACTATATTATTTTGTATTATTGTATGTTATATTATATTATATCATATTATTTTATTTTATATGTTATATTACATTACAATACATTACATTATATTATGTTACATCATTTCTTATCATATTGTAATATATTATATCATATTGTAGCATATCGTATCATATCCAATCATATCATATCATATCATATCATATCATATCATATCATATCATATCATATCATATCATATCATATTACATTACATAATATTATATTGTATTGTATTATATTTTATTTTATTATATTATACTTTATTATATTGGATTAGATTATAATATACTATATTATATTATGTTACTCACCACTTCATAACTGATAATTTCATGCAATTAAGCACCACATTGTAACACAGAGCATTTTACACATTGTTTAGAGCCACACTTCTCTAGTCAATTAAACACTTGTTTGAGATAATTTCACCAACAGATTAACACCACACTGTAACAGAGATAATGTAACACATTTAATCAGAACATTGTTACAAAGATATTTTAACACATAGTTCAGCACCACACTATTGCAGAGATATATTAACAGAGTTTAACACCACTCTGTCAGAGAGATAAATTAATGCAGTTATATTATAATAGCACAAGATTATATTGTGTAATGTCATATACCATATCATATCATTTTATATCATAATAAATTATATTATATTATGTTATCATATCATATTATATTATAATATAATATGATATAGTATAGTATAATATGATATGATATGATATGATATGGAATGATATGACATAGTATGAAAAGATATTAACACGACACTGTCACAGAGACAAATTAGCCCATAGTTTATTCAATTAATAATTATAATATTATAACACCACACCACTAATTTATAATGTTTTATATATTATGTTATGTTATATGTTATATTACATTGTAATATTATATTATACTGTATTATATTATATTATATTATATTATATTATATTATATTATATTATATCATATTATACTGTATTGCGTTATATCATATCATATATCGTATTACATCACATATCATATCACATTAATCATTGCATACTATTTCACATTATATCATGGAAGGGCCCTTTGGTGGTATGCTCCCAACAGGCAGTACTGAGCCCACACCAGCTTCGAGCTGTATGGTGATACTGAGATTGTGGGCTGGTACCGTCTGAATTGGGCAATTCTGAGGTGGCTCTGTGAGCTGTGCAGTGATGTGATGAAGGCACCCACACGACGGAACAATGCTCTGTCAGTGGAGACTAAAGTGACAGCTTGCATGTGCTTGCTCACCACGGGTACCTTCCAGAGGCCAACAGGGACACCACAGTTATAAAACAGTCAGCCGCGTCATGCCACCTCACCCAATTCCTCAGCGCACTGCTGCCACATGCTTCGGAGTACATCCATTTCCCCAGCACACCGGCGGAATGCACAGCAAACATACAGGAGTTCCACAGGGCAGCATGTATGCCTGGTGTGCTGGGGCAATAGGCTGCACACAGGTGGTGGGATATGACAGGGGGCACATAATCAATGTCTGCGCCACGCACTCTGGGGGAGCACATGATGCCTTCATCTGGCACCAGTGCCACAGGTTCGAGAGTGGGGACATCCCCATTGGCCACCTAGTGGGTGAATATGCAAAGCATGCAGAAAGACATGGAGCTTGGGAGGGGCATAGCCAGAGGTGACATGGGTATTGGCCTAGATGGTCCAAGGCAGGGCGACACTGATCACCAAACTAATGTCCACCCTCTACACACAGGTGACAGTGGATACCCACTCCATCCCTAGCTGCTCACACCATACCAGTGGCCGCGACCCCACAGCAGCAGTGCTAGAATTGGGCACATGCAACAGCATGCAATGTCATCGAGTGGGTGTTCGGGATGCTGAAGGCACATTTCCATTGCCTGGACACGTCTGGCGGTGCCCTACAGTACAGCCCCTCAAAGGCCTGTGGGCTATTCCTAGCCTGTTGCATCCTGCACAACATGGCCAATGACTGTGGGATAGCTGTACAGGTCAAAGAGGGGGACAGTGACGGGGACAATGAGGACGCTGGTGAAGATGGTGATGGGCAGCCCCCATTGGTCAAAGGGACCCCCGACTGATCTGGATGGCACAGCAGCACCAGGACACCATCACAGAGGAGCACTTCAACCAACCCAGGTAAGTCATGGAGCCATGTGGAACCACCAGTGGCAAAGGCACAACCTACAAACACGCATGGACAAACCCTAGGGGTGCATGTCTTTAAGGGAATTGGCTGAGAATGGAACCGCTCACACCATCAGGGATGGGCAAGGTCTAACACGGCAAGTGTTCACACACTCACACACACCTCACAAGACATGCACAAAGGGTAGGAGGCATGCTGACCCCAACCACCACCCCTAGCCACACACACGCCCACAGACCACCATGCCCAATGCCTGTCATTGTGCATGTGTCAGATGCTGGGCACCATTGCATAGTGGTGGACAGCATAATACAGGCATCATCATGCACACTCCACAGTGGACAGCAGCCAGGAGGGTGTGCAGAGAGAATGTGTGTCTGCATGCAGGGCCAGGTACCCCCCACCCTTTCATTGCACGTTGAACAACACAATGCACACAGGAGAGCATCAGACAGTAGTTATGCACCACAGTGCCATGGCTGCCATGGAAGTGTAGGCAGCCCTGCCATGACCTGCCAGCAGTGACAGGCTGACCATTGGCCTCATGGGGTGGCACCAACTGTCCCCCAGGGATTCCACTGCGTGAACGTGACCGTGCTCACACAAGGGGTCTGCAGCACACCAAACATGCCTGCGCCAGGTGTGCTCGGGATGCCCACAGCTGAACCTAGTGTCAACAAGGAGGGTATCACATGACGCTGGTAATGGGGGGTGGATATTGCACTGCATGGTGTCTGTGATGCATGGGAAAATAACTGTGTGCCCCAATGTGGCCATGACAGCTGTGATTGCCTGTGTCTGCCTATCAATGGCAGCAGTCACATCCTCCTGCATCCGGTCCATCCCTGCCAGGAGCAGAGCGGTGTCTCTACTGCACTGCTCCTCTGTCTGGTGCAGAACCACACTGAGTGCATCCACTGCCATCACAAGCCACACCTGCTGATCGACTGATTCTTGGAGTATGTGGGTGTGCTCTTCTAGGAGGTCATCTGCCTGATCAGCAATCTGTCCCTCACAGTGTTCATGGCCCTGATGGGCAACACCCCTTGGTGGTGGGTGCTGCACACTGGGGCCAGGCCTGGGCATGTCCACAGGCAGTGCACTGATGCTGCCCCCTGACACTGTACCCCATGGCCATTGTCTGACTGCTGACACTGCCCCTCCATCTGCCACTCTCCAGGGCTCAACGGTGCTGCCACAGTGGCCGCAACAGCCCCACTGTCCTGGACATGCACCAGTGCTGCCCCACTGGTGCAGACAGGCACAGGCTGGGACTATGATGTCATGCAGACCTCCACAGTGGCACCACCCACAGCCATGCCCATGACGTCACCTGCTGTGTGGCTATCCTGTGGCCCACATGTATCACTGTCCATGAAGTGAGCTCCATCATCATCAGTGATGGATCTGGCACAGCCCAAGTCTCAGCATGCTGGCATCCATGGACGCTAGCATGCTGGGACATGGTCAGGGCCTCCTCTGCACCTGCTCCAACAACATCAGTCCGGATGTCCAGGTGGGCCCACTGTCACCCAGAACCTCGTATGCCTGTGGAGGTGGATGGACCCTCCTCTATGTCCATGGTACCACTGTCAGTGGGCAAGCCCACCACCGCTGACCCATGTAGATGCTCAGGAGCTGTAAGGGAACACAGTAGCATTAATGTATCTGACCTACCGTGTCCCCCTCATTGACAGACCAGGACCTACCATGCAATAATGGGCTACCACCTGTCTGGAATCCACCTCCTGGAACAACCTCAATGGCACAGCACTGCATGCTGTCAGCAACCCACTCTTCTTGTGGGGTAAGGTGTTGCACGTCCACCTGTCCCTAACCGATCACAGACAGTGCTGCCCTGATGACAGCCACCTTGTCCTTAATACCCCACTTGTCCGTGCCCCTCTTCTTTTTGCACTCCTGCTCTGACCGCTGGTGGCTGCCATGCAAGTTGATGGCATGTGCCACCTCTTCCCATGCAGCAGCATGGGCCTGTGGTGTTCCCCACCGTCCACTGAGCAGCGGCTCCTGTTCGAGGTAGGCCTCAAACAGAGCATCTGATTCTACCTTTGTGAAGTTAGGCCTACTCTTCCTCCCACATCTCTGTTCCTCTTCCTCCACCTCACGATCGCTCATTATTCAACCTGTGAGAATGACAGGTGTTACCTGTGACTATGCAGTCCCATGCATGTCCCACACACCACAGTCCACACTCCCAAACAGCATGCAACTCACCACAGTAGACTGCAATAACCAACTATGGCCAGTGCAGCCCAATGTCACATTTTTATAGCGCAATGCATGCAAATGAGGTGAGGCTCAATTTTAAGTGGATGCAGATGCAGTATCTGTGCCATTGAATGACTGATTAGCCGATTTGCATATGCCAGCTGTATTCAGCCTGTTGCATTTTGTGCAATTGTGTTGAACGTGCTCAGGCAAGGGTGCATTTCTATGACATGTGCAGTAAACACCAAACTGCACATGCCCAGGGTGATGACACTGACACCTGCCATGCTGCTGATGTGCTGCACGTGGTAGGCAATGCAGGGCATGGCCACCATTGTGCCAGTGGCACTACTGCACTGTTCATATATATGGCGCTGTGGCACTGAGGCACCGTAGGCTCACTGGGGCCACAGCACGGTAGGCAACTACAGGAGGTGACACACAGGGACCCAATCGCGCTGCATGAATTGAGTACCAATCGCGCTGTGGCAGTCCGTGTGTGAGAGATCTTTGACCCTGTGCTGACCTTTGCCCCCTAGGCACCATGCATCTGCATGGGTGCATCACTATCATGCTGTTCGGTGACTGTGTGATAGGGAATGGCAGCTCTGTTCTATGCAGCATCTGCACATGGCAGACTGTGCTACCGAGTGCCATTTTGACTCCAACCAGCTGTAGAGATGGCACGGAGGAGGGCTGCTGTATGGAGCCAGGTGTAGCTGGCCAATTTAGTGGCCATAGTAGAGCCCCATGCTGGGGCACTTTATAGTGATGCACCCCTGGACAGGGCCAGGAGCGCAGTATGGGAGGATGTTTCCAGTGGTGCTGGAGGAGGCAACGGGAATTGGGTGCATGGCCGAGCAGTGTTGCCACCGATACGGGGACCTCTGGTGGAGAGACCCGGACAGGCTTGCCAGGAGGGACACAGTGCCATGGCAAGGTAGGTACCCCATCCATACACTCTTAACGCCCATACGAGATTCACGGTTGCATGTGTCCCACACATGGGGGGCTGTCCAATTTTGGCCATGGTGGTGGTATCCAGGTGGGGGGTTGATGGGTATGGCTGTGTGGGATTGCACACATGCAGGGGCAGGGGGACTTTGCTACCAGATTATACTGATGTTCCCCTCTCCATGTTTGCACCTTAGGCACAGAGGAGCATCGGTGGGTGAGGAAGAGGAGCCTCTGCCAAGAGGACCAGCAGGCCAGCAGGAATGCAGAACCACAGAGCTGCAGGGACCAGCCTGATGATGGTGAGTGCCCTACATCCATGATTACTATTGCATGCTGTGTTACAGGGTGGGCAGTGGGGCATGGCCACCATCCATTAACACCACTGCCATGCATGCAACTTGTTACTGTCAGCACTGTCCAGTGGCACTGCATGTCTGGGAGCACATCAATGGTGGTCCATGTGTGCACCGGGTACATGGCTGTGCCACTGCCTTCACGCCGCATAGTCATGTCACTGTACAGCCATGGTGGTGCTGTGTGGGACATGGGCGGTGGGTGTGTGCAGCACTCAACATGGCTGTGGGTGCCTGGGTAGGCAGGTCTTGTGGATGCGGCCACTGTGGGTGGTTGCACACAGTCACAGGGGCGTGGCACACAGCTGTATGCCATGCACAATGGGTGGGCTGCAGGAGGCTGGACAGTCACACATATTGACTCTTCTCCCTTGTCCTAGGTGGACAACGCTGGATGGCCCTGGAACAAGGCATACACAAGATGCTGCAGCTGGCATGGGTGTCCCTGGCACTGCTGGAGTGGATGGAGTGGCACGGGGTCCGGAGGAGAAGCACCCGGAGGTGCCACAGGAGTGGAGATCAGGGAAGAGAATAGGCCCTCCATGACCCCATGATACACCTAACCCCCCTGGACCCACCCTCACACCCCTTCTTCCCTCTCCCATTTGTACACCCCTGTCCCATGCCCACCCCCACCTGGTTTGTGGCCCTTCCCACCACCCTTGTATATATTTGTACATATGTTTGAGTGTTTATATTTTTTAATACATTCATTTTGTTATGACAACTGTGGTGGTCTCTGATTTGAAGTGGGCTACAGGTGCTCAGCTGCAGTGGTGTGCATGGTGTCAGGGGTGGTGCAAGCATGGGCGTGTGTGTGTCTGGAAGGGAACCACCTATGGTGTGGGTGGGGGGATCAGTCACTGTATGTGGTTTGTGTGTTGTTCTCTGTGCACTGGATGCCTGTGTGCAGTGGTCCACGGTACATGCACTGTGTGCATGGCATCCCTGCCAGACCATCCATGGCCTGTGCAACAGTCTGTGATATGCACGGTCTGCTGGCATATCAGTGGGTGGCTGTCCATGCTGGACAACCACTATACCCAGCACAATGCCAGGTTGCCTCCCATCACCAGTATGGTGCAAGGCTGCCTCCAGTGGCACTGTGGCCTCCGCTGTTGTTGTCTGCCCTCCATGCTTTCGCTTGTGTCTATTGCAGGGGATGTGCTCCACTGTCTGTCACGTGTGATCTGGCTGCATGCTGGTGGCATACAGCTTCATGGTGCCTGTGCAGGGTGGCTGGCACACCTGTGCCATGTAGGGATGCTGGCCGTGTGTACACAGCTGCAGTGGCCACACGCCAGTGGCATGGTTGACCCGCTACTGTGTCACTGTGTTGGTGTGCCATTGGGTATGGGTGTCTGTTTGTCCATGAACTGTGTTGCATCCTGTGTGGCACATGTTTCCATTCAACACTGTGTGCTGGCTGTTGTGGCCAGTGCTGGGATGAGATGTGTCCTTGGGATGGTGTGCAGGGTGCTGTACCACTGGTGGTGGGGTCCAGAGCATGTCCTGTCACATGTGGGGTACCTCATGTGCCGATGCATGGTCAGTCTCTCAGCTGTACTTCCAGGGGGCATGCAGGGTGGCACTGTGGATGCAGTTGTTGCATCGCTGTCTGCTGCCACCTGCTGCAGGGTGCACATGGTGGGGCTGCCTTGCATGGCTCCATGGTGCATAGGGTTGCATTGTCACATTGGGGCTCCTGGCATGCATGGGGTGTCCTGCACTGTTGGTTGGTACTCCTGTCAAGGGTGTATGGTGATCATGGTGCAGGGTATGCTCTGAATTGGTGGGATGGTGTGGCATGGGGTGGTCATAGCTTGCCAGAGTGTTTGCTGGGGCACCATACCCAGCTGTAGGTTGGTTGCTTGTATCCTTGGGCTAGTGGTTATTCCAGCTCTCCACCAGTTGTGCAGTGCATGTGGTGTGCGGGGGCGATGTCTGTTCTGCTGTGTGCTCCTCTGCCCATTTGTGGCATGGGTGGTGGGCCCCTGCATCCTGTCCCTGTGCATCCCTGGTTGTGCTGTTGCACTGCTGCCCTGCTCCATGGGGCATCACTGGTTGTGCTATGGCACATCTGGACTGCTCCACTGAACATCCCTGGTTGTGCTATGGCGCATCTGAAATGAGCAACTGCACATCCCTGGTTCTGCTATGGTGCAGGTGGCATGATATTCTGTCATGTGCCACAGGCACATCTTGAGCTGCGCAATTTTTGAATATCGTGCTTCTTGCGTATGGGCACAGTGGACTTGCGCTTGCTCCTGCTGTTGCGCACTTTTTGGGCGCAGTTCGAATATCCAGGCCACAGTGTATAGAACCACAGTACAATAGAGACAAATTAACCAATGATTGAGATGATTTACCACATAGTTTAGCATCTCACTATGAGAGAGATAAATTAACACATGCTAAATTAATTTAATAGTTACACTATTATAACACCACACCACTATAATATGTTATGTTATGTTATGTTATGTTATGTTATGTTATGTTATGTTGTGTTGTGTTGTGTTGTGTTGTGTTGTATTGTATTGTCTTGTATGATATTATATTATATTATATTATATTATATTATATTATATTATATTATATTATATTATATTATACCTCTGGGGAGGGGTGCGTCACTGGCAGGTGTGGGGAAGGCAAAGCAGAAAGATGAGGTAGCAGAGGTGGAAATAATGGCAGAGAGAGTGATGGAAGCCCTTGGGTCCCATAAGATGGAGAAAGCACCAGGGGCAGATAAATTACATCCCAGAGTGCTGTAGGAACTGGCGGATGTCCTGGGAAAATTCCTGATGGAGCTCTTCAGCATCTCTCGGAGGACAAGATGGGTTCTCCAGGATTGGAAGGTGGCGCATACAGTGCCTAGCCACAAGTGGGGATCAGGGGAGGTGGCAGGGAACTACAGGCCTATCAGCCTGACATTGATAGTGGGCAAGGTAATGGAGGACATTGTCAAGGAGAGACTGGGGGGACCTGGAAAAGTTGGGGAGCCTGGATGATAGACAGCATGGATTCATCCCGGGAAATCATGTCAGACAAACCTTGTGGAGTTTTGTGACTGGCTGATGAGTGCCATGGACCTAGGAAGACCAGTGGACATCCTCTTTGTTGACTTCAGCAAGGCATTTGACTTTGTTCCTCCCATGGGCCTGTTGAATAATGTAGGAGAAATGGGGTTGGGGAACCAGATGATCAGATAGATAGAAAATTGTTTCCAGAACTGGACCCAGAGGGTCGTGGTTGGAGGGATAGTCACATCTCCAAGGAGGGTCAATAACTGCATGAAATTATCAGTCCCTCAGGGATCAGTCCTTGGGCCCCCCTGTTCAATGCCTATGTATCTGACATTAGGAAATTCAACAGGATTGAGCTGAGTCTCTTTGTGGATGACTTAAAACTAGGAGTGGTGGTGGATGGGGAGGAGGGAGGGTGGTCCTACATGGGACCTGGAGGCTCTGGAAAAGTTGTCTATAAAGTGGAAGCTGAGGTTCAAACCAGGAATATGCAGAGTACTGCACCTGGGAGCCAGAAATCCAGGCCAAGTCGACACCCTGGTGGGGGGGGGGAATGCTACAAGTATTGATGGCTGAGAGGGACCTGGGGTGGTAGTAGATGTCAAGATGAACAACTCAGAGAGTTGTAGGAGGGCAGTGGCAAAGGCCAACATGATGCTTGGATGCATCGCTAGGGGCTCATCTCCAGAAGGAGTGAAGTAATAATCCCAATGTATAACTGCTTGGTGAGGACAAACCTTGAGTACTGCATGCAGTTTTGAAGGCCACATTTAAAGAGGGACATTGAACTCTTGGAGAGAGGGTCCAGAGAAGGGCAACCAAAATTATTTTTGGCCTGTGGGAATGGACCTAAGGGGAGAGACTCGAACAGCTAAATATGTACACATTGGAAAAGAGAAGGGACTGGGGAGAAATGATAGAGGTTTTCACACACATGAAGGGGAGGAGCAGTCAGGACACTCCGAAGAAAGGAGGTGGGGCCCTTAGAGGGCATGGGTGGAAGCTGGAAGGGGGAGAGTCAGTGGAGAAAGGAGGAGGTGCTACTTCACTGAGAGGGTGGTGGAGTCATGGAATGCACTGCCTCGGTGGCTGGTGGAAGCAAAAATGGTGGAGGGGTTCCAGAAGAGGTGGGGTTCTAGAATCAAAAACCAGTGCAGTGAGAAAATCCAGCACTGGGAAGGCAGAAGCCAGAGAGGAAGGGGGGGGCAGCAAGGTCAGTTAACAGTGTGGGGGTTGACCAAATGAGCAGACAGGAGAGACCATTAGGCTTATTGTTCTGGCATTTTAGAATGTTAGTATATTATGTTATGTTATGTTGTTATGTTATGTTAAGCTATTCTATGCTATGCTATGCTATGCTATGCTATGCTATGCTATGCTATGCTATGCTATGTAATGTTATGTTATGTTATATTATATCATATTATATTATATTATATTATATTATATTATATTATATTATATTATATTATATTGTATTGTATTGTATTGTATTATATTATATTATATTATATTATATTACATTACATTACATTACATTACATTATATTATATTATATTATATTGTATTATATTAATCATCATTCTGTAACAGGTGTAATTTCACACAGTTAAGCACAATACTGTATCAGAGCATTTAACTCATTGTTTAGAACGACAGTACAAGAGGCAATATAACTCTTATTTGAGATAAATTAACACACAGATTAGCTGCACACTGTCACAAAGATAATTTAGCACATTTAATCATTACACAGTTACAGAGATAATTTAACACATAATTCAACTCCACACTATCGCAGAGATATTTTAATACATAGTTTAACACCACTATGTCACATCCATAATTTAACGCAGTTGTAATACCTCAGCATTATCACATCATATCATATCATATCATATCATATCATATCATATCATATCATATCATATCATATCATATCATATCATATCATATCATCATATCATATCATATCATATCATATCATATCATATCATAGTATATGGTATTATATTATCTTATATTAATCACCGAGTCACACTGATAATTTCATGCAGTTAAGCACAAAACTGAAAGAGAGCATAAATAACTCATTGTTTAGACTCTCAGAACAAGAGATATAATTTAACCCATTGTTGAGATAATGGTACACATAGTAAAATAATATAATATATCATATCATGTCATATAACATAATATGATATGATGGTGTGCTGTTATAATATTATAGATATTAAAGCAATTAACTATGTGTTAATTTTTCTCTGTGAAAGTGTGGTGTCTCTATTGTAGAGAGTTTTTAAACAATGAGTTAGATGCTCTCTGTTACAGTGTTGTGCTTCACTGCATGAAATTACACCTGTTACAGAGAGGTGATTAATGTAATAGAATATAATATATTATGATGTGATATAGTATAATATATGATAATACAATATCATATGATATGATATAATATAATGTAAAATAATATAATATAATGTGCTGTTATAATATTTTAACTATTATATTAATTAACTCTGTGATCATTTATCTCCGTGACAGTGTGATACTAAACTATGTGTAAATTATCTCAAACATGTGTTAAATTATATCTCTTATAGTGAGAAACTAAACAGTTAGTTAAATTCTCCCTTGCTACAATCTTGTGCTTAACTGTGTATTATTATCCCTGGATATGATATGATATAATATAATTTATTACAATGTAGTATGATATGATATGTGATATGATACAATATAATGATGTGCTCTTATAATATAACTGCATACATTTATCTCTTTGGCAGAGTGGTGTTAAATTGTGTAAAAAATATCTCTGCGATAGTGTGGTGCTTCTCTATGTGTTAAATTATCTCTGTAATTGTTACATTATCTCTGTGAAAGTGTCGTGCCAATCTGTTCATGAAATTATCTCAAACAAGAGTTTAATTGTCTCTTGTGTAGTCTGATTCTAAACAATGTGTAAAATGCTCTCTGTTACAATGTTGTGCTTAACTGTGTGAAATTATCTGATATGGAACAGTGAGTAACATAATATAATATAATATAATATAATATAATATAATATAATATAATATAATATAATATAATATAATATGATATGACATGACTGGATATGATACGATATGCTACAATATGATATGATATATTACGATTTGATAAGAAATGATGTAATATAATATAATGTAATATAATGTAGTATAACATATAAAATAATATAGTATAATATGATATATTATAATATAATATAACATATTGTAATACAATATAATATAGTGGAGTGGTGTTATAATAGTATAAATATTAAATTAATTATTTGTTAATTTATTCTTGTGTCAGAGTGATGCTAAACTATGTGTAAAATCATCTAAAACATGGGTTAAATTGCTCTATTGTTGTGTAGTTTTATACAATGAAATAAATGCTCTCTTTTACAGTGTGGTGCTTAACTGTGTGATATGCCTGTTATATGGAGGTGATTAATAGAATATAATATAAAAATAAATAATATAATGTGATAGCGTTGTGTTATATTATTATAAATATTAATTAACTATGTGTTAATTTATATGTGTGACAGTGTGATGCTAAGCTGTGTGTTAAATTAACTCTGAGATTGTGGTATTAAACAATGTTTTTAATTATCTCTATGACAGTGCAGTACTAAAACTGCGTAAATTTATTTATTTGACAGTGTAAAGCTGAATTAAGGTTTAACTTTTCTCTACCATAGTGTGGTTCTAAAGTATGTGTTAAATTATCACAAACATGGGTTAAACAGTTAAATACTCTCTGTTGCAGTGTGGTTCTCATCAATGAGTTATATGCTCTCTGTTTTAGTCTTTTACTTATCTGTATGAAATTATCTTTGTTACATTATGGTGAGAAATGTAATGTAACAGAGCATAACATATATCATAACAAAAGATTGCAGTGCTAAACTATGTGATCTTATCACTGTGAGAGTGTGCTGCTAAACTGTTTTGAATTGTCTCTTTTACAGTGTGGTGCTAAACTGTATGTTAAAATACCTCTGTGATAGTGTGTTGCTGAACTATGATTTAAACTATCTATATGTCACGGTGTGGCTCTAAATTATGTGGAAAATTATCTCTGTAACAGAGAGGTGCTAATTTATGTGTCAAATAATCTCCCTGACGTCTATGGGTTTTTTTAAATGCACGACAGTATGATGATAACCTATACATTAAATTAGCTATTTGAAAGTGTGGTGCTAATTTTGTGTTAAATTATCTCACACAATGGTTAAATTGTTTCTGTTGCAGTGTGGTTCTAAACAATGAGTTAAATATTCTCTATTTCAGTGTTGTGGTGATTAATATATTATAAAGTAATATATCATATCAGAACATAACATAACATAACATAACATAACATAACATAACATAACATAACATAACATAACATAACATAACATAACATAACATAACATATAATATAATGGTGTGGTGTTATAACTATTAAATTACTTAAATATGTGTTAATATATCTCAGTCAAACTGTGTTAATTTAACACAGAGTTTAGAAACACACTGCAAAAGATGCACACTGCATTGTTTAGAACCACAGTTTAGCACCACATTAAAAGAAACAAGGCAGTTTAGCATCGCACTCTCACAGTGATAATTTAACACATACTTTAGCACTGCAGTGTGGCAGAGATCATGTAACACAGTTTATCACTACACTAACACAGAGATAATTTACACCTAGTTTAGCACCACACTTTGTCTGACATATATTAACACATAGTTAAGTCATTTAATAGTTATAACAGCACACCATTATATTATTTTATGTTAGGTATGTGATGGTATGTTATTTTCTGATATGATATATTACTTTATAATATATTAATCACCACACAGTTAAGCACAACACTGAAAGAGAGAGCAGTTAACTCATTGTTTAGAACTACACTGCAACAGAAACAATTTAACCCTTGTGTGAGATAATTTAACACAAAAATTAGCACCACACTGTCAAAGAGCTAATTTAATGCATAGTTTATCACTACAGTGTCTTGCATGTTAAAATACCCATTGACGTCAGGGAGATTATTTAACACATAAATTAACCCAACTCTGTTACAGAGATAATTTTCCACATAACAGCCACACTGTGATAGTTTAAACCATAGTTCAGCACCACACTATCACAGATGTATTTTAACATACAGTTTAGCACCACACTGTAAAAGAAGCAATTTAAAACAGTTTAGCAGTGGTCTATCACAGTGATAACACCACATAGTTTAGCACTGTAATGTTATGTTATGTTATGATATGTTATCCTCGGTTACATTACATTTATCACCATAATGTAACAAAGATAATTTCACACAGATAAGTAAAAGACTGAAACAGACAGCATATAACTCATTGATGAGAACCACACTGCAGCAGAGAGTATTTAACTATTTAATCCGTGTTTGAGCTAATTTAACATATAAATTAGCAACACACTGTCACAGGGATAATGTAACACATTTAAGCACCACACTGTTACAGAGATAATTTTACACATACTTTAGAATCACACTGTGCTAGAGATAAGTTAAACCGTATTTCAACTTTACACTGTCAAAGAAATAAATTTGTATAGTTTTAGTACTGCACTCTCACACAGATAATTAAAAACATTGTTTAATACCACACTCTCAGAGTTAATTTAACACACAGTTTAGCACCACCCTGTGAAAGAAACATTTTAAAAGAGTTTAGCATTGCACTCTCACAGTGATAATTTAACAAAAAGTTTGGCACTGGATTGTGGTAGAGATACAGTAACAATGTTTAGCACTACACTGTCACAGATATAATTTATCACATAGTTTTAGTGCTGAGATGTCACAGAGGTAATTAAACACATAGTTTAGCATCACACTCTCAAAGTTAATTTAATACATAGTTTTGCACTACACTGTAAAAGAAACAATTTAAGATAGTTTACTATTGCACTCTCACAGTTATACTTTAAAACTAAGTTTTAGTGCTGCATTATCAGAGATAAACACACAGTTTAGCAACACACACTCAGAGTTAATTTAACACACAGTTTAGCATCACACTGTCACACAGATAAATTAACACATAGTTAATTAATTTAATATTTATAATATTATAACACAACTCTATTATATTATTTATTTTTATATTACATTATATTATTATATTATATTATATTATACTATATTAAATTATATTATATAATATTACACTATAATATGCTATATTATATTATTTTGTATGTTATTATATTACATCACATTATATTACATAATTTCTTATCATATCGTAATATATTATGTCATATCATATTGTAGCATCTCGTATCATATCCAATCATGTCGTGACATATCATATCATATCATATTACATTACCACACCATTGCATTATATTATTTTGTTATATTATATCATATTATATTATATAACATTACATTACATTATATTATATTACATTATTTCTTATCATATCATATCATTTCATATCATATATCATATCATATCATATCATTTTATATTATATTATATTATATTATATTATATTATATTATATTATATTATATTATATTATATTATATTATATTATATTATATTATATTATGTTACGCACTGCTCCATATCAAATAATTTCACACAGTTAAGCACAGCATTATAACAGAGAGCATTTTACACTTTGTTTAGAATCACACTACTCGAGAGATAATTAAACTCTTGTTTGAGATAATTTCACCAACAGATTGGCACGACACTAGCACAAGAGATAATGTAACACATTTAATCACTACACTGTTACAGATATAATTTAACACATAGTTAAGCACCACACTATCGCAGAGATATTTTTTACACAGTTGAACACCACTTTGCCAAAGAGATAAATGAATGCAGTTATATTATAAGAGCACACCATTATATTGTATCAGCTCATATATCATATCATATTACATTGTAATAAATTATATTACATTATATCATATCCAGGGATAATAATACACAGTTAAGCACAAGATTGTAGCAGAGAGAATTTAAATAACTGTTTAGCTTCTCACTATAAGAGATACAATTTAACCCATGTTTGAGATAATTTACACATAGTTCAGCAACACACTATTGCAGTTATTTTAACACATCATTTAGTACCACACTGTCACAGAGATAAATTATCACAGAGTTAATTAATATAGTAGTTAAAATATTATAACACCACATTATATTATATTACATTACATTATATTATATTATATCTTATCATATGATATTGTATTATCATATACTATAGCATATCATAACATATTATATTACAATAATCACCACTCTGTAACAGGTGTAATTTCATGCAGTGAAGCACAACACTGTAACAGAGAGCATCTAACTCATTATTTAAAAACTATCTAAAATAAAGACACCACACTTTCACAGAGATAAATTAACACATAGTTAATTGCTTTAATACTTATAATATTATAGCAGCACACCATCATATTATATTATATTATATTATATGATATATTATTTTATATTATTTTACTGGGTGTAACGTTATCTCAAACATGGGTTAAATTGTATCTCTTGTGCTGAAAGTCTAAACAATGCATTAGTTAAACTGTCTTTCAGTGTTGTGCTTAACTGCATGAAATTATCAGTGTGACAGAGTGGTGATTAATATAAGATAATATAATACAATATAATATGATATAATATAATATGATATGATATGATACAATATAATGGTGTGGTATTATAACTGCATTAAATTATGGATGTGACATAGTGGTGTTAAACTATGTGTTAAAA